>RSEF01000031.1:8375849-8394647 GCA_003993805.1 Himantopus leucocephalus
CCTCAGCACAAGATGCATCTCCCAAAATGTTCCCTTTTCTGCAAAGTAAAAGAAAACAGCAAAAGTAGCCCTGGGTCCTGGAACATCTTTTTCTATTACTGGACATCCCTCTGAGCTCAAGTAGATTTCCTGCCCAGACACAGAGTGAATTATGGCCAGGCTCTTGGAGGCTGACCTTGTGGTCAGCCGGAGCATAGGCTTGCTAATAAATGTGGTCAGCCCCTACCGCAGACAGCCTATTTTTAGTGCCTGTGTTTCCTTGCCCGTTGCCTCATCACCCTGCCAGGTCCCAGAGTTGAGCATCCCTCAGGGGTCCAGCCGGTCGTGCAGGGATAGCCCCACGAGGAGCACATCCCAGGCTCATTCCTCCCACCTGGGCGCAGGGAAGTCGAGAGCGTTGATTTCCATGCAGTGTCTGTTAATTTTGCACGGCAGAAAGTGGTGGGTGCATGGGGCAGGGTGGCCTGTCTTGCTGAGGTGCGCCGCAGGAGCACAGCTCAGGTCTTGCCCATCAGACAGGGAGTGGAGAGCTCGTGGCGCTCACTTAGGGTCTGTGCTTTGGAAATAGCCACAGGTCAGTGCGAGATTGATGTCCCGTTGTGCAAAGTGCTGTCGGATGCACAAGGAGAGATGCTTTTAAAGTGCAGGTGGGGGAGAGAGGAGAAGGGCAGGAAGAAAAATAGAGGGATTGGCACTCAGGTGAGAGGGAGCAGGGCTTTGAAGATTTGCTCTTTGCAAGTTACTGAAGTTTGGAGACATGCAAAGGACACTGCAACTAAGCTGCCTGCTTTTGCTATACAAGTCTGTCTGGAGGCATTTGCACTGAATTTACCCCTTTATGGGAAGGGAAGAAGTTGTTTGAAATGGAGCCAACAGAGATGAGGTTCTGGAGCAAAGTGGGGATCTGTCCCCAGGTCCACATGAGCCATCCAAGAGTTTGGAACGAAATCTAGTAGGAAATGTCTGAGGTGCTAACAAGAATATGAACCCTTCTATCAGTCTGGTGTATTGAAACAGATCACAAAGCTGTAAAAGATCAGAAAAAATAGAAAAAAAAAAGAAAAGCTAACTGAAGGTAAGAGTGTGGATCTGACAGGTTTTGGACAAGCCTGTGATCCTACAAAACTGGAGAAAATAGTTCACATCTGTGGTGAGAAGAAGAAACTGCCGGGAGGCTCGCAGTCTGCCAGGACTCATTAGTTCTGCCAGTGGCAAGGAAAACCATGTCTCAGTAGTCTCTTAGACTTCATTAAACATATCGACAAGCAATGAAGGAGGAGGAATGGGGTTTGTAGTCCACCCAGACACCCAGAGGAGCTTTAGATGGAGAACATTCAGCGCAGGATGAAGCCCTGGGAGTTACTGCCGGCAGAGGCAAAGCTGCCACGACCCACAGGGAGGAGGCAGGACCTGCTGGTGTGGATGCGCAGAGGGGACAGCGTGGAACAGGGAGCAGCATTTGGCTCTTGGAGCATCTGTGTAAGCCAGCTGGGTCCTTGCTGACAAATCCTTGCTGAAACCCACTGCTGGACAAGCCCAGATCGTCGGGAGAACCTGGAAGGAAGGGTTTGGATAAAGGTCATCTTCTTGGGGTGGCATCGTCCTCTTGTGTGAAGCAGGACCATTGCTTCCCCTGCCGACACTCAGTTGTAAATCAAGGCATGGCAATAGCAGCTGTGAGCCCCCAAAAGCTTGTGGAGCCAAAAGCTCGTTTTCACAGATTTTCAGACCCAGGGAGCTGAGGCATAGCCCAGCGCACGGGGAAGAGCCGTGGGCTTTGCTCTTTGCGTGAGCTCTGGCTGCTGAAGAAGGGCTGTGCCCTGTCCTAACGCAGAGCTCCCTTTGGTGAGGGGGCAAGCAATCCTCGTCCATGGGTTACGCCTGTTGTTTTTTTATGCCTGTTGTTACATTCTCAAAGGCTTCCAGAAATGGAAGATTTCATAAAACAGTGACAGTTGGAGTGGAAACCTTTAAGTGCTTCAGGGGTTTGGCTTCAATTAGCCTCCAAAAGCTCGGAAAGGTCTCGCCTTGGAAGTGACACACGGCCATCCCAGGGAGCAAGTCACCTCGCATTTCCAAAGCAGCCCGGTCCCCACCAGCCTGTTTAGCCACACGTGTCCAGCTGAACTTGGACTGAAGGTGCCACTCATTAGTTATCCCCTTTGAAGGGTTTCCAGTGTCTGAAGTCCTGGATTGTGGGCTGCTCTGGGATTGCAAAGCCAGTCTCTGGTCAGGCTGAAAGAGCAAAGTGCTGCAGCTCTGGGCACTGCTTGCAGGAGCTCACGACCTTAGCAGAGGGTGCTACAAATCATTCCCGCAGCGTGTCAGCAGGGCTGTGTGCGACAGAGCCCAGGACCAAAAGGGCAGGCAGGGCTGGGGCTGAGATGTTCAGGTCCTGCACATCCATCAGTACTGTTGGACACAGAGTGAGTCACTTGCTGCTGTCTTCAGGCCACCTGTGACACGTCTGTGACCAAGCAAAGCCCTGGGTAATGGGAGCACAGCCACAGCAGGACACTGAAACCAAACGTTATCATCTCTGCTTTCCAGGGAGAGGATTTTGCTAGGGTGGGAACACAGCAAAGGAACCATGAAGCATGGTCAGGAGCACAGATGCTGTGACACAACATGCACAAACCTTAGTAATCAGAGTCTTTTGGGGAGTTCAATTTCTCTGGGCAGACACTGTGCTTCTGTGCAGAGGGAAGTACCTAACACCAGATTCCTAATCCGGGTGGGAGATGCTGGAGCATAAAAAATAAACAGGAGAACAGCTTGCAAGATGTGTAGTCTGTCCTGCAAATGAAAAGAGCGTCTTTCAGGATAAGCAGTTTTGGGCAGCACTAAATGGAGCGGATCCATGCAGAGAAGCCAATATAATTGTACTATATTAAAAGGAAAAGGAGAAGAGGAAGAAGGATTGAGCAGGGGCTGTGGCAGGCTCGTTACAGAGGGGAAAAGCGATGCATGTCACCTTGTAATGAGTGCTCCAGGAAGGCCAATCAGGTGGAGAAGTGAAGTGAAACCACACAGCAATCGAAGGTGATGGAGGCAGGGGGGGTTACAGCAGTATTAGTCCAGCGTATGGACCATCGATCTCTTGGTGTAGTATTTGCTGAGAAAGATTGTTATTTAGGCTTAGCTGCCACCAGGTGCTAATTGAAGCTGAGGAGTCTGGAGCCTCATTGTACCGCCTGCCTTTGCTTAGAGCCATACTGGAGAGGATGGTGTTGGGGAAGGGGCTTTGTGTGTGTTACTCAATGTGGGAATAAAACAGCCTTTGTCTCCAGTCAGGAGACAAGGGGAAGGGGCTAAAAACTTTTCCTTGCACAGTTGCATATATCTGTGTGCAGTGTGAGTCCCTGTCCCACAGCCCTGGGCAAGGCACATCCACATCCTGGTGCAAAATCCGCCAGGATGGGGCAGAGCCTTGCCATAGGGTGCACAGAGCTGGCAGACCCATGCACTGCCCTTCTTCCCAGGTCCAGCACTCTTGACCTTCTGAGCTTTTTTGGCTTGCAAAGCTTGCAGCATTTCCTCCAGTGCGGATCCCTGTTAGTAGATTTAAGACAGCAAGCAGTAGCTGGATTCTTCTTAGTTATCTATTCTGGAGTGTTACAAAGCAGCCAGAGGTCTGCAGAGTCGATGCTGAAAAACATTGACCTGCAAGGCTGGAAGCCTGGAGGACTTCTGCTGGCCAAGAGCTGTGTGCTTTATAGGCAGAAGAGAGCCGGCACCATCGCACCAGGGAGCTGACTGGGGTGCACAAGCTAAAGCAGAGCTGCAGCGTGTAGTGTGTCTTGCTTGATTCTGAATTTGCTAAGGTGTAATGAGGTGTGCATGTATGTGTGTGTATTTCTGATGTCCAGGCATTGGTCGCACTGCTGGGTAACACAGCTCTGCTGGCAGAGGACTGGTGGGGAGTGGATGTTTTGCTATGCCAAAGTGTGCTTCTGCTCTCTGGAGAGGTGTCCCTTCTGTCCTCTGCTGGTCTGTGCTGCTTGCAGGGGGCCACACCTCCTACCTTCAGGATCCAAACTGAAATAGAGCGGAGGAAGATGCTGAGCATCCCTCACAGAGGTAACAGAGCTACAGAGGGGGATGAGAGTTCTGTCCTGTTGTGAGCAGCAGGGAGGCAGGCTCACAACAGCGATGGCTGGTGCAAACCTGCATCATGCAGAGCATGTGTGCAGGGGTCCGCTGCTGGGTGCCAGTCCTGGTAGTCCCACATCCGTGCAGATCTTGAACCAGTCAGGAGAGCTCTGCTCACCATTCGCATTGTTTATGTGCAAACCCTCTCCAGGGGAAATGATAAGCCAAGCCCGGAGCGCTTGCTCCAGAGGGGAGTCTTCAGCCGTAGACGTGAACTTGAGACTTTGTAGGATGAGTCACAGAGATCCCCTGACTCCAGCCAAGCCACAAGCCCTGGCAGGTCGGACTCTGCTGTGTCTGCAGATTGCTTGTACTGTGGTGCGGTTGCTCCAGCAGAGAGCACTCTGTGCAAATGAGAAACTGAGGCACGCATGAGTGAGAGTCTATTAAATCCAGAAGCTAATGTCTGTCTGTCTACTCCCCTCACTGCAATTTCCCATGGGAAACCTCCATGTCTGACGATAACTGGGAGCCTGGAGATCTGCCACAACCTGTGCCAGCTGCTGAGACAACTGGAGAGGCTTGGAGCAAAGCATGAGAATCCAGTGACGTTGCTCAGGAGTGCCCTGCAGGACTCCTGGAAGGGGATGTAGCATTACCTGGGATGCAGCAAGGCCTCTGGCTGGTGATCACATCCAAGTTCCTGTGCTCAGCCGACCTGAAAATCACTTTTACCTTTGCAGTGGGAAGCACAGGGAAATTGGCCTGTGTCCTTGTCTCTTTTTTTTTCCTTTGGGTGAAGACCCCTGCTCTGTGGCATGGGGAGGAACTGTGGCCAATGCCAATGTCCACAGGCTCACTTGCTAGTGAGCTGTAGTAGCATTCCCTCTGACGCTCCTGCTGCAATTCCATTCACTTTACTGGGACTCTTCTCTGCCTCAGCTATCTCCAGGGCTTTTCCCTTGAGGAGTCTCCCCAGCTTTGTCCAGTAACACCCAGCCCTTGCCTTGCCCTCTCCCAGCATGGCAGGGCACAGCCCTCTGGGTTTTAAGAGAAAGGGTATTGCTCCTCCTTGCTCTTGGTGGGTGCTTGTGCTCTCTTGCTGGACCCATCACAAACATCTTTCTCTTGGCCTTGGTCGGGTCGGTATCTCTGCCAGCTCTGTGGTTCCTGTTGGCGGAGAGCCTTTAGGGGTGCCTTCAAGCTGCCTTACTGCCCTTCCCGTCGTGGCAATGCTGCTTAGTTGATTTACAGCTGCGGCACACTGGTCTGCCCCTGCGCAAGCGACTCCTCCATCTCTCAGCCCTGAGATGGACATGTCTGCCCGTCCCTCCCGGCTTGCAAAGAGAGTTTCTGTTGTTTTTAACCCAAGTTGCTGGAGACTGATACTCGCTTTTATGGAGAGTGAGCCCTGAATATTCAAGAAACAGCACTGAACTCAGTGTGACCATGGTTGGTAGGTTCTGGCCCTTAATTAATTAGCATTGATTGTACTTCACTTCCAACAGTGGAGGAGGGAGCTGCAGCTCAGGGAAGCAGTGAAGTGTTGCAATATAATCACTGCGGCCATTTTCACACTGCCGGTCTGTGCTCTTCAAAAGTTACACAGCTGCTGTGATGGCAGCATGGGAGACAGAAAGGAAAATCCTGGGGGAATAGGAATGACATAGGACTTCGGAAGCTGTCATTTTAAAAAAAAAAATTGTTTGTACATTTATGCAGGGTTGGGGTTTTTTTTTTCATATTTTTTTTCTGGTTCTTGACATTGGCTTGGCTTGACTTAGCCTTAGGGAAGGTGCTGCTCATGTCTTGTGCATGGCAGCAGAGTCCGTGCAGGGTCCATCAGCCCACCAGGAGATTCAGTTGTCAAAGTGCAGGACCTCCATGCGCTCCCCTTGCTCCCAGCTTCCCCACCCAAACACAGCAGCAACCTCGCAACCCCTGGGCAACCAAGAAGTGCTCTTTAGGAGGTGGGATGTGCCTTGTCCCCCAAGAAATTTGGAGAGAGTTGGATTAGTCACTTGAGAATGGAGGTGTCTACCCTATCTGAGCAAGACACCCAGTGGTCAGCCTTTCTCTGTTGGTGAGCCATCCCTCCACATGAAGTTGTCCATCTCACTGCAGTCTGGACATGTCTTTTCTACTGAGTTCTATTGAGTCCGTGGGATTTCGTATCCCTGATGCGTTTATTTCTCCGTGTTTCTGCAATTTTGTTGCTAGCAGCGCCAGAGAGATGGCCATGGGCATCTTTCTTTTAATGCATGAGTAGGACTTTGGGATACAAACCCAGAAGGAAAACTTCAGAATTTAGATAGGCAGACTAAATCCCGTTACAGTCTTCATCTTGCCCTAAATCACAGCTCCAGAGTGAAAACTGCATAGCAAGAACTACTGACAGTGAAGGCCAGAATGTCATGGGTTTTTTAACGCGTTGCATGATGTTGCAAACATGCCTCCCAGCCTGGTGAATATTGAACTCTCTTGCAAACACGGTGTGTCTTTAATTTGTGCTGTGGCCTGGGCCAGCAGCTCCCAAGCTTTTCCTTGCACACCCCATTGCCAGGGGGTCCCGGTCAGGCTTGACTGCGTGCTGGGAACCCTGGGCTCTGGGGGGCTTTCTCTCCCGCACAATGCACATGCACGGCTGCCTTGCCAGGGCGCTGGGAAAAACAGTGCCAGGGCTGGAAGAGGGGTGGGAAGTGGGTGTCAGCAGGCAGAGACATGCGAGTCAAGCCTGGCAGCCTGAGGGATTAGTGGATATGGGCTGTTAGGTGATTTAATTGTGTTTTCCTTCCTTCAGTGAGTTTGGGCCATTTTTCTTAACTTGCTTAGCCCTGAGGAGTTTTTCAGTGTAACCGCTATTTATGGAAGGCTTTTTACTTTGCTACTTCAGGGGGAGTCACCAGCGTACGCCACAGCAGCTGTCTCATAGTCCCACAAGCCACCACTGCAGTGTCCAAGTGCTGGCATCCCAAGGGGCATACAGGGGTTCAAGATGAATAAAAAGACACCAGCTCAAATGAATTCTGTGCTTTGGGTGTTTATACTTCAGCAGGGTCAGGAGAGCCCAACCAAACCCTGGTGTCAATGTACCAGGTACCATAGGACCACAGGGGAGCAGGAATATCGGAGCCTAGCTCTGATGCCAACAACTTGCGCACCCTTGGGCCAGTCATTTAATCTGCTTTGGGAACTTCAGCTCCATCTGTAAGACGGGGCGAATGATGCTGTCCTCGTTTGTCTCATCTGTTTTGAGCTGTCAGCTCGTTAAGACGAGAGCTGCATCTTGCTGGGTGCCAGCACAGAGCTGTGGGTGACAGGGTGCCCATCCCTGGGGGGCTGCAGGCAGTGCGAGTGCTGGGGAAGAGACACCTCCATCCCCTGCGCTGGGACCCTGCACTTCCCATGGAGGGGCATCTCCATCGGGAAGCGAAGCGTGTGCTGCCAGTCTGTCCTGAGCAGAGCTGACGGGGGAAATCCTCAGGGGAGCCATTTTCCGTTGGAAAATGAAGTCCCATCAACATCTGAATGTTTTACACAATCATATTTCTCTGTCAAGGAAAAAAAAAAANTTCTCTGTCAAGGAAAAAAAAAAAAAGCTGCAGGACGATGAGAAGGGCTGCAGTATGTCTTTTTGGTATTTTTCAGAAACAGTTAGGCTCTTCACTTTAAATTGGCAACCCCTTCCCCCCAGGAAAAAGGGTTGCAAAGCCTTTTGTACAACGCAGTGGGGCATTGTTTTGGGGTTTGTTTTTTTTCTCTTTAAAGGAGAATTTTTGGAAGTTTGGGTTTTTGCCCTGATGGGACCAGAGCAGCATTTCCAACTTCATGGCATCCTGACCTTGTGCCAGCCATGCCAGAGTGGTGGGGGGCTGCGAGCGTGGGAGCCCGGAGGAGCCGAAGCATCTCCTCCCACCCATCCCTATGCAGGCGGCCGCTCTCCCCCATCGCTGTCTCCTGCCGACCAGCAGCCACTCTCCCTGGGTGGGCTGCAGAGCATCCTCTTTTTGCTCTGCTTCAGTTTGTTTTCTATTCATGGCCTCAAGCCGGAGGTAGGGGAAGAGCTGCTTGCTGCCTGTAGCTGCTTTCCGTGCCTGCGTGCATAGATTTGCACTGATTTTCTCTCCTTATGGACTTTCTCGTATTCCCCCTCCCACAGGCAGTGTGTGCGGTTGTTTGCAGGCTCCTGCCTGTGGGCAATTTCCTCCTCCTCCTCACTACCATTCACTCCCTCATCCCTTCTCCTCTTCCTCCCTCCTGATGGAGACAGCCTCTCACAGACGACTCATTTCAGAGATGTTTTTTCACTGCTGAAGCCAAGATTTTTCTCTCTCTCATCGTGCTTAGTCTGGAATTGGGAACGGGTTGTTTTGGGGTTTTTTTTTCAGCAATAAATAATTTCAGCATGCTGAAGAGGCAGGAGAGTGAAGCTGGCATTAGGCTACATTGAAATACTCCATTTGTTCTGGGAGTCTTTCTCCCTGCTCCAGAAAGCTTCCTCTAGTGTTCAATTTTAAAGCAAATCACTATTATTTTTTGTTTTCTTACTTTCCAGAAGAGATTCCCATATTATTTCAGCTTGCCTGGAGATTTCCACATACACCAGAACTTTTTCCTTTGGCTTTTCTTTCCTCTTGCTTTCTTTTTGCCGGGGTTAAAAGCCCCAAGCCAGCAAGGTACTTAAACACATGATGAAAGTTAAGGGCTTGCCTAAGTGCTTTGCTGACTTGGAGCCAAAGATTTTTTCTCAAGTCCTTTAAATGCTTCAGAACCTGAATTCAAAACATTTTACAGAAATTCCAGAATTGAAGTATCTCTTGTGCTAATAATAGTTGTAATTCAGTAGTGCCTTCAGATAACTGAAGCTCTAGACATGGTGAGCTTCTGTGTAATCTTACTTTCAGAAAATATGCTTCTGTAAAATCTTCTTCTGCTTCAAACCCAAGAGCTCTCCAGAGAGCTGGGCACGTTTATTTGTATTTCAGTCAATGAACATAACTGGGCTTTTAGCTGTTGTTTTGCAATAAGACACTTGAATCTTTTAAGTGTTGAAATTTAGGAAATAATGGGCAATTAGTTCAAATCATACTGAATGAATGTCTGCTCCTGAACTAACATTTGCTCATCAACCCCAACACAGGAAAGAAAAAAAAAAACAAACAAAACAAACCACCAACTTGAGGGCTCTCTGAAACAGCAGCATCAGTAATTGGAAGTTAGGAGATGCTCTCAAAGACAGGCTGAGCTCCCGTTTCACAGAGTCTGAAAGCAGCACTGCTCTCTGCTTTTGAGAGATTACTCAGAGGGATGGCATTAAAAGCTGTACAGAGAGGGAATAGCGGTCGGTAGAAGAGCAGGAAGGGCTCTGCAGAGGAGGAGGTGTTTCCAGAAACAGAGAGCCACCAGCATCGAATCAAAATTACAGCTTGGTTGTTTGGGGCTCTGTGTGGTGGAGCCTCTGCCACCAGCCATCCAGTGGGGGCTGCTTGGAAATGCTCAGCTGCTTAACGAAGAGCATCTGCTTCAGAGGTTTTGGAAGAGGTGCTGGACACTGATGCTCAGGGCAGCAACAAGAGAGCAGGACCAGACAGGAGCTAGCTTAGTTCACGACCCTCCAAGGAGTGGCAGGCACCCTTCTCTGAAAGCACTCAGTGCTGCTGCTGGGAATGGGAAACCCAGCTGAAAGCTCCCATCTCACCATCCTCACCTTAAGGCTTTATTTTCAGAGGTGGTATGATCTGTCATGAGCTTCTGCATTGTGCTTTGCAGGGATATGTGTGCACATCTGCACGAGAAGGCACGGAAAGCCTCTGTCCGTATGCCCCAAAGCATTGTGCGCTTGCAGTCTCCTGCTGTCTCGTAGATGTTCTCTATGAGTTGCTCAGAAGCCATTTGGGGACCGTGCTTTAAACTGGAAGAGGGTAGATTTAGATTAAATATTAGGAAGAAATTTTTCACTTTAAGGGTGGTGAGGCACTGGAACAGGTTGCCCGGAGAAGTGGAGGTGTCCCTGGAGGTGTTCAAGGCCAGACTGGATGGGGCTTTGAGCAACCTGGTCTGGTGGGAGATGTCCCTGCCTATGGCAGGGGGGTTGGAACTCGATGATCTTCAAGGTTCCTTCCAACCTAAACCATTCTATGATTCTATGATTCTGCAGCCGTGTCATTCATGACCCAGATATACACCTTCCAGCCCATAACCAGGCACCCAGACTCATTCAGCCCCCAGCTGGAGCCTGCTTTCACGTTCTGCCTGAAATCCAGGAGCTCTGTCCTGTGGTCCTGTCCTGGTCTGCAATGCTCCTTTAGCTACACTCAGGGATTTATCTTGATGTCTCCGGTGGAAGTTTCACTCTTTCCAGTGTGCCGTGGGTCTGATATGTTGCCATCTTTCACCCCAGAGGTACTTGCACCCAGCGGATGCTCTGTGCGACTGTTGAGCTGCAGCTCCACCGTGGTGCCATGGCTCAGCATGTGCCGGTGATTGTTTCCAGGCTTGGCTTTGCTTGAGGATCCTTCAGAATGAAAGGCATGAAATGCAAATGTAATATCTCATTATTACCAAGGCAAATCCCGAGGCCTTGGCGTAATTGTTAATACAGCCCCTGATGAGGAGAGTAGATGGTTGCCTTATTATTAATATTGCTTTGAAATCATCACCAGGCTCCAGAATTGCAAGTGTTACTTGGAGAAGTGAGTGATGGTGATTGAGTCAAAAAAAAAAAAAATTATTTGGGAAAATGCTTCCTATTTTATCAGCATCTGTTCTTCCTACCCTCTGTTTTCTGTGCTGCACTGGCAGCAGCTTGGTTCCTCTGTTATCCCGTAGCCACGTCCATAAAGAAGAGTCTTGGTATTGGTGTAGGGGTTAGAAATCCCTGTCTTGGGAAGAAACAAGTCCTGAATTCTAACCTCTGGTGGATGTAGGGATGGGGAAAAAAGTATTGGTGTTTTCTTTTGGGAGTTCCTGGGCACAGGACATCACTGGGAATCCTTTGGCCCTGCCCTGTCCCCCCGTGTCTCGGTGCTGCAGGTTGCACCCCTGCTTTGATTTCTAACTCGAGCCTGGGTGCCGCCTTCGAGTCCTGGCCCTGCATGCGGTGAGCCCCGTACCTCCTCCTTGCCAGGGCTGGGTCGTAAGGAGGAGGATGAACCTCCTGTACCTGTGGTTAAGAAAGAGGAGGAGGTTGTCCGTCCTCGGGCTGCAGAATTTCAAGTGTTTAGCTGCAGCGGTCCCAGCTTCTAGCCCAGCTGCTGCCGATCCACCCAGGGGTGTGAGTGTTACATCTGTAAGCGACAAGCCACTGGCCTACAGCAGGCAAAACCCAAGCCAACAGACAGACAGAAAGAGCCTGAGGGGCTGAATTTTAGAGCTATTAAATGATTAAATGCAAGGAAAAAAAAAGTTAATTTAACATCGCGGTTGTGATTTTACACACCCAAGAGCCTGGAAATTGAGAGCTCTGCTTCTCACACAGGGATCGTAACTTGGCACTGCGCAGATTGTACAGTATGTAAAATTAGACCGGAGAAATAGTAAATATGCTGCAGGGACCAATACTGTCTTGGCAGAAGGAGGATGGACTGAGTGGGACCCAACAGGTCTTTTACGCCTCTGACTTCCATAATTCTGTGCTAATAAAAAAAATACTGCACAATGCCTGATGCTAATCCGCAGCCTTGAGTGGGGCGAAGCGGGAGCCGGGTTGTTATGTGAACAAATAGCGGTCGCCCCCGGTGTATTCGCGCGGAGGAAGGCTGTTATTTGAGGGCGGGCGCGTGGGCATTGGCAAACAGCGATGGGGAAGTGTACGCTGTGCACCGGGCTTAAAAGGCAGGTTGTGGTCAGTGGGGTGCGAGGTACCTCGACGTCTCTATCCAGCGCTTCCCCCCCCACCCCCGCCCAAAGCTCAGTAAATACAGGCGTCTTTGCACTGTTGCTGGACCACAATGAGCTTTTCTTGTGTTTACGGCTGTAATTTGGGCACCTAATTCTGAATCGTATTGATTTCCCCTTAAACAGTGTTGAAAAGCCTGATCTAAGCACTCTTTTGTGGCCTACAGCAATTTATCCTGTCTGCGTGAGAAAGCAAGACCAGAAAACAAGCCTTTAATTCATCCACGGTGCTAACACCAGTCACCTGGCAGCAAAGGGCGAAGGCTCAAGTGATCCCGGCTTGGAGGATATTGGTGGGACTTCTGTGCTGTGTGCTGGTTCTCATTAGTGCCATTCATCTCCCTCTGGTCCTCCAACACCTTCCTCTCCATATCATACCACCCCACGTGCCAGGGCAGCTGTGGTGTAAATGCAGGGGGGTTGGAGGAGTTGCTGCTTCACCGGGCAACTGCTCTTCCTCAGGAAAGGTCATCTCAAGTTGACTTTCCAAGGAAGCCAAGTGGGCAAAGTCCCATCCATCCTTCCTGTTGCCTTAGGATGAAAACGGTGTCATAGCTCAGCCTGTTCCGGCAAGGAGAGTACTTGAAGTCTCAGGACACAGACATTTTTGGACCGGAAGAGCTAAGACATCCAAGTGCAGGTCTTAGCAAGGCCTCCTGGTGGAAACCAGATTAACACATGAGCTCAGGTCCTCTGCTGGGATGCAAGAGCANGAGCAGCTGAGACAGAAAAGCAGAAGTAGCAGCAGAGGTGCATCTTCTCTTGATCCTGCCTATGGCAACACAAGGCAATCAGTGCTAGAGGTATGCAACCATTGCAAGTGGATATACCCAGCATTAGTACCCTCTGGCAGAGCTCAGTCCTACCCCAAAGCCATGGGAAAGGGCAGATTCTTTGAGTTCACCTACCCACCCATGACTGGAGATACTGCGTTACCAAGGCAGGATGGACTTGGTTGCTGTTCCAGCTTGTTGCAGCCAGGGACAAGTTGTTGTTTGGGCAGCACACTGCTGTACAGCCCCTGCTACTCCCAACAAGAACTGAGTGTGATGGCATGTGGGGAAATAAGGCTGCCTCAGACGCGGAGCCCTTCTGGCATGCAGCGAGGAGCCCTGCCAGCATGATCTCCAGCCTGATGTGGTTTGGCAGGTCTGAAGAGCTGCAAGAGAGGCTCTGTCCTAACACGGGGCTGCTGAAAACACACCAAGACCAGTATAAGACGTGGACACAGCCATCCTGTCCTGGCACAGGGAGGGCACACTCTGCCCTGGTGAGATCCCACTCAGATGGGGCCAAAGCCATTCAGCTAGTCCGGTTATGTTATAGAAACAGAAAAATGACACTGAAGTTACGTGTCTGCTAAGGCAGCTTCCCCCATCCTGCTACCACGTCTGTCAGCCAGGGCTCAGCGTGGGACCACAGACCACAAGGCACAGGGAGCTGCCGCATCCCTTGGGGCTGAGCCAGTGCTGCAGCAAGGACTTGGCCCTCGCTTCTGCTGTGAGCTTGTGTTGCTTCTGCTTCCAGCGGTGGGTCTCTGTTCTGCGGTTTCCCACTGGGTTTAGCAGTGCCTTTTCTCCCTAGGAGGGTGCTTTTGCCCTGCCACTGCATAGCCTTGTTGGCTCCCACGCACGAGGCATGCAAGTGTCACCATCCTGACCGTGCCACCTGGAGTTCAGTCCCGGGGACAGCATGCCAAGCTGGTAGCAGAGCAGGCATCACACCTCCCCACTGCTGGACCACCAGGTCCGGGAGGGAGCCTGTGACAGGGACTATCATTTGTGACAATGACACATTCGATTGCAAAAGTTTCCCTTCATCCCCAGAAAGTCCCAGCAGATATTGCATTAAGTTTCATGGAATAAGCATCAGCCTCTTCCAGCGGAGAGGCTAGAAGGGCCACAAAGGACCTTTTCACCCTATGAGGGACATCCCCAGCTGGGTTTGAGGTGTAGCTGCAGAGGGAGGTGCACTCAGCTGCAGAGCAGTGGTGGGAGGTAAAGCTGCAGCAAAGCTGGAGGAGAGCTTCTTCAGGGGCAGCAGGGCTTTGCCAGCCCCCACAGGGGAATGTTTTGTGGTCACATCCAGGCTGAGAGAAGAGGCTCTCTTGCCCTGGAGCTTGCCCTGAGCCAAGCATGTCGGAGGGGGAAGTGCCTCCTTTACAACACTCCTGAAGTAAACCAAGGTCTGCTCCCAGGCTATCGTGGAGTGATTGAGTATAAGTCCTTTAGCACCCATCTGTTATCTCTTAATTAAAGTTTCTTGCTAATTATTTTTTCTTGTCAAGAGAGCAAAGCTGCTGACTCCAGGGATTTACCAAAGTGGAGCAAACAAACACAGGCTCTGCTTGCTGCAGTTCTTCATTAATGGACAAAATTAACTTGGAACAGTCCGTATCTTTGGCTACATCGATGACACTTAATTATGCCTGTTTCCTTACAAAGATGTATCTAGTTTTAAATCACTCATGGAGGAACTGCCTCCTTAAGCATGAAATTCCTTCTCCTTGAAGGGAAGGTTTCTGCTGGCAACAAAAGCCGTGCAAAGACCAAGTGGCACTGGAGGAAATAGATGTGAGGTGATCAAGGATGGGGTGTGCTTCAGGAAGCTGGTGTCAGGAAACCCTCTCCAGTGCCAGAGGCTGTTTCATCTCAAGAAGGGCAGACCTCAGGGCTGTGAAACTGCAGATGGGAGCAGAGCCACCAGCATCCCTTGGACAGGATTGGTGACGCTCATGACAGCCAGCATGGGTGCAGGCACAGGAGACAAGCCACAGGCTTGTGCCACCGCTCTGTGAGACCCAGACCCAACGGCCAGGAGCATCCTCCTCCATGCAGGAAGGATGACAGGAGATGGACAAACCATCCTCCCCAGGCACCGGCACATGAGGCTTCGCTGCAAGGAGGCAGGGCAGCCTGGGACACAGCTGAGCAGAGGCGCTTGCAGCTTTTGCAGTGGTGGCCAGCCAAGGTACGGATCAGTGCTCTCCTCCTTCCCTCCCCGTGCTGGCCAGGCTCTTTCCCCTCACCCTCCCCACACTCCGGGCTCCCCACTTGTCTCGTGTGGGCTTCATCTCATTTACCATGGGAAGTTGCAGGGTGCAAGACCTCGCCGGTTTATCTACTTGGAAAGCTCTCGGCATAGCCCCGGCACTGTGTAAATATTATATGTATAATTTATGAATACATATACAGAGAGCTAATTAGCCACTGAGATGATTATTTGTGGCTAGTTGCTTAGCGAGGGAGGTACGAAGGCTAACGGGGGTGATGTGAAGGGCCTGCTGTCTGAAGGCACGTATGTAACGCTCCATCCCGCTGCAGAAGTGCTCCACCTCCTACCGTGGGGACATGTCTTTTCTCACTTTCTCAGTTTCCCCATCTGCAAAAGAAAGGCAGAGCCAGAGGCTGTGTGTCCTCCAGAGAGGAGTGCTTGTATCTGTCCCCAAAAATGCTTCGGTGCCTTCCTTTTGCTCTCTCTCTGTTTATGCCAGCCGCAACCCGCACTGCATTTGGGCGGAGGGCTCTGGGGGAAACAGTTGGCTCCATCCGCCTGTAAATCGCTGTGACGGCAAGGGCGGTTTTGGCCCCCGTGTGTGTGTGCTGGAGGTTGGCTCGCAACCGGCCCTGGCACAAAGAGCCCCATTGAGGGGCTGCGGTGAGCGCCAGCGCTGGGAATGCAAACCATCTTCTCCGCTTCCTCTGCTTGCTGTTCAGAAGACCCCTCGGGGCGTCTGGGCATAGACCCCTGGGGCCGCATCCGTGGAGTGGCTCCGTGCATGCTGCCATACGGCAGTGCCCAGTGGCACGCTTGCCCTGGCAGCCGCCCATGCTGGCAGGGCAGGAGCCTCAGTGGGAACAGAGGGAGAGCAGCCAGTGGAGAAGGAGGGTCCTCAGAGGAGTTTTGCTCCTTCCCAGCATGGTCCATGCCAGGGCAACCCTTGGGTTTGCAGGATTTCCCTGTGTTGTTGCCCTTCCAGTCTCAATGCAGATCAAGATTCATTAAGGACGAAAATGAGGATGATTCTGTTGAGGAGCTCCAGCTGAGCAGGGTGGGTTTGGGAAGCATCAAACATGTTCCTGTGGGTCCTTTATCTCAGCTGCTTCATCTCATCTTCCCTCCATGTCTCTCCGCTAGACCACTGTCCCTGTTGATCCCCCTTGCGTTGCAGTTGCACAGATCATGCCAGTCAAAGTGTCACTTGTCATCACTAGGAGGGCAGCAAAGCAGCTCACAGCTTGTTTCACCGTGCTACCCCAGGTCCACCACTGGGAGCTGTGTGTGTCTGTCCCACGGGCACCTCCCGTCTTCCCTCCACTGCAGCTTTTAAGGGCTATGGGTAAAGCTGTAATTTCTGCCCTCATTATGCATCACCAGAGTTCCTCTCAAGCTCTGGGACTTTATGTCATAAGCCCTGCTGTGCCTGTCTTCCATGCTGTGCTGCACCAGACAGATGTGGCCCTTAGTGGGGTTGGATGCTCAGAGGCGTGTTGCTGGTTGAGGTGCAATATCATAGCCGCGCCATCGTGTGTGCTTCACCCTCATCCTGTCACCTGACACAAAAACCAGCATACTTCGGAGGAGCAGGGTGGTGTAGGGGCAGGACAGCTTTTCTCAGTGTCAATTCTAGCCAATGATCGCAGAAGTGTTGGTGGGAAAGGATCTTTGGAGGTATCTAGACCAGACCACTCAGACTCTAGACCTCCTTCCCTCCCTCCACTGACACACCCATTGATCCCTTCATCCACATATGCTGCCAGCCAGCCAGCTGCTTATATTCTTATCCCTCCATCCTCTTACACTCTAGACCACTCAGAAGAGGACTCTCCCCAACAGTAGGCCATGGCTTTGTCAAAAGACACCTGACAGCCTCCAAGGGTGGAGGTACCCCCTCTCTGTGGGTACTTATCCCAGGGCTGCACCACCCTCCTGGAGAATAAATTTTCCTCCATGTCCAGCTCGAACCTCCTGAGCTGCAGCCCCTGGATGTTGGCCCTTGTTCTGCCTGTGCCATCCATCAGTGTCCATCCAGGAGGGCTGGCCCTGCAGCATAGACACCATCTCAGCCTCCAATTCCATGTGTTACCAGTGATGTGATGACCAGGAGAGGGGACAAACCGCCCTCCCCTCTGTCCTCGAGCGATCTGTGAGGCTCTGCGTGGGCTGTGGTCAGAGGGTCCTGCCCATACCCAGCCTGCGGGAAGTGGAGGCTCCCAGCAAAAGCTCTGGTCACCCTTGCCCATCCCCATCCTAAAGCAGAACTGGTGTCTGTAGCACAAGACAGGGCTGCTCCAGCTTGCGGGGGGGGACACGACACTGTCCCCGTGGTGCCCCTTCCCAAAGGGAGGTGACGCCTGCCAGTGGGGCTGCCATGCGTTCTTATGGCAGTGTGGTTGGGTGGGACTCCTACGGCTGGCACAGGGCAGGAGGGATGTGGGGACCTGGCTCAGCTCCAGTAAGAGCCTCGGCAAACCTGGCTGGGAGAAACGCCTCCTCTGAAGCTGTGCTTTGGGCTTCTTCGTCAGGGGCCTTAAATCATTGCCTTGGAAAGGAGCATTGGTTTCAAAGATCTGTCTTCCAGGAATGGGTCCCTCAGTCCTTCTGAATGAGTGCCAGCATGTTTGCACTACGTTTAAGGACAAATAGGAAATAATTCAAGGTGCCTTTTCCCCTTCCCAGCTTAGTCCTGCTGCCACCACCTACAGACAAGCTCTCAGCCACAATCCTTAGAAGCAGAACTGGACACCCCAAAGCTTCCCCATGCTCTCAAGCCTTCCTGGGGGCCAGGCACTGGGCAGGCAGGAGTCAGGCAAGGCAGGCAGGTCTGTGGACCCATCGCTGCAATGAGCCTTTCTTCATGCAAGGTTAGTGGGTGATGCAGTGTCTCCAGTGTCTCTGCCAAGCAGATCCCCACGTGTAAGGCCAGGAGAGTCAATGGTCTTTTGTGACACAGCAGGAAAGGGGAAGAGAAAATGTCTTTACCTTATGCAACAGAAGAAATTAGAGGAGAACTTAAGTGAGGTGCTCGGACTCTTACTTTAGCTCTGCTATCTACGACTACCCCTCGACCTATCTGCCTAGTCATCTGTCCATCCATCCATCCATCCATCCCCACAGCCATTCAAACAGCCAACCATCCACCCAACCCCCCTGCTGTTCACTGGTCCTTCCATCCCTCCCTCCCTCCCTCCACTGACCCACCCATCTATCTGCCCATCCCTCCATCCACATAGGCTGCCAGCCAGCCAGCTGCTTATATTCTTATCCCTTCATCCTCTTACACATCTCTGCATCCCCATATATGCCCATCCATCCATCCACTAGCAGTCATCCATCCGTTCATCTTCATACACTTCCCTCCATCCCATCTGTGCCCCTCCAGCCAGCTGTCCATCTGTCTGCAATCACATGCATTCATTCTTCCGTCCACTCATCCATCTTCTTCCATGCTTCTGTCTATCTGCTTGTTTATCTGGGCCCATTCCAGCTACCGCTCCTCACATAGATGCCTCAGCTTAGACGTCCCCTTTTTCTGCCTGTCAGTATATGCTTTAAGCTTTTTTAAGACACTTGAAACAGTCTTGTGTGATCGGTGCAGTTTCTCAAAGGTCCTCACCCCTTGGCTAGTGTCTAAGATGATTCTGAGGCATCTCACCAGCATCTTACTTGTAACAACACAGTCTTTCCTCATCTGTTCTTAGCACCTCCTTCCCCAGCAGGGATAGCATCCCCAAAGGTGCTGCTTTCCTATCATAGAATCATAGAATGATAGAATCATGGAATTGTTGAGGTTGGAAGGGACCTTTAAGA
>RSEF01000031.1:8394747-8431013 GCA_003993805.1 Himantopus leucocephalus
AAGACTTGTCCTCCAGACCCCTCACCAGCTTCGTTGCCCAAATGAAGGTGAAGTAGGTGACCTGACGCACCATCTGCAGGAGGACTCAGACCTGCCAGGGTCTCCTCCAGGGCCAGCTTCACCCTGGGGCTCTCTCCTTTGCAGACGGGCTCAGGCTGTGGGCTTTCACACGAGGAATGGCTGGATCGTGCCCATGTGGTCCCACCTATCAACAGGACCCAGGGGCTGATGTCTAGACAGAGAGAAAAGAGCAGGACAGGCATGCGGGGTGCTTCTCCCCTCCCTCCCCACCATCAGCTGCCTGCAGCTTCCCTGGGCTCACCAGGCAGCTCAGTGTTTTACTGCCCTGGGTGGTGTCTTCTTCTATGGATTCATTTAATCACTGTTTTCCCCAAAATGTTGACATCCATACCATTTGATGGACATGGGTTTCTGTAATTTAATCACGCTTTGTGTGAAAAAGCACTTTCTTTTGCTTGTTTTCATTTGCTGCCCCTTAATTATTTTATTAGGAGAAGCAGCAAGCAGTCCTTCTCTGTTCATCCTCTCCGTGTCACTCATCATTGCTTAGGTGTCTATCACATCTCGGCTCGGTTGTCTCCTTTTACGGATGAAGGGATCGAGTCTGTTAAGCCATCCTTAGGCGGGGGCTGTTTCCAGCCTTTGCTCTTCCCCATTTTCTCTCTCTACCCCGTTTTCAGCTGAACCGTACTCTAATGTCACGGGGATAGATCTGTGTGTGGCTTTTAGGGTACAGTGCTTTCCATTTTCTTCTCAATCCCTTTCTGAATAATTCCTAGTGTTGGGTTTGCGTTTTCAGTCGCCACTGAGCTGATGTTTTTGGGGAAGTGAGCACGTTAACTCCAAGATATGTTTCCATGGAGGCTGCAGCTCATTTGGAGCCGTGAGTGGTAGGGGAAGCAAGGCTTGATTTTCCCTGTGTTACCACCTGGTGGGTCTGTGCCGGGATGTCCTTCTGCAGTGCTTTTGCACCCAGCTGTAGTTTGGCTGCCCTGGCAGCCTCAGCAGCACACCATCTCTTCTCGCTGCCTCGACCCCCTTTTCCCTGTGAATTACGAGGGTGTTGGGCAGCTCTGATCCAGCTCTGATCTCTGTCGGACTTCACCAGTGACGTTTTCTACTGCCACGTCTGACCACTTGTTCTCACCTTTGGTCTCCTGGCCTTTAGCTGCTATAAATCCTTGCAGGGACTTTCCTCGTGTGTCAGGGCTGCTTGGTTACCTTGGAAGGCACCTTGTCAAATGTGTTTTTGAAACCCAGGAGTATTTTGAGAACCAAACAGCCCCTGTCTGTGCACAAAAGCTTGATGAAGCCTTGAAGAAACCTCATCCTCTACTCATCCCTCTGTCCTGCTTCACCCCGTGTCATGCACGCACCCCCCCACACACACACGGTTTTATCCTTGCCACACGCAGCTTAGCACAGCCAGTGTAGCAAGACAGGAAAGATTCAATTGTTAAGGATCATTAATGAATGTCAGCTCGAGCTCCTGTCCAGAAACCTGAGAAAATTCAATTAGGCAGCTGGTGCCCAATGAGCTGTGTTGCCCCACTCGCAACATGCTAAATCAAACAGCTCAGCAAGGCATCGTGTTATTGTGGAGAGAGAAGAAAAGCCAGGCAGGGGGACGAACAGCATAGCACGCACTGAGCAGCTGCCCCTTTCCAAAGCACGGTGCAGTTGGGTTGCAGTCCTCCCACCCGATTTCCTAGGCAGGGAATTGCAAGGGGAGCTGCCTACTTCCCACCTCCACTAGTAAATAACTTGAGTTTTCTGGTGACAAGTGCTGGGGCTTTGTCACCTCTCTGCTGGGAATTTCCGATGTGTGCATTTGGTTTGCATCCCGCAACAAGACATGTAGGTACAGGAGCAGCAGTGACTTGCTGGTGTGAGCGTCTGGCTGTGCTGTGGGGCAGTGGGCTGGTGACCCATACGCGCATCCCTGACATGTCTTCTCCAAGGTAAATCTCAGAGGAAGGCATCCTGTGAGATGGAGGTATGGAAGTAGTCCATGAGCCCCAATCGGCTGGTCCGTGCCAGTTGACCCACTCTGGTCTAAGGTTAAAATAAATCATTATCAGAGCCAGGAGGAGAACTTGAGAACAGAAACAGGCTTCCCTGGCCACAACCAGTGTCAGTCCATGCCCCAGTCCTTCCTATACAAGTGATGGTAAGATGCTATATCCAAGGCAGCCTTGCATATGGGGCTCTGAGCTCACCTGGTTTTCTCCTCTTCCTCCCCACAGACAGCCACATCCAGTACGAGCGGGTAGGTGCAGATGTGACCATGAAGTGTGGCTCCATGGACTGGGATGCAGCTGTGACCTGGACAGCCAATGGCACCGACATTGATGAGTCCCACCTGAATGGGTCCTACTTGATCCTGAAGAATGTCGACCTGACGCAGAGTGGCCAGTACTCCTGCTACGAGGGCTCCTCCTGGCACCTCAAATACCAGACCTGCCTGAGGGTGGGAAGTGAGTACCCTGGCGTGTGACATTGCGGGGGACAGAGGCATGCTCTCTGCTCCCATATTGACCACTCACAGCCCCCTCCTGCCGTGCCCGCCCCGATACTGTCCGTATGTATGGTTGCAGACTGCACCACACCATATGAGCTCCCCACAGAGTGCTAATCCCAGCAGCAGGATGCTGGAGTCAGTCCCTCCTGCCCCAAACTTTGCGTCAAGGTCAGTAGGTTAAATGATGCTCCAGGAATAATTTGAGAAGGGTTGTTCCCTCTCCATCCAGCCCAGTGCAGCAACCACCATCTGTGCAGGTGGAAAGAGCTGGGGTGGAGCTGTCAGAGGGTATTGCAGCTGGGAAGGAGAAGTCCTGGCCAACGTTGCTGCAACATGGTTGTTTCAGAGGAGCATCCAAAAGGTGGTGGCAGTCGCTGTGTGTCTGCAGGAGCCCCCGTGTACAGGAGTGTGAGGACAGCTGCATGTTTCCCAGGATTTTGCATATTTTAAGTGCGAGATGCACTGATTTACAGGTCTCAGTGTGGGAGAGAATAGTTGCGCTATATTTCACACAATGCTGAGAGCTGATAGCAGCTGTGTGTTTGGTGGGTTGCTGTATTTGTACAGCTGATAGCAACTGTGTGTTTTGCAGTACGGCGTCTGCAGCCGGCAGCGGTGGGTGCCTCGGGGCACCAGCCAGCGTAGCTGGTTGTGGTATGGTGACTGCTGCGGAGGATGCTGTGAGGCACCAGCTGGGAGCCCCACTAGCTGGGGATGCATCATGTAGGTGGCCGTACAGGTTTGAGGGACACGGCAGAGCCTTTCTCTGCTCCGTGTCTCACCTTCAGCACCTTGCATCAAAACCAGCGTGGTTTTTTCCATCCTTGACCGTGATCCAGGGTCAGAGGGTTGCAAGAGGACCAGGCATGGCCTGCATAAGCCCTGAAAATCAGACAGGAGGGGCTCTCTGCACCTGTAGGTCAGACTGAAGAAATCCAAGTTTCAGGGATGCTGCACAGTGTCCAGCTCATGGTTTCGGGGTCCACTGGGAGGGATGCTGGCAGGTGCGCCAAGGGGAAGGGATGCTGGAAGAAGCTGAAAGGCAACGTGAGAAGCAGGCGAGGAGGGCAGCAGTCAGCGTAGGGCAGGGGGTATGGCAGCGAGTAGGCGTCGGGGCTGGGAGCACGGCAGACAAAAAGGCAGTGGCAGACGAGTCAGGGGCCTCTCAGCCGTGCTGTCGGGGTGAGGAGGTGTTCACGGGTTGTTCGGAGGCAGGGAAAGCAGAAGCTGAGTGCAGAGCAGGCAGCAGCAGGAGGAGGCTGTGCAGCTCCTCTGCTTTGGGCATGTGCTCACCAGATCCCAGCTGGGAAGAGGTCCCAGGCTGTGCCAGTGCAAGGGGGGCTGCAGCCCAGGTCTGGAGGAAAAGCGGGGAGCAAGGAGGGGACTGCAGCCTCCAACCGCCTCCTCTGCAGCTGTGGCATCCCCGTGACTTTGCAATGCCTCTTCCGTCTGCTAAGCACCTCACTAATAGTAATCCCTGTCAATCCGCTCAGGGACCCGTGGGAATTGCTCAGCATTAGAGCCCAAACCCTGCTGTTTCCTATTACCGCGTGTTCCCATTTGCTGGCAGCTCACAGCCCCCCTAAGCACCGGGCAGCTGAGGAACCTGGTCGGACGCTGCAGGGCCACCAGCCCCAGGAGAGAGGGTGACAAATAAATAAGTGAATGCCCGGTGTTGTTAATGCAATTAAGTATGCAAGGAACTAATCAGGTGAGATGCTTTTAGTGGTAATTAATTTAATTGCCTGGATTTTAATCTCATGTTTTCTGCAAGGTTTCTTTTCCCAGCACTGCCATCCCTGCCTGCCCTTCCTGCATGCACACCCCCCCTCCCCCCCAGCTTTCCTGCCTCTGCGGGGCATGATTGATTCCCTGGAGGTGCACGGGCTCCTGCAGAGGAGTGTGTCTGGGAGCATCCCAGGAGGAGATGGGGTGGAGGTGGAGATGGGGATGGAGGTGGAGATGGGGGTGGAGGTGAAGGTGGAGATGGGGATGGAGGTGGAGATGGGGGTGGAGGTGAAGGTGGAGATGGGGATGGAGATGGAGATGGGGATGGGGATGAGGGTGGAGACGGAGACGGAGATGGAGATGGGCAGCTCACCGGAGGTTTGCTGCATGGCCCTGTGGTAACATCCCTGCTGCAGCTGAGCGCACTGGGAGCCCAAACTTGGGATTTGAGGGATCTTGGACTCGTTTTGTTTCAATTGCACGGGACGTTAAATGAAAACAGGCCTGTGCCTGTGCTTTCCCCTCTTACTGGGACAACAAGAAAGATGACGGCACCAGGACTGAGGGGTTGGGGGCCATTTGTGGAGAAGTGCTGGGGATCTCATTAAATCAACGACGGTACCTGGAGCGTGGCCCCTGAGCGAGGCAGGGGCACTCCTGAGCAGACAATGCTGCAGGAAGGATGTGGGGAGGGAGTGGAGAAGAAGCAAGGACTGAGAAAGGGTGTCAGTTAGCAAAGCAAGCTCTGTCATGGGGGTCAGCAAACGCAGGGATAAAGGGAGACCTGCCAGGAGTCAAGCTGAGCAAGACCTTGCAGAGGAAATGAAAAGGGGGGTTAGCCATATAAATACAGAGCAAACGAGGAGAGAAGAGCAGAGCTGGCTATGCAGCCAGGTTTCAGGGGAGATTAAAGGTAAGCTCAGCAGAGCCCGGTACTGAATGAACCCCGGTGGGTCTGAGTGGTGATGCTGAGAGCGAGGGCAGCGCAGGCTGGGGGAGACGAGGGAGGATAAAACCTGGAGATGATCCTCCACCTTGTAGGCACCTTCAAAGAAGACAATTCATTGAAGGCTTGGGGAGCACCTCATCCCCAAGTGAGGACATCTCCTATTCATTAGCAATGCTCATTAGCGGCTGAGAGGTCGTTGGCGGTACCCAGTGCTGTGGGGAGAGGCGTTGTGTCTCCTGTGCTTGAGAGAAGGAAAAATCCCGATCAGACAGCCTGACCCCAGGGCACAGTGGGGCCGCGGGGTGCGCTTGGAAGAGGGAGCAATTAAAGACATGGAGACAAATGGAAAATGAGAGAAAAATAGAAGGGGGACTTGCCAGGGATATATCACACCAGATTAACCTGATAACTCTCTTTGATAAGGGAACTGATTTCCTAAGCCCAGAAATGTGGTCGATATAATCTGTCTTGACTTCAGTGAAGTATTTGCTATGATGCCACATGGGAAATTATGAGTTAAACCAGAGAAAATGTGGATTAGTACAAGAGTTGGAACACGGCTTAGGAAATGGCTAAAGGGGATCAGATTGTGCTGAAAGGGGAGCTGCTGGGATGGATGGGGGAACTTCGGTATCAGCCTTTGGACTGCTCTCAGTGGTGTTTCCCGTAATGGCTCTGGCCCACAAGGACCAGTGAACTCCAGTGGGATGTTCCAGTGCCTGTGGGGTGACCCAGGGATTTCTGATGGTGGGGATTTCATGCTGGAGGGTCCAAGATCTATGTAATGGTGCAAAAGGCCCAAAGCGCATGAAGGTGTCTCATTAGTGTCCTTCAGCAGGTGGGTGGGAGGACATGGGTAGCTCAACTCATCCTTGAGATAGGGTTTGACACCCAGGTACACATCATGGGGGATGTGGCTGGGCACCCAGCAGCACCCCGCAGAGAATGGGGAGGAGCCAGGCTGTCTCATACCCTGCAGAGATGGAGACACCAGCGCACATACGGTGGGGACAGCGTGCATCCAGGTATGGGGTAACCAAAGGATACAGAGCCCGTCTCGGGGAGGAGGAAGGGCCCACATGCTTGCTTATCCCTAGGGGTCCCAGATCACCTATCTCCGGGGTGTGAAGCATCCCAAGCATAAACTACCCCAGAGGAAGGTGGGCACTTCTCCAGGGCAGAATCTTCCAGGGAACTTTGAGCAGCAACATGTTGCTCTGACCCCTTTTTTTCAGGCAGCTGAGCATGAGGTGAAGCACAGGAGAGCAACCGGGGTGCTCCAGGTTTTTCTCCAATGGGTCACCTGCCCTGCAGCCTGGAGAGCGGCAGATGCCTGAGTGTGGCCAGAAGCAGCAGGCGATGGGGCCGGGGCTTTTTGCGTGCCAGACATCCCTGGACTGAACCCAGGGCTGAGCACCGGGACTGGGCAGGCAGGAAGGGAAGGCTCTGGGTACCAGGAGTGTGGCGCCGGGCTCCCGGCTGCCCCCGTGAGCTGCAGCTCTGTGTTTGGAAACACACGGGCGGAGGGCCCGGGGATGGATATAACAAAGACGTTGGGAAATAATGTGCTCTTGAGGTTTGGCACACGGCTCTGTGCATTACAGAATGTTATAAAAATACTGCTAATGGGCCAGAGAGGAGTGGAAACGCGCGGCGGAAAGGCTGCCAGAAGCCGGAGAGCGCACATGGGAGCGGGGAGGCCTTGTGTGCGAAGAAGGGAGGGAGGGAAGCAGCCAGGGCGGGCATCCATCCTCCCGCTCCCGTCCCTCCATCCCTTTCTAACCTGCTTATCTCCATCCTGGCCTGGCGGCTCTCCCCATTTGTACCTCTTCTTTCACCCCTCTGCCCAGCTTTGGGGATGCCCAAGCACCGCCGGCCGTGCTGCTGCCCACTGCTGCTGCCGAGTGGGCTGGGATGCGGGCAGGGATGGGGTCTATGTGGGAGAGGAAATGCAGCAAAATCCCCTCCAGCATCAGGGACACAGGTCAGGATGCCAGCAGTGGAGTTGCCCTCTGCGTCATGGTGGTGGCATGGGGGCTTGTAGCCCAGTGCGAGCCCCAGCCCTGCCCCGTGGGTATCGCTGCCTCCCAGGCGATGGTGGGAACGGGACTGGCAGAGGGCAAGCGGCTCTGGGCTGGCCTCCTTCCTCCGAGTCTGTCACAGCAGCGGCTGGCGAGAGAACGGGGAAAAAACATGCGGTTTGACGGAAAACGACATGGAAAAACAACCAAATTAACAGAAAAACAAACAAAGCAAAACCAGAGAGAGGGAGGGGGGAAGGGGCAAAGCAACAGGAACCACATGTGAGCAGGGAGGCCGGGAGAGCCCGAGTGTGTTCTCTGGCCTGATTAGCAAGCGATCAAACATCGGCCACTAATAAATAATCAGAGCCTCCCTTTTCTCTGCCTTAGAAGTCCCTTTCCTCCCAGCTGGGCTCCAGCTGCAACTGGAGGGTTGGACTGCAGTTAGCATCTTTTTTTTTTTTTTGTTGCTTTTATAACTTTTTGTCTTTTTCACCCATGCAAAATAAAGAACAAACAAAGAAGGTAGCAACCTCTCCATGTAAGATGTGCACCTCCGGCTCCTCAGGAGAGAGATGGAGCCCCAGGGCAGGCGTGAGCATCCCATGATGGGCATGGGCTAAACAGCAGAGGAAGGCAGTGCCGGGGATCGGTGTCTGCCCGGCTGCATGTGTATGTTGGTTTGGTGGGAAAATCTGTGGTAGGGCACTGCCAACAAGCTGGCTTGGGAAAGCAGGTTTGGCTGGCTCCGGCAGCACGGATGCCTCTGACTCGGAGCAGGGTGCCACTGGTCGGGCCAGTGCTCCCGCCACTGGCACAGATGCTGATGGAGAAGCACGGGCTCGGGGTCAGCGCGTGCAGATATTTCCCTGCTCATGTCCAGCGATCTGTGACGCAGGACTTGTGTGGGTTTTTTTGAAAGCCCTTTTGATGGATTTTTCCCCTATGAACTTATCCAATCCCTTCCCGCGGCCGTGTAAACTGAGGCTATTTCGAGAGCAGCAAGTTAAACATGACTGCGACCATTCTCTGGCACCAGGGCCAGCTGGCAGAGAGCAGCGCCCGCCCCTGCAATTCATCCCTCTTGCCCTCCAAATGTCCTGCTGCCCCTCAGGGATGGCCCTGTGCAAGGTCCGCCCCAGGGCTGTGCCCAGGCAGTGCTTTGGGCAGGACTACATTAACCTGGACCAAACCTGTGGCAGGGATGGAGCTATTAAATTTAAGCATGTGGCTGCTGACATTCCAGCATCAGGAGATGCACCCCAAAGCTGTTAGGTTTACTGCTGTGGATGTGGTTGATTTTTCCCCACGTGCCTGCGGGTGCCGTGGACTCGGTAGGTGCAATGGCTCTGGTGGGCTCCACGGCCAAGCATCACCACCCAGTTCCCGAAAGCCGTGGGAAGGGACCATTGCAGAGAGGGTCAACCAGGTTGCGAGAGTGCCTCATTTATTGAAACTGAGCTTTGTTTCACAAGGCACGCATGCTCTCCAATCGCCGCCTTTCCGTGCCGAGCTGTTTGTTCACGGCTGGGAAAACTCAACGGATGAACTTTGCTGCCTGTGCCCAGATTTCAGGTCTTGGCCTGGCTGGGAGCTGGAAAAGCATGCTGGGTAACGATATGCAAATTGCCATCCCTGCTTTTTAAGGAGAAGGCCCCCCAAAAAAACCCCAAAACCAAAAAAAAACCACCTAAAAACCTCACCACGCTCCCAAATGCAATTAGTCCTAATCGAATTAGAAGCTGGACTAGAAAAACAAACACGTTTGCAGGCAGCAGGCGACCTTTCTGCCCCGTCCTTTGGGATGCACGCTGCCGTGCCGCAGCGGGAAAGGCTGAATGAAGCAGCGCCCCGTGGCCCGCATGTGCATGCACTCGCACGCTCACACCCATGCGTGCACGCATCCGCGCCCCGCTGCATTCCTCCCGTCCTTCCCCTTGCCGGGCTGGGCAGCCTGCCCAGCTGCAGCATAGCAGAGTGATGCTTCTTTGGCTCGCTGCATAAAATATGATAATCTGGGGCAGCCGGTGTCAGAAACAATAAAAATATCCCCTCTCCCATCCCTGCAGCCCCCCTCTTCGCGTGGGGGAGCTGGGGGCGGCGGGGAGTGTGCGGCAGCGGGGCGAGCGGAGCGGCACGTGGCATTTATTAGGTGCCGCGGCACGGGACCGCAGCGCCGGCAGCTCTGCCCTGGCCTCGCCGATGCTATGTCCTGCGGAGCCCCTGCCCAAGGGAAGAGTGTGCCTGGGAGACGGCCAACCCTTGCAGAGTCCCATGTGCCATGGCGTGTCCTTGCTGGTGCCTGAAGGGACGTGGCACCAGGCTTGACCCCAGTGACCGATGAGCTCGTGCTGGGTTGGGTGCTATGGAGAGTTCATAGCTTCACTCTTCACCTGAGTCATGGTGGGAGCATCACATGGCATTAGAGCACCAAGAAGTGGAGAAGGTGGTCTTCTCCTTGTCTGCCCACTCCCCAGGGCAGAAATGAGAGAGTCCTGGGGTTGCTGGTGACCAGCCAGAGCCAGGGATGGAGCGTCCATCAGAGAGTGGGTGCTCCCAGGTGCAAGGACCCCCTTGGCAGACACCGGGAGGGGTCCCAAGCTTTGGACCTAAGTGTGAAGTGAACCTGAAGGCTCCCTGTGCAATCCCTCCTGCAGCAGGGCTGGGGATGAGCTCATGGGACGGGGCAGGGGGGCAGCCCAGCTCTTCCCCCCTGCCCCATCCCAGCAGCTGCCGGGCTGGAGGAGAAGAGGAAAAAGGGCTTTGGGGCTTGGCAGCTTCCTGGGAAACCTTCCACGTCCTTGTTTAGCATGAATGCCGAAGGCTGCGTGCCACGCCAGCATCCGTGTCCCAGGACGGAGGGATGGCAGTGCAGCCTCCTCCCGCTCTCCTGAGGTTTGTTTATCCTCCTTAACATGACAAAACCAGCCCTATAATTAAAGAAGCCCAAATCCAGTCTAAACAGCTTCCCACAACCCCTGCTTCCCCCTGCAGGGAATTAGGGATGCCCAGGAGGACAAAGCCTTCTTGGCCGCAGGCTGGGACCATGCCTGCCAGGGGGAGCGGAGGGGGGGCCACACTGGTGCTCTGTTTGTGCTGGCCTCTGCACCAGGAAGGATTTTTTCTCGGCTGCTCCTAAGTGCCCCTTGTCAAAATATTTGGAGCGAGCTTCCTGCCGCCCGCCGGTGGTCGGTCCCCAGCTTCGAGGGCACTGGGAGGGGAGGGACCGGCCGAGATGCGGCCACTCTCTGTTGTTGCAGCCATGGGGCAGGGAGCAAAGGGGTCTCCACATGTGGATGCTGCTTTTCCCTCTCCACCCACGGCTCCACACGGCTGTGACACTTAAAAAAAAAAAATCACAGTCCACTTCCCAGATGATGCTGGAAGAAGAAACCGCACCACTGTCACCAGCATGGGGTACCATGGCCTGTCACCAGCCACATGTGCCCATGTCTGCAGAGACCCAGGCCAGGTAGTCTCCCCATGGATGAAAAGACCCTGCGGTGGGGACCCTCTGCAGCTCCATCCCTGCTGCCTGGAAGGGGACGAGATGGCAGGCAGCCACAAATCCTCACCTTTTCCCAGCTCTCAGTGCTTCTCCATCCCTCTCCAAAATTGCCAGCAAGAGCTGGGAACCACAGAGGGGCCCGGGCAGGCAGTGAGGTCCCAGCCAGGGGCTCAGCAGGGTCAGGGCAGGATCCAGTGTACTTCAGCGTGAAAGACATTGTCATTAGCTATGGTTTCCCGAGCCGGTGCGTCTGCGGTAAATAATTTAGCAGAGTAAATGTGTGCTAACAGCAGGTCAGGGCTGGGAGGAGAAGAGAGGGAGGAGAGCCTTGGGTCTGGAAAGCAGGGAAGGGCACTGGGAATAAAGTGAGATTATTTTCCTCCTGTTAGCAGTTTGGGGTGGTGTCTCTCCCCCGGAAAAGGAGTCAGAGGGTTCCCATGCCCGATGGATCCCTTCTCTCCCCAGTCCCCTCCCGAGCTGTCAGCATCGGTACCAGAGGCAACTGCAGGACAATTTCCAGTTGCTCTTGCTCCAAGCACTTTAATGCTGTTTAAACAATTACGCAGTTGATAAATTTTGACAAGAAGAGATAGAAATAGCCTGGGAGAGCCACGCAGTAGAAATGCTCTAAACAGATGTCCCTTTTCTCCCCCTCCTCTGCTCCCTGGGGGTCTTTATCGTTTGCTGCCAACTAAACAAGACAGTGTTTGCATGAGTTGGGATGGTGGGGAGGGGGAGCAAAATGCCTTATTAAAATGGTTTATGATACCATCCCTAGGGTGACGGCTGCTTATTTTCTCTCCAGGATGGTCTTCTCTGCACTGACGGGAGCCGTGCAGAGCCTGCCGAGAGCAGATGTGGCTAACGGCAGGCCATGGTGGGCCATTTGTTCTTCTCCCCACCAGCTCACAGGGTACCAGACTGGGCAGCTTGGCTGCTGGTGATGCAGGGGAGGGAGAGGGGTGCAGATTGTTTGCCAAAAGCAAGTGATCAATGACAACCTGGTGTGCCAAGCAGCACGGGGAAGTTTGGTCTTGCTCTGGGGATGGGGATGCGAAGAGCAGGAGCCCAAAAGTGCCTGTGCAGAACCTCATGCAGCAGGGACCAGCAGTGGCTCCCCAGTGCTGCAGTTTGCCCCAACTGAGAGACCGTGAAACCAGGGCGGGACCGGAGTCAGGTCCACAGACCAACCTTGATTTCCTGCGTGGCTGAGCTTGGACGTGTAGGGAGAGGAGATGGATGCTGCTGTCCATCTCTGGAGGCCGGGAGGTCACCGAATGGGTTCATGCCAGGAAACCACAGGGAGGTTAGGAGCCAGAGCTGAGACCTTGGTGCTGTATTTTTGCTCATGTTGGGCTGCCTTGTTCTGAGCCCTCCCAGCCCCATCTGTTTTTCCTCGCCACAGCCTTATAGAGTATGCGGCTTTGTGCTGAGCACATCCCAACTTAGTGTATGTTCCACAAGGAGCAGCCTTGCACGGCACGGGTTGTCACTTGTCGCGGGTGCATGTGCCCTGTCCTCTCGGTCAGGGAAGAAAGCAGAGGGGCATGAGCAGCTCTCTGCCTTTTGGTTGCTTTCTGGATGCTGTGCAACCTGTGTTGGTCCAAGGTAGTGCCTGGGGATTATGGCAGGCTGGAGCCAGGGAGCTGTGAAATACACTGTTTATGGCGAACGGGCTGGGATTCGTCGTCTGTTGTTGTCTTTGGCGTTGATATGGTGCCGTTCACTTTTTTGGGGAATAGCTGCCTTGCTGAATCCCTGCCTCTGGTGGTGGGGGCCACGCTGATGGCTTGGCGCAGAGATTCCCAACACACACTTCTCCCAGAGAAGTGCCCAAGGCATCCCAAAGCCATCCCTGCAGTGAGGTGAGAGCCCAAAGCCCCCGGCACTCCACAGGCATTTGTCTGAGCCCAGAGCAGAGGGTGCTGGGCAGAGGGGTACCCATGCGGGTGTCTCTGTGCAGGTGTTGGTCCGGGGCGGGACATGTTCCTGTGCATCACTGCCCACGTGCTGCAGCATCCCTACGTGTACAGCAGTGTGGCTGCATGGCTCTGATGCTTGAAAGATGGTGTGCAACAGGTGTGAATGCGCCTTTGCAAAGAGGGGATCCTGGCATGGAGGATCTCTGGCTGCTGCAGGCACATTTCTGACTCCTGATTGATTTCCATACCTTCAGCCCTCCGCTGCTGGATTTGTCGCTGCTCTCTGCATTTGGACCCAAGCCACTGCCCCTTCCCTCTGTGCCTGGCTTTCCTGAGCTGCCAGCCAGGTGCAGCTGCTCTCTGCAGAGGCTCTTTGGCCTCATCAGCTTCTTCTTCCTCTTCTTCACTTGCCCTAATCAAAACCCAGGGACCCGGACTCCAGTGGTGTACTGGGAACAGAGGGCAGCCCTTGCCACTTCCCATTTCCCGCCCTGCCAGGGAGAAGAGCCCCAGCTTGGTGGGAAGCAGTAGGGTCAGAGCCTAAATGAAAAGGCAGAGGGGGAAACTGAGGCACAGAGTGCAGAGCGATTTCCCAAAGCCACACAACTGGGCTTGGAAACCAGAATTGGTGATTCAGTGCTCTCCTCACCCTACTGGGGTGTGCTGGTTTGGTTCCCCCCAACCCGAGGGCTCCCACCCACCGCAGCCCACCCCGGGGGACCAGCACAGTCCAGTCACACAGGACCGGGTGACTCTGCATCACTCCGCGGAGTGGGACAGCTCATGGGCAGCCAGCCTGAAGGCATCGCCCCTGGGCAACCTCCACACATGCTCCCCTTTCTGCCACAGCCTCCGTCATCCAGCCTTCCTCCCATCCCTCCTCCTTCTCCCACTGCCCAGCCAAGCAAGCCAGAGCTTGCTGAGCATGGCCGGCCAGCGTGTGGGTTTGCTTCTACTTCCTTCTGCTCCCTGCAGCGGCTCCCGGTCTGCAGCAGGGAGACAGAGCCGTGGAGCCTGGGGAGGGGGGAATTCCCATATCTCCAGCTGACCTGCTGCGTTGGACGTAAGTGGCAAAGTAAGTTCCAAAATCAGACCCCTGCACTCCTCCTGGAGAAGAGAGCGTGGAAGGAGGTAGCTGGTCCTATGGCCACCCCTGTTACTCACATTCATGCAAAGCAGGTGGTTGGGGACTGCGCAAGAGCACCAGGCTGCTCCTTGGTGCAAGTGCTGGTGGTGACACGTGGCTTTTGCAAACCAGGCTTGCCTTGCTGGAGCAGTGTAAGCACACCAACAACACTCCCATCACCTCCGGAGACTCAGGAGGGGAAACACCACTCACTTTTTTGGCTGCCAAGGCAGCATTCATGGGTGTGATTTTTGCCGTAGCGGTGCAGGGGCTCTGCGTCAGCCCACGGAGGATGCTGAGGGGTTTGTTCAGAAGTGAAAAAGACTGGTGGACTTTTTCACTGGCATTAAAAAGCTCACAAAGCTGCTGTGACACATAGTCGTTGCAGGCATCATTTTGCTGCATTCACTTCTCTCTCTTCCCTGTCTCCCTGCGACTGGTAGAGCAAACCTCGGGGGTGATTCATACTGGGGTGAGCAGAGCAGCTGCCCAGGGCTGGTGGTGGTGCAAGGTCTATGCTGCCACACACCTCCAGGGCTTAATTACGATGAAAAAAAAAAAAAAAGNGCACAGAAGAAACCTCCTGCAGGAGGGTGCCAGAATGGAGACGACCCAAACTGTGAGTTTGTATTAGGGCAGCCTGGCCAAAAAGACTATTCTTGGGCTTTCAGAGCCAAGGTTGAGCCAGCTCTGCCAAATGCTGCATATGTACAACAAAGAGGCAACATTACCTCCTTGCAGATTGGTCCCGGGATGTTATGGGAGGAGTAATTTGAGAAGGACCTTAGAAAACCAGGGAAAGTAAAGAAGGATGCAAAGGGAGCAGGGGGAACTGCCGTAAGGAGAAAGACTTAAAATAGTCTGTTCAGTGGCTTCAAGAGGAGCTGGAAAGATGCCCTGACTCCCATTGGTAATTACCTCCAAGCGGAGACGATACTGGGTACTAAACCGGCAAGCAAAAGCCATAACTAGAGCCAATGACTGGAAGCTGAGCACAGCCACATTCAAATTAGAAATGAGGCTCATATTTTTAATAGAAAAAATGATTAAGCATCGGAACAAACTGCCAAAAGCAGTGGCGGATCCTCTGCCGCTTCTTATCTGCAGAGCAAGGCTGGCTGCCTTGCTGAAAGATGATTCAGTCAAACACAAGTTATTGGGCTCAATAGAGGGGTAACAGAGGGATGTAATGGCCTGTGCAACCCAGGAGGTCAGGTGAGATGAACTAGTTTTCTCTTCTGGCCTTCAAGTCGGTGACTTAAGGAAGGTGCATATCCCTGTCTTGCAGATTTAGCTTCGTGGTGGCTATTTCTTTTGTCAGAAAATGTGATTCGGGTGTTTGGTGGTGCAGAGCAGGGCTGCGAGGACAAAACCTGCAGCACAGCAGGCAGTGGGGCGTTTGGAGGATGCTGCATGTCCCCACTTAAGATGGGGCTGAGACTGTGTCCCTCATCACCTGCGTCTTCTGAGGTAACTGGTGCTCATATCTGGCCTGAAAGACAGCGGGAGAGTGGAGTTTGTAAGGAGCGAAAGGAGGGAGGTGGGAAAGGCAGAGCTGCCCTCGCTGGGTCTAAACAGAGTTAGGCCAACTCTGTGCAGGGCTGCTGTGGGACAGTGATGGGATGGGGATGATGGTGGCTTTCCAGATGTCTCAGCCAGCCATGCTCCCTGCTCCAGCCAGTGCAGGGAGGTTGAGTGAAGTGATGGGGCAACTGGGAATGAGCACCCTGGAGCAAGGTGCCTGGGAAGGAGAGGGTCGGCAGCCATCCTACAGAGCTCCCTAGTGCCTCGGTTTTGTGTGCACCCTGCTTCCAGCCAGGCTGCAGAGAGGAGCCAAGCGACACCTCAGCACTGGGGTGTCTGCAAGGCATGGGGAAGGCAGAAAAGAAAAATGGACCAAAATGGGGTGAGATGGCTCGGGGCTGAGAAAGGGAAAGGGGAGGGGAGACAGGGAGGAAAGACTTGAGCCAGTAATGTGCCCTGGTGGCCAAGAAGGCCAATGGCATCCTGGGGTGCATGAAGAAGAGTGTGGCCAGCAGGTTGAGGGAGGTCATTCTCCCCCTCTACTCTGCCCTGGTGAGGCCACATCTGGAGTATTGTGTCCAGTTCTGGGCTCCCCAGTTCAAGAAGGACAGGGAACTGCTGGACAGGGTCCAGCAAAGGGCTACTAAGATGATTAGGGGACTGGAGCATCTTTCTTACGAGGAAAGGCTGAGGGACTTGGGTCTTTTCAGTCCAGAGAAAAAGAGATTGAGGGGGATCTTATCAGTACTTATAAATACTTAGAGGGAGGGTGCCAGGTGGATGGGAACATTTTTTTTTCAGCAGTGCCCAGTGATAGAACAAGAGGTAACGGGCACAAACTCAAACATAGGAAGTTCCATCTAATCATGAGGAGGGACTTCTTTCCTTTGAGGGTGGCAGAGCACTGGCACAGGCTGCCCAGAGAGGCTGTGGAGTCTCCCACACTGGAGACATTCCAAACCCGCCTGGACGCCGTCCTGTGCAACCTGCTGTAGGTGACCCTGCTCTGGCAGGGGGGTTGGACTAGATGATCTCCAGAGGTCCCTTCCAACCCTGACCATTCTGTGATTCTGTGATTCTGTGACTCATGAGACATTAGCCCGAAAGAGAGGAACCTCCTGCCACCCCGCTCTGAAGGAGGGATTGACGGAGAGCTTTTGATGAGGAGCAGAATGGATATAATGCGCCATCAAATGGCGGTGGGGAGGGAGCCGGGAGCATCTCCCTGCAAACCTCTGCCTCCAGCGTGCAGACAGCAGCTTGGCACAGCATGCCCAGAAGCACTTACCTCCCTTAATGGCCAGGCAGAGCCTCCCAGGCTGCCCCATTAGGAGCTGCCTACCCCAGCGAGCTGGTGCAAAGTGCTTGGCCAGTCCAGGGAGCAGTCATGCCACAGAGCCCAGAGATGCTGCCTCGAGCCCCAGCACTCTCAGCCCCTCCGACTGGGTGACAGCCCAGCAGAGACACAAGAGGAGGGGATGCAGCCCCAGCACAAGGCTCCTGCCGCGGAGCTTTTCCCCACAAAAGAAACTAACCCTGTCAGCATGCCGGCGGCTGCTGCCAGACACGATCCAGGGCAAGTATCGGCAGGAGGAGCTGGCTCTCCTCGTGCTAGGAGGGGTCCAAGTCGTGTTCACCTACTGCTCCAGCAGCAGCGCTCCCTGCTTTGCATGAAAGAGGCACTTTGATTGCTGACATCTGTAGACAATCAGATAAGAATTAGAGTTATTCCTCTCGGCATAAATGGTATTTCTAATCTCATAATCCCTTAATATTGTTCGCACCAGGATGTGGCCGCTGCTAATCCCTGACAGTTTGTTCTTGGGCAAATTTCAGGGAAGCCAGGGAGGTGCAGGAGGAGGGGTTGGCCACCTTCCCTCCCCTCACCCCCAGAATCCTTCCAGGGTGCGAAGGGAAGAGCTGGTCAGGCAGCAGCCACTCTTGCCAGCCGGAGGATGCTCACGCTGGGATGGAGGCATTTGCAAAGTCCTTCCACCACTGCTGCAAAGAGCCCTCTTGAGTCTCCCCGTCCGCATTCCTGCCCTGGGTTTGTCTCTTGGCTGAGCAGCTCTGTGGCAGCAGCAGCAGGCTCCAGCCTGGTTTTGCCACTTGGCTGCTTTCCGAAAGCAGAGGCTGATCCCTGAGGAACAGCCTGGGGCCTCTATTTGTGTGCTGGAGAGGTGCCGTAGGGGCAGCATCCTGCTGCTTCGGGGCTGCAAAGGCCAAGGTCCCCAGGCAGCTGAAGGTGGTAGGTGCTTTGTAAGGACCCTAGGCTGCATTTGGCCCTAATTTTGCATTCTCCCCAGGCTAGAATGGGGAGAACCCAATTGGATTGCTCCTTACTCCCTGTCCTGATGTTGGTGTACTGCCTACAGATGTGCCTCTTTAGCAGCCCACTGTGGCGTTCCTTCCTGGCCACCTTGCAGGGACGGTCAAGGTGGGAAGGGGGCTGGAAACCTCCCGTGGTCTACCCAAAACAGGCAGGGATTCCCATTTCTTTTGTCCCTGCTGCATCTTTCCTTCTGCAGCCCACCCTAGCTGCACCTTGGCAGCTCCACTGGCTGATTCCGAGCCACAACAGCATCTTGCACTAAGCTGCCAGTGGGATCTGGGATGAAATCCAGCCTGGGTGGTATCAGGCTCCCCTGCTGCCTGCAAGCCATGTGCAGCCCGTCGTGGTGCAGGAATGGAAATCCTGCCCTGGGCACCAACCCATCCCAGTGCCAAGCTAGCAGCCGCTCAAGGGAGCAGCTTGCGACGCAGAGAGCAGAGGGGCTGCGTGCGGGTCTCTGCAGACACAGCTCTGTGCCTTTCCTGTCTTCTGAGTTCCTTCTCTTTTACAGCAGCTGTTGCTTCTCCTGCTGCTTCAAGTTTTTCCCCACTTTTATTCCCCAGATAGGTCGGAGAGGCAGGACAACTGCTTCAGCTGTGTCCTGGGCATCTTCTTCATCTTGGCAAGGTGAAGGTGTCGGGGATGGCTTGGTAGCAATAAATATCCAACAAGTCTGCATCTGCCTGTGAGGTTTAGAGAGCCCCATGCTGGTACAACATGCCCATGGCATGGGCACACAGCAGGGCAGAGAATGCAGGAGGAGGCTGCTTCCCCCTGGGAAGCGTGCCCATCACCGTCCCCTTAGTGCTCCTCTCCCAGCAACCTGCCCACCTGGGTACCAGCATCCCTCCTCCCTGCCATGCTGAAACCTGTCCGTCATTGCCTCGCAGCCTACAGCAATATGTTACTATAGCTACGTTTTTCCATGCAGTGAGTGCTCAGATCTCTGCCGGGCTGAGGTCTCCCTCTCATTTCCACACAGCTGGAAGGAGAGGAGAAGGCTCAGCCACGAGGCCAGGTGTTGCGGACTCTGCCACGGGGATGCCGTGGTGGCAGGACTCAGGACACAGCTGTGAAGTGGTGCAACTTGTCCGGGAATCCCTTAACATCTTGCAAACACCAAAACTCTGCAAAGTCCTTGGGAAGAGGAGGGGTGGACGGTGTTGGCTTGTAATGAACTGGTGTAGCGCCATGGTGCATCTCCCTCCTGATCTCTGAAGGCTGGCAATTGGAGAAGCAGCTAGTGGGTACCCTCGTTGCACTGGGAGATGCTGGTTTTCAGATTCCTAAGGGTTTTCCCCAGAAAGGGGAAATGAATGGGTTTTGCTAGCAGTTCACTGGCAACATCGGAAAAATGCCCTGGAAGTCAGACCCAGCTGAAAATTTTTGGTGAAAAGGGAAGTTAGAGAATTAAGCGCTTGTGTTCAAGATTTTGCTCGTTTTATTCCTGCTTGATGAGGTTTTTAATGAAATTGGAGGGACCTTGAAAAGGAAAAGCACTGGAAACTCAACCTTTCATTTCAAATCACCAGAAGCCAAAAAAAAAAAAGAAAAACCAAAACGCGGCTGTGGTCTTGTTTTTATTGGAAGCAAACAAGCTGCAAAGCAGCCACAAATGTGTGAAACCCTTTGGCGTGGCCAGATCCCTGGTGTACACAGGGCCGAGGTGCGGGGAGGACAGTTTGCTCCATCCCCATTTGGGTGGCTCCTTGGCTGCAAGCAGGCACTGCCTGCAGAGGTGTGCCTGCACCGGCTGGGGAGGGGATGGGTCCACCCCTGTGGGTGGGTGAGCAAACACCCTCCTGAGCACCTGGCTGGCATGGGTGCAGAGGTGCCAGGGCAGAGCAAGAGCTTACCAAGCCCTGAGACACGAGGGATGGTAAGGAGATGGGCAAAGGTGTCCACTGGCACTGAGACCACGCGCCTCTGCCCGTTCCCATGCTAGGACAATGCTCTCCCCCCTCCCTGGGATCTTCCTCCTTGCAGGACCACAACCACTCTGTCCAGAATTTGGCCTTTCCCTGTGCCAAATCCTGGGTGGAGAGGCCCTGAGGGCAGGTAGACATCTCAGCCTGGCCTCGGGGTCAGCTTTGGCCGCAAGCTGTGCTGGCATACTGAAAGATGCCCTAGGGCGTTGCATCTGTGGCAGGAGGGCAGTGACAGCATCCCCTGGACTCTGATGACCTCCAAAAGTGGATTGTGCCTGTGTTATCTCCATCCCCATGGACAGCCCAGTCCCTGTCTCTTAAAGCTTGTTCAAACCAGCCCTTTTTCTCCTCAGGGCTGGGATAACATCTCTACACACAGCCGAAGGCCCTCCTGGCTCCATGGTAATCACCCAGAGCTGCACCAGGAAAAGCAGATAATTAAATTCAGGCCCTCTCTCCTCCCCCAGCAAGCAGATGCAGCGAGATGGCAGTCCTGCGGAGACTTTGTTTGGGGCAGGGGGCAGAAATTTTGGTCTTGATCTTCCCCATAACGGCTGCCAGTATGTGGCCGCTGAGCCTGGGATCTGCTCCCCCCATCCAGCCATGCCTCGCTGGCTTATCATTTCCAATCCTATCAGAAACAAAACTGCTGCTGCTTAATGCTTCATTACAGGCTGTTATGTGTCTCCTGCACTGCCCAAGAGAGCAGCAAGGAGGGCTCTGACTCTATTTAATAACTGTTTCATGGTTCCTAATTGACAGATAAAAACGCTACTAACTCAGTTTTATCGAACATAATCCATGGGCAGGAGCAGCGGTGCCCTTCTGGAGCCCGGGCAGCAGCACCAGTTTTGATCCATTATTTTGACATGGGAAATCCGTAACGCACCGATCTGCCATCGCGATGACGGGTTTGCGTCTCATTTTTTCCTCCGTTGGTTTTGGCTTTTACAATCTTGGGGGAAGCCGTTGGGGAGGGATTTGGGGAAGGGCAGACGGGGCAGACAGAGGAAGTCAGATGGTGGTTGGTGCTTCATTTCGGGGGGGCCATTCCCATCAGGGTCTGCAGCACCCCCAGCACAGTGCTCTGCAGCGAGGGTTGGCTTTGCAGGACGTCACCATAGGGCTCCATCTCTGGTCACCTCGGGGCCACGCTGGCAGGTTCCCAGCCCCAGGACTGTCACCCTGTGGCTGTCAGGCAGAGCCACGCTTGTAGCTGGGGAAGATCTGCCAAGCTTGTCAGCCGTGGTAGGAAAGTACCTGTACTTGCTCAGATGAAACAGGAAAGGATTTATTCTTGTAAACTTGGATGTGTCAGGAAACCAGGGTGTTTCTTTGTGCGCTGCGTGGTTAGCAGGATCTCATCAGTGCCTGGGGGTTTTCCTTGCCCGTTTTTGCTGGTGCAGGTGACCAAGTGACCCAGACTTCTTCCACACCGCGTTGAGAAACGCGGACCAGACAAAACCCTGTTCTCCCCAGGGTTGGAGGCTCAATCACATGGCCAAAAATGCAGGGCCAGGATGTGCAAATAGTAACAAGGAGCGTTGAAGAGGTGGGATTCAAAAGCGACGCACTGGACCTGAAACCTGCTATTTAACCCAAACACTTGGGGACTTGCTTTATCAGTTCCCACCTGGGGCCAGCACTTAAAAAAAGTCTTTGGAAATGAGATTTTTCAGGGCTTTCTTCTCCCATCGCAGTGGCTGGAAACTTAAATACCAGCTGGGAGTCACACGGATATTTGCAACCACCGGAGGGGTTGAATTGCACCCGGGGCAGAAGCAGAGTCGTTCCCAGGCGGCGTGGGCAGAGGTGGAGCTGCAAAGGAGAAGTGTTGAGGGCCAATAGCTCTGTGCAGAGCAAAGCAAATCTGACCGCGGCTGAAGGCATCCTGGGAGAATGAGAGGTTATTAGCAGTGAGAGCTTCAGGGATAACACGGAAGATATTGATTTAAATAAAAATCACCATAACGGCAGCTCTAACAGGACCCTGTGGGTCACTTGGAGGAGAATCAGAGGCAGCAGAGCTCCAGTGCTGGCACGCTTGGAGCATTTTCTGGCTGCAAATACTGTGCTGGAGAGAGCCATGACTGCTGCCCGTGCTCCTGAGCGAACCAGGAGCCGGGACAGGGACAGGGACAGGGGCCCAGGTGCTGTGCCAGGGTGTGCAGCGCACACCGGCATGCCCGAAGAGCATTGCTGCAGCAAGGTTAGCAGCTCGACTCACCATGACCCGCAAGGGCGTGATGGACCGTTTGCAGCGCTGCCGGGAGCCGCAGTGCCAGGAGATGGATATCCGTGATCTCAGCCAGTCGCGGGGCTGCGATGGAGGTCGGATTCCCATGGTGTGAGTCAGCCGCATTCCTCCCCCCTGGGTCAGCAAACTGCGCTGGGCTTCGGCGGCCTCGGCTGTCTCCAGCCTCGACGCTTGCGGTGATTAACGGTGCTGAAAATGCTCAGTTTGGGTGGACAAAGCAAAGGCTAAGGGGCTCCAGCCATCTGGGGACAGCTTCAGCTGCTCATCCATGGGAGAGGCGAGAGCGGTTTCTTGGCCACCCTTCATACCAAGAGTGCTTTTATCAATGGGGTGTGAAGGGGTGATAAAATGCTACCAGCTATCTCCATAGACAGCTAATCCATTGCTATGGATTTGTTGCTAGAGAATCCAGCAGACCTGTACAGTTCCTTGTAGCTGGCTGTAACTCTTGTGCCATGGTACAGCCACGTGCAACGCCAACTGCTCTCATCACGATACGGAGCCGTGTCGTGCCGTGCTATCAGCAAACATGATGCAAGATAATAGCCAAGCTGTCGAGATAAAATGAGTCTCAGCATGTAACAGAAGGGTTTCTCCACTCCAGGGATTTTTTCACTTGAAGTTTTTGGAGTTCTTCCTCCTGATCACCGTGCTTCCATGGGAATCAGGCATTTTGCAGAGGAAACCTCCCATGCCCATCAGCTTTACCATCAAATATGATGGGCAGACCATCTGCTGGACCTGCAGCACAGACAGCATGGGCTGCGCCAAGGTGGCTTCGCATTACCAGACCTCTGTCACTGAGTCCCTTCCTGCTCAAGGGAATTCAAACCACCTGGAGCAGCTCCCTCTGCAAGGACACAACTTCCCTGGGGCCAGCTCACAGCCTGGTACTTGCATCAAGCAGCGTGTGTCGAGTGCAAGGCTCAATCCAGCGCATTCATGCATTAGGGTGGGCGAACAGAGGTACTGATTCAGTGCAGATCCTGCCCACTGGTTTGTCTCAGGAGCATTACAGACCTGATCAGCATCAGCTGCTCTCTGAGGACACGAGAAGATGGGCAGACCCACCTGCTTGGTATAGCTGCTGGGAGTGAGCAGATGCCAGGAGCTGTGGCTGGGAGCTCCCCGGTGCTTTGTGTGGGGTTTTCCATGGTACCGCAGCCTCTGCTTGCACTCAGACTCTGCATAGAGACAGTCGTTCAGGTTTAATGTTGCCGTAAATGGCGTGTGGGGTTTTTTTTCCAAATCAATATGACCTTCTTGCAGGTGCGGAGATCCTGGTGCAGTGCTGTTGGTGCTTCGCAGCCCTCCAGCAGCACCCCAGTGCTCTGCGGCCCCCTCAAGGTGCTCATTTCAACATGGAAAACCCCAAATGGGGCAAAACGAATAGAGATGCTGCCCAAGCAGTCAAAATCCAGCTGTCTGGGACTCCACAAGCCCTGCTGTCAGTAAGTCCCAGCCAGCAGTACTATGAACCTGGTGTCAGGCAGCATCCACAGCAGGGATAAGGATATTTGCAGCACTCTTAGGGGCTGGTTAACAATGCTGGGATACTCTCCAGCCAAACCACTTGGGTTCACATTTCCACTAACCCACCTCATTTCCTTATTTGTTTTAATCTCCCAGCAAAAATGAAACCATCGGCTGCTTTGACCAGCTCTTTGCCTGGAATTAAATGGCTAACTCCTAACCACTGGTGGTCCTGGGCTGGCTTGTCCCAGAGAGAGAGTAATAGAGAGTAAAATTGCAACCAGGGAGCTGTGGCCGAACAAGCAGCCTTGTCCCTGAGGACTGCGAGGTCACTGACACCAGTGTCTTCATGCCATGTGCGGAGGCAGGTGTGTGCCTCCCCTGCAGCATCCCTCAGGCGTGGGATGCAAGGGAGACGTGGGGGACCGCTGCTGCTGCGTGGCCCCTGCCAGGGTGCTGCCCTGAATGAGTCCCTCTTCGAAGTGCAGCAGAGCTGCCAAGAAAGCATTCAGCCCTGATCTAAAGAATTCCAGTGGCAGGGAATCCACTGGAGCCTTTGGCGAGCTCTTCCAGGGTTTAATTACCCGTGTGTCAAAACGGTGTATAACACCGTCAGCGCTAATGCCTCTGGATTACGCATAGGGTCTCTAACAGCCTCGTTATCCCAGTAGCTGCCCAACAGCCACTCCAGCACTGGGCACAGCCTTGCCCCAGTGCAGCCGTGCACAAGAGCTGAGCCTATGACTCAAGTTTTCTAAGTCCTGCCCTGTTTCATGCCTTGAGAGGCATCCCGCATCTTGGGAGGCTTTTGTCCATGCTGGGGCCAGCATCCCCATCTTGGGTATAACCCCCCAACTCAGGCAGAGCCTTCCTGCCATTTCCAGCTCTTTGAGATTTTGAGTGGCTTTCTTTACCGAGGTCTATTGGTAGAGTTACTTTTAATAGCACATACGTGACGTGGAGTGGGATAGACCACTCCAGCGCTGGCTGGCACATTATAAATCTCAGCGAAAAAAAAAATGCAAAGGGCCAGGAGGGTGGGGGGTGAAAAAAAGCAGAAGGAAGAGACGGTTTTCGCAGAGCCCAGAGCAGGCAGGGGTGGGGAAGGGGAAAGGCAGGGTCGTACGGCTCGCTGGGGCAGAGTGTGCAGTTGTTTATACTGGAAATGAGTTTCTGTTTATTGCAAGCTATGGTGGGGAGACCACAAAGTGAATGTAAAACAAAATGGGAAGGGTGTGGGGAAAGTCAGGGGAGGGGGAGCGGGTGCCTTTGACAAACTCCAGAAGTCACGTCCAGTAATAAATCAAGCCGGGATCCGTCCCGGGATACAGGACCCAGAACATCTGCTTGGGCTGCGGGGAAGCTGGGCGGGTGAGGAGGGCTCTCCCAGCCCTGCCTGGGGCCGGGCAGAGGGACAGGGGCTTGGGCAGCTCACCTAGCCATGGGTGCTGAGGCCGGCGATGCTGTCGTGTAGGCAAGGGTGGACTGAGCACCCGGGTTCGCCAGGATGCATGGGAAGATGCACGCAGCGCTGAGGGATTTAGCAAGCATCCTCGGTCAGCCTCTCCATCCTCAGTGGTCATCCCTTGGCTGCTCTGTACTTCCATTTCCTTGGGTGTAAGGTGGAGCAGAGCGCTTTTCTCCCATTTATCACTTCTCCCAAGCTTTGCAGCAAATGCCACATGGGAAGACAACTCCTGCAACGTCTCAGGGCTGGGGCATGGCATAGGTGCCATCAGGCAGGGAGGTTCCCTGCCCTCTCCCAAGGCAGGGGGAATTAGTGTGTTAATGGGGCTGCTGGTGAAATCAGAGACAAATCTGCCGATAACCCCACTGGGGCCAGCATTGCATCCATTCTTTGTACAGGCTTTGAAGGTATTAAGTGCTAAGGATTTCAGTTTGACATCTGAATCCAGCTGCATTGTTGCAAGAAGCCCTTGCAGATTTTTGCTGTAGACCAGCCTTTCATACGTAATCTCTTGCCGTGGGTTTAGTGCTTCGGAAGGAGTGACGGACGTTTGTTTTGCAGATTTAAGCATTCCCCTCCTCTTCTTCCTTTTCTTTTCCCCTTCCTTGGAAAAGGGATCCTTTTAACGGCTGCAGATGACACAACACATGCCAATACATTTGCAACCCATTTGGCTCACAGCAAGGGCTGCGTTCGAGCTACAGGCTTCCCCAAGGGTCCAAGTAAAGCATTGGGATGGGGAGGAGAAACAAAGACTGTGCATCTGCCCTCCGGGTCCTTGCCCAGTTCTTGCCTTTCCAGCCCATATTAGTGCAGAAAGCAGAAGAGACAGCCACCCCGAGATGCGAGTGTGAGCTATGACCTCAAAAGTCATTTGCATTTCATTATGCCGGCTCGTGGCTGAGCTGCTCTGCCATAACGCCGTGGGTGCTGCTACATGGAACTGCTCCCTGAAAATGCCCGTGAAAAACTTTCTGGGCAAGGGGCTGGTACCAAGCTGTGCCTCCAGCATCTCCCTGTTGCAGACAAACCCCATGTCCTTCCATACTGGGTCCTGGGCAGGTTCAACCCCATGTCACTGCTGGAAAGGTCAGAAACTTTGGCAGTATCACAGCACTTCTCCGCTTACTCCAGGCATGCTGCCTTCCTTCCTGTGCTGCTGGTGGCACATATTCCATGAGACAGACCTGGCTGCATGGGCATTAACCCAGCCAGAGCTGATTTCTCTGCTCCAGGAGAGGATGGCAAGGTGCTCGGGTAAAACCAGACTGCCCTTCCCTGTCTGTTTTTCCCCAGCACATCCTTGCAGCTCTCATCCGCAGCCAAGTGTCTGCTCTCAGACTTGTCCCCGCTACTCACCTTATCTCAGAAGGATGCTGAGCCATCTGCGTGCGTCAAGGAGAGAGTTGTCCCTGATGCAGGAGGCATTTGCAGCACATGCAGCAGCAGTGTGCTCCTGGTCCATGACAGGGCAGTGGGGCTCGTGTGAGCCAGGACACCACAGCATCCTTCTGCTGCTGGCAAGGTCCAGACTATGGGGCTTGCTCTTCTGCAGTCTTATGTGCAACGCCTCAGCAAAATCCTTCAGTGAGTGTAATAACTTTTCCCTCCAAAGCTCTAGGGTATTTCCCCCCATCCCTGTGAAGTCATGCTTCAGGTCTGCTGAAATCCTATCAAATACCTCCTGAAATCCCCTGGAGCCCCTACGACAGTTTATTGAGAGTCCAGGACTGTTTGACCTTGGAGGGGGTGAGAAAGGCAGGGGAAGAAAGAGCAGCACCGGGCTTCCCTGCCAAACTCCTTGATCCCCTGACCCTCTTACAGAGACCAAGACCCAGCTAGGAGTCCAGCCCAGCCCATCGGTGAGGTATCTGGGCACCGTGCCCTCCTCTCCCCTCTGCCCCAGGTCTCTTGAGGGTCTCCAGCTGTGCTGGGCAGTGCCACTGTGTGCGCAGTGTGCTGCCTCCCCACAAAAAGCAGTGGTGCCCCGATCACCTGTGCCCGGTGCCCGTCATGGCACCCCTCACCCTGCCCAAAAGAGATTTGGGGACCTCCAGGTGACAGCTCAGTCCCCTGCTCTGGTGCTTGGTGCTTGCAGGAGGGTTGCCCGCCCTCGGGGAGCTCTGTGCTGGGAATTATTTCCCTTGGGAAATAAGTAAAATATTTATAACAATATTTTTTATAAAAATACTTGTTATTTGTTCTTGATTGGAAGCAAATCAGAGGATGCGTGAGAAACTGGTGTCCTCCATGAGGAGGGACAGGCTGTGCTGAGCATCCAGGTTATCGCTGCTGGGGCAGGGCCGGCAACGATGCTGTTCTCGCCACTGATCTGGTGCTGATACACTCACGAAAAGTACGTTCGCTTCTGGGGTTTTTGTTATTAAAAGGCCATCGATGAATTACGGGGAGTCCAGAGGAAAATTGATTAAAGGATTAGAAGATAGCATATGACCTAAAGGGGAGATTAAGGGAATTTAGTGAGGTGCTCGGTGCAGAGCAGAGCTGGAGAAATCGGGGAGGGGAGAAAATGAGAACAACCTTGCAAACATTTTACAGGTGATGATTAGAGCGGGTGAAAACAGTCACTGTGAGTAATCCAGTCAGTTTGTGCTTCATGCTTCATTTTGCAAATTGTGGGCTCTCAGACGGGTGGGAAGGGGCTCCCCGGGCCCCTCGAGCTGTTCGAGCTGCCCTGGCTGTGCGCACCAGGAGCATCCCGTGGGGTTTGCTGGCTGCCACTTGTGGGGATTTAAGCATCGAGCCGGGATCTCAGGAAGATGAGCATCATTTTCATAAAGCAAAGAGCCTTTTTTTAGCTCCATTTCTTTACAGATGGGCTGAATAATGGGACCTCCCTTGAAGTCAGCTGAGTTAAGGACGCAGCTATTACTTCCAAATGCAGTGAAATCTGGGGTTGTGTGACTTACTTCATCCCAAGGATCTCATTGCTGTAAGATAAGAGTGATGCCAGGGCCTGATTCAGGCCTGAGGATAAAAAAATACATTTGTAAAGACAGAAGTGGTGTTGAGCAGTGGTGTTAGCTGAGCTGGTATTGCAGCCCACCACTTCCAGAAATGCTACGCTCCTCTGGGTTTCGTCCCCTTGAAGGATGCCCTTTGGGTGAGCTGCAGAAGCTGATGCTCTGAGGCTGGGCTCCCTCCTTCTTCCTGCCTCCACCCTGTGGTACCAGCAGCACAGGGGAGGATTTAGGCTTGAGCTGGGGACCCTCCTGCTGTTAGTGACATGCCTGACTGGTATTTTCTCAAAGCCAGAGCGTGGGCAGCTAAGGACTTGTGTGGAGACCTCATTTCCTGGGACAAATTAAGGATCTTCCCTGATGCATGTCATTAATGGGCTAGCAGCATCCCTGAGCAGCCTGAACAGCACCACCTGGGGTGTCCATCATGGCCCCATACCCACCAGAGTCTGGTGGTGTGATTTTCCAGGGTATATTTTGCAGAAGGACCTGTGGGATGGGCCAGGTGGCTTCACGAGACATGCCAAAGAGGCTGGCTGCCTCGGATTCAGGGTGGGAACAGCACGGAAAGAAGCCATATGAGGGTCCTTCTTCTGGTCCTGTGTCAGCTCTCTACAGCCAACTCTGGCATCTATCGGCGGACTTCTGGCTCCAGCCCAGCTCTTTTCACAAGGTTCCCACAGTTGGTTTCCCAGCAGGACTGTGCCAATGACACAAAGCTGGGCAAAGCCACAAGCATTGCCGGGGCCGGGGCTCTCACACACGAATGGCTGCGTGGTCCCTGGGGCTGAGGGACAGGCACAGGCTGCAGATCAGCCCCATGGAGCAGCGCAGCGTCTCACCAGGAGAGCAGTGGTGTGGGGTGGAAGGGCAGTCCCGAGGATGTGGGTCGGTGGCCGGGGGATGCTGAGTCCGCATGAGCAAACCCAGATGCGATCTGGATGACCAAACACAGGGTCAGCTTGAGGATGGGCAAGTGGCTCTGCTGCATGTGCAGATGCACGGTGCGCAGCGGGGTACCTGTGTACGGGTGCCTGCTTTCAGGTCCCTTGTCCCGACTGAATCCAAGGTGGAGCAGCTGGTGTAGGTTTGAGGGCACCACAGAGTCAGCCTTGTCAGGGAATGGAAGCACAGCCTGCAGCATTTCCTATAGAAAAACATGAGGGAAAAGATAAGAAAGTGGTTTTCCATTAATGCTGAAGGAAAGGAGCTTTACCTGCAAAAGCCAGTGCCAGTGCAAGAACCGGAGTGCGGTATGTTTGGTTAATAACTACTCCTGCCCAGGCAGGAGAAGAGAAGCCCAGAAATATCCCTTTCTCTGCTCCAGAGAGTCAGAAATCTTTTACTTCTTCCTCCTCTCCATTCTCCATGGGGTGAGAGACCCCTGTGCCAGCAGGTACCCCCCTCGCCGTGGTAGTGCAGAGAGCAGCCCGTGGAAGAGCAGAGCAGAGAAGGGGGTGCATCCAGGCTGCATCTTGAGAGGGATGAAGATATTTTTGGAGAGCCGCTGGCTGTTAGAGGCAACCCACACTCCCCCACTGGGAGTGATAGCTGGTAATATTCGTGGCTAGCTTGTTGCTCGGTACATGACAAAGTGCTTGTGGCTTCCCTCTGGAGGCTCCTCCTGGATAAATATACAATTTCCAGGAGTTCTGGTGGGACAGTTTTGCCGAGGATACACGGCTGCTGATGGTCCCAGTTGTGTCTGATTGCACCTGGTATTTTCCCTGTCTTCTCCATCTGGAGAGGCTGGGAGGATGGATTGCTTTCTTGCAGCCTTTAAATAAGGTGATGGAGGGGACAGGGGCATTGCATGGTGTAGATCATGCAGGGAAATTGTGCCTGGGGCTGGGAAAAGAGGGAGAAGGGGATGCTGAGGTCTCTTCTGCAAGCCCCGCAGGCATGGAGGCAGGGGGTGGCCATGGCACAGACCCTCAGGCTCCCCAGTACCCGCCGGGGAGCCCTTGGGGACACCCGGCATGTCCCCAGCACAACCGAGCCGGGGAAGGCACTGCCCTCCCACACAGCAGGCAGGGATGTTCCCTCTCTCTGGCTGGCAGCTCTTCCAGCTGAGCTCCTGGAGGAGATTTGCAGAGCTCTGCACAGATTTGGGCTCCGGGGCTGTATGTTGCTCACAGGTGGTGTGGGCTGAGGTGGGGCACAGCAGAAACCAACTCTTCAGAGCAGTTTTGGGCTGCTCTGATCAAGCCGTTTATCGAGGGGTGCCAAGGGAAGCAGCCGCTCCTCTCTGGAGATCGGGGTTGTCATGTGCACCAAACACAAGCTCCTTGGGGTGAGGAGCAGCTGCTGGGGGGCCCATGTGAGTGCTGGGAAGTGTTTTCCCCCTGCATTGCCTTGGCACAGTGCATCCAGCCCCATGTCGAGGAGAAGGGCCCCTGGAAGCAGAAACTGTTTTGGCAGGGACGGGAAAATCCCATGCAATTCATGCCGGTCGTCCTTCCTGGATATTTTATGAGGGATAGGCACAGCATTTGGGTGGTGGCTGTGTGGGCATCAAGCTCTCCTCCCCAAACCCCAGCGGTTGAAAGCCCCATGACTGCATTGAGAAAGCAAAAGACCACACCAGCCCCCTGCTGTCTGCGCGGGGGCTGCAGCCCCTTCCCCGCTGGCTGGGCACGGCAGCGTGGCACCCCGGGATGCTCCAGCCCCGAGCTGTGGGCAGAGACATGCTCCCCATCCCCGGAGCCTCCCTTGGCTCTGCTTGCCAGCACTTTCCCTTGGGAGCTGCACAGTCCCTCACCCCACATCGCTCTTCAGGTCTCCAGGAGCTGGACGGAGGCCCGGCACGCTCAATCCCAGAGCAGCCGGTAACGAGGTTTGGTCATTACTGCCCGGGGCTATGTGCGAACCAGTGACCTGGCTCTGAAATGGTTTATGTTACATGCAAATCCCTTCGCAGAGGTGTTGGGGGAGGAAAGCCGGCCTCGCCGTGAACTCCCCCGGCTGGAGAGCAAATCCCAGCACAGCAAAGGGCTTCCCGTGCCTGGCACGCTCGTACTGCTGCCGCCTCCTGCCTTGCCGGTGTACCCCTGCCGGGTGTGCCGCACCGAGCACCGTGAGCCCCGGCCTCGCTCGAGGCCCGGCGGTGCTACCGTTATACACAAAACAATAATCAGCTGCCGTAACGAGGATGCAGAGTAGCTGAGCTGGCTTCCCTGCTGTTGTGCCGGCTCCAAGTAGAAACAGCTGCATTTGGTTTGGTTAAATGTTTTATTTACTCCCAATTATCCCAGATAACAGATTTGCTTTCTTTTGTTCAATATTTAATACTGTTTCGGAGCAAAGCTGCTCTTTGGTTTCTGATGGAGGACGGGAGGGTTAGGAGGGACTTTCTACTGTGGTGCAGTCCCAGGTGAAGGCTGGAGGCGCCCAGCATCCACGCTGTGCATCCGACCCTGTGGCATCCAGCCCAGCATCCCAGCCCGTGGGGGCAAGGCCACCTGCAGGAGCAGTTGGGTTTGGGGTGCCGGTGTGCCAGGCAGGATCTCCAAGGACCTGTGCGGGCATTGCCCTGGGACAGCAATGGTGCCCAGCACCAGTGCTGCTTGGAGGGACTCAGCTCTGCAGCTGGGACCAAGCGGATCTGTCATGTGTGCAGGATGCCTGATGGCTTCACCTGCCTAAATTACCTTCCTGCAGCATCCCACACCTTGGGGAGCATCTCTAGAGAGGGCTGCCGTGCCATGCCAGCCGGCAACCCCACCCCATGCCGCGGTTGCCGGAGCCCCTCTCCTCATGCTCTTTCCTCTCGCTGCTTAACCAGGCTTGCTCGCTAATTTTTTGAAGGCTTGAGAGCTGTCAGGTTTGAAGAGCACCTCTGCTGTGCCGCAAATAGCACGGCTTCGTGCAGTGCAGGATGAAGCAAACTCTGGTGAGCCTGTTATCATGCTGTCCTGCTGCGAGGCAGCTCTTAGGGCTAGGAGCTTGCACTGCGATTTGGGCTTAAAGCAGGGCTCTGAGCTCTCTCTTCTCTATGAGTAATGCCTCGCCCAAAAATTTACAGCGCTGCCTCTTCATGTGCACACTGAATTTTCTTCAAGGGAAATGAGAAAATCCATAGCTTGGTTTACGAGCCCTAATCAGTGTAAAACAGGGCCTTTTAGAAATTTATCTTTTGCTGAGTCCACCTTTTTCTCCCGCACCTTCTGGGGAATAAATTCTTGCTCTTTGAGGCTGGGGAACTGGCTCCTAGCTGGCAGTGGGGCCGGGGGACTTTGGTTACAGCCACAGGTGTCCCTTGCCTGTTTCGGGAGCTCCCAGGGAGATGCTGCAGCATGAGTGTGTTGGGGCTTGGCTAGGTGTGGGCAACTCTGGTGTTCAGCTGGGATGGCTCAGACTCCAGAGGGATGCATCTTTGGTGTTTGATTTCAAGAGGGAGGAATTTTCTCCTTGAAATATCCCTTGCTAAGGTTGGTGTGGCTTAGACTGACTGGGGGGGACCTAAACCCTGTCTTCATCACTTGCTGAGGTCACCCAGGAGGTCAGTGAGGGACGAGCCCATCTCACCCTATGCCTCTGCACCCCTGGGCTCTCTAATTCTCTCTCACATGACTTTTGCCACATTAAACCCAACTTGCTAAATCTTTTTTGAAGAAGCGGTGGTTACGCGCATGATGTTCCCTGAGTGCAGAAGCACGATGCAGGGGAGCATCACCTGCCTCCATACCACCCCACCGCTGTCCTCTGCACCATCCCTTATCCTCACCCTTATCCCAGAATAGCTTGGACAAAGGGTAACAGAGCAAAATCAGAGCTTCACCTCGCTCCCTTTCTGCAGCAACAAAACACAGCCGCATCCCAACATTTGGGGCGGTGGAAGGGACCGTCCCCAGCCACAGCCATGCTGCGCTCCAGCACAGGTGATGCACAGCAGGCAGATGCTCCCCTCATCCTCTGGGCAGTAGAGATATTATTTATTCATCGTTGTTTTCTTTGTTGTTTCCTACCAGCCTGCTGTACACAGACAATTTTAGAAAAGCAACGTTAGATAAATAATACATTGTGCTTGCAGCCAGCATGTGCATAACAAAAGCATCTGCGTAGGTGAGTGCGCAGACATGCAGGGTGTGCTGCTCTTGTGCACGTGTGCCTGCGTGCTCGGGGCTGGCATGGCGCGCCTGCATGGGTCCCCGTTGTGCCCTCCAGCCTCTGCAGCTTTGCTTTCAGTCACTTGGATGCCTTTGTACTTACCGGCATGTACCTGTCACCTGCAAGGTCATGGCTGTGGTGCAAAAAAAGTCAGCGGGTGAGGATGCGGAGGGCATGTTAGGCACAGGCAAGAGATGGGGCAGCGATCCTGCCGTGGGCACTGGGGAGAGGCGGGGATGCTAACAGCGGGAATCTGGTGGCAGAACAGTGTCAGTTCTGGGGTTGTCCCTCAGTGTGGGGCAGCATGGGGGCCCACGTGCAGGCAGGCTGTGTCACGGCTGTTGCTCTAGTACATGCTGCTGTCACGGACCCTGGGGGCTTTGCTGGCCTGAGACTGGGATGATGAGTTACGCAGGTGACCCCACAAGCACGCTGTAGGATCGATATCCCCCAGCAACCCAGTGCCTGAATGTGCCCCGAGTGCACCAGAAGAAATACCTCTTACAGAAGTGTTGGAAAAGCCTCTTAAAACTTTTAATGGTACTATTTTTTGTATCCCTCCACCTGTGGAGCAAGGCATCTTTAGTACATCCAGCCCTCAGCAGGAGAGGAAAATTATAACTGATCCATTTCAGAAACCTCTGAAAATGACCTAAAATAACTTTTCTATATATAAAAATGCCACGATTTTAATGTCCATTATCTCATGACCTAGCAGGGCTAGGAAAAGCTATTGTAGATCATTTTTAGTGGTTTCTAAAATGGTTGGTCACACTTTTCCCCTGCGCAGTGGGACTCAGGGTACAAGGACAACCGGGCTTTAGAGATGGAGAGGGAGACAAAAATCTGTGTCTGTCCTGATGCATCCAGAGCGGTTTCATCCTCGAGGACCACTTGTTGTGCTCTCCCCAGCTGAGCAGGGATGCTGGAGCCGGTCGAGCGACAGCTATTTCCAACAAGCCAGAGAGACAGCAGTCGAATGGAGGCAAGCCCTGGGGGCACCGTGTGGTGGGAAACCAACCCCGTCCCTGCCACCGGTCTTCTGCAGGGTCTGCAGAGACAGTGACCCTGGCATCAGCTTTTGCTGCCTGTTGCAGCTCTGAATTTTGCTGGAGCATTACACGGCTTGTGAGCGGCGTGCCCAGGTGGGATGTGCCCGGCTCTGGCACAGCCTTTCATCCCCTTGCCCCGAGGTTTTGCAGCAAGGCTGTGGTTGCAGCCCAAGATGCTGAGAAGCCGCCACAGCCGGGCATTAAACACCCCGGGTTTGCAGAGAGGACATCAGCAGAGCACGTGGGAGAAGTGGCTTCCTGCCATGCGAGAGGTTAATAGACAGATTAGAGAGGGCAGGCGCTGTTTGCGACGAACGGAAAGGAGCTCTGCCTTTACAGAGTTCAGCAGCTCCATGAGGCGACAGGGAAGTAAATATTTGCCAGGATTAGGGAGGCTGCGTGCAGGAGCCCAGGGAGAGGTGCCCGTGCAGGGGCAACATGTTGCTTGGGCTGTTTTCAGTGTTGAGGAGGGGCTGAGAGCTGGACATCGGCTGGGGGAGGATGGAGGAGGAGGTTGGAGCGGGACACCCCGCACCCAGAGGCACTGCCCAAAGCCTCAGGGCAGAAAAAGCCTTTAGTGCTCCCTTGATGGCTTTGTTTTCCTCCGCTGCCTTTCTTGCCTTCTCAATTGGCCCGACAGGCTGGCCCACATCCAAAGACAGCATTACGGAGCGCCGGATCGATTGGAGCCTGCAATTTTATTTGCTGTCTTTAAGAGGCTTTGATGGGCAGGATGAGCTGTGCCGGTGAGCGCCTTTCCTGGGAGAGGAGGGGAGAGGAACAGGGTTGCAAGCCACTGTCTCCCATAGGAGGTGGGGACCTTGCCACCAGCTTGGAGAAGACACCGTGGCAGGGTGGGCAAAGACAGCCCTCACGATGCACCGTGGCAGCTAAGGGGCTTGCAGCACTCTCCTTCGTGGCGCCTGGCAGTCATGGTCGCCGTCACCCACATGGTGTCATGGTCACAGGCCCAAATGGCACATCGTGCTGGCCCTGCACTCTCCCGTGGGGTGGACTTTCTGCCCATCAAAGTGGAAAGTCGGGCAGTTGCATGACATCCCCCTCCCAAAACGCCTGCGGCTCTGGGACCGACAGCCCTTTGGAGGGATGGAGGTAGCAGGAGTGTCCCTGACCCTGCCCAGAAACAGAGGGCAATAGCTGAAGCTAGACAGGCTTCACACAGCAGCATCCCTTCAGCTGCAGCGGGCTGAGGATGCTGCATGGGCACCAGGGTGGCAGATATACGAGGGTCATTTTGTTCCCCTTCCCCAGGCTCTCCTTCCACCTCTGGCTTGCTAAAAGGCACCAGAGGATGAAGGGTGGAGGATGCTGTGGGCACAGAGGCTAGGGGCTGCATTTGGGGCCCCAATCTTGGAGCAGAGGACAGATCTTCAAGGCATTCAAGGTTGTGAAAATGGGGCATCTTCAAAGGCTGCTGCAGAGTGGGGGTGGAAGCGGGAGGCAGTTTGGGCAGCCCCCCTTCTCCCAGCAAAGCAAACCTGGAGGCACAAGCCCCCTGCAGCCGGTGGAGGAATTAGCACAGATCACCAAGAACCGGATCCAGTGTAATAGTGGAGACAACGGAGATGAATTATCCTCGGACGGACTAATTGCGGCTCAGTAGCGGTGCAGCATCTGGGGCCGTGCGGGTAGGGCAGAGCATCCTCGTCGGGCCGGACCGTGCAGGACTTCAGGGATGCTCGCCGAAGCCTCGGCTGCCTCTGCCCGCCTTCCCGGCGGGCTGATGGTGTCGTGCGGGATGAGCGCAAATAGCAAGTGGGCCAGAGGCCCCGGGTAGCATCCCCAGCATCCTCCCCCCGCACCCCGCGCCCCCCCCACAAGCAGTATTTCCAGCCCCCAGCCCCGTTTGCCGGGTGCCGTTAGCCCACACTGCCACCACGCGGTCGCTCGGACCCCAGAGGCTGTCCCTAAATCCCCTGCACCCCTTCAACCCCTCCAGCAAGCTTCCCCGGAGCACACTCACGCACACACCCCCTACATTGCCCCCTGCAAAGGGTGATGGTACCCTGTGTTCGGTCACGCCTCATCCCGGGGGCAGCTGTGGGGCAGGGAAGGGGTTAAGGAGTAAGCGAGGAGGAGGAGGATGGAGCTGTAGCAGGGATCAGGCCCTTGTCTCTGGCCTTGCGATTAGCCACTCTGTTTTGCTGAGGAGAGTCTGCTTGAATAATTTAGCTGGGAGGCTCATTAACCAGGCTCTGGCCTTCGTCTGCCGGCTGAAGGCTGAAATAGCCATTAGGAGGAACACACGTCTTGGACCAGCACAGCCTCCCCTCCCTGCTGCCCCCCTCCTCTCCCTCTCCCTCTCCCTCTCCCTCTCCCTCTCCC
>RSEF01000031.1:8431113-8457284 GCA_003993805.1 Himantopus leucocephalus
TCTCCCTCTCCCTCTCCCTCTCCCTCTCCGTCCTCCCTGACTCCGCTGCCCTTGGCTCTCTTGTCGTCTGCTTGCTCCCTCTCCAGCCCTGCCCCAGGGGTGCCGCCATGCATGCAAGCCCCATGCCTCAGTTTCCCGGCTGTAGGGTGCTGCAGCTGGAGCTCGTGGCATCCCCCCAGAAAGCTTTTCTAGCAAAACCCGTCATTATTTTCTGACCATGGGCTCTGCTGTGCAATGCCAAGCCAGGATCCTGGCAGCCCACCTTGGCAGTCGATGCTCATGGCAAACCGCCTGCGTTGGCCCTCTCCAGGGGGTATGGTCAGGCTGCTGTTTCCCATCAGAGTCCTGCTCTGGTCCTAGATGCATCCCCAAGCATGATACGCCAGTGAGGCCCAGGCTGTGCCTAAGAGGGGCCAAGGAGAACTCCAGGAGACCAGCAGGGCTGTGCACCACATGGGGGATTTGCACAGACATCGCTGCAGGGATGTCCCATTTTTTGCGTTGATGTCTTGAGGCTTTGGCATCCTCCTGGTGCTGCCGGCTCACTTAGGTGAGTCGCTGCATCCTTTACTTCTCCGGCATGGTATGCAGGGGGGTGGCAGGCTGTTGCACAGCTTTTCCTGCACCAACATCAGTATGGGCAGCTCCATAGCAAGACACGTTGCATGCAGAGTGCTGTGAGACTTGTGACTTGCCCTTGCAGCCCTCGGGGGAAGGAGTTTCCCAGCCTGGGGGTGCTCCCTTGCATCACTGCATCCCCGTTTACATCTCATTTTCAGTAACAGCCATGGGTAAGGCATCTTCCTTAGCAGCGGGGAAGAGGTCAGTTAGCTGTGTGGTGGGGAACACTGCAGGGACGGCGGTGGGGTGGTGAGCAGCAAGGTTTGCACTGAGGCTGCCGGGTTTGCTAGGTTTGTTTCAAAACCTCTGCTTGGAGAGAAGAACGTGTCCTGGGACATGCCAGGTGGATGCATGAGGATGAGGGCTAACGAAGGACGGGAAGGCAGGACCAGCACAGGTTCAGACAGCCTCCCTGAGGGAACCCTGGTGCACATCCAGCCCAGGGAGTGTATTTTATGGCAAGGCACTGTGCCATGGGGCTGCAGTTAGAGCCAAACTCTGCTCTTAGCAATGCAAGTGTCCAGGTACCGAGGGGATTTGACTTCGGGGTCAGTTCAGATAAGATTTTTACCAATCTACAAGGGCAAAATTTACCAGCTGAAAGGTATCGCATCTCATCTGCATGCACATACTGGCCTTCAGCATTTTGCGTAGTCTTCCTGCAGCTCTGGCTGTGCTTCTGCAAAGAGCACAGAGTCTGGGAAAACCGAGTGCAGTGTGAGCGCTTGGTTGGGTTTAAAATCCTCTTCTGCCTCTAACCTCTAGGACCAGCTGATGAGGCCAGAGGTAGGCTGCTCCCAACTGCGTGCTCTCATCCCGTCTCCAGTTGTGTCTGTGTCTCTTGGGAGGCAGAGCCCTGGGATGGGATGCTCTGCCCCGCTGCTGAAAGCATTAACACTGCCAGTCCTCCTGGAGAGCTGAATTTTCTATGCTGTTTTCAGGTTGTTCCTCGTGATCTTACCATAAGTGGTCCTTTTTCCACCCTTTGAGGACCTCTGGTCTTTTAGAGAATCATCCCTCAACAAGTTTAGCACTCCCTGGGGACATGGCAGAGAGACCCATGAACGCTGTAGCTTAATGGGGTCAAGAGAGCTGCACCCCATAAGCAACATCTCTGTCGCAGCCTTGAAGACAATTTCCCCTGGTACCTGCCAGCCTTCTCTGCAACTCCATCTCTCATTAGAGCTGGTGAGCTGCTGGGGAGAAGGTGAGCTGCTGTGCACAGCCCAGTCAAAAGCAAGGTCTCCTGGGGGACCTCAGCAGCAGACATGGTACAAAGGCACCCAGATGCTTTGAGCAGCTGATAAACGCAGACCAAGCTCCCCTTGCAAACTGCGTCCCCTCCCGAGCTGGCAGCAGCTGAGAGTGGAGGGACATCCCCTTGTTCAGAACCTGGTGATAACCCCACCTCAATGGCTAATTGCTCTTTCTCTTTCCCTGGCAGCCCCCCCGAAGGAGCCAGTGCTGATGTGCCGGTCCAACAACTACCCAAAGGGTTTCTACTGCAGCTGGCACCTGCCCACTCCCACCTACATCCCCAACTCCTTCAACATCTCCGTCATGTAAGTGCCTGGGAAGGAAGGGTGCGGTGGGGAAGGATGCTCCAGGGACATCCAAACTGGATGGTTGGCACTGGGGCTTTGTCCCAAGAAAGTTCCAATTTCCCCAGAGGGGACCAAGAAAGCCCCTAGCTCCCAGGTCCCTTTTCCATGTCTCCCATGTCCAGCCTCTCTGCACCACTTGTCCACAGTGGAGGTTGTGCCCGCTGTTTTTCAGTGCATTTGGTACAGCCGCGCTCCCTTCTGCCATGCGCTGGCTGCGGCCGGGCAGCAGCATTGTCCCTTACCTAGAACTGGCCATTGCATGGCATTGTCCCCCACCCTGTGCCCAGGTCCTGGCACAGCTCTTGAACAGGCTGATGCTGTTCGTTATCCTCTGAGGCTTTTGTCACCAGCACAAAGGAGACCCCGTTTCTCTCACAGGAGGGGCAGAGCCAACCCCAACCCAGCAGGGTCTCATCCTTTCCTTGGGGCCAGCGTGAGGACATTCACCACAGTCTCTGTGCAGGCTTAGGGTAAAACGTCACGCACATGAGCTTGCAAAATTCCCTGGCAGGAGGAAAGCAGCCCTTTGGCTGCGACAGGGGCTGGTGCATGGGGACCACGGACACAGCACTGTTAGTTCTGCCTCCTCCCTCCAGCAGCATGGGTGCATCCCCTCCCCGAGCACTGCTCCGTAGGTAACAGCTTTTCTCGCCTCTACTTTCCAGACACGGCACGAGAGAGATGGTCTGCGAGAAGGATGTCTTTCCCAAAAACAGGTGTCACATCAGATACCTCCAGCTCTTCTCGACAGTGAAGTACAAGGTGACTCTGACAGTCACGAATGCTCTGGGCAAAAACTCCACCACTCTCACCTTTGACGAGTTCGCCATAGGTAACTTCCGCGGCAGCAACTGGCCTCTCCGAGACGGTGTTGGGGTTGGCTTGCTCTGCACGTAGCGTCGCCCACCGAAGCGATGGGCCAGGGAAGGGGCAGGCTCTCCAAATGGAGCCTCTGCCTATCCCTGCATGAGGTGGAGCCAGGGTCTGAGCCACGCTGGCATCCTCCCCATGCCCCCCTGATTCTCATGCTCGTGCTGTAAGTGATCCCAGCACCTGAGCATCCTGGAGGACCCAGGCAGGATGCCCACAGGCAGCCCCTGTGCTGCTCCATTGGTGGCCTCGTGTGCTGCCTGGTCCCATCCCCAGTGGTCCAAGTCTCCTGTGGTTTCTGAGTACATCCTTGGTGGGGGTTGGGGAAGTGACTGCTGTGAAGTGGGGCAGAGGGCTGTGAAACCACTGCCATCCAAATGGCATTGCCCTTCTTGCCCCTATGAGTGTTTCTGAAGGAGAGGTTTAGTGTTTGTGCTGGAAGCAGAGTCATGGGAACTAGGATTGGAAGAGAAATTAAAATGTCCCATTTTCTTCCCCCCGGGAGAGCTTTACCCAGTCAGGATAAAGCCCTTCCAAAGTCATCCTCCACTACCCCTTACCTAACATGCTTCTTAAAACCCTATTTCCCCCTTTACATCTCTTCACTGCCTGACCTGGGCAGTGGATGCTGTGCAATGTGGGACAGGGAGCAACAGGCCTTGGGGGTCAGGGTGTCCGTGCCACCGGCTGTGCCGCAGGGATGTTTCCCGACCGTGTCCGGACCCACGGTGCGGCTGCTTCTGTGACTTTGAAGGACTGGCGTGAACAAAGCAATTCAGTGCTGAGCGCGGCAAAGCAGGGAGCTGTGCACAGAGCTTTTGCCACCAGCCAAAGCTGGATTACAGCCGGTGCTGTGACAAGACTGTCCATCCTCAAAGAACAGGAAAAATGGGAGAGAATAGAATTCAGGAACACGTCGAAAAACAATTTGCTGGTTACATGTGGCAATTACTGGACCAGAAAAACAAATAAATGAATCCTTGAAGTGCAGCCAGCAGTCAGTCTTTGCCTTCGATGTGCTGCACGTCCCAGTCCTGAGCGGCTGGAAGTGCTGGAGTGCAAGAAGAGGAGCTCCACTGCTATCCCAGATTTTCCATTTCTACCCCAAATCCTGGAAAACATCAAACAAGAACCAAGGTGCCAGCTCTGAACAGAGCAGGGAAATAATTTTGGAGCAGGGACTGTCCTGCCATGTCCCTGCAGCTGCGGTCCGTATCTGAAGGTTGTATTCATCAGTGCATTGCGAACGTTGATAACAAGGCAAGGAGCTTAGCAGGGAAGTGTTGGAGTTTCAGTCACTCGGGTGCTTTTAAATGGAAATTGTTGTGTTTGTGGAAGATACACTCCTTAAAAATGAAGGTAACCTCCAGCCTGCAGGGCCCAGGGCAGCAATTAAGCTGCATTTTCTGAGTTCCTTGCATTCCCTCCTGCAGGAGTTCAGGGCATCGTCCTGTAACATCTGCATCCCACCCATGCCCTGCCTGGCTTCCCAAACATCTGGTCCTCTGTCCAGCACACAAGGGCAACCCCCGAGGGAAGCACACCCAGCTGCAAGCCCAGGGCATCCCGGCACCAGCACAAGCCGGATCCAGCCCAGCACTTTGAACTCATCCCGGGTCAGAGGAGCGGTGGTGAGCAGAGTCCAGCGCTGCCCTGGGCCAGCTGTGAGCACGGGTGCCATATCGCTGTCTCTTGCCAGAGTGCCTGGAGGGGTGCAGGGTGCCTGGACACGTCCCAGCGGTTGTGGTGGGAGGTGAGTCCTCCCAGCACCACCTGGCAGATGCTCTACCACCCTCCAGGATGGCACTTGGGAAAGGGGTGATGGGCCAGTGCCGATAGGGAGGGCTGTGTCCTGCATCCTGGAGCCACCCTGCTCCCATAAACACTTCAATATCTAGTGGCCTTAAAATCACCAGGAAGCATAGAGTGATTTGAGTGTTCAGGCAGGCAGTCGGCAGGCTTAACGGGGTCATTACAGGATGAACTCGGCTGCCACCAATCAACAGCCACCTACCCTGAACAGAGCTTCTCCTTGTGCTGTCCCGGTGTTTCCAATTAAAACAAGTGCACTGCGTTAGTGTATTTTGCCACGTAATTTTGCCCCAAGTTGCCTGTTCACCTTGCAGAAGCTTCTGCTTTCCAGTGGCTCTTCTGGCTCTCTGTGGCTGCAAACCCGGGGCTGTGTCCCAGCGTGGTGGGTGCTGGCGGTGTGGATCCAGCACCCACTAGGTTACCTGGGGATCACTAGCAGCATCAGCTGGGCTGAGATTTCGTCTTGGAAGTTGTGCTGGGTTTCGTTCTGCTAGATGGAGGGGTGGAAAACCTACGGGTCAGGACAAAGCCATTGCATCAGCTTGTTGGAAGAATGCTGCGTGGGAGCATTGCGACGTGCGCACGCATCCTACTAAAATGGAGAGATGGCATCAACCAGTGACTGCATGATGCTTCTCCTAAAATCCCAGGGCTGGGGATGTCAGAGCATGTGTTGTGTTTTCCCCTTAGCCTATAGAAAACCATCACACCTTCTGCATGGAAGTTAAACCCCAGGCGTGAAGCCCTGATCTCATGCCCTGCCTGGAACCAACATGAGAGCAGCGCAGAGCCAGTGGCTCTCCCTGTCGGCACCATCTGAGCTGGGAGCAGAGGCACTGCTGGGTCAGACCACCCACCCAGCCCAGGCAAACACAAAAAGCCCCCTGGGAAGGAGTGACCTCCTTAGGTTTTGCTTCCTCTCTCCTTCCTCCCTCCCTCCCCGGAGCCCCCAGCAGAAAATCCCTTCCACAGCCACTCAGAAGATGGGCTCTAATTGAGTGGAAAATGACTGGTACTTTCTTTTGCTATCCCGAGCCCATGCCTTGCTGGCGGTTGTGCCGTGCTGGTTATTAGCAGCCAGCTGCAAGGGGTCACTCTGCATTGTCATTTTCAATGATGACTGGAAAAGCATTTCCAGCGCTCTGGCCCCCACCTCTCATTGGTAGGAGATCCGGGCTGCCTTCCTCCTCGTCTTGCTCCTGGAAATTGTTTTCATAATTACATCTTCTGCAAAGGTATCAATATTAATAAAGGTGAGCGTGGGGAGGGCAAGGTTCCACAAAGCCCTGCAGGCATCAGGGCTCCAGCCTAAGGCAGGAGGAGGTGGGAAAGGGGCTGGGGGAGCTGGATGGGGGAGAGCTTTGAGGCAGAGGAAGGTGCCAGGGAGGAGTGAGGTGGTGTGTCAGGAGCTCCCACCTCCCTCGTGATGGCTGGGACAGCATGGGGACGTTTGTGGCCCTCCAGAAACCTTAGCCCAAGAACCAGGTAGTTGGCACGTGCATCCCCCAGGAAAGCAGGGACATCACCACCACGCAGCAACACTGGCATCCCACCTCAGCGCCTTTCTCCTCATGTGGGCCTGGGGCAAACTAGCAGAAGATGCGCAGCGTTAAAAGGAGGAAGGCAGCCTTGGATAGGGCCTTGCAGGCATTGGTGCCTTCCCCAGATCTGCCACCCATCCCTTGTGTGACCTTGGGAAGGTCATTTGATCCTCCCAGCTCCGGCTCTGGGGCGATTAAGACGCAGAGCATCTCGAAGGGGCTGCATGAGGACAAACGTGCCCATGTCTGTACAAAATTCAGAGTCTCTGAATGCGGGTATACAGTTGCCTAGGCAGAAGGTCAGTTCAATTCATACTACTTAGGGAGGCAGAATTAAATTACCTAGACTGACATTTGGCTAAGACATGGAGTTTAATGTTCCTCTGCTCATGGAAAATGCCAGGGGATATTTAACGGCCGCAAGGGATCCATTTTAGCGCTCAGTGGAGAGATGGGATGGGTGACAGGCCCCTCCGTGCTGCAGGGTCTCAGCTGCCTTTCTGAACCGCTGGCTCCGTCTTGAGATGTGTCTAACAGCAGCCAGGAGCGATGGATAGCTGAAGACTTGCAGCTAAGCGTGAGCGTGCAGAGCCTTTAGGAAAAGCCGCTCTCCGCGGCTCTTCTCGCACGCCGAGCCCTCGCTTGGACGCGGCAGCCGAAAACCAAGCGGGAAGAGCTGTGAGTTGCCTCCTGGCCAAGTCCCCTTCCAAGGAATGTCTGATGATGCTCCCTCGGCTCTGCGGGATAATATTACATCTGTTTTTGTAGCCGCTTAACCAGTACTCAGTCTAATGCCCATCGTCCATTATTATTATTACTATTATTGCTTTTATTACGTTACTGCCTGCAGGCCCTTGCTGAGGACAGGGCTCTATTATGCTGGCTGATGTACAGCTAAATGGAGGCAGACAAAGGCCGGGAAAAGAGGAGCGCTCGTCCTTCTGTGTGCAGGAGGGACCCGGGAAGCTGCGGAGGATAACGGACTCCTTCAAGGTCACACAGAAATCGGGGAGCTGAACACAGCCCAGCTCCCCTCACTCCTCGGCTGGCCCCTGCGGAACCGGCCCTGATGTTTCCCATAATGAGCACAGCATGAGGAGGTTTGTCCTAAGAGACGTAGGTCTGTCCTAAGAGACGTAGGTCTGTCATTGCTGCCAGAGGTGCAGTCCCCTCTCCTGGCCCTTGCATCCCCACCGCCTTGGAGGGATGTGGCAGGAAGAGTTTTGGCATTGTGCTTTTGGAGGAGGTTGGCACTGCTGCGCTTTCGAGCCTGGGCAGGAGTCCCGCGGATGGGGGGACACATGGGGAGGTAGCAGGGGCTGTTGGTTTTCCCATTAACCCACAGTGCCGTTTGAAGGCTCGCCACAGCTGGGAGCACAGCCCCTCCGATGGCTGGGCTCTGCCGTGCTCGCTTGGAGCCAGGGCAGCCCTCCCCTGCCTGCCAGGGACAGTCTCCAACCCGCAGGAGCTGGGCTGGGGGACACATCCCTTCAAAACCGGCAGGTAACTCCCACTTGAGCATCAGGGCACCTTTTTTTATGCTTTCCTCCAACCCAACACGGTGGCATCTCTCATTGCTGCCCAAGCACATGTCCTACCTGGCACAACCGCATTTAAGCATCCCTCTGCCGTGGCTCCAGGCTGGCATGTCAAAAAGCAGGGCCAGGCTCTCCGTGTTACCCCAGGGAGTATCCATTGCGTCCATCCCCGGCCTGATGCTTTCCTTCCCAATTCCTCACTGCAGAGCTGCAGTTTGCAGTCATCTGCATTCGTTCAGCCGAACAGACTTTTGTTTTGCAAACCGAGCCCGCCGAGCCAGCCCTGGATTTATACTTTTCCATATGCATTTGGACTCCAAGTCCCTGTCGATGGAAGCTGATGTCCAGCCCGAGCCTGGGGATTCGAAGCAAGCGGAGGAATTGCATAGCCATCTGGAGTAGCTCAGCACAGCGCAGACCCAGCAAGTCGTCCCTCCTACCAAGGATAAAGCTGTAAATGGAAAATTTTATCCCATCCCGCCACAGAGAGGGGTCAGTGGGAGCTAGGAGGTGGCACTAGGTACCCGTGGTCAGGCCCACGGGTGCTCGCTCACCAGCCACTCCCCGAGCCTCCAAGGAGCATCTTCTGAGCTCCAGGTGCCGTGGGGATGGAGGAAACTGTCTAGCCCTCCTTGCACCCACTGTGGCAGAGGGAAAGGCGATGGGCAGCAGGAGAGGCTTTTAGGGTGGTGGTGAAGATGACTGCGAAGGGCTGCAGCAGGGTGTGTGTCAGGGTGCTGAGCGGGAGGGCTGAGGAGAGGGAGGTGGTGGTGGGCTATGTCTCAGGGGAAACAAGGAACAATTCTGCATCCCACCAAGGTGGTTGGGCTGTGGCTTCATTTCAGGAGCTCGCCAGTGCCTAACCCACAGCCAAGAAAGAAGGTTTGAAAGCATCACAGGCTGGTTTCTCCTAAGAGCAGCAAGCAGTGGTGATACAGGGAGGATGTCTTCCTGGAGACAGTTGCTGCAATACCACCCCCATCCTGGAGCAGAGATAGCAGCAGATGGCACACACATGACCCCACTTGCAGCAGACTGGCCCCACGTCAGTGCCTGGTCCCATACAGCTTCAAGCAGAGGGAGAGATGCCCTTCATGCATAGGGCAGGGCTGCAGGCAGCAGACAGGCAGGCTAGTGAGGGAGCAGCTCGCTCGCCACCACCACCTCCTTCCTCTCCCAGGGTAGGCAAAGCCCCTGTGTGGGCATCACCTCCCGCCTGCAGCAGGTGAACCCCTGGGGTCAGCATGGAGGAGGAGACCTCTGAGTGCAGGCCAGAAGCTCTGCCAGGCAGAGAGGGGCTCCCAACAGCCCCAGCATCCCTCCTCCATGGTTGGGAGTGGAGTTTGATGCTGGCCCCTTCAGAAGCTGCTGCTCGAGGTGGTCAGAGCCAGGGGACTGTTACTCAGTCTAGAGATTTGCAGATTTGCAGGCCAGGAGGGAACCACTGGCCTGCGCGTGGACTTTGGAAGGTGTTAGGAGCCTTCCCAGGACATGAGGACTCATGTGCATTGCTATTCTTAGCGTGCACAGAGAGCCCTCTTCCACCCCAAGCACAAGCACAGCTGTGCTCCAAGCTCCCTGTGACCAGCTCCTTCCTGCCCACGAGCAAAGGAGAAGCATGGGTGTACACAAATCTTGGTCTTCTTGTAGCTTTGCTATTGCAAATTGGGAATCTGAGCTGTCGGGAGCTGAGCAAACCCTCAGTGAGGAGCAAGGCTCGCTCTGCAACGGGCAATGCTGTTCATCACAGCCTGCCTGTGATTTGCTCCCAGCACTCTAAAAGTAGCTGCAACTTCAAAGCACATTGCAGAGCTCTCAGCCAATTAATATTCACTTGAAATACTTGTCAGGTGGCAAGAAAATATCCCTGTATCCCAAAAGCAGAACAGGGCTGAGAGAGAGATACCTGGGGTGGAAGCTGACCATGGCAATCCTTCACCCTTGGCAAATATGATGAGGCAACATTTTGAATCCCCAGAACCCCATCCCTAAACCCAAGGGCCGAACTCCGGCACGTTACTGTGAGGTAAGTGGGTTTGAATGTGGGTCAGACTCCCAGAAATCAGAAGGTGTGAGGAAAGTGCACGATTTGGGCTTGGTGGGCTCGTCACCCTGACCCACGTAGCCCTGGGGAGGGCTTTGTCCTGCCCAACTTGTTTCCACATGTCTCCAGCACTGGCATCTCCTTGATGGTGGTTATTTTGTGCCAGGACAGCCGTGCCACTGACCTGGATAAGAAAAGGTGATTTGCATCTAATTAGTTTGGGAAAAGGATGTTCTGTGTGTTGGCTGCCCCCCTTGGAAAGCACATGGCGCAAAGCCCAGCCAGCTGTGCCGAGGGGTGTAAGGAACGATGCCACATCCAAAGCTTTACCGGCCACCATCTTATCTTCCAGTAAAGCCGGACCCTCCGGAGAGCGTGGTGGCCAAACCTGTGACCAATAACCCTCGGAGGCTGGAGGTGTCGTGGCAAAACCCCTCATCCTGGCCTGACCCCGAGTCTTTCCCACTCAAGTTCTTCCTGCGGTATCGGCCCCTCATCCTGGACCAGTGGCAACACGTAAGCAATGCTGAGCTGGCCGGGACGGGAGGGAGCGGGGGGAGCTGGTGGCTGGGAATAAATTGCGCTGGGAACAAGTGGTCAGGGACCAAAAAAAAAGTCTATTTACTGCCCAGGCAACCCAGACCCTTTTCCTCTCCTTCTCTGTCTCTCCTCCTTTCTCTCTTCCTCTCCATCTTTCTCTTAACTCACATTCTGCCTACAAATGGCTCTGCAGGCTCTCCCCACTCTGCATTTTCATCCATGGCCCCTATCTACTTTCCATACATATGTTCTATATAAAACCTGCCAACGAGATGTAAAAGGCATTTAAAGTATAAATGTCACCACATTTAAATGCGCCTCTGCCACATTTAGATTTTGAACTGAAGATAAAATACCGCTCGCCGTAACTCAGAGCACAGTCACGGAGCGATTGCTGCGATGTTATCGTATTTCTTACTTTTATTTCTTGTTTCTTTAAAAAAAAAAATAGTCGGTGAAATCCTTGGCAGCCCGGAGGACAGATTTCATTTGTTAGCTGCAGGAAGATAACAAATGGGCTTTTTTTTTTTTTTTTTTTNGTCTATGTGCTGCTTGCATGCTTGGCTTGTGAAGGAAAGCAATCTGCCACTCGAGGAGAGGTGCTGCTACGCTAGCATGGCTCATCCAGCATCCCCTCTGCGCCGGGCTGGGCCAGCCGAAAGCCAATTAGGTGCTTTGCTTGATAAAGCGTTTTGCACCCCAAAAAAAGACAAATAGGAGGTGGCACCTGGTTCCCAGGGAGCTTACCTGCATTGTGGAACCAGGCGGGGTTTTCTGCCGACCAGCTCTTCTTGGAGAGAGAAACAGCTGAGAGATGGGATGGGAGGCTTTTCTCGTGTCTCTGCAAGATGTTGGTGTCTCGGCAAATTTTTCTTTTTTCTTTGATTGTTTCTTTTTTTTTTGACAAGGCAGTGCCACAGGTCATGTTTCAGATTGAAGCATTTGCTGATGGCTTTCAAAATCAGAAAAGGGTTGGAAGAAGGTTTTCCTGCTTGTCTCTTTGCTCTTTCCTTCCCTCTGGGGAGCGGGAGAGCATCTGTGGAGCATCCCAAGGGGTAAGAAAGCAGAGGTGGAGTTTGGGTATTAGTTTGCTGTGGGTATTTTTTTTTCACTTGGGGGAGAAATACTCGAATTGTAGAATTTGTGAAAAAAGGGGAAGAATTAATGGGAAATACCAAACACAACATCATTTTTTTCAAGGTGTGAAACTGTTGTGGAAAAAGACGATGTTTTCACCCTGCCACAGCCCAATCCAGTCAAGCACCCTGCAAATGCAGGAGTTTGCACCCAAAAATGGCTGCCACCAGCAGGGTGGCTGGTCCCTCCATCACTGGGTTTCAGGTATTATATTCATGGGGTCAAGCTGTGCCAGTACCCTCGCTGCAGGTCTTCCAAGGGCACGGTGTGGCCTCTCCTCAGTGCTCTCAGGCAGGCAGTGTTGGTGGGAAATACATGGAGGCGTTGGTGACACCGGTGGCAGGGCCACCCTGGCTGGAAAAGGCAGTTCTAGGGCAGTAAGAACTTGATTTCTCCTATTTAAAGATATCTTGAGCTGCGGAGAGAGATTGACGTACCAGCCCTCATGGTGGGTACAAGGAGGGCTGGGAAGGGTTCATCTTCCAGTGTCCCGGGAGGGCACAGAAGTCCTGGGTACCACTTTTAATCAATGTCCCCTTGCAAGAGACATGTCCCTCATCACTGGCTGATGGAGAAGTGTGTTTGGGGAATAATTTGCTCAATGAGCAAGTGCAAGCATTCAGAGTGTGAGGTACCAGCCTTGTTATCTGACTCTATGCCCCTCTGTCTGGGTAATGAAAAATCTGATTTGTGGATGATTTGAGGAAAACTGCCACTATTCATCAGATGAATTATTTGCAAAGCCTGATTCAATCAGCTCCCAAACACCAGGGGATGGCAGTGCTGCAGCAGCCGAAGCTGCTCCGACCCCAGACCCTCTTGGCGTGCTCAGCCTGCTTAGCGCAGTCAGGCACCCTGCAAATGCAAGGGTTTGCACCAAAAAATGAACCCAGCTGATGCCAGCATGCTGGGAGCATGCCCAATCTGTGCTGAGCTTGCCCTACTGCTTGTTGGCATCTTGGGGGGATGTCCCTATTCCCCCAAGCCCAGCCAGCTGAGGGAAGGACAAGGTTTGGTAGAGCCAAGCCTAGCTCAGCCATCCAGCTCCTCCTACGGTGGTGGGGTTAGGTCTCTCCTCGAAGGGACAAGTGCCCTGAGAAAGGATGCAGCCATCATGTATCCCATGCTTGCTTGGGGATGTCTTAATTCTTGCCGAGGTGAAGGTCTCCTGCCACAAGCTGCCCCACATCTTGGCTCTTGCTGTCCCCACCAGCTGCCAGCACAGAAAAGCCATTGCACACAACCTGCTTGCTGACAATGGGGCAGCTTGGCAGCCTGGCAGGGAGAGAAGTCTCCACCAGCAGCCAGGAGGAGCTGGGTAACCTCATGGTCTGGCACATACCTGTGTGCCCAAAGTCCCCATGCTGAGCCCCATCCCTGCCTCCTCATGGCAACCCACCCGTGCACCAGCTGTGGGTTTTAAGGATCTCCTGCCACCCCCTTGGCAGCCCCGCGGGAAACCCAGCATCCCTGAGGGAGCAAACCCACAAGGGAGTACCGGAGACTGCCCAGAGCCAGGAATATCCATGCAGGCCCCGCTCGCATGTGGCGTTTTTTTGGCAGAAACAGCAGTTCCCCTTTCTCCCCTCTGCCTCCCGTTATCTTTGCAGGGTCTGATTTATGCACAGCACCTCGGCAGGCAGGACCGAATGAGCACTAATAAGATCAGATGGATGTCGAGCTGTCGAATACCGTAGGGCCTGATTCAATCAGCGTCTGCTTTCTCCCAGGCTCTTCCTTTCAGGATTTTAATAATGCCAGGGCTTGGCACCAGAAGATGAAGCCGTCCGTGGCGGGAGCAGTGGATCTTATCAAGACCGTCTCTACACGAGCTAGCCATAAATGCAGTTCCCCCCATCCCAAGAGAGAATCAAGCAGTGCTTGGCCCAAGCATTCCCCCCCATCAAGCAATATCTGGGGCTGACCCAGAGCTGGGGGGACACCCCCATCCCCTTCCCAGTGCTTTGCAAAGATGGTTCTGAGGCCCAGCATGCTGTTTGCGCTCCCTTTCCCCTGCTCAGCAGTGCCTTTCTACTCGGGCCACTTAGCAGCTCTCGTATTTGCTCTGGGAATTATGATGACGTGCTCTGGGAATTATTATCATGGGGAGATGATGATGATGAGTTTCCACATGAGCGTGCAGCGGGATGCTCTTTGCACCATGGTGCCACCCCGCAGGAGCTCCCTTGAACCCGGCCATGGGCATTTTCCAGCTGTTCGGGATGCAGCCGTATCACATCATGTCACATGGTGTCACCCCACCAGCACTGAGCTCGCTCTGAAACTCAAGCAACTTTAAAGTCACGCTCCTGCCTTTCTGGAAGAGGGGCTGGTGGTTTCTCTGCTGCCAAAAGAGAGATGGGATATTTGTAGCCTAAACAGGTTTTTTATTCTCTCCTTTTGGCAGAATCTCCCCTTCTGTCTCCTAAATATAAAACATTAAATGTTTAGGGTATCCTTTATTTTTCTCCTGCTTTTAAGTTTGTAATTCAAGCCAGATTAGCGTGGTTTCCTCTTCTGTTTTATAGCCCCATCCTGGCCCCAAGCGAGCTCTCCTAATGCTCTCAGATGTTCCTCTAATGGCTTACCTAGGCTGGAACTGGATACCCTTTCCTAATGGATTGCTAATAGCCTGTTTCTGGTTTTACAGGCTCCTTCAGTTAACTCGCAACAGCAGCGATTGCCATGCTTATACATGCGATCTCCCTGCAAGCACGTCTGCGTGCTCACCCCTAGATGCAGGCGGGTGGCACCATCCCGAGCATCTTTGGGGAGCCCAGCCCAGGATAGGTCTTGCACCCAATTTCCTCCCACACCGTAGCGTTTGCTGGAGCAAAATCTCCCGGTTTCCCAGTCTTTGGAGGGAAATCTCATGTGCTGAGCACTGACCAGCTCAGTGCACATCCCAGGAATGTGGCAAGGCTCAGAAGGTATTTCTTAAGCAGTGTCAGAACTGGCGGCCAGGCCGAGGGAGGATTTCCTCCAGTGGGTTGCCAGCAATTTGCAGATGCTGACGCGAAGTCTAATTGAACCCATTGGCCGCGCTGACAACATGAAATGTTAACGAACCGTGAGACGGGCTGCGCCTCAGATCTTGAGATTTGCAGTAAAAGGTCATGAGATATTTAAAGCTAATAATGTGGTTGGGTTCTCTCCTTCCTCTTCTGTTTTGGAAGCATTAGAGCCACATCCGTGAGCATTTGCAAAGGCTGGAAACATCCTTCTTTGGAAAAGCAAGCAGAGGTGATCCCACCATCCCGGGATTTTTGGAGCTGTGGCCACAGAGCCCGCGATGCAGGCATCTGTGCTGAGTAGCTCTGATCTGGGCAAATGATGGGGATTTGGGGACAAGAATGGGCAATTTGTGAGTATTGCCAAATATTCAGTTGTTGGGCTCGTTGGTGTGAGGAGGGCATGGTTCTCTGGGCCAGCCACTGTCACTCATGTGTCGAGGGTGGCTGCTGGGCTGGGCTCAGGCTCATGTCCCAAAGCAAAGCAACATTTTTCAGTCAAATAGGTGAATCTCGCAGGCTGTGTCTGGAAGTTCCTGCCTTGAGGCAGCCTGAAATAACCTGAAAGTGCGTGCTAATGCATTATCCTGCCCGCGACGGGCAAGGGGGAGGGATGGGGATGGGGAAGGCAATTAGTGCCACCGCCTGCCGCAGCTGCATCCCCACTGGCGCAGCAGCAATGTCACTTTGCGGCGGGCGCGCTTCTTCGCGCCCGTTTGCATCCCCCCGGTGCCTCTGACGCTTTGCCTGCGCTCCCCCTCTTTGCAAAGGCAACCTTGGCAGGGAGGTCACCCTGAGCGAGCTGGGTTACAGCTTCACGCCTGGCAGCTTTTATTGCGGCACTTCTCTCCCTTCCCCTCCCGGCTGCAAAGTCAGTGATTAAAAAAGAAGAAGGAAAAAAAAAAAAAAAAAAAGAAATAAGAATTAATAGGTGGGAGCAAAACGTTGAGGCTGTCGTAGTGTCGCTCACAGCTTGGCGTGGGACAGGCAGGGCTGGAACAGAGAGTGGCTTGGAGGAGGATGGGGGTGGGAGATGCTCAGAAATCACCTTTTCCATGCCCCTCCCAGCTCCAGGGACAGAGCCAGACTCGGGACCACTGGCTGGCACTGTCTGGGTGCTCTCAGCCCCCTCGGGAACTGCTAGTGACATAAAAATACTGAGCACCCAGCAGGATCAGGCCTCCAAAGGCAGCCATAAAGGAGCCCCTCAACAGCAGAGCGCTCATGCGTGCAGCCGCGTGCCTGTGCTCACCTGCATGCTCGCACAGCTACACGCAGGTAGGACAGTACCGGCGAGCTTAGCTTTCCCCGCTGGCATGCAGACCGTGCCAGGAAGGTGCCTGTGCCCAAGCGACGCCCACGCACAAGCTGCACCCGTCTGCTTTCACCCCCAGCCCACTGCGTCGGGGTGGTAAATGCACCCGCGGGCAGCAGATGCCAGTGCCGGGCAGGGTTAGAACTGGTGCTGAGCGCCCTGAGCATCCCCGATCCCATCCTCCCTGCAGCCACAAGGGAAAGCGAGCTCTGCCAGTTGAAACTTGGCAGGATGGGACGGCGCATCCGGAGAAAGAGTCCCGTTATTAACGAGCTTACAGCTCCGCTTTCAAAGATGCTCTTTATTTTAAGCCAGAAGGGAGCCGTTCAGCCGCATCTGGTGTGACACAACCCAGGCTGCTGAGGAGCCCTGCGATAACTCGTCCTCCCAGAGCGGCAGCGGGGCTGAGCCATGTGCAGCAGCACAGCAGCCTTTTTTTGGGAGGGGAGGGGGGTGGTGGTGGTGAGAGCAGGGACCACAGCTCAGACCCTGCTGGGCTCCTCCGCTACGCGGCTGGCAGAGGATAAGGTGGGGTCATTCACTTTTCCCAACCTTTTAGTTATTCCAGAGTCTGGGCAGAAAGTTTTGTCTGGGGTTAGCCCAACCAATTCCTGTGGCGCTGTGGAAGGAGGAGGTAATTGGGGACTCTTTTATTAGTAATGAATGTCAGACCTATTTGTTCTCCAGACATGGCTTTGAAGGGGAAAAAGCAAAAAATTTCTGTTCCGCTCGGCGACATCTTTTTTGCAGGCTGCAGTGGCTGTTTGCAGTGACCCTCCTGCACTTCCCAGCAGCGGGGCGGCTTGTTTGGGGGTTACTCTTGCTTTTGGTTTAGCCTGTTCCCCAGGGCAGGTGGGAGCCTGCTGGGATCCCCCTGCAATCTCAGGGACTGAAGGCACCTGAAACAGCGGCTACTTGTGTAGCACGAGTCCCTACAACACTCAGGATCTGGCCACTTGTTGCAGGGAAGAGAGGCTGTGAAATAGAACCCACTGAGGTGCCCCGTCCCCCTCCCAAATCCCATTTCCCCCATTATCCAGGATAACCTGGGGTGTGTCCAGATGTGGAGGATGCTGTGAGGACATGAGATGCATGGTGGACCCGGGCTGTGCTCTTATGAGGGGTTTCCTTCCACCTTCTCCCGCTCGCTGTGGGTGTCATGGGCTGTGCAAGCAGACCAGCTTCACCCTACAATAACCGGGGTGCTCCTTTTATTTTGGGGAAGGCAGGCTCATCCAGGCTGGATACAACACCTGCGACAGGCGTGTGGTCTCTGTCCTGGCACGCACAGAGGCGTGGTGCATCCCTGCCGTGGGACGGAGGGGTGCCAGCCCCCCACCCCCGCATGGCCAGCTTCCTCGCAGCGGACCAACCGCTTCCCACGCCAGGAGCCTTGCTGGGGAGACACAGGTGTCAAGGAATGGAAAGCAGAACCAGCAAACGCATTCTCATGTGGGATGCAGAGAAGGGAGGCATCTGATCGCCTCTTCCCCCCCACCTCCTTCCAACACACACTAGCCCCCAGCCCAGCTGCCGGGGCAGGGAGGGTTGGGGTTTTCTTCTCCTCCATTCCCTTCCAAAGGCCATCTGGGCTTCAGACCTGCCTGTGCATCACCCTGTTCGCAAGTAAATGCTACGTGGTCACGCTGGACCCGGAGCAGAGCTGGGGTGGGAACAGAGCACGGTGACCTTTTTTACTGCTGGGGCACCCTGGCAGGGTGGGCTGGGGGCAGTGGGAGTGGGGGGAGCCCGCGGCGGGGAGGAATGTCTTCCTTAACTCCTGCTGTGCCGAGCACTGCAAGGCAGTGCCACCAGTCTGCAGGCAGGGACTGGGACAAGGGCACACACAGATGTCCCCTGTTGAGGTGCATGGTGTGGATGTCCCCAGGCCTCCTGCGCTCGTGCGGGGGGGACTGGCATGGACAGGAGCAAAGCCGACCACTGGGAAATTCTCCCCTCCACCTGCCCTGGGTGTCTGTCCCCATCCCATCGATGTGGCACTGCCCCTGGGCGCATTCTGGTGCTTGGCGCTGTGGGTGGGTGGGCACTGGCCATCCATCGGCAGCCCTGTTGTCTTTCCAAGCAGGCTGATTGGGGTATGTGGCCACAGCAGGGAATGGGATCCCAGCCCACGCTGTCCTCAGCAAGCTGTTGGCTGAATTACTGGGTTCAAGGGCTTTTTTTCATTTCCCTCTCTCTCTGGTTTTTTTTTTTTTTTTTTTTTTTTTNTTTTTTTTGCAATGCTAATAGCTCTGCATTGCACTGGCTACTGATCCCTCATTAATCTGGGCAGCGCTTCACAGCCAGACGGAGTGACTTTTGGCAGGTGCACAAAGGCAGGCAGCGACACGCAGACCCCCTGGCCAAAAAAATTACCATGCGCAGCCTTCCTCCAACTTTTGTCTCTGTGTGGCGGGGACGCGGATTAAGGAATTTCTCCCTCTGCCTTTGATGCTGTGTGTCCATCCGTCCCCCCACGACCTCCCCAGTGATGTCCCACCCCCGGCTCTCCCTGTCTGTGACCAGTTGGACCCAGACCCCATGTGCTTTCCCATCTGCTGCTGCATTTCTGTACTGAGCCATGGGCACCCGCCCAGGGACTTTCTCACCCACCATGGCAAATGTTGGATGTGTCCGCTGGCTGCCCAGCTCAGATGGGCAGGACACAGTCATCTGTGGATATCAGGAAAATTTTTTTCACAGAAAGGGTTATCCAACATTGGAATAGGCTGCCCAGGGAGGTGGTGGATTCGCCATCCCTGGAGGTGTTTAAAAAAAGGGTAGACGTGGTACTTGGGGATATGGTTTAGATGTGGTTTTGTCAGGTTAGGTTAATGGTTGGACTTGATGATCTTAAAGGTCCCTTCCAACCTCAACAATTCTATGATTCTATGATCTGTGATTTCTTTTTTTGTCTGCTGTCTAAAGAGGAGCTTAGGGTAGCATTGTCCCAGATCCTACAAGGAAGATTCTCCAGGTCATCCAGCCTGGGTCCTGGGGGAACATCTACCCCCAGGCAAGGCACCCCGTTGTGCCAGCAGCACCCTGCCTGCAAACACTCAGCTGCAGGCTGGCTGTGCCTGGGGAGAGGCAGGAATTACTCCCAAGGGGAGCTTCCCAAGGGGAAGCGCTCAGCCAGGAGGGCTCTTTGGGCTGGAGAAAACGCTCCGAATGGAGAAGCAGCCTGTCCAGGCCAGCAGGACCTCAGTGGAGCTGGCCCACCTGCAGCCCGCTCGCTGTAGGGCTCAGGGAGCAGCTGGAGGGGGCCTGGAGGATGCTGAAAGACCTAGAGAGACCCACACACCAGCATCGTTCCAAGCTCTGTGGTCATTCCCTGCTTCCAAGGCACCTTCAGCCCAGCGCAGGCCAAGCCAGGAGAAGCAGGCTTGCAGGGGTCTGGCAGCTCACCCAGCAAGGTTTCATTTAATTTAGTTGTCATTAGAAGCTTGATCATTGCCGTTCAAATTGGTGGATGCCACCCAACAGCTCTGGGCTGATCCCATGCAGCCAGGTCATGCGTGGTGTGCACGGTGCTGCACATGCATCCTGTCCCGCTGTGCCCACAAGCAGCATGCCTGTGACCGGTGACCAGAGCTGGTGGCAGAGGCATGAATCCCAGGGTCTGGGTGGCAGGGACAGCCTCACCTTGCCACAAGGCTGCTCAGCTCTGCTGGGTGCAGCAATGGGTGCCAAGAGCCCATCACCTCTGAGGACCCTAAGCCAGCTCAGGTTTTGGTCCTGGGCTGAGGAGGGCTGGAGCTTGGTGGGGTTAGTGGGATGGTTCTCAGCCAAGACCCCCCCACAGGCTGGAGGATGCACAACCATGTTCTGCAGGAGGCACTGGCATAGAATCATAGAATAGTTTGGATTGGAAGGGACCTTTAAAGGTCCAACCCCCTCTGCAATGAGCAACGGTATCTTTAACTAGATCAGGTTGCTCAGAGCCCCCTCCAACCTGTCCTTGATATTTCTGGGGACGGGGCACCTACCACCCCTCTGGGCAACCTGTGGCAGTGTTTCACCACCCTCATGGTAAAAAAATTCTTCCTTCTATCTAGTCTGAATCTGCCCTCTTAGTTTAAAGCCATTACCCCTTGTCCTATCGCTACAGGCCCTGATAAAAGTTTGTTCCCATCTTTCCTGTAGGCCCCCTTTAAGTACTGAGAGGCTACAATAAGGTCTCCCCAGAGCCTTCTCTTCTTCAGCCTGGACAACCCCAACTCTCTCAGCCTGTCCTCACAGCAGAGGTGCTCCAGCCCTCTGATCATTTTTGTGGCCTCCTCTGGACCCGCTCCAACAGGTCCATGTCTTTCCTGTGCTGAGGGCTCCAGGGCTGGATGCAGTACTGCAGGTGGGATCTCACCAGATGCTCACTTGAGCATCCTCCTTATCTTCTTTTCCCCATCCTCCCTTCTGCCCAGACCTCACAGGATTTCAGTTTTCACCTATTCCATGAGTGAAATGGACCAAACCCCTTTTCCTGCAGGATGGGCTGTGCCCAGCCCTGGACTGGGAGCAGGTACCCCCCTGGTATAGACTGTGCTGGAGACCTGCGAGCTGCTAAACAGGACTGCTGTAAGCCTGACCCCGCTATCTGGACAAGAGGCAGCACCTGTGACCCCAGGGCTGGCTCTCAGCCTCTTTGGCATGCTGGAAACTCAGGGCGACCCTGCACGGAGCCCCGGCAGGGTCACTGGGCTCATCTGCCCCCTGTGCCAGGCTCCCTCCAGCCAAGTTCTGACCTCAGAGCCCTTGGTGGGCACCTCGACTAGCTGCACCAGTGCCAACAGGTCAGAACCCCCAATGGTGAGACCCACGGCGCCGTGGGAAGGTGTCCCCTGGATGGTAGGGTTGGACTCAGGCACCAGTTGTCCCAATGCATTGGCTAATGGGGGTTTAGGGCTTAGGCACGTCTCAGCTTGGCACAGGCCCTGCAGTGAAACCACTGTCATCCCCTGTTTGCATCCCGCCGGCACCATGGGTGTCAGCCCCGAGCCAAGGGTGCGAGGAGATGCAGGACCCAGCCTCTCCCCATCCAGCCCCAAAATCTGCAGCCGTGAGACGGACGCAAGCCTTTCTCTCCACTGCTCCCCTGACGAGGTTTGGTAGCTGCTTCATGCCTCACGGGCAGCAGGACGCCATTTTCTCCCCAAGAGCTGGCAGGGGATCATCTGTGCCTGCCTCCAGATGTGCTCCAGGTGTGGGGGTCCTGTGGGCTCTGGCTGGGTGGCATGAACAGCTGGGAGTGCAGAACCCAAGGGTCCCACTGTGCCAGGTGGCAAGTTGGATGCATCTCTGGGAGAGGGAGTAGGGAAGGAGAAGCTCTCACCTGGTGCAAGAAAGAAAAAGTGCCCCCCTCCGTGGTAAGGATGCCCCAGAGCAGCTGTAAAAGCCTGGCGGGCTGCAGTTTGCGTGCCAAAGGGATTAAACGTGCGCTGGGGTATTGCACGTGCTGTAGTGGGGGGACTGGAGAAGGGCTGGGTCTTTCTCAGGGTGGGTTCCTACTTGCCAGGTACCCCTGCAAGCAGCGGGGTGATGAGATTAACCACACTGGCTGCTGGCCAGGCCGTCACACGCATCCTTGGTGTGCACACCATCCCTGCGTGTGCAAAGCCGCAGTGCCAGGGCAGCCTCATCCTGCAGGTGATGTGCTGACCCAGGTACCCCCGAGGCACCCCAGGCACCAGTGCAGCTTTTCTCTCTTTGGGCTTCAGCATGTGATCACGGATCAGGCAGAAGTTTTCAGCTCCATCTTGCTCCTGTTGTTGAACTGCGTTCTTAATAAAATTCAGCTGTTGGTGCTCCCTGAGGCAGTGGGATCCTGTGCCTGACCTTCTCCTGGGTGGCTGGGGAGACATGGAGGACCTCACGTGGGTTGTGCCATGAAGTTCCGCCCACCCATGAAGTGCCACTTGTTCTCTTTGAGCATGAGCCCCTGCCTGGGCAGTGGCACTCACAGATGGGCTGCGTCAGACCCGCACCATCCCTCATCCCCCCAGCATCTTTATTATCAACCTGTGTCTGGAGAGAAGGTGGTTTATGTCTGCCAGGGCATGGGGGAAGGACAAGGGGTGCCCTGCTGCCATGCAGGGCAGCACAGGGGAAGAATAAAACTAGCAGTGTCTTGGTCCTCAGCCTTACAGACTGCGTGGAGGGCGATCTCCCATGCAGTCTCTGCAGGATGCTCCTGCCCTGGTCCCCTCTGTGCCCTCAGGACACCAAGCCAAGCCTGGCTTCATCCCTAGAAGGTCACTTGGATGCTGAGCCCTCCTCCTCTGTCAGCCAGGCATGTTTGCTCACTGGTGGCCATACGATGGGGATGGATTTCTGCTGAGCACCTGCATCCCCCTGTCCTTGAGCCAAGCTCCAAGTGGATCAGAGATCCCTGGAAGCTGTGGACAGGCTCTAGGGTTAAACCATGGCACCAGCAGCCACATCCCCAGGAGGACAGCAGGACTTCCTGTGGCCCAGGCAGCAGTGACAAGAGGACAGAGGGAATTTTTCTAGGAAAGGCGGCTGGACATGACTTTATCCTTGTTGAAGGGCCCAGCCAGAGGGATGCAAGCCAAGTCGGTGGGACGCCAGCAGGCACAGGAGCAGGGTGGCCAGAGGTGTGCTGGTGGGAGAAGCCTCCACCCAGCACTGGCAGTGGTGCCCAGAAAGCCCTAACGTGCCTGAGCGGAGCCTGCCCGCACATCTGCTAGTTTCTGGTGACCTCTAGAGGAAGCCGCTCCACTCTGGCATCGCAAGCATGGGGGAGGAACGGGATCTCACCAGACCTTTGGCTTAGCTGCAGCTGGAGCATTTTCCCCCTGCATCCCTGTCCTGGGCTCATGCCTCTGCCCAAAACCCCGTAGCAATTCCCAAAGCGCTGCAAAAGTGTCGTTATCATCCTCTAGCCAAGCTAAACTCGCTGATTGTTTTACACCTCCCGGTGCCAGCGATTCCTCTCACCACCCTCCCCTCCCTGCTGCTGACCTCAGGTCGAGCTGTCAGACGGGACATCGCACACCATCACGGATGCCTATGCTGGCAAGGAGTACATCATCCAGGTGGCGGCCAAAGACAGCGACATCGGCACGTGGAGTGACTGGAGCGTGGCCGTCCATGCCACCCCCTGGACGGAGGAGCCCAAGCATCTCACCACGGAGGCACAGGTCACAGGTGAGAGCCCCCCTCCCAGTACAAACAGGCTGTGCCCGCAGCGAGGGGTAACCCAGGAGTCCTGGCTGAGGGTCCCCCCTGTCCGGCTCCATGCACATTTTGTCCCCGGCCAAGGAGATCCCCGCAGCACCCAGGGCAGAGGGCTGCAGCCCTTCACCCTATACTTTGCCCCCCACCCATGGCCGTGGCAGCAGGTGCAGCTGTGGCCTGAGGGGTGCTGACTCAGCTCTCCTGGCTTCAGCATCCTCCTCATGAGAATGCTTGGGGTGTGACAACAAAGCTGGGATTATTATTATTATTATTATTATTATTATTATTATTATTATTATTAATTATTACCTGCAGCGCTGCCCCGCTCCAGCCCTCCCTCCAGTCCTACCCCCTCCACACCTCTGACCCCACACAACGGCTCGGAGTGATGCCAATTCGAAATAAAAGCCACAAAGTTAACAAGCCTCTGTTTCTAGGAAAGAGCTGGGACTGTGTCCAAATGGGCGTTATCAGCCCTCCGTTTCCCAGAAGGACTGGAGCGGACCCTGTGCCGGTTCCCCTGGCTGGCACCGGTGGCGGGGTGGGGGGAAGCGCTGGCATGCAGGCAAGCAGTCACCAGGCTTCTAGTTGGGGCCACGTGTGTTAGCTGGCCAGATGTGTGTGTGGGGAGGGGGGGTTGCTCAGTGCCCCCACTCTCCAAGCCCAGTAGAGCACCTGGGGATTCAGGCAGCACCAGGGATTTGCAGCCCCTCATCCCCAGCGGGGTAAACCCCCGCAAGGGGTGCGGGCACACCGTGCTGGTGTCAGGGTTTGGGGTTTGCTTCTATACCTGCCTGCATGGTGCTAAATGTAAATGCCACTCCAGACGGCACCTGACTGCTCCCTGTGCAGGCACACACATGTCCCTCCCACACGTGTCCCTCACACACGTGTCCCTGTGCATGGCAGCCATGCAGGGCTGATGTGGGACACCCCAGCTCTGGGGCTGAGCCTCGCCGTGACACCTTGGTGGAGTCTGAAAGATGCCAAGACAGGCACCCCCTCTGTGGCCCCCAGGATCCCCCTCAGATTGTCTGGCCAGGGGCACTCTGGGACACTCTGGATGTGACCAAAGCTGCCCCAGCCTGACTGCCCATCTGTGCTCTCCCTGCAATCCTGCAGCCTTTCATGGGGACAGACACCTCATCTGGTCCCGTACGGAGGAGGACAAGGCAGGCATTCCCTGGGCAGGGGATGCTCTCTGCTGTGCACTTGTGGCTGTGTCGTCATGACCTCTTAGCCAAAATTTCCACAGACCCGATGCGCAGAGCAGCCCGGCTGGGCTGGATGGGGCCGGGACGGATGTCCAGCTCCGGCTGGTGGTGCAAACATCTCCAAGCAGTAAGTCCAGTGTTAGAATAGCGAAGGTCTCATGGACCACACCATCCCCTGGCTCATCATCCCAGCCCCCCAACTCAGTCCTAGCGTGGCATGGCAGTGAGAGAATCAGTCTGGGGATGAAACAGTGCCATGTCCCCAGTGGTGGGGGAGTGGGGCTGCCCCGATGGGACACATCCCGGGCCACCCCAACTCCCCTCGCCATCCACTCTCCCTCCCCACAGAGACAACGAGCGCTAGCACCTCCTCTTTCATGCCGCCCCCCACCACCAAGATCTGCGACAAGGGGGCCGTGGTGGGCAGCGGGGCCGTGGCAGTGTGTTGGACAGCTGGACTGGTCTTGGCTGCCTATGGTGTCCTCTTCATTTAGTGAGTATGTCCCAAACTGTGGGTGTGAGAGATCGGGTGCGAGTGCTGGGAGAGGGCAGGCACATGGGGACCCCAGGGGCTCCAGTTGTAGTTGGGAAGGGGATGCTCCAACCAGGGTGTGGGTGAAGGGCATTGAGAATGAGCCATTTGGGGTTCTTTTGCGTTTTTTTTTGTAAATGCACTGAATCTGGCTGCTTTTCCCAGTTGGGTGTGCTGGTGGAGATCTCAAAAACGGTTTTTCAAACATTTTCTGCAAAGCCTGCAAAGGAGTCGGTCTTCAATGCCTCACTGTGAGCAGACCTCCCCCCTCCACACTGCTGATTTTTTTAGAGGCAAAGAAACCATGTGGTAATCTAAGGCCTTTGAATAGTGACAGAAGCAAAATTGTCCAGGATCAGAAAATTCAAAGATGCATCTCAAAAAAGTGCTTGGGCAGGGTCCATCCCTGGGAGGAGGAGGTGGAGGTGATGGGTTTGGGCACCTGGGTTCTGGGAAGGGGCGAATTTCCCTGTGGAAAAAGACCAAATTCTGCTCGGCGTGTCCCCTCAGTGACCAGCCGTGGCTGAGTCAGGAGCAGAACCGGTGACCCTTCTCCTCCCCACTTGCAGATCCCCGTCTGTCCATCCGTCGCAGCCCAGCGCAGACGCCCTCCCACCACCCACCGCCACCACCACCCCCCGCCCCACCACCCCCCTCCCGGGTTGAGTCTCTTATCTCTTCGATTTTGCACACGTTGAGGACGTATCACGCTTCTTGCCATCGCTTCGGAGGAGGACAGAGCCACCGCCGTCCCCTGGGGAGCCGTGAAATCCTCTCCCAGCCCGGAGCGAGGAGACGCACTTGTCCCCCCCCCATCCCTGTCCCTCTTTCCCCAGCGAGGCGAAGCGAGCCTGGGCACCGCGCCGCAGCCGAGGACATACCCGCTCATACAGCTAACCCCCCCACGCCAAAGACGTGCCCGCCGCCCCGCCGCCCACCCGGGTGACAAAGGAGTGTGACGGCGCACTGAGAAAAGGGGATATGAAAATGGGGGTGGTGGCGAGGGGAATGATGCTCCCAGCTGTGTACCCCCCTACGGCAGAAGGGGGTCTCCCAAGGACTGGACTCGCTTCCCTGAGCTCTCGACCGCGTGGCGAAGCTGGCAGGGTGCACGGGTGGGGGTGTCTTGGTCCCCTTCAAGGGGATGATGGAGGGAAGAACCGGTGGCTTTCACAAGTGTGGTGGGGAGCAGGGAGCT
>RSEF01000031.1:8457384-8482467 GCA_003993805.1 Himantopus leucocephalus
CAGAATAGCTCTGCTGTTGCCTTTAGAGCTGGAGCCCTGCAGACCTGTCCCCTGCTGTCCCCGCTGTCCCCAGCTGTCCGCGTGCCTGCTCTGCTCTCCTCCCTATCCTGACCCAAGCCCTGTTTTGTAAAGACACCTCCTCTTGCCCCTGCCTGGACCCAAGCGCAGTATTTAATACCGTACGTCCCAGTATTCCCACTGTTGACATGCTGTATTTGAATTTTTTATAGATGTATATATATAAAAAAAAAAAANTATAAAAAAAAAAAAGAATCAAAAAAAAAAGTAATAGAGGGGATAAAACAAAGCTCACACAGAGACAACGCACACACACACACATGCACCAGGAGAGACGGTCTTCATTAAATGATCATTTCATGATGACTGGCAGCTCTGGGTGTTATTTCCCCTGCGGCTGGAGTGGGTGGGTTCGGCTGCCCGCTCGCACGCATGGTGCTGGATGTGACGGGGAGGACATGGGGAAGATGGCAGTGAGGGGGACACGAACACCCTGGAGCCTGCTCCAGGGCTTGAGCCTATAGCATCATCTCCCCAGGTGGTGGGGGGGACCCAAAAACTGGCCTTCAGGTCATCCTGAGAAGGTGCAAGGGGGATGCCCACCCCTGGAAACCCTGGTGATGTAAAGGGGGTGGTTGTCACCACCCCGTGTGGCACCAGCGATGTGATGGGGAGGTGCCACGTGTCCCCGTTCACAGGGCCTTCAGGGATCCCACGTGTCCGCGAGCTCTGGCCGCACCCTGAGACCTCAGGCAGGCAGGAGGATGGAGACCTGCCTGCGCCTTGCTGCAGCCTGGAGGCTGGAGATGATACATAGTTCCCAATTAATGCACTTTCCTTGTCTGATTAATAATTTCATGTTAGGAAAATGCCACTGGCCCAGATGCTCTGAATTAAACTTCCATCAGGGGAAGGCGCACAGGGACATGGCACAGGGGCAACGAGCGCAGCAAAGCACTCTGTGCCGGCCTTTGGTGTCTCCCCACGTGTCTTACTTGTGAGCACCAACTGGAGCAGAGATGTCATCGAGCTGCAGTTCATCCCAGGGGGAAAAAAAGCTTGGGTTTTTGAGCAAATTTCCTGCCCAGTGCCCCAACAGCATCTCTCCAGTTGGGAGATGGATGGGTGGGTGGGTGGGTGGGTGGATGGATGGATGGATGGGTGGATGGGTGGAAGGATGGGTGGATGGATGCAGGTGAAGTAGCCACAGCCCTGGCTCTGTAAAGCCTGAAGGCAGCACCAAGCTGGTCACTACCTCCCACCAGGCACTTGCTATGACTTTCGCCATGCCAGGGCTTTATTAGAGGAGAGCTCAGCCCCACGCAGCCTCCAGCTCGGCCGTACTAGCAGCAGCACTGCCCCGTGTGCTGGCTTGGTTCACTGGTTAATGTTCCATTACCAGACAACATGCCTCCGTCATTTATTAATGTTTCATTAGTGTTAAAAACATCTGGTAATTAATTATGCACTAATTATGGATTCACAGCGCTAAAAGCCAGGGTAATCTACCATAGCAGATGGCTCTTCGGGGCAGGGGGAAGGGACAGCTCTTAGCAGAGATGAAAATGTCAGGCCCAGCCCTTGCCTGGGGGAAGCATCCCAGACAGACAGATTGCCTTCATCTCCACCCAGGATCTCCATGCCTGGTCCGGAGCCATGCTGTCTCAGGTTATTAAGCAGACGAAACCTGTCCCTCTCAAGCTGTTTCAGGGACCGAGGCAGCGGTGCTCCCACTGCCCAGGGCAGCTGTATGAGAAGCCATCCGAGAGCGGTGGCTTTCACACGCAGCCCCAGGCACCCTCTGACACCTGGAGTTGGCACGAAGCCTGCCGCCGGCTCCGGGATGCTGTTCATCAGCCCATCCGCTGTGCCTGGCCGGATTAAGCGGCAGTCCATAAAGCAAAGGGTGTCGTAAAACCCACTCGTGAAGTGCCCCAGCAATATTACGTACAGATGTGCGGAGATGTTTCTAACTGGGGAAGGTCCCAGAGGAGCATCCCTGCCAAGCAGAAAATCCATCCACTTAGCAGTATAAATCCATACAGGAAGAAAGAGGGAATTACAGCACTCAGAGAGACCTGTGCATCACATAACCTGAAATCCAATACATTAGCCGGGCGCAACAGGTCCCTGCATCTTCCCAGCACATATGTGGTAGTAAATCCCACCTTAGGTGTTGTTTTCAGCCATGGCTGATGCGAGAGCAGCCTTGCGCTGAGCTCCCCAGGCTCTGCAAGAGGGATCAGAAGTGCGGCTGGAAAGCAGGAGCTATTTCCTGGCCACGAGGCCTCGTAGGAAGCAGAAAGCTCCCTTGCTTGAGTGATGGGCTGAGCCATGAAGCGGGTCCAAATTATTGCACCTCCTGCATCCTTCCCCGAGGCAGGTGCCAGCAGAGATCTCATCCTCCCCGACGCAATGGTCAGAGAAGCTCCCTGCTCCCATACCAGAATCCCAGGAGCCTGCAGCCCCCAGGTGATAACATGCAGCTTATTTATCACAAATTAGACTGGCAGCGCTGAGTCATCAGGCTTCAATGGGGCACCACACTTTGATGGAGCAACAGGCATGGTGCTGTGCGTTTTGTCTCCAGCTCAGACAGTCCCAGGTGAGAGCAGGGAGGCAGAGGGGTGTGAAGGCAAGCTCAGCAGCCAAGAAATCACACTGATAGCTGCACAGCCAGACCCAAGCACAAGAGCGTCCTGCTGAGCTGGATGGAAATGCCAGGTGGGATCCATCAAGCCAGCTGGCAGAGGAGAGCTGCTGCTTATTTGCACAGGGGTAGATCTGGTCCCCGAGGGGCAAACATCCTTCTCTACCACAACAGGGAGAGGTGGGAGGTGGAGGCAAGAGCAGCAGGAGCTGGTGGAAAGGTGGTTCTCAGGGCAAGAGCATGAAGAGCAGCATCTGCAAGGAGCTGTGGATGCAAATAGAGTCAGCTTGACTTGGAGTAGCCCAGATTCCCCTGGGCCTCAAAATGTAATGGTGTCAAGTCCAGCAAAATACAAGAGCCCATCCCAAACCACAGGGTATTGGTTCAGAAAATACCTGCGTCTCCTCTACAGAGATGTAGTACTGGATGCCCTTGGTAGGTTATAGTCTTCCTCCAGGGCTTTGTCCCCCAGTGGCAGGAGGGATCACTCAGACACCAGGGTCCCACTACAAGGAAAGGCTCCTGCCTACTACCAGTGGTGCAGGAATGAGCCAAGGAGCTTTGAGTGATTCAGTCACCACCACACTGAGAAGCAGATGGAGCTGCAGGCGGGGTCCCTGGGGGTAATAACAGCCCTGGGCACCCCCACAGCGCTGTAGGGCAGAGGCTTGAAGCAGTAAGAGCTGACAGATGGTCACAACAGACTGAAAAGGACAGCCGTGGACCATGTCATTCCTTGGTGGCTCCAGAGCAGGACTTGATGCCTCTCCAGAAGAGGCCATCTGTCATTTGAAAAGCCTCAAAGCAGTGACTGTCCTCTTCCTCATGTCCATCCTGAATGGCTCATGCTCTGCCCTGGCACTGTGTCCCTGGTCCCCAGACATGTCTGCCTGCAGCCTCATGCCCTCCCTCCCCACCAGACCAGCTCCGACACCTCCTCACCCCCCCAGTTGCACTATGGCTGGATGGTCAGCCCCTGCCATTGCCTCTCCAGCTCCCCATCACCTCCCCAGTGCTGTGACCTGTCTGCCCACCTCCAGTCTGCCCCAGTCCCTTGCCTGCTCTGGCCAGGGGTGACCCACACAGTCCATCTGCTCACAACATCCCAAACCTCCCTGCACGCAGGCACGGCAGCTGAGCGCAGCCCACCCAGCTCAGCTGCAGCACGCAGACCAGACCACACCAGTCCCCTAATAAGCAATTGACTCTTTTTTCCCTCCCTTTCAAGAAAAAGCCAAGCATTAATTTGGCTTCTGCCACTCTGTTTATCTAATAGCATCGCTGATTGATTGTCTTATTTATAACCCAGATCCGGTGTCTGGGCTGCTCACAGAGATGGGGTGATTGATGGAAAGAAGACAGCCAGGAGGGGACTTAATGGAGCCGTGTGGCTGAGCAGCAGAGTAGTGGCTTAGGCATGAAATGAAAGTGTCTCCCAGAAGTCTGGGCTCCTCTCCTTTCCTGCACAGTTCCTGGGGAAGCTGCTAAGTGCTGGGAGAGAGCAGCATGCTTCCTATGCCCTGCCAGGAGTGATCAGGGACTGTTCTCAGGTCTCCTCCAGCAGGTTGGAGGAGGACAGGCCAAGGGGACATGGCCAACAGGGGCTTGGACTGCTTCCCGAGAAGCTGTCATATAGTCTCTGGGAAGGTTTTCCCCTTCCAGTATGGTTTGAACGTGAGATAGCCCATCCCTGCCCAGCCACCAGCCTGCTGTCAGGGTACCTGTTCTGCAGGCTGGAAATCCGTCCCTTGCACAACCAGGTGATGCAGAGAAGAGCCTTGCCCATGGGTAGCAAAGTGCCACTGGGTTGGGGTCTTGCCTCCCTGCAGGTTGGCAGCATCTTCCAGAGGTCTCAGTTTTGTCCAAGGTTGGACTGAGACATTCCCATATCCCTAGAGCATGTTTCCCTGTTCCTTACACCCAGTGGGCTTGACCCCCAGCAGAGTCACCAACTCACATGTGAATCACCCCATAGAGACAGTCACCACCATAAAGCACCAGCAGACAGGGAAGGAGCCACAGTCCCAGGAGGTGACATGCCATTATTCACCCACCGCTGGGAATGTGTGACAGCCTGGACACGTCCCAAACCTCCAGCCTGCAGACTCAACCCAGAGAAGCCCGTCGTCCAGATGCAGGGCCGGGTCGTGGTCAGGAGATGGCTGACAACTCCAAGTCCCCAAGAAGGCATTCAGCTTTGATCTGAGCCAGAACTAAACCCTCATCTTGTCCATAAAGATCAGTTAGGGAAGGAAAAACAACATATTGGTTCAGTCAAAATATTTCATTGCTGTTTAACGGTCTTTATTTCATGTCTGATTGTAACAGATAATCTAATACAAGCCTAGAGTAAAGCCAAACACGGTTGTTTCATTATGAAGAACCCCATCAGCCAGTTTTGATGTGGCCAGACCCCACTCCCTCCCTTGGTTTTTGTTTTTCTTCCTTTTTTTTTCCACATCTGAAATTTGAGCAAAACCAAAGCAGCTTTACAAATATTGCTGTTCAAGCAGATTGAATGAAACCAGCTTGGGGACAGGTCTCCTGCCCATCAGGCAGTGCCTGGTAAACTCTATCCAGTGCTTTATGGCAGAGATTTACTGCTTCCAGGAGAAACCCCCCCTGGAAAGTCCCCCATGACCACTGGACACAAGCAGATGGTCCCTTTGACCAGGGTGTCCCCAAACGCCTTGGTGTCCCCATGGGTGATGTTGCTGCCACCTCACCATGTGGCTGGGGCTGTGGGGGGAGGAGGGAACCAAGACGGGGCGATCCTCGTAGGATGTTAGAAGATGGAGGGGCCCCCAAGCAGCGGGAGCGGAAACAGCCTTTGATGTGGAAGCTCTCCTTTCGCAAACACAATGAGTTGCAGAGAAGTTTTATAAACATGGCTATTGTTGCTTCGTCCCTTTGGTGGGAACAGATGGTCCGAGTGCTCTGTTCGTCCCCCCTCCCCTTCCCTCACCCCCCACCCCCATTAATAAAGTCCCGGCAAGTCCAGCACCGCTAAGGTTTTCCCAAGAGGGATCAATAAATAAATGTAATAACAACAAAGGGGCCCATGCAGACGAGATTGGGTTACAAAGAGGCCTCGGCCCCCCTCCTCCTTTCCGGGCGAGAGTCATTGCGCGCAGGCATTCTGGCTGGTTCGGGGAGAGGTTGTTCTATCCCCACTGTCCATGGGAAGCGGAGAGAAGATCTTCCCACCAAAGGAGCCAGGCACCACCTGGAAGTCCCCATCCCACAGTCAAGGATGGTCACATGTGAGCTTGGTGGCCACCTCTCAGCCTTAGCTGTGGGGTATTGATGGCACGTAGCTCCCAGCTCCCCGTGGGCATCTCCTACTCCTTCAGAAGTCACCTGGTACCAGCCTGGGGATAGGCTCAGCCACCAGCCCTGGACGTGTGGCAGGCAGATGTCTTTTTCTTCCAAGTTTTCCTGGCCCAGTAGTTGCTCCAAGTCCTTTCCCAGCAGGATACTACCCAACACAAAGCACTCAGGTGCAGGTGTCCAGGCTACACCTTAGCTCACTTTCTGCCTTGCTCTTGCCTGGCACTGGATCAGGTAATTTTCTCTCCTCTCAAAAGCATTGGTGAATCTGACCGGCTCCTCAATGACATGATGAGGTTTTATGCAGGGCTAGGAGCTAAGGTTTGCAGGGATTAAACCAGGGCAGAGCAATCTGCAGACAGGTTACCCATGTGAAAACCACCAGTATGGATGGCCACACCAAACAGTGCCTGTCAAACTGCAGGGCAGAAAAGCAGCTTCTCCAGGAGGATCGGTGGCGTTTGAAAGTGGCCACGACATCTCACCAGGCTCCGGATGCTGGAGAAGTCATGCTCAGGCACTCCATCAAGTGGGCTCTCCTTTGGGGAAGCTCAACAGAGCTTTCCAGGGATACATCTGCTGAGGAAGTGGCTGAGCCTAGAGCAACCCCATGGGCAGGGACCAGAGGGGACTTTGGTGATGTGCAAGAGGGACTGAGTAGAGGGTTTGGTCTGGAGGGCTAGCTCCAAACCCTGCTGCCGCATCCCTGCTTCACGCAGGCTGCTAGCAGCCATTGTCTGACCTCCTCCCCAGCTGCTCCCCGACACTTGGAAGTGACGGGATGCTGTTTTTATCTGCACGAGACTCCTGCAGCTGGGGGTCAACGGGACGAAACGTGTCTCACACACGCATATGCACGCATCGCCGCCTCCCCTCCAGGCCGCCCTGGGAATCTCCTCCTCCCTCCAACCCCTTGCTCATAAAAAAATTAAAACTCTCCATATCATCTCACATAAATGTGGATTTGAGGCCCCGTCAGTCACCAGACACGTCCCACAATCTGCGCTGGCTCCAGACAGCTGGAGGGGTTTGCTAGAGGACCAGAATGACTTCACGCCGCCTCCCACGGTCCGGGGTTACCCGGAGTGCTTGGTGCAGGGAGGGGAGTGGGGGGCCAGGAACACTCAGCCCCATCCCCACTGCGCTGCCACCACGCCATGCCCTGGACCCACCAGGATGGCTCCTGGTGCAAAGAATGGCCTCAGGCGCCGATAGCGAAACACGACCGGGATGTGGAGGCCGTCCCTGCGGGCGCGAGCGAGGCAGCTGGCCTGGGCTCCGGTGCCGGCGAGGTTTATGAGGGCTGACCCCTTGCACCGAGCGCCTGGGGCAGGATAAATCCCACTCTGCCTCGGAACACAGGTGCACGGGGCTGACAGAGAGGGGAAAGGACTACAGATGCGTGGGGGATGCGGTGAGGGGGAGTTGGGGCCAGCTTCAAGTTGTGTGCTGCTTTGGCTCCATCCCTGCGATGGGAACGGTCCCCTCCATCTACACTAGAGCCCACTGCATTGCCTTGCAGATGATCTTGGCAGGGCTGCCTGCACACAGCCTACCGTGGTGATGCCCAGAGTCGCAAAAAGACCTACACCGTGACAGTAGGTGTGCCTCAGGATGCCCAGAGGAGGTTCATGGCGTTCTGGGTGACAGCAGGTGACTGCTATCATCCCCTGGGTACCACAGGTGTTTGGGTACCCAGATCCATAGCTGTGTGACTCACACTGAATTCAGCCCTGGTTTAAGTCCTACCAAGGACCTCCTAGCCACTATAATGGAGGAAGCAGGCAAGATCTGGAGACATCATCTAGTCCCTCTTCCTCCTGCCATCTCAGCCAGGTGGAATGAAAGAAACTTTTCCAAGTGCCTGAGAACAGGGTACTGGTCAGGTTCCCAGCTGTGAAAGCTCCTGCCCTTCCTCCAACACTGGGAGACAGTTGAGACCTGCACTGAAAAAGACACTCAGGATCAGACACAGCCCACGATACAGCAAGCACCACCCCAGGCAGTGGGTCCTGCTGGGGCTGGGACGTTGGGAGCATCACGCGCAGGGCTGCCAGAGAGCTTTGCAAGAGCAACAAGGATTTTAGCCCATAGCCCACCTCCCCCATTTCATGTAGCACTGATCTGAATCCTTGCCTCAGGAGCCAAGCAGGGGGTTGGGAGCCTTTCTCCAAGTGAATTATAATAATCTTTAAAAAAAAAAAAAACAATAACACAAAGCAGGCGCCTGAGCTTGAAGGTGGATAAATGCCCAGCACAGAGCACCTGGATGAAGCCAAGCACAAGCCTGGCTTTGGACTCTTTGAATTCAGCTCATCTTCATGCTCTCAGTGGGTTTAGGGTTCAAACCCCCTGTGCGTGCCTTCTACCAACACATGGGTAATTTATAGACATGCGAGGCTATCCAGAAAGCTTCTGCGTGAACCTCCAGCATCAACCCAGTCCAGCTGGCCGCGTTGTGTCTTCCTCCCATGAACAGCTTGGTAGGAGCACGGTACAACACGAATCACCCCCAAAAGCAAATGCTAACACTTGATGGCCAAATCACGTTCATGGACCTGCCGCATCCTTCAGGCATGATATCCCCTTGCTGCACGCTACCTACCCCACGTGATGGGCAATCCATCAACAAACAAATGTGTGCACCCTTTAATTACAGCATGGTGAAGCCACTTAGTGCTGTTTTGTTAGCTAGCTTGTCTATTCGAGGATCTGGAGTGGTACATACTCAACTCAGCAGCCCAAGTCTCTTGATTTTCAGACCTTTAATATTCACTCTGATCTGTTCATAAGTTATTCATAGGGAGTGGGAAATGCCTCACAAGAGAACTCACTTCAAATTGCGAGTGCTTCTGAGGCATCTTGCAATCTGCTTGCATAGGGAAAGGAGTGGAAAGTAATAAATAAATTATTATTTACAAATTATTTACTTGTCTCCACTAATTTCTATGCTGTTTACCTGGCAGCGGTCTGAAGTCAGGAACAATTAGAGAAGACTTTCTCCTGGAGTATCAGCGGCTGGAAGTTGTGCAGCACGGGAGGAAGAAAGCCAATACAAGGAAGACCGAGAAGGAGCTAGTTTTGGCTGACAGATTAGGCCATCAAGTCCACTCTTGCTTGGTCTTTGCACTCCAGAAGGGATGGTCATGGATACTTTTTCAGTGTAGCATGAGCAGGGAGATCCTCCAGCCGCCTCTGCTCAGCTGGACGGCTCCATCCCATCCTGGCAGATGATGACCTGCCTCCAAAGTGTCCCTCCTCGCATGACATCTGGGCAGGCAGCCAGCAGCCCCCAGACACAGCACACTACAGTCCCAAAAATCCGGCAACAGGTAGCAGCAGCAGTGCAGGACCATCTTTTCTGTCCCAGCTCACCAAGATGCAGGGAGTCGAGTCCAGGATCATCAAGGCTGTCTGAGAGTCATAAAGTGATCTGCAGAAGATGTCCAAGCCTTGCTAGGAGTCCCCTCTCTGCTCCCGAGGAGCCAGGGCTTTGTGGAGATGACCAGGAGAAGGTGGCTGCTGTGAACTATGCAACAGAGTGAGACAGGACGGGAAGGCTGACCTGTTTTGCACCAATAGTGTTGGGTTTGCGAGTGTGGGACAGATGATGCTCACAGCCCACGGTGTGTCACCCCAAAACAAATGGGAACTCTGCCCTGGGGCAAAGTCACCCCAGCAGACAAGAGCTACCCAAGGCAGGCAGCAGAATGAGCCTGCCCTGCTACTTAGGACCACTTCAGACTTCTCAGTCCCATCTCGAGCTAATCTCCCACAATAAACCAGAGACAGAATATCACAGTGAAGAGGGATGGGGAGCAGGGAATTTAATGTGTAGATGTCTTTTGGGGAAGGAAAAAACAATCTGGTAATGTCAGGAGAGGAGGATAGGCTGGGAACAGGTAAGTCCCATCTGGGCTGATGTGTATTGCAGACCTTGCCATGCTTCATTCCCTTCCTGTTTTTCAAGGGTTTGTGAATTCCCTCTGGCTGAGCATTTAGATCCTGTATCCTTCCAGGCTGGTTCTGGAGCATCCTGGGCAAACGCAGCTCTGGAAGGAGACACAAGATGCCTGTAGGGTGGTGAGGGACGTGCAGACTGGGAAATACCTGCTGAAGCTTGAGCTCTGACTGCCACCGACTGCTGCCAAAGCTCATGTGAGGGCTCAGGGCTTGGATAATGCAGTTAACCAGTGCATGATGAACCCACCTTGCAGGACGGTGACCCACAGGAGGCAGAATGACTCTGTGTACAAGGAACTGACTAGGTGCACAGAAAAGACAGGTGGAAGTCAGATTATCCTGCCGCAGGCTGCTGGACAGAGAGACACCATTTGCCAGCACGAATAAGATGTACAAGATGGATAGTCTCATGCCAGCAAGACTCACGAGCAGCCTGTCACAGGTACTCCCACCTGCCTGTGCCGTGACCATACCGTGGGGACAGACAATGGTGTCCAAGCTCTCAGGCTGCAGGAGGCTGAGCAGGGCTGCAGGTACACCAGGGATGGGGGGGGCATTTGGGATGCTTAGTCCGGATCCACGCTCTCCCCTGAAATATGGAGAGAAAAAGCTGCCTGCAGGCTGCGGGAGTCCTTTGGGGTCCTGTCTCCTCTGCTCGCCTCCCAGCCACCCCTCACTCCTCCATGCCCCAAGCTGCTTGGCACTGACCCTGCTCCCTGCAGCCTTCCAGCTCATCACTCCCTACAAGCGGCCCGTAAATCATCCTTATACACGCATCTCCCTTGGCCTTGGGGAGAGGGAATTTATCCCCCCGGCTCAGCTGTCAGAGAGGCCTCCAGCTGCCAGGAGTGATCAGCGTGCTCTTAATTCATAGCGAGGGGTGCGGGGCCTCCAGTGAAGGCTCCTGTGCCTGCTTCCCCGCCAAACCTTGCAAGCACAGTCTTCAGTGCATGCCTGTGTCCAGGCCTCGGAAACTGCCTAGGGGAAATTCCCCAGCATGAGTTAATTGCTGTGGTCCTTACTGAGGGCTCGTGCAGCTGGGTGCTCGGGCCAGCAAGCAGAGAGGCAGGAGAAGACGGCAGGAAGGTGTAGCAGGTTGGGAGCCCCATGCATGCTCTGGGTGGTGGGCACATGGTGGGCACTTTCCCAGCTCCTTGGGGAGTCCTGCAGTGTTCAGACCAACAGAGAGCAGGAAGATGATTCAGGATTGACCTAACCCTCACCTGTCACTGGCAAGTCCATCACTGATGCTGGCAGAAACACAGGCGACATGTCCACATGCAAACATCTGGATGTGCAGCCCCTCTTGTCATTGGCCTGAGGAAATGGTGCAGCCGAGGAGGCAAGAATGGAGAAAGACATGGAAATGCCTGTAGGTCCGTTGGCCAGCACAGGGATTCAGCAGGGAGGGATTGGCAGCTGGGTGAGCTGGCTGGGAGCTGGCAGCACTTCACTCACTCTCACCAGTCCGCTGATCTCCCTCCAAGGCCCCCCAGAGCCTGGCTCTCTGGTGTGAGATGAACATGGAGCAAATGCCCCTTTTTTTCCTGCTGCAATAACCCTCTTTAACTTTTCAACATATCACCTGCACAGAAGTTTATAAAATTTTCAAGCTAATGGTGTCTCCAGTAATGATACTGCAGATGTACAAGCTGCATCCTAGGATGAATAAATTATAGGAGGCAGAGAAAATTGCAATGGGAAGGACAGCAGCTGTGGGATGGAAACAGATGGCTTCGCCGCGTGCCACAGCTTGGTCTCAGTGCAGGGTATGTTCCCAGGGATGGTCCTTTTCTGGTGGCCCTGAAGACCACCTGGGCACACGTGAGGCTGTAGGACCCTGGAGCAGCAGCAAATGTTGCGACCAGCGTGGGACTCTGCAGGTGGTTGGGTGCTGCTGTGGGGCTGGGCACCACAGTGGCAGTCCGTGGGTCACCTGTCTTCCTGCTGCTGCTCACTGGTTTTCATGCAGGAGGGTGCTCGCAGCCTCCAGGAGCTGACACGGCACTTGGCGGCTTTCGTGAGCTGTGCTGCTGTGGCTGCAGTTTCATTTGCTGTCGAATCTTTCCCAGCAAACCCTTTCCTGCCTTTCTCTGTCCCCACACCCATGCAGAAGCAGTTCCCAGAGCAGGGTGCCTCTACCCTCCTCCTCTGCCCCACGGCACGAGGCACTCAGATGTGGGATGAGGATGCACGTGGGACTGTGCACCAGGTGCACACATAGAATCATAGAATAGTTGAGGTTAGAAGGGACCTTTAAGATCACCTTGTCCAACCATTAACCTAACCTGACAAAACCACATCTAAACCATATCCCCAAGTACCACGTCTACCCTTTTTTTAAACACCTCCAGGGATGGCGAATCCACCACCTCCCTGGACAGCCTATTCCAATGTTGGATAACCCTTTCTGTGAAAAATTTTTTCCTGATATCCAACCTAAACCTCGCCTGGCTTAACTTGAACCCATTTCCTCTCGTCCTATCACTTGTCACTAGGGAGAAGAGGTCAGCCCTCGCCTCTCTACAACCTCCTTTCACATGCCCTGGCAATGTGACCAAGAAGGTCACCACAGCTCAGCACTTGGATTCCTTCATACCCAGGGGCAGCACAGCCCCAGCTGAAGTCTGACAGTGCCACATTTCTCCAGCTCTGGTTCCAGCAAACCTGGCACCACACTTGTCACATTGAGCAGGGTGACAGGACAGGGCTCTCTCTGCCCCAGACAGGGGACAGGGTAACAGCGCAGCTGCAATTCCCAGCTCTGTTAAGCTGCACATCCCCTGGCCACGCTCCCTGTGCCACTGCTGACTGCTTCAGTGCCGGCCTTCCCCTGCACGCTGGTTGACTTCCTCGAGAAAATCATCCTGAGACAGGTAACTCCTGCCAGGGAATGTTCAGGGTTCCTCAAACACTTCTGTGATTGTGGCCTCAAACACTAACCAGCCTGGGCTAACCCTCACTGCAGGACTGGGATCTCCACCAGATGCCTGGGTCCTGCTGCCATCTCTGAGGTTATTGCTGGAGCAGCTCAGCCCCAGTGACATTGGAGGTACATAAGGGTGAGCCGCAGGTGGCAGAGGAGCCAGGGACACGCAGACAGGCAGCCCCTAAGTCGCTCTGTTCCCTGCATGTCCCCGTGAGTAACATGGTCTTCTGGCCCAAGGCATACACTGTGGAGACTACCCCTGCCAAGGGAACTCCAGTGAGGCTGATGAATGACAGGCGCTTCGCTCCCAAAGCTCTCAATGTCACCAGAGGGTCTCTGACAGAAATGCAGCTCATTATATACAGCCAGCCAGCACGGCTCCGTCACTGAGGGATGCATGGCTCATGCTGACCCACACAATACACGTGCTGCCAATGCTCATGGGGTCCAACCGGCATCAACCATGCTGCATGGTGCCTGCACCACGCTACTCCACCCTGTTCCTCACAGGGTGTCCCTGGCCCAGGTCAGGAGTGTGCAGGAGGAATTCACCCTCCTCTCCTCCTGCTGCAGGGATGGCTGCTCTGCTGGATGGTCATGATGCCATCCTGAGGGACCTAGACAAGCTGGAGAAATGGGCCAACAGGAACTTTATGAAGTTCAATAGGAAGAAGTGCAAAGTCCTGCCCCTGGGTATGAACAACCCCTTGTGCCAATGTATGCTGGGGGCCACCCGACTGGAAAGCAGCTTGGCAGACAAGGACCTGGAGATCCTGGTGGACACCAAATTGAACATGAGCCAGCAATGTGCCCTTGCTGCAAAGAAAGTATCCTGGGTTGCACTACAGAAAGTATTGCCAGCAGGTCAAGAGAGAAGGTCCTTCCCCTGTGCTCAGCAGTGGTGAGGCCACTCCTGCAGTGCGCCAGTTCTGGGCTCCGCAGTACAAGAGAGACATGGATGTACTGGAGCGAGTCCAACAAAGGACCACAAGGATGATGAAGGAAATGGAGGATATGTCCTAAGAGGAAAGGCTGAGAGAACTGGGACAGTTCAGCCTGGAGAAGAGGAGGCTCCAGGGGATCTTATTAATGTATATAATTGCCTGAATGAAGGGTATAGAAAGGACGGAACCAGGCTCTTTTCAGTAGTGTCCAGTGACAGGACAAGAGGCAATGAAACACAGGACGTTCCCTCTGAACATCAGGAAACACTTTTTTAATGTGAGGGTGACCAACAATGGGAGCAGGTTGCCCAAGGAGATTGCAGAGTCCCCATCCTTGGAGACATTCAAAAGCCATCTGGATATGGTGCTGGTAAACCGGATCTAGGTGGCCCTGCTTGAGCAAAGATGACATTCAGACGTTCCTGCAAACCTCAGCCACCCTGTGATTCAGTGAACAATTTTGCATGCATTACAATTTTTGCATCACTTTTTTTTGCATGCCTCCAGGTTGGAGGCTGGCAGGGCTATTCTCAGTCACCCAGCAAGCAAGAAGATGGGCATCCCTGGAGATACAGCCAGGCCTTAGCAGAAGGGAAACACTTTCTCAAAGCCTGTTCACATGCATGGGCTAAGGGAGCCCAACCTAAGCATGGCGGAGATGTGTCTGTGGACAGAGGGGACCAGTCCCAGTCCAGATCCAACTATGCCTAGCTGGACCTCAACAGCTCCTGCACCCACCCCCAGCCAGTGAAGGGACCTGCTGTTTGTGTGCCCTTGGCTGGGCTCAGACACCAAACTTGGGCTAGGATTGTGCACACAGTCCCCCTGGGATGGCAAGAACCCAGCAAGAGTAACACCCAGCATCAGCACTGGTGGGGCTCACTCCTTTGTAAGCAGCCCCAAACGCTGCCCAAGCTTGAGGTCCTTGGAGCACCAGGGATGCAGCGTCCCCAGGACTGCAGGAAGAGCAGCACTGGGAGGGGATAGGGTCACCGTTCTCTTTGTCTGGAGAAAGTTTTACTGCGCTGGGTAACACCGTCTAACTCCACTTTCTTTCGCGGTTTCATTGCCTCATTCCAGAGTGATTGCGCAGGCGAATATGTCCAAAAGCAGATGGATCCGCTAAGCGTTTCTTTGTTGCACATTATCTCATACAGTTTGGGTGCAATAAAACTTCCAGGCAGAACAAATCTTCAAGCTTGTGCCGTGCCTTATTTTTAGCTGTGAAGTACGTCTGTTTTAGTGCTCCTAATCCCTAGCTTGGTAGTAATTTATGGATCAAGCTCTTGGCTCGCTTGGGCCAGAAGATTTGTAGTAAAACTTTTATACGTTGCAGAGATAAATCCCATGGACTCTTGCAATCTCGGGGGACTCTCCTCCAGAAGAGTGTTTTGCTGAGCACTCCCTCGGCGTGGGAGCACGTTCAGGCAAGAAAGCGTCAGATGGCTGAGAATAAACTGTCCTGGGTGTCGTCACGATCTGCAAATCACCTGGAAAGAGAAATCAGGGGAGGCTATGGATTCCCTGGGCTCAGATATGCCAGTTATGAGAGCTCCCACTCGGCAGGAGCTGTTTGCCCCAGACTGAGGTCCTTCGCATGGTGCCTGGAAAGCCCTAGAGATGAACCATGTTATCAGGCTATGCTGGGTGGTGAGATGCCTGAGCGGGACCATGGTGGCTCTGGCTTTGATGGAACTATTGGGATGACCAACCATTTGCTTGTGCAGGGAAACCTGCATACATATCAGCTTGGAGATTTTAGCACAGACAAGGCTGTGGCTTAAGAAGAGGGGCAATAGCAAGTATCTTTTCCTCTATTGCCTTGGGCCCCCTCAGGGAAGGGATTTGCAGGATGGAGCACTACTTGACACTTTGGTGGAGCAGAGAGTTGAGAAAAGTCAAGGAGCAGAGGAGGGGAAGGAGACTGAGACATGGGATCCAGCAGCAACCCCTTCCAGATGCCAGTGGAAACATGGGCCCGTAGCTGTCGTCCCAGCTCACCCGTCCAAGGGTGGTCTGCAGCATCAGACCTGGCTTTATTGAAGCCCTGATGCTTTCTGAAGCTGGAAGCTCTCAGAGATGTCCCGTGCCCCATCCCCAAGCCTCGTGCCTCCAATGAGCGGGAGGCACTTGCGTTCAGTCCAACAGTTGGGGAAGGATCTGCTGCATAATGACTGCAGCACATCCCAGCGGGGAGGCCGGTGATTCACCATCTGCACACTGCGCTGTGATGGGGTGATATTCCCTTTGCTGCTGTGTTTAGATTCACGCAGACCCGTATCCCTGAGTACTTCAAATTCCCAAGAGCACTTTTTCTGAAGAGAGGGAATGTTTCCAGGAACTATTACGGAAGGAAGGTCAAATTCAGAGAGGAGACATTGCAGCTCTACGTAACTTTAAAACCCAAGCAGGTATCAAGGTTACCTGCAGCTGATGGGTAGATGCTCTCCCTGTGTGCTAGCTCCTCCAAAGATGGAGCAACATTCTTTGGTTTTGGATATGACAACCTGCTGGTGCCATTGCATGCTGTTGCAGTGGGGAGGATGGGTCTTTCTCAAATGTTTCCAGGTAATTTAGTCAAGGAGAAAGTTGACCAATGCCCATATCTATTGCCTTTGCATCTTTTTGGTGTCCTTTGGCAAATGCAGAGAGCAGAGTCCATCCCATCACAACCCATTGAAAGCTGGTTGGGCTGGGCAGGTGAATAGCCCTGAGAGGTATCCTTCTCACACAGTCGTAGAATCATAGAATGGTTACAGTTGGAGGGGACCTTAAAGCTCATCTAATCCCAACCCCCTGCCAGGGGCAGGGACACCTTCCACTAGACCAGGCTGCTCAAAGCCCCATCCAACCTGGCCTTGAACAGTTCCAGGGATGGGGCCTCCACAACTGCTCTGGGTAGTCTTGGCTCTCCTCCCAGAAATGCAGAGTTAGCCCAGCCCCAGTGTCCACCAGGGATCTTTTCCTGGGAGGAAAGCCTTTCAGACACTGTCTGCAATAAGAGATGCCTGCCAGATTAGCAGCACGATCCCACACAAACCATGCCCTACCTGCTAACCCTCCTGACTGCCAGCTGGTCCCAAAAGCCTGCTGCTCCCTCTGGCAGCTCACAGCCCCCACACCTTCTGCCCTGACACCTTCCTCAGCCCCAGCCTCTATCCCCTTCTCTTGTAGGAGCAGTGTTAGTCTGCTGCCACACCAGAGATGCTCCTGTCACCCTGGACATCTGCCCCTCTGGCCCCTGTGGGGCTCTGCAGGGGCAGCAGTTTGGGCAGACCCCCCTCCCAGCACCCACAAGTGCTGCCAGCATAGGCACCCTGGTGGCACAGACATATTTCCAGTCCCTGTCCCCAGCGTGGTGTGGGGAGGTGGCCTGTTGGTGCACAGGGCAAATTCTGGGTGAGCAGGGCTCCCCATGCAGCTCTCAGAAAGTTTAATTCCTTTCAACTTTCCTCATGTCTTTTCCCACTTTCAGCCTGGTTTTCCCAGTGAATGATCAGGATTCCCAACGCCTGAGGTGGATGACATACAGCTGGAGCCATCTGCACCCAACCAGGCTTGTCACTGCATCTCATCCACCGTGGGGAAAGGAGCTAAAAAGTTTCCTGAGACAGCAGCAGGCATTGCAGCAGCTCCACTCGACCCGAGCAAGCAGTGGAGCTGCTGGAGGGGGAGAGCCAAGCAAGGGTCCCCAAAGGGAACTGCACAGCGAGTCTTCAGCAAGCAGGTGCACAGTTCTGGGCTGCTGCTGCTGCTGCTGCTGCTGCTGCTGCTGTGCGGGCAGCGGTCTGTGCTGCCCTCGCACGGCTGCGCTGCGGGCTGGGCACGCTGCGTGGGTCCTGCTGGGCTGCAGAGACCTCCGGCCCCGCTTGTCCTGCTCGTCCCTGGGTCAGGGCACCACCGGTTCCCCAGACCGGGGCTGGGGTGTGTGCGTGGGGACGCCGCTGTAGCCAGAGCTGTGGCTCCCAGCGCACCCAGCAGAGCTGCGTAGACTGATGAAGGTCCTGGTTTGAAATACATCCCCACCCTCCTCAGCAGAAGCAAACTCCTCATCGACTAAATGCACAGAGGTCCAGCCTGTGCTGCAGGACTATTGCATAGCCTGCAGAACACCCCCAAACAGCCGTGGATTTGCTAACACACCCCACCCCACTGGTGATGTCTTGTGGGGAAACATGTCTCAGTGACACTGCCTGGGAGCTGCAGCAGGTGCTCTGCACTGGGGCAGCTCGCACAGCCCCTCCATGAGGGACAGGGACATCCCCTAAGGGGGCATATTTCCTCCTCTCCCACACCACCTTCTCATCCTGACCCCAAGAAAGAGGCCCAGACAGGCTTCCAGCAATGAGCTATAACCCATCTATCAAACCAACATCGAATCCCAGGGACTTGCTGGAGATACCGGTTTTATGGCACAATGCATAAATCCCTCTTTTCTGCTCTCCGTCTTCCCTACTGCTTCCCTCCTCCCTATGCACACACCTGCCATGCTGCTCATGCCCCTACAAATGGCACTCGCTGCTCCACAGTTGTCTTTTCTCACAGGGTGGTTAGTGAATCCAACCATGCCCAGAGAAAGATCACCTTTTCCTGATGTCTCACCTAAATCTCCAGCCCACAGCATCTCCTGGTGCAGGGGTGGTCGTTGCTCTCTCCTTTTCTGTATGGGTGGGCTCCATCTAGACCTGCCCCTGCTCAAGTGATGCTTGCTGTTATTTGCAAGGTTCTCATTTTCCCTAGTGCCTCTTAACTCCAGCTCCATCCTCTCATAGGATGTGCCATAGAGGCAGATGCCCTGTGTTGAACTGCTCCTTCTTTCCCAGGTGCCCCATTCTGCTTGGAGCAGTGTGGAGCAGCACCAGCTCAGAAACACTGGCCAAACTGCATGCTTTTGCCTTTTTCCAGATTGCAAAGCTGTTGCCCGAAGCATCATCCTTGGAGGACATGCCTGCAAAATTCAAAACCCTCATGGAGTTTTGAATGGGGATGGGGTATGGCTTGGCCCCTTTCAGGAAATCCCTGTCTCACAGAGACACCCTCTGTGACGCCTGTCTGTCCCTGAACCCAGGCAGGTCCCTGTCCTGCCTGGGACGAGGGCTGTCACCTGCCCATACAGCACCACTGGCCTTCCCACCATAATTTTTCTGCCTTTTTTCCTTCCAAAACTTGGCTTTTCAGAGTATTTTTTTTGCTCAGATGAAAAAGCTCCAGACATCCCCAAAGCTCTGACTGGTTCGGGGTCCCACTGCAACAGGCGAAGACCCTCAGCACCAGGGACCCAGGAGACATGGGGCATGGAGGAGAGGTGTCCCTGTCCCCTGCTGTAGGACACACCACCACGACAACCCTGGCGTTAGGTATCACGGTGGTCTTTGTCACCGAGGGGGAAAGAGCAGCTTTTGGGTATTTGAAGCCTGGTGCTGTCCTCACCCCTGCCGTGACATTCTCAGCAGCGAAAGCAGAGTCACGCATTGCCCAGGGAAGCTCCGGTTTGATGGGTTGGAGTTAAAGGGAGCTGCTGGCCCTGTGGAGCAGGGAAAGGGAACAGAGGAGTACGAGGCACAGGGCTGCAGCCATCCCGGGACCCCGGAGGAGGCAGATGCAGTCCGGGAAGCGAAGCTCAGCCCTGGTCCGCAGCCGGGAGAGGGCAGCCGCAGCCCGAGCAACGGAGCTGGGAAGGATGCCTGTTGCCTGGCCCACGGCGGGGACTGCTCCTGCTCCGTCCCCCCGCCCCCGCTCCCCGCAGCCTCCCAGCCCTTGCTGAGCTCGCCCTGGTCCAGCCCGGGGGCTGCTGCTTTCCCAAACCGGCCCCATGCCCATCCCCGGGGTAAACCCCCCCTCCTCCAGCAACGCCGCTGCCTGGGATCCATCAGGGTGGAGGGTTTTGAGCACCGGGCTCTGAGTGTCTCCATCTTGCCCCTATTTCCTAGCTCTGCTCCGTGCCACAGCATCGCCCAGACCCCAAAGGCATCGATCCAGGCTCACGGGGCTTTTCACGTCGGCATAAAAAAATCCCCATCTCCTGCAGTCCACAACCACCAGCAGCCTCCAGGAGCACATACCTAAGAAGGGACGCCTCCCTGCCCTGATCCACAGCTGGTAGCAGGTCCCAAGGATGCTCCCCTCTGATTTTTCACCAGCTTGGAGGGGTCAAGGAGGCCTCTGGAGAGAACCCATCAACAGCCAGAGCAGGGCCAGTGCATTAGCAGAGCTGGTCCAGAAAGCACAGCAGAAACATCTCCAGCAGGAAAAGGTGGTTGTCCCAGAAATAGCAGTATTACTTTGGCTCTGCCAAGATTTGCTGGGGAGATGGAGTTATTCTGCCCAGTTACTGAGGAGAAGGTATATGGGCGATATACGCCTGGGTCTGAACAACAAAAAGCCAACCTGTAGTCAGTGGTGCCTTTGGGAAGCAGTCAAGGCTTGTCCTTGGGCATGGTCTCCTTGTGCAGCGCCTAGGAGGTGGCTCTGTGGGCAGCATCCAGCTGCCGAGGGCCAGCACCAGAGAGATGCTGCCCAGAGCCAGGAGACAAATCCACCCTCCACAACAGCGGGGGAGAGAGGTGGAATCCAGCAGTGTTCAGATGTAATGGCCAGCCCTTCTGGAAGGAAACATTCCAGTTTTTCCTTTGGAAATAACTTCTCATATTCCACTTCTCCGGGTTTTTTTTTTGCTCACTATCTCACGCTATGAATTTCAAGCCTTCAGAAAGTCAGACTCAAATATTGCCATGGTCCTGCAGTGGATCCCTGCCTGGGCTTTTTGTAGAAAACACAGAGTCTTGGAATGCCTAAAGACAAGAAAATTAATACTGAGCTCTAAAAATCCTCCTTACAGGCAGCTCTCTGTGCCCTCCACAGATTTAACTTTCTGTGGCTCAAACCACCCTGTTGATGATTTCAGACCAAGGGCTTAGTCCCATGCGGTGGGCTCCGGCACCCAGCTGCCTGCCTGGGGAGGAGGGCTGCCAAATCACCCTGGGTTTTAGCAACTGGCTCACCTTCCCCTGTTTATCGGCTCACTAGCGTTTTCTCCTTTCATAGCAAGGCAGTCTGGTGAGCCGCGTGACTCCACAGGGGACCGGGACTGCTGAGAGGTTTTGTCTCATGTCCCCAGGTTGCTGGCTGGTGGTTTTGGACTGGGCTCCCTAAACGCCAGCCCGGCCCTTGCTGCTGCCAGTCAAGTCCTGGCAGAAGGGCAGCCCCTATAAATAGCCGTATGTATAATGTCTCCTCTCTCTGCTTCACTTCTTCAGCTGTGAGTTTGTCTGTGTCTTACAACGTGCAGTGCCTTGCAAGCTGTTGCCTGGGTGCTTGCAGTGCACAGCTGTGGGGAGCAGCTGGGATGGCTCAAGTCTCCACCTGGGTGCCTGTCCCCAGCCCCACTGGGAGGGATTCCCAGTCCTCAGTAGCCTCCAATCCTTAAGATCCATCATTAAAGCAACCACGGTCACCACCATAGTGTCTTCTTCAGGACAAGGACCTGCCATGGCAGTAGGGCTGGAGCAGGCTGCATGGAGCTGCTGGCCACAGGCACTGAACCACTGAGGTCCTGCAAGCCTTAAGAGTGGGTGACCCCCAGGCTTTGCACATCGGGGTGGCAGCTGGGCTGTGTCCCCTGCGCCTCCTTTCCCAGGGTGATGGAGATGCATGAAGAGAAAGCCCTGGAGCAGGGGTGCAGCTACAGAGACGAAGGGCAATGCTCATTGCTGTTTTGCAGAGGAGAGGTGAAGACCCAGGGAAGATGTGACCAGGCTGGGACATCCAGGTGCCAGTGCAAGTAATGCCTGCAGTGTGGCATTGAGCTGGGTATCCATCAGCAATTTCTCCTGGCATGGTGTGGCTGGGCACATCTGGGACAAGCCACCCTGCTCTTGGACAGGCCGAGCATCTTGTGGAATTGAGTATGCCACCATCCTGCTGCAGGACAGGACTACTCTCAGCCGCAGGACATCAGTGGGAATCAGAGCAGAGCAGGGCTGGCAGGGCTGGAGCCGCACTGCAGCACTTAGGGGTTTTGTTACCTTCTTTTCACAGCGTGGGCAGCCCGAGCTGTGACCATAATAAATAAAGCGACAGCCAGGGAGCAGAGCTCTCTGGTTTCCTGTACACCTCAGGCTGGCCAGGGTAAACACACAACAAGCCTGCACTTCAAACAGGACCATGCCCATGGCACGTCAGCCAGAGCCCAGCCACGTGCCAAGCCAGTGCGAGCAAAGACACTGAGCAGGAGGCTTCACAAGACCAGTCCTAGGCAGGGAAAATAGGATGGTGGCAACCAGCACAGCCCCAGTGCCCTGTGATGTCCCACAGCCAGCAGGCACGTGCACGTCTGGAAAAGTCACCCATGCCTCTGGGTTGTCAGGGTCAGTCACTGGGGCTAGGCTCTGGGGCATGTGTGTGCCCTGTAATTAGCCCAGCCCCATCCATGCACAGGCTGTGTAGTCATGGACCATCCTCAGAGAAGCAGCGTGGGGATGGGCAGCGGGGCCCCCATGCCACCGGCCAGCCCTGCACCGGCGGGGACACACCCTGTGGCAGTGCCCTCTGCACAGAAACCGTGGGAGGACACCACAGCCTCCAGCTGTGCTGTTCTCCAGTCCCCACAAGCCACTTCCATCTGTCCTTCTGCTCCGCTTGCACCATCCAGGCAGCAATCCAGCAAGTGCAAATGCATCCAGCAGGGCTGAGGACCAGCATACCTGTCCCTTGGCACGTTATCATGACACCGCACCTGCACACCCGCATGATGCATCGCACTTCATCCCATCCCAGCTGACGAGCTTCTGATTCCAAACCTCCCAATCTCTCCACCCAGTCCAGTGAGATCCCACCAGTGGGACCCCAGTTCATGGATGTGGCTGATTGTTCCCAGCAGACAGCTTGGGACACCTTTGAGCAGACACCGGCAGCGAGTGAGGCAAAGCCGTGCGCTGGGAGGGAGAGCAATGCACAGCCCGTATGGCCCCGGTTCAGCAGGTCCTGCGTGGGTTTGTGATAGTGTAATATAACCCCCCAGCCATCTGCTTGTGTGTCCAAGTCTTGACCTGCCTGGACAAGAGCTGGCAGTTTCCTCTCTGGCCTGGTCTCTGCTCAGAGGAGAGGGAGAGGGGAGACCCTACTGTCCTCAAACTCAGTCCTTCTGGGGTGCTGAGAGGGGGATCCAGCTGCTGGATGGGGTGCTGCAGCCAGCCTGGGGGATGTTCTTTTGTAAACTCTCGTGCCCCAGCAGAATGGAGGAGCCGGGAGGTGCGTGGAGGTCACGAGCCTCATCTGAGCCCAAGGATGGAGCAGGGAAGAGCCACATCAGAGCTGCAGAGTGTGCTAGTCTTGCTTGCCCTGTGCCTGGGAGGTGTAGACGAGTCCTGCCCCGAGGACCCCAGGGTGCCTGCAGCCCCACCAAGCACACCGCTCACCCAGCAGAACCCACACTGCCCTTGCTGAACCTGCCCCTTCTTCGCCAAACATTTCAGCTCACCAGCTTTGCTCAGAGCTGGTGGTCTGGAAAGCCCCAGAGCCCCACCGCATCCCCTGTCCCAGCGCTCCGGTGGGGTGTCTGTCATCTCCAACCTTCCGCACCGAGACCCCTCCAAATCAAGCCCTGCTCTGATCTTCCCAGCCTCATGGGTGGCCCCAGCCCTGCGGAGCTGGGGGATTCCCCAGTTCCACAGTTCGGCTCAGCTCCTCAGCGCTGCAGCGGCGGAGAAAGCAGCGCGTGGCTCCCCGCCAGCGCTGGCGCCAAGCAGCCCGGCTCCCGGCGCCCAGTGAGCACCACGAAGCGCTGGGGAAAGCTCAGGGTCTGCTCCCGGGGGAGAATCCAGGGCCAAATGCTTGCTGCAGCCCGCCCAGCTCCGGTCCTTCCGGGGGGCTGATCCTGCAGGATGCTCCATGTCCTTCAGTTCATGAGGACTGCAGAGTGCAGGGAGGCGGGATGGGGAAAGTGAGAAGCTGGATGGAGAAAACTTCTCTCTGCTTAGGATCAGCCCCTCCTACATCCCCAGGCTCCCCAAATCCACGTGAGCCATTAGTTAAGGGCAGATGCGAGTGGGCTGGTGGGACCGGACACCTCCTGCAAAGCACCTGAGAAGCCACGTGAGCTGACTCAAGGAGGGACATCCCGAGCCCTGGCATGGCCCCAGCTCTTGTAGCGCAGGCGGGACAGACCCGGCCACATGTGGCTGGCAAGGCAGCAGCCCAGGCCACAAGCAGATGTGCCGCGCTGGGCTATTCCTCGGGCGATGCGGGCACCAAGCCTCAACCGCAGCTGAGCGCAAGACCCGCAGCGCAGCCGGGAGCCGGTGCGGGGGCTGGACTGGGCACACTCACCCCACACGCGGCCTCCACTTCTCCCAAAGTCTGTTATTGTAGGGTTGCATGGGAGGGTTGGGACGAAGGAAAACACCAGTTTGTTACTGCAGGGTTAGGCAGGAGGTGAGGTGACTCACGGGCGTGTTGTTGTGGGGTTGCAGAGATAGGGTAGGATGGCAACAGGTAGCCCGTTGTTATTGCGGGGTTGCAGAGGTGTGCCAGGACGCGAGCAAGGATCGGTTTGTTTTTGTAGGGTTGCAGAGAGGGGCTGCAACCCCATTTACTCCTGCCAGGCTGCGGAGCGGTCTGGTGTCGCAGGATTGCCGGTGTGGCGCTGCGTGGGTGCTGCACGCACCTGAGGCACGTGGCCCTTATCTCCGCACAGGCGCTGTGCCCGGTGGAAAGGGAAACGCTGGGTCTGTCCCAGGGTGCCAGCAGCGCCAGCCCCGATGGCATCACCTGGGGTCTCCAGCGTGTCCCAGGGGGATCCCAGACCACCCTTGGCCCCAGGTGCCAGGGGAGGGAAAAGTTCCCAAAGGGTCTTCACCACCTGGTTTCCCATTGCAGGCTTTCAGCATGGGGTTTTTTTTTTTTCCACGCGAAAATTTTCACTGTGATAAAATTGCAAAATAAACCCATTTCCAAGGGAAAGCAGGTAGGGCGATGGAAGGGTCCTGCAAAAGGGGCATGCAAACACACACCAAAAAGCCGTCAGGAGTAACGAGGCTTTTCTTCAGCTCAGGGACACAAGCCCTGGAGACAGATTTCACCCGACATGTTCCCCAACAAATAAACCGCTACGAAAATAAACCCCAAACGCACGCCCGTCACGGGGACAAGGGAAACTGAGGCACGGGCAGGACCTGCCTGCCTCGACTCCTCCGGGATGCCGGAGAGGCGAATGCGGGGGATGGGGACGCAGGGCTGGCGAATGCGGGGGG
>RSEF01000031.1:8495814-8552077 GCA_003993805.1 Himantopus leucocephalus
CCCCCCCCCCCCCCCCAACTCCATCCCACCATCCTAAAAATAATCTCCCGGCTGTAAAGAAACCCACCGGTGCTGTAGCACCGGTGGGTTTCTTTACAGCCGGGAGATTATTTTTAGGAATTTCTCTGGCATGTGACTTCGGGGGGGAGAGCGTGGGGATGGGGATGGGGGTGGGGGACCCTTTCTCTCCCCCCTCCAAATACAACGCTGCCAGCTGGCGCGGCGCTGGGGCTGCTGGCTGCTAACAGAGCCCTTGCTGTTTTGGCCCTTGCCGATGCCTCCGGTTACAACTGGGAGCCAGAGACTTCTCCTTCCCGCAGGATGGAGCAGAGGAGGGCGGAAATCGGGGCGTTGGGGTGGGAGTTTCCTGGCTGGGGTAAGAGAAGAGCCTGACCTCCGTGAAGCCACCGGCATGCTGAGATGTGCGGTGGCCCCCCGGCCCCCCAGCACCGGGTCCGGCTACCACGGAGGAGCGAGGTGACCCTCGGGTTATGGGGAGGGTTTGGGTTGGGCTTTGGACACCAGTGGGGCTGTGGTCAGCTGGGCATCACCAGGGGATGTCGTGGCAGGGTTGTCTGGGTTGGATGGAGATGTGCATCGTAGCTGGCTGTGGAGATGAACTGGTTCCCAGTGCAGCGCTGGGGTTAACCCTGTGTTTGGGCTGAGCTGGGTTTAACGCCACTCCTGGGCTGAGCTGGATTTAACCATGCATTTGGACTGCACTGGATTTAACCCCAAGTTTAGACTGTGCTGGATTTAATCCCACTCCTGGGCTAAATAGGGTTTAATCCCACTCCTGGGCTGAGCAGGATTTAATGCTGCTCCTGGGCTATGTGGTGTAAAATCCCATGTTTGGGCTCCCCTGAGTTAAGCCCCACGCCAGGACTATCCTGGGTTTAGCCCGGTGTTCAGGCTGCACGCGGGGCTTATTGGACTGCACTGGCCCCACAGGGAAAGGCTGCAACTGGTTTTACTGGTCTAACTGGGGTAATTCCAGTGTGCTGGGGTTGCAGCGGGTGCAGTTGTGTGTGTGTGTGCGCGCTGGCTCAGCTCAGCCTGGCGTGGTGCTCCCCCCCCAGCAGGCATGGGGTCTCGGCACCCCACCAAAGCAGTGCAGAGGAAAGCAGCCCTTTTTGAGATCCCCAACACACTGGAGGGGCTGGGGACAGCAAGCAGGGTTCTCCCCTTGGCCTTGGGGACCATCACCCTGGCACTGCTCAGGGTGGGTGAGGACTTGCCCCCAGGTACTGCCAGTGGTCCTGGGGACTGTGCATGACCCCGGTGGCTCTGGAGGTGGTGGGGGACATGCTTCCCTCCCTGCCAGCACCCACTGCTGGGCTTTCTCTGGGCACCCAGTGGCTGGGAGGGTGCCAGCGGCATTTAGGGGACAGGGATGGCCGCTCACCGGGGACCATCCCAGCAGTGGGGTCTAGGCTGCCCCCATCCTGAAGGTGTATGTTGATGCAATGATGATGGAGATCACTGATGCTGCAGGGGTTGGATGCTGCTGGGTTTCTGGGCAGATCAGCGGCCACGTGGATGGGCTCAGGCCATGCCACGGCTCCTTGGAGCCGGGCACGGCACTTGTGCAGGGCTGCCAGGAGGAGGGGGCATTAGCAGGGTGCTGCGCTTCCAACCCCACAGGACAGCAAGAAGAGGGAAATTCCTGCTGCTTTGAAACACAGCCGCCCTTGGCCGCAGGCTGGGTTTCCCATGGCGGGCACTGGCAGCGAGGAGGCTCTGGGGTGCAGGGCCAGGGATGCTTCCCCTGCTGAGGGGCAGGAGTGATGCCATCTCCAGGGTGTTAGAGCCGGCCGGCGTCGGGCATCACCCATTTCAGAGCAGCTTTTTGCAGGTGGGTGTCTCTGGCAGGGCCGAGCATGCGGCAGGCAGAGCTGCCAAGTACTCTTGGGTAATTTGCCACATCTCCGTTGCAGCGATGCTTCCCCAGACCACCCCGGGGAGAGGTTAGGAGGCACCTCAGTTTTCTGTGCTCAGTGGGGAGCATCCCGTGTCTCCCCACTGCCACCTTCAGCCCTGCAGCACAGCATCGTCTGCCTGTGTCCCCACGACCGCCACCCCGCATCTTCGTGCAGTTCATTCTCTTTGAAGAGTGACTTCAAATGAAGCAAAGCAAAAAAAAAAAAAGAACCACCAAACCCCGCTGTCTTTCAAAGCGCCGAGCACAATGGAAAGTTGTCCTCCCCGAGGAATCTGCATCGAGCTTTGCCAGGCCACAACGGGGCATGGCACAGAGCAGCTGTGCTGGGGGGACTGTCACACCCTGAATGGGCATCGGTGCCGGTGCACATGACTGATTTTGGGGGATGTTTTGGCTTGCAGTGTTTTGGTTTGGGTGCAGGAAGGGGCTCACAGCAGGGCTTCTCCCCGCAGCTCCCCAAAAACTTTTTGGATGAGCTCAAGTGATGCCCAGCGGGACAGCAGGGTCGGTGCAGGATGGAGGGTGGCACCTTGTGCTTCTGGCTCGCATCCACGGGTGCCACACACAGCCTGGTCACCCTGGCCATGCTGGTGACAAGGGTGTCCCGTGCCGAGGGAGCGGAGTCTGGCTCCACTGCCCTCCCGGCCGGGGCCAAGCCACAGTCCCAGGCTGGGCCGGGTCCCTCTGCCCTGGCCGTGGCCACAGGAGGTCACCCAGCCCCGGGCGGGTGGCAGACGCCTCTCGGGCCGGGATTAGCATGCCGAGAGGAAAAAAAGCTCCGATTGTTCCCTCTGTCCCGGCTCGGGTCCAGGACGAGTGTCCCGGGACTCCCTGTCCCCGGGAAGTGTCACCGCCGGTGCAAGCACAGAGGGATGCTTTCTCCGCCTGTGTGCCCATCCGTGGGGTTGCAGAGCCGCCGAGGAAGGCGGTGTGGCAGCACGAGTGCGTGTGCGTTCATTTGCACGCCTGATTTTTCCCCTCGCCCAGGGAATTTGGTTGCCAAAAGTAAAGGGATGCTTTCTGGGCAGGCTGTTTTGCAGCTCTGCCTGTCCCGGAGCGCCTGGACCCCTGCCACGCCGCCGCACCCGGAGCCGGCGAGGGCTCCGGGTCTTCCCCGGCTCTGTGGCTCCTTCCCCTTTTGTTTGTGGCCTTCGGGCAGGCGAGGAAGGGCTTGCCCTGTTTCTTCTCTCTGCGGTGATACTCGGTTGTGGCGAGGTTTTGGCAATGCTCAGGCGGGTCATTTACGAAGCCAATGTGTGTGTGTGGGGGGAGAGGGGGGTGTCGGTGCTGCCTTCACCCGCGCCATGCTGGCAGGCGTGGGCAGCTGCCCAAAAGAGCCCGTCTGAGGTCAGGGGAGCTCATGGGGCAGTGGGGTGAGGATGGGGAGCGCTGGGGGGCGCCGTGGGACCAGAGGGTGCTGGAGGGTGGGAGGATGCAGGGTGTCCCTCAGGGTGAGCGGTGGGGGACCGCTGGGAGGTCGCCATGGAGATCAGGGGTTGGGATGCAGCTGGGGACGGGCTCTGCAGAAATGCCCTCTGCCACCATGTAGGGGTCCGGGGTGCCTCTGGGTCTGTTGGCAATACCACCCGCAGCCAGGCTGGCCCAGCAGGGCTTTGTGCCGTTCCCCAGGGACACCAGCAGCGGCTGGCTGCAAATCGTGCCATGCCCCCACTTCTTCCCTTGTCCATGCAGGGGGGGATGCCTTTCCGCATCGGTCGTTTTTCCAGGCAGGTCTTGAAGCGCTTGGTGGCCCTGAGACCTGGCGAACTCGTGTCAGCAGTGAGCCAGCACCCAGAGCGTATTCCGCTGCCACAGAGAGGGACGCTGGGCAACGGGTGCAGCAGCTCTGCCTTCACTCTCTGCAGTGTTTGAACAAAAGCCCAGGGCGGTCAGGAGAAGAAATGATTTTATTTCTAAACTATTTATCTCTCTCCATGCTAACACACTCTCCCTTCTCCCTGACCGCCCCCCCCCCCATCCTGTTAACTCTGGCCCACGTGGTGTTTGGAGTTATTTTTGGTTGCTGCTTTTAAGTGTATTTTAAGTCTTTTTTTTTTTTCCATCACCAAAATATTTTACTTTCAGGCCAAATGTTCCCAGTTAGTTACCAGCATAGTTTTGGCAGAGACCTTTTAACTGATGTTTCTTGGGAATGTTTCTATGGGTGGTTTGGTAGGAAAAGCTTATGACAGTCTCACGAAATTATTTACATTTGGGGCTTGCATTTGAGGCTGCCTGGCGCGTTCAGGATGGGGCTGATGTGGGGTGGTGCACGCCTTCCCCCCTGCACTTGCTGGGTTGCAGCACATCACCTTGTAGCTCTCCTTTCCTTCGCCAAGCGGTTTGGTCTGTGGCCATGGGCACCTGCCTGAAGGAGAAGAACTGGCAGCTGCTCCAGGGTACCTTTCCAGGGCTGGAGCATCCCTCTCCTGAGCATCCTCCCTTGACTGTCAAACCCAGGAGACTCAGGGGGACACAGATATACACCCACAAGCTTCAGCCTGTGATTGGGGCTGGCAGGGAGCTCACTGCCTCCCGTGCCCTTAGCCCCTGCCCGCCTGCAGCCGGGAGCAGAGCCTGACAATATGGGTTTAAATAAACAGGCCTGCCCATTTTTGAGAGGTGGGCATGGGGAGAAATGATTCAGCTGTCTGTGCCTGCTGGGGGCAGGCGGGGCTGGCTGGTAGGGGCAGTGTGACGCTGCTGATATGGATTGCGTGATGCTGGCCAGGATGGATGCCCTGGGGTGATGCTGGCTGTCACAGAAAGGGTGATGCTGACTGGGATGGACAGTGTGACGCTGGCTGGCGCAGACAGGGTGATGCTGTCTGGGATGGACAGGGTGATGCTGGCTGGCACAGACAGGGTGACACTGGCTGGATAGACAGGGTGACAGTGGCTGATATAAGCAGAACAATGTAGGCTGGGATGGATGCCTCTGGGCAGTGCTGGCTGGGATGGATAGGGTGATGCTGGCTGGCACAGACAAGGTGATGCTGGCTGGGACGGGCATCTCGTGGTAATGCTGGCTGGCACAGACAGAGGAATACTGCTTGGGATAGACAGGGTGATGCTGGCTGGGATAAACAGGCTGACACTAGCTGATATGTGCAGAACAATGCAGGCTGGATTGGACACCTCAGGGTGATGCTGGTCGGGATGGACAGGGGGGCAATGCTGGATGGCACAGACGGGGCGATGCTGGCTGAGATGGACAGGGAGATGCTGGCTGACACAGACAGGGGTGGGGAGACCTGGGTCTATGGCTTGGGTTGACCCATGGAGAGCTGGGTGCCCATCCCTTCCTCAGCATCCCCCTCACTGGTGGTCTCTGAGTGGGAGGAAGGGATTTCAGGGCCATTCTCCGTGGGCCCAGAGACCTCAAACGGCCCAGACGGGCACAGACCTGCACAGACCAGCCTGCAGCAGGTGCAGGGATGGGCAGTGACGTGGGTCCCCCAGCCAACCCCACTCTCGGTATGGTCTGAGCTCTCACAGACCTGCTGCCCTGGCTGTGTGAGCCTGTTCAGATCTAATTTCTGTCTCCTGCCACATAAAAACAGTCCAGAATTTCTTCTCAGTCCCTTCCCGCTCCAGCTGCAACAGCGCAGGTCTCTGGACCACCCCGAGGCTGGGAGGCAGCCAGGGCTCCCGGCATAGGACTGCAATGGCAAAAAGCCCTTAATCGCACCAACCCATGCAGCCTCAGGCTCCTGGTCATTGTTTGCCCTTTGTGTCCCCCCTCCAGCCACCAGCAGCCAGGCGCTGGCTGTGACAGTGGCACAGACCCTGCCAGCTGTCCCCGCTGGGGTCCCAGTGGTACAGCCCCCATGCTGTCCCTGGCAAGATGGGGTGAGATAAGAGTGTAACGCAGGGTGTGCGGTCTTGCAGGGATGCTCTGCGGTGTGGGCCCTGCCAGCTGCCCCATTGCAGGGAATAACACCCTTTCCCTCCTTGCTCTGCCTCCTCCAGATGCGCAGTCCCATCCCAGGTCTGGGCAGGGTGATGGTCTTCCTCGCAGCAGCCCTGGCGTCAGCCTCCCTTGCCACCCCCGAGGGCTGGGGAGACGAAGGTGAGCGCCCTCCGAGTCCCTCGCACAGCCCCCACATCCCAGGCATGGGGACCCTGGGGGCACCCCATTTCCCCCAGGCAGGCACAGACCCACCAGAATCAGGGTGTGCATGAAACACAGCCCCACGGTGATGGGTGTCCTCTGGTCAGCCCACCCCTGCAGCTGCCCATTGCCCAGCCCCAACTGGGACCAGTTCTTCCCAGTCCCCCGTGGTGGTACCTGCGTGAAGCAAGACCCCACAGCCACCGCCCAGCTGCCCGGGGGGGTAGAGCCCCAAGCTGCCCACCTTCACCCCCAGCCCTGGCATGGGGTGGCACGGTGTGCTAACCCCCCTCTGGGGATGTGTGTGTCCCTCCAGGTGTGCAGTATGGACAGGTGGGGACAGACGTGACCCTGTCGTGCGCCGGTGCCCATGCCGGGTAGGTCTTTTCCGTGCACACTGGGGGATTTACCCAATGGGATGGTTTACTGGGTATGCCTGGGGGGACCCCACAGTCCCTGTCCTCTGACGCAGCCTGCCTGGCCTCTCCTCCCCAGCTCGCCGGTGCAGTGGAGACAGGCGGGTGCTGTGGCGCTGCCGGAGGGCTCGGCCATCCATCAGGGAGCTCTGGTGTTGCCACATGCCAGCTTGGCCGCCACGGGGACCTACAGCTGCCACAGCGAGGATGGTGGCCTCCTGCACGCCGTGTCCCTGCGGCTGGGGCGTGAGTAGCATGTCCACGGGCTGGGGTATGGGGGTGCGCGGCCCCACCGGGATGGGCCAGCGGTGCCCACGCCCCTGGCAGCGGCTTGCCAAGAGGGGACTTTGCAGTGACACAGGGGTCCCTGCATGCCAGCTGGGCTGCAGGACAGGGGACTCCTCACTGACTGTCACTTCCCCTCGGACCCCAGACCTGCCAGGGGTCCCCTTTGTGTCCTGCAGAGCATCCGACTATGAGAACTTCTCCTGCTCCTGGACATCCAGCGTGGAGACCTTCCTCCCCACCAGATACATCACCACCTACAGGTGATGTATCCCTACAGGGCACGGGCTGGGGGGTTTACAGGGTGAGCCCTGGGTCCCAGCCAAGGAAAACTACCAAATCCTGATGGCCATCTGACCAACGTCCTGGGTTCACCTCCTACCCCAAGGACCAGGCTGCACCCCAAAGCAGGTCATGTTTTGGGGTGAGCAGTGCGCCAAGTATTTGCTTGCTCTGAGGGTGTCCCCCAGCACTGCTGGGGGACCGGCACAGGCAGGCTCCCTCCCTGCCGACGGCTCTGCCAGCACCAGAGGGGCTATAAAAGAGAAGCAGGTCATCGGCAAGCCGCTGAGTGCTTTGGCATGCTTCAGGATGAAAGGAGCCCCGGCAGCGTTGCTGCTTCTAATTATCCCAGCAGGCCAAATTAGCAGGCTGCTTTGAAGTCAGCCAGAGCTCACAAAGCGCGGGCTTGCTGAAAGCTGCCGGAGCTGGGGGCTCGGCGGGGAGGGGGCTGTGGGAAGCAGAGGGTTTGGGGAGCTGTAGGGTGAGCGGTGAACCCCAGATGGGCAAGGGGGTCCTCTGGGGAGGACGCTTCTGGGCACCCTGCTGTCTTGTTCCCCTGAGACTCCCAGCTTCTGCTGCCAGGCTGCTCGCCAGCAGGGCTGGGCATGGGGTTAGCTCCATCCCACGTGCCATGTCATCCGTGGGCGTCAATGTGGGAGCAGGGGGCTGCTCTGCGGTGCAGAGTCCCCTGTCCCTCCTCTGGTCACGGTGGAGTTGGCTTCATTCTGTCCCCTCATTCTCACCGTCTGCTTTTCCATCTCTCTCCACGGCAGGAAGAAATCACTGACGGGTGAAGAGAAGCGGAGGTAGGACTGACTCCCGCTCCAGTCCCGCTCCCTGGGGACTGACCCCCCTCCCAAAGGCTCTGCCACTGTCCTCAGTGGTGTCACTGAGGCAAGGGCTGGGTGTTCCCATGGGGGAACCAGCTCCCTAAGCCCGGGACCCTGGGAGAAGGCATTGCACCAGGGGAGGGACCTTCCCAGGAGGGACTGTGAGGCTGGGATGGCGGTCACTTCAGTCATTCTCGGAGGGACATGCTGGGCTCTGGAGGGGTGAGGGCAGCTGCTGGATGCTGTCTGAGCTGTAACGCATGCTGCCTCCTTCATGAGGCTCTTGACATGGTGGGTCTCCCCACGTGCCACCACCTTGGTAGCACAGGGAAACTATGCATGGCGGGCAGGGGGGACACGTCACCACCCTGCCTCCCCGTCTGCAGGAACAAGAACGGGCATGTGGGGCTGTGCCTGCAGGATCCATCCCACCCCGGCACCTGCACCGTCCACGGGTCAGAGTTCTGGAGCTCCTACCGCCTGAACATCACCGAGGTGAACCCCCTGGGCTCCAGCTTCCGCCTCCTCGACGTCACCATGCAGGCCATCAGTGAGTCCTCATCCATCCATATGTCCGTTCTTCCCTCAGGCATCCAGCCCTGGGTGGCAGCAGGGAGCCCAACACCCCTCTGCATGGCAGTCCGCTGTGACAAGGGCTCCCTGTCCTCTCCCACACAGTTAAGCCTGACCCTCCGGAGGGCTTGGTGGTGGAGCCCATCCCTTTGGCCCCACGGCGGCTTCACGTGAGCTGGAAATACCCCTCCTCCTGGCCCAAGGAACCCCACTTCCAGCTCAGGTTTCGGCTCCAGTACCGGCCTGTCATCCACCGCTCCTGGTCCGTGGTAAGCGGTGGGCAAGGAAAGGCAGAGCCCAAAGCGAGGTGGGCATGGGGCCAGGGAGGGCAGCGAGGGGTGCCCCTGCCTGCCCCACAGCTCCCCTCTGCTCGCTGCAGGTGGAGACGGTGAACCTGTCCGAGGTGATCACGGATGCCTTTGCTGGGCTGGAGCACGTGGTCCAAGTCAGCGCCAAGGATTTCCTGGATGCAGGGAACTGGAGCGAGTGGAGCGCCGAGGCCCGAGCGACGCCGGTCAGAGGTGCGAGGGGGACAGGCTGCAGCCCCCAGCAGCCCTACTCAGTCGCGCCATCCCTCCCGAAAGCCCACCCAGAACACCAGGCTGTCCCTCTCCAGCCCCTTCCCCATGGCACCCATTCCCCCAAATATCACCCAGTGCAAGTCCCAGCTCTTGGGGTCCCTTAAAGTTGACCCAAAAAGCTGGTCCTGTGCACCATCCAGAAACTGGCCTCAGGGTGGGATGCAGAGTTGCAATGGGGCAAAGCATCTCCCATCCCCACGGCAGGCTGCAGCCGTGCTGCTGCCATTTGGGGATTGAGCCACAGAGCCTTGGGGCAGAGCGGGCCTCCCAGAGCACCACTAGCACCCCGTGGGCACCTCTGGGCTCATGGGATGCCTCGGGCACAAGGGCACCCTTCTTTGCTCCTCTCTGTGGGTCCCTGGGGTGCTGCCCGTGCTTTTGGTTGAGTGTTTCCTATCCCCTGTCCTTCCAGACCTGGTCACCACAGCGAGTGAAGAAACCACTACAGATGCTAGCCTGGAGAGCCTGGCCAAGGAGCCCTCCCAGGCTCCCAACCCTGAGCCCATCAGTGAGTAGAGCTGGGGCTGGTGGGCAGGAGTGGGGACTGCCCACAGGCAGCTGCCTGCCTGGGCACACGAGTGGCTCAGAGTAATGGGAAGGGTCTCTTGCCCCATGCCCATGTGTGGCTGGGGTGTCCAGGAGCTTGCAATAGGGTCCCCCAGGTGCCGGTGCCTGTGGTATTCCTTGGCTGTGACAGTCTCTCTGTCCCAGACCGCAGTGACCCCCTGGAGAAGATGGCCGTCCTGGTGTCGCTTGGGATCTTCGCCTTCTTCGTCCTGGCTGCTGTTCTCGCCATCACCATCCTCATCTGGTAGGTTGGGTTTTGAGACGGAGGGGTCTGTGTGATTGCTGTCCCCAATACACTCTGGTCCCCGAACCCTCAGCATGGGGTGCCCCAAGTCCCCACATCCCTGCTCTGGGGTCCCTGTCCAAACAGACTTGATGCCAACCCTGTAAGGTGGTTTATGCTCCCTCTGCCACATCAATGCCTTTTCCCAGCACACCCCACCAGCTGCAGTACTGCCCAGCCTGCCTGGGGTCTTTGTGATAAGCCCACATCCATGGGACCTTTCTCTGTATCCCCCAAAGATAATGCTGCTACTAACATCCCCCCGAAAGGCTCCTGCCTTGCTGGGGACTCTCACGCTCGCGAGTCAGTGCAGACACCTCTCCGCGTGTCTTTGCTCCCTGGGAGTCCTGCCCCGGGCACTGCCCGCTGGTCCTGTCCCCTCTCACCCTGCCACAGCTGGGCTCTCCCTGCCATGCTGTGTGTGGCTCTGCTGTCGGTCCCTGTCCCCATCCCAGCCCTGCTGTATCTCATGACCAGCTCCTGCTGTAGCCCTGGAGCTGACCCACTGGAGTGCCCGGGCTCAGCTGGACACAGCTGGGCACAGCTGGATGAGCATGCAGAGTGGGATCAGCGGGGATGCGGGCAGTCCCAGTGCCGAGGAGGGCTGCTCGGGGTCCTCAGCCACTGCTGCTCTGTCCCCAGGCTCCGGGTGAGGAAACATGGCAAGGAGAAGACCAAACCCCACAACTTCTTGGTTGCTGCCACCCACTTGAAGGCACTGCCGAGTGAGTCGGGGTGCAGGGAGGGTAACGGGCGGAATGCAGGGGAGGGAGTGCGGGGGCAGGGGGCAGGTCAGTGCCCCCCCTGACCCTCTTCTCTCTCTTTCGGCAGAGGCCCAGATCCTATAGTGAGCTCTGGCCGATCCCAGCTCCCTGCACCTGCTTGCCCACGCGTGGGACTTGATGCCACTGCTGGCACCCAAGGACCCCACACCTCCCGGGTGACCCCACAGCCGTGGACATTGCCGGAGCCCCCAGCACCCTGGGGGTGCAGGATGGACCCTAAGGAGAGATGCTCTGCTCCCAGGAGTTTTGGGCTGCCCGTGCCTGCCAGGAGCCAGCTGGAGGCACCTCCAACTCAGGGCGATGGGCCAGTCCCACCGCCGAGAGCTGCTTAACACATGGGGATAAGACACTGAGCCAGCCCCACTTCACTGCCTAGTGTCAAGGGGATCATGGGTGCAGGCTCCCAGGGGTGCCGGGCGTCAGTGAGCAGGGGGTGCTGAGCCCTGCCCGTCACCCCCCACCAGCCACCAGCAGGCAGAAGAGACCCCCCCGTCCCTCTGCCCCTCTGCACCGTGCTGTAGCTGGATGGAGCAGTGATGCCAATAAAGGGGGTAGCGTTGGCACTGCCCAGGCTAGACGCGTCTTGCAGATGGTGCCGGGCCGGGGAAGAGGTGAGTGGCACCGGGTGAGACGCCCGCGTGGGGACAGTCCTTGCAGGAGGTGGACAGGCGGCAGGGCTGGTCCCCAAACAGGTCAGCCCCCTCCCCAGGCGCCTGGAGGGGCTGAGAGAGACCCTTGCCCGGGCCAGCCCTTGCTGAGTGCCAGAAGAAGATGCAGGCAGCTGCCTGGGATATCTCCCCTGCCCTCGCCAGCCCGGCAGCGGGGACAGGACCCTCTGCACAGCCCCCTTCGCTCAGCATGCGGCCCCCCTCCCCGTGCATCGACCCGGCCCCTCTAATGTCTTCCATCTGTTGGCACCTCCCCGACCTTGGTGCTCAGCGCCAGCGGCCCGATGAGATCCAGATGGGGCTGGGTGGAAAGTCAGGCAGTGGTGGTGTGGGGAGCACGGGGAGCAGAGCCAGCATGGGGTGGGTCTCTGCACCCACCCCACCAGGGAGATGTGTCACTCCCGGCTGGGCACCGGGGCTGCCCTTGAACCCGGGGTGCAGAGGGAACCTGAAGGATGGGGACCTCCCAAAAGGGTTCTTGTGGGGACCGTGTTGGAGGGGGCCAGGGCAGAGCTGTGCCTTTTCCAAAGGCTTATGTGCCCATGGACCCCTCTGCCCTCACTGGGTGCCCCTGCACACCCACCCCAGGTGCATGGGGGCTGCCCATGCTGGTGCTTAACTTAGTGGGTTCCCAGCCCCTTCCTGCCCCTGGGGACTGCACCCCCTGCTCCCCCGCCCCGGATGGGGGCGATGGGGCTCAGCCCTCCATCTACAGCATGCTTCTGGGGTGGCACCCTCCTTGGATGGGAGCAGGGCTGTCCACGGAGCACGTAAGGCAGGTCTCCAAGCTGGGGAGGTATGAGGTGCAGATCCTGCCTGGGTTTCTGGGCCCAAGAGCCACGTCCCTTCCACCAGGTGCATCCCAGAACTTGCCAGCTCCAGCTGTGCCATGCTGCCATCACCTGCTGGACTCTGGTCCCCAGCATCCAACCCAGCCAGCACCCTTTCTGATGTGTCATGGTCACCCTTGTCTCCTCTCTTTCCCCAGCATGGCATGGGCAGCCCTTTCTGCTTGGAAACCTGCCTTTATCACCACCAGATCCCACTCCTCTGACACTATGGAGGGGATCAGTGCTGTGGTTGTCCATAGGATGCTGCTGAACACGGGTGATGTCCACCCCATAGCTGTGACTCCAGCATTTGCAAACTGAGCTCAGTGGTTTCTCAGCACCTGGTGCTGGTTTAGAGGCTGACGCCTGCTTGAGACACAGAAGCACAATGGCCAGAAACTGGGAGAGAGTGTGAGCTGGCAGCGCCGGCCCCCGTATCCTGCCTGCTTATAAACTCCAGAAAGTCCAGTCACACTCCAAATAGAAGGGTGTTGCTGCTGGCTGGGGGGAGCAGAGATCCCTGGAGCTTCACATGTCCACAAGGGAACATGTGCTTGCATTGTGCAGGCAAGCTCAGGTGGGTTGATGAGAAATGATAGTCAGAGGAGACCCCTAACTGTGCTGTCCCCATGTGCCAAGCCTTGTGTCCCTGTCCTTAGCTGGGGCTTGACTCACTAGGCAGTGGGGACACCCAGCTCTGGTGACCAAGGCAGCTTGAAGGCAGGAGAGGTGCATCTGGTCCTCATCACTGCTGCCCTTGGCCTGGAGGGTGACTCCTTTCCCCTCTGATGGAAGCTTTAGAGACAGGATCTGTCACCTATTTGGCAGCTGGAGATAGCAAGAGCAGGCAAGAGGTCTGCATGCCACCATGAAGTCCTGCCTGCCTGCACTGTGGCCCCATGTCCCGGCTCCCTGTGCCAGCAGCCTGTAAATGTGGCACGGAGGCATCAGGGACCCCAAGGAAGCAGCAAGTTCCGTGCTTGAGGGGGTGGAAATATGCTTGATGCTGGGTGTTGCAGTCCCAGCTGCCCTGGGGGAGGATACCCTGGTGCTGGACATGGGCGAGCAGGACTTTCCGCTGGACCAGTGAAGATGCAAGGGAAGGGCTGGGGTGAACAGCAATCTGGGATAAAGGACAGGGCTCCAATGCCAAAGTCAACTTTGCCTTCAAGCCGTGGAGAAGAAAAACAGGAAGGGACCATGAGAGCAGTCCCAGCGCCGGCACCTCCCTGTCCCACCGCGGGGCCAGGGCACTTCCTCCAGGGCTCGGGCTCCTCGGTGGCTCATGCAGCTGCTGAGGGAGCAGAACACTGCCTGTTGCAGACTGGAGCCCTGCCTGGACGCACCCTGCCCGGAGTAGGCAGAGGCACTTCCAAACTTGCCTTGCTGCTGTATCCCACCCTCCCCGGGGCGGATGGTGTTGCCAAGATGACCGTGGAGCTGGTACAAGCCAGGCCTGGGGATGCTGACGCTGTGCCAGGTCAAAGCAGCCTGTGGGCTGCATCCACAAGGAGCAGGGGTGGGTCCAGCTCCCTGGCAAGGGACAGGGACCAGTCCAAGCCCAGCAGGAGAAAAGTGCAAGAGAACATGTCCTGGGTCCGGCTGGGGCACAATATTTCCAGCAGGCAAATGCTACACGCCAGGGAAGGTCCCCAGCACCGAGGTCCATGTCTGCGTTTCCATCCAGCACAGGGTGGCCCCATCCAGAGCATCTCTCAGGCAGGAGGCTGGGATGCACCAGCCGCCCAGCTGTGTTTCCTTTGGGAGAGCAATAGCCTGGGCAAAAGACTTTGCAGCAGGGCACAGGTTGTGGACAGTTGCGCAGCGGTGCCTGGGCTGCTTGACTGCCACCAACCCTGCCAAATATCTGGTCTGGCCCTCAGGCTTAGCCTCCTCCTCCCCCTGCCTCGCTGCCAGGACCAGCCCGCGTTTTGCAGGGGAGGAGGCGAGTTGCACAGGACTCTGAAGAAAAACAGTCTCAACTTACCTCTCATGGCTGCTCCTGCTTCCTTCTCTGCCACATCCTGAGCCAAGGAAAGAAGTAAAAGCAGCTACAGCAGATCGTGGAAGCCATAGGGGCATGAAACATATATATGTCATGAGGTGAGGGAGAAAGGAAGGTGTACGTATGCAGTCAGTGGTTCAGCAGGGAGGGCGGGATGGATGGATTGAGGGAAGGAGCCATACAGACATATAGATTGATGCATGGAGGGGTTGGCCGAGAGAGGAAGGGAGGGATATATGCATGGATGCATGGATGTGTGGATGGATAGGCAGTTTGGACACCCAAATACTATCCTAAGCATCAAAGATGCTCACTGTGCAGGTGCTGACTTGTGAAGATGTCTGGGAGGCCAAGTGTGTAAAGCTGGCAAAGGGAGGCCCATCGGCAGAGCAAGGACAGTGTTTGGGAACAAGTCCCAGGTGTGACCCATGCACCCAGCCCCATGGAACTGGCATCACACCTTACATGAGGAGGCAGAGCCCAAACTGTTACCAGTGCAGGTCCTGAGAGTGTCAGGGGAGAGCACGGGGCATCTCCAGAAGGATTGCATCCCCCTCAGGAGCCAATTCCGTCTCACACTGTTGGGTCACTGGGTTTGGAGGAGCAGCAGGGACCCAGTCCCGGGGACACAGTGAATCCAAACACTGCTTTAAAAACCCAGTGCCGAACATTCACCCTGGCCGTAGCTTTCATCTCACCTGCACATGGGATACCTCTGCCTGGGGTCTTACTAGAGGGTCCAAGCACCCAGCCTGCTGGAGACCCTGGAGATCACCCATACTCCCTCTTCTTCATCTGCCTCCCTTTTCTAGCTACCACAGGCCTGCAAACTCCTTGCCCATCATCCACTTTTTCCTGAAAGACAGAAGGGGAGACATCACCTGCCAGGACAGATGTGCTGGCCACTCAAACAGATGTGGAGAGGGTAGAGGCCTGAGACATCTCTTCTTGCTGCCCCACTGTAGGCTTCTCCCTGCAGGAACGGGTTGTTTCTTTCTTTGCTTGCTGGGGCTGGCCCCTTCCCTGCCTCCAGGATGCTTTTGGTCTTTCATGGCCAGGAAACACCAAGCACGCAGCCACAGAGATGCTGGGAGGCTAAAGCCAGCAGCTTAGCTGTACCCAAGCCCTGCTGCTTGTGATGCTCTGAGGAAATGGCTGCTCCCTCCTCAAGGCAGCAGCAGCTCTTTGGATGAGGTCACCAAGCCCAGGATTTTCCTGCCAGCTTCTTTTGCACTGAAAATAGTCCTGTTGTCCAAGCAAGAGATCCCAGTGTTTCATGTGCCTGCCATGAAGTGTGGTGGCACTGGGGGACACATGCAGTCATACTGCTTTCCACAGCAGTGCCCACTGCATACCCCCAGTGACACATCTCCTCTGCTGTGCAGCATGAGGACCATATCTCCTCAAAGCTGCCATGTCATTTGTTCAGAGGAGATGATCTCCTCCCTTTCCCATGGCAGAAACTCTACCTTCTCCTCCAGCTGCCTCCAGAGTCGCAGGGACCGAAACAGAGCAGGACACACTTTGGGAACTTCTCTGGGGAGGGACAGGGAGCCTCACTGCCTGCTCTCCTCCCACCAGCTGCACCTCATGGTCCCCTTCATCCACTGCTACATCAGCTGCTTTGTCTGCAGGGCCACACCAAGCAAAGAGGGATTATGGACAGCATGGCCCAGCCCTACGCAGGAGCTCCTCAAGCAGCTAGGGGACTCCAGTGCTCCCTTGGTTTCCAGGATCACATGGAGCAGGCACTGGGCAGACAGACAGCCCTGTACAGCAAGGCCTTTCTCTGCATCCTGAAAATGATGGGCCAGAGTTAAATGTGACTCTAGGAGTCTCATGTGGCTTTGCAGGGTTACCCAGGTTGCATGGGGCCCTCCCAGCATACAAGCAACCCCCAGCCTTTGCTCCACACTGGGAGATCCACCAGATGCGGCGGCAGCTGAGCTCCATGTACATGCTGGGCACTGGCATAGTGACCTCTGTGTTGATGGATCTGGAGGTGATAGTGTGCTAAAAGTGCCAGGTCCATGCCTACACCCGGGATCTCCTGGAGGATGCTGACTGATCCCCAGGAGGATCTGCTGACCTGGAAGGCACTGATCTCCAGGGGAATGCTGACCTGGAAAGCACTGATGACCAGGAGGATGCTGACCCAGAAGACACCGGGAAGATGCTGACCTGGAAGGCACTGATTGCCAAGGGAATGCTGGGGGTGCCAATATGGAAGGCACTGATCCCCAAAAGGATGCTGATCTGGAAGACAGTGATGCCCAGGAGGATGCCAGCCTGGAGGGCTCTGATCCCTAGAGGGATGCTGACCTGGAAGGCACGATTGATCGAGAGCATGGGGCTTTCTCTCCTACTCCAGAGCACTTCTTTCAGCTCCACACTTATGCTGGGCACCAGGTCAGCCAAGGGACCACTCCGAGGCCTTGGGCTGGGAGTCCACACTCAGGCAGACATCCATGGCTGGTTGCAAAAAGCCCGATGAGCTGCCCGTAGGAAGCTGAGCCAGCACCACCTCTCCCAATTCCCCTCCTCCCCGGAGCTCCCCGCTGGGGCTGGGAACTGCTGCCCAGCTATGGGCCAGGGGGAACGTGGCCCCCAGCTTCTGCCAAAACAACCCCAAGCCCCACCCTTCTGCAGGCAAGAGGGGTGCCCAGACCCTATTTTCCCACTAGATGGCAAACATTGCCTTCGAAACAGCCTTTCGAGGATTTACATGGCTTCCCTGGGAGAGGAGGCTGAGAAACCCTTCCTCAGGGCAAAGCCCTGGAGGCGAAGGGCCTGATGCTGCTCAGGAGTGGGGGTGGGGGCGGCAGGGACCCCATGTGTGCTATTCATCTTATTTTTTTCTGTCATTTCTTAAATTGCTTTCCTTTTCCACCTGCCTGATTTCTCTCCAGTCCTGGAAGACACGTCCCTCACCCTGTGCTGGTGGGGCTGAGTGCCCCGGGCATGCAGGAGAGGCATCTAGTTACCCTGGGTATCACCTTGAACTTCCACAGCCACAAAGTGAAACCCAGAAGCTTTGCTGGGAATTAATTAACGGTGCGGTTTGCAAGCCAAATGTGTGCTCATTCCTCCTTGCAAGCCCCCAGGTCCACAGGCAAGCCATTAGGCTGGGTATAAATAAAGATGGCAGGGACGGAGGCTGTGCAGGTGGATGCGCACACTTGTCTAAGATCTTCTGCCAGCTCAGATGCACTTCCAGGCTTGTGTACATTTGTTTGAATTCAGACCCAGATTTTCTCATGGTCTCTGTATTAACCTTGTTGCAGAAGTTTTCTGGGCGTTTGCTGCTGGCTCTGGCACTGCTGCAATATTGCTGTGTGGTTAAACATGATGTGTCATAGCTAATGAAGGAGCTAACTGTGGATGGTAAATGTTTAATACGGACAAATCAAGCCAATTAGACAATGTTGAGAGAGAAGTGTGTCATCTCAGCTGTGTCTGTCCTGTGTGGAGGAGAGGGTCTGTGGAAGGGTACAACCCCAGCCGCTACGGGAACAGCAGTTCCAGCCAAGAGTAAAGACCCTGAATGCAGATTCTCCTGTAGACCCCCCGGACCACCGTGTAGGTAGCTTCACCTGGGGGAAGAAGACAGTCTCTTAAGAGGCAGATTTTGTTTCTGAAGCAAAGACCGCTGGGTGGCTAGAGGGGATGGCAGCCATCCCTGGCAGAGAGCTGCTGAACGAGGAGTAGTAAATCATCCTGCTCAAAGCACTCCTTGGAGTCCCTCAGCAGGACTCTAGGCCATTCAACAGCATGCCGCCTGCTTTTGTGGCAAACCTGGGGCTCCAGAGCTCAGCAGTGCTTGGGCAGGACCACCAGAGAACCCCAGTGGCTGGGTTTCCAATGGCAGACCCCCTCCCAACGCATTAACGAGATAACAGCAGCAGCTCTATTTCCTCCACAAAGCTCTTGGGACCCCTGGTCCTGACAGCGTCCTCTGCCCTCGCTGCCTCCAACGTTTCCTGCCCTGGGATATTGTTTGGTTTCATTTACACTGGGGTGAGAAGGGTCCTTCAGGCATCCTGGCCGCTTCCTCCGGGAAGGGATTATTGCCTCTTCCTCCATGAGGGCTGGGAAGTCCCTCTCGGGGCTATTTGTAGTCAAAAAGAAAAACATGAAAAATGAAAGGAAGAGGGTGACCGGGGAACAGAAACCAAGGGAGCTATCGGGAGCCGGTCTGCAGCGTGTGGCTCAGGGCAGCCAGCCACTGACCCATCGTGACAACCACTGAACCACAAGCAGAGCAGGTAGAAAGCCCTTCTGGCCCTCTCCAGCATAGCTGGGCTCCCTGCCAGCCCTTCTATTGGCATGTGTTGATACCTGGGGATGTGGGATCAGGGCAAAGGAGTGACAACATGGATGGCGTGGGCGCTGGTGAGTCCCTGTGGCTTGAGGCTTCCCCATCCCTTTGCCAAACTCGCTGCCTCTGGAGGCAGCAGAGCAGCAGTTCAGCACAGACATGGCTGCATCGCTCTTGAAGGTGAGATTTACAGACCCAGGAAGGTTTGATGCTTAACTCCTGACCAAGGACACCAAGGGATGGACAAGTCCCCTTGCCTGAGGATGTCACATCTTTGCCTTGACATGTGCCTGATTCCAGCTTTCCAGTCCAGATCCTGGGAGTGGTTCTGGCCCTTCCCTGTAGGCTCAAGGTTCTGGGTTTTTCATCCTGGGTGTTTTTCAGCAAGCAAATGCTTCGTGCCTCTGCATGGCATCTCTGAATGGGGCAGCCATGGGCAGCAGGTACCTCCTCACCCTCCTGTTTTTTTCCCCTGCTTCAGATCCCTGGAGGCTGGAGCCTCTTTCATGTTGGTTCTGAGTGGTCCCAAGCTAACCAGCAAGCCAGGGGCTCTGGAGCAAATTGGGAGCCATGTCCCCTCCTGCCTGCAGCAGGGTGACACCATGCGCATCCCTCAGCTGGTGCTGCAGGCAAGAACATCCACAAAGCACAAAGCAGCAAATGCTTCAGAAACGCTGGTGGAGCTGCACTGAGCTACGCTGGGTAAGGACCCGCACCTCTCACGCCGTGGCCTTTTGCAGTGGTGACAGAGGCAAAGGGGCCGTGCTGGGGCTGCTGGGGGTCTGTGGGGCTGGGCATCCCCTTTGTGCCAGTTCGGATCCCTCAGCAAGTGATGGATGAGAGGCATTAGCCAGCAACGTAGCTGAGGGAGCTGTCAAAATGCTTTTGCTGTGTGCAGACCTGAGGAATGAGCCTCTCCAGACTGAGCTGACCTTGCTCTCCAGGGGGGGTTAAGGCGATAACCCACCATGACACACTGAGAGCCCCAGCAGAAGCATCATGCGGAAACCAACACCCAGGACCGCACAGAGAAGAGCAGGGACCCTCCAGCTACATCTGTGCTAGGAAATCAGCTCTGCTGGGGGCTGCTTTCTGGCCCTGGGCCAACAGGCGTGTGACAGCCCACCTCCACCCTGTGCAACTGTCTTCACCCTCCTTGTCTGCACCCAAATTGCCTGTTGGGAATGATGCCCATCCTTGGGGTCAACTGCCCAGGCGAGTTGACCTGGGCCAAAACCTGCCGGCAGCGACGCTGAGGGTGTTCCAGCACAAGGCGACATTTGCTTCAGTTACTGTCACCCACACAGCCCTGTGGACACCACTATGTCTTCAGGGAGCACTGGGACAGTCAAGAAGTTCAGAGTCCTGCCTGTAGCATGGCTAAAGGTAACTGCTGAGTAAAGGGGCACATTGGGAGGATAAATGGAAGAAAACACAGTACAATTTGTGTGCCACCATTGCCGGGATGGCAGCCTGATGCAGCTTGACAGGAGGGGAACCTAGCAGAAACCAAAGCCTCAGAGTGGAGGAAAGACTAAGAAGTCGGCGTTGTTAGTGGCTCAGATCCCACAGTGGGTTTGTGGGCTCCGCTTCCTGCGGGATTTTATCTGCCTGCTTATTCCTCTTGTATAAGCGCATGGGCTCTGCTCCAGGGCCAAGTTCTGCAGTCGATAACCTCTTTCTCTACTCTTTTTCATCACAATCCCTTAAATGCAGCAGTTCCTAAGCTGCGGCCTGAGGATCCGTGATGAAGACCTGACAGGTTATCTGCAGACCTGCTTCACCCTCTGCAGGGCTGAAAACCCACGAGACTTAAGAGCTGACCGGGGTCTGGAGCCCAGAGGAAGGGTGCCGGTGACAGAAGGGTCATGCTTTCATTTCCTCCTGAAAGCAGCCACTTTGAAGGAAAAAAAAAAACCAACCAGGAAGGCTCTGCCGCCTTCGCTGGGGCACCGGCTGCAAAGGGAAGTGCAAGTTCCCTTTGCATAGGCACCAGCACAGCCCACAGCGACCACTACTGTGATTCCCCCCGGTATTAATGCCCATACCCTTCCTCAAAGCACAGCTGGGATCCAGAAAGTAAGAAAAGCCAAATAAGACAGTTGCACACAAGGAGGCTGGGTGTTGGGATGATGGGCAGCAGCAGAAACCCCACGAGGTGCAAGGAAGGGGTGCTGCCCAGCCGGCCATCGGGTTCCACTCCTGTCATGCCAAGGGAAGCCCAGGCTCTTGTTGTCTCTAGGATCTGGGCTTTCAATGTCTCCTGTGCTTCTCAGCTCTGCCAAGAGGTGCAAGGAGACAATGCAACCCTCGTTGCCCCTCTGCTTGCTGCTCGTGCCGGGAGGCAGGACCCGGAGTGACAAAGTACCTCTCCAGCCACACAATCCATCGGTAGCAAGGGACAAATTAGCATCGGGACCGCAAGAAGAGAGAGGGCAAAACTGAGACATGGCAGTTGCATGTGTCTCTTCAGGGGTATGAACCTGCATCACGTCACTGTGAACATTTCCGCAAATGCACCCAGGGCTGCGTTATCTGCAAACCTGAGCAGCTTGTAAAAAGGGGGATAAAGTGCTGAGTTCTCCTTTGGTCATTTAGGTTTACCTTCACTTTTTCTTTCTTTGAAGACAGTTAGCAGGCTGAGTTTGTGTATCTTGTACCCAATAAAGATATTAAAAGCCCTTTAATCTACTGCTGCATATTCAGCAGCTTATTTTGCTGCGAAGGTAAACGGCACTGGTGTGAGACATCAGCTGTGTGTGGCTCGGAGATCACTGGAAAACATCCTTGATTAGTTGAGAAGTATTCACTGGCATGCACTTGCTGCAGGCTGGGCAGGCTAGCCTTGCCCCATCCCTGGCTGTAAACCAGGTGGCTTTCAGTGTCCTCGCATGGGTACAACGGGCCACACACAACCTAGTGACAAGCAGCCAGGCACGCTAGGAGGGTAAGGTGTAGTTTCAGGGTGTCAGCAGGGACAAACCCAGGGAATGGCACTAGGGAATGTGTCTGGAGCACTGATGTGATGTTAGCTCTGAACTGATGCAGGCTTACTTGTACCAGCAGGAGAGGTTAAAAAAAAAGTAGCAGAGACCCACCAGGATGGAAATTTTGGCTTCCTCCCATGCTTGCTGTGTGCTGTACAAGCTCTTTGACCATGAGCAGCAGGGCACACGTGGAGGTCTCCCATGCTCAGCTCCCTCTGCCTCTCTGCGACCACTGATGATGGTGATGGAGGTTTGGGAGATGATTTCTCCTTGCTCTGTGTTTGTGTGAGAAGGGACCTGCGTGGAGCAAGGCTCGTGGACCCATCCCAGCGCATCACAGAGTCCTTGAGATAATGTCTCCAGCAAAGACAAGTGTTATGTGACCAAAGCAGGTCTCCTCTGGCCTGGAGGAGTGTGGCAGTCTTCTCCTAGGATTTCAGGACAGTAGAGAGGGAGAGAGGGCACTGAAGCATTTGCCATGGCCAGTGCCAGCACTCAGCACCATGGCTTGGGTTTTCTGCACACTGCAAGGAGCATCAGCACTCAGACTGCAGGGATGTGCCAGCCACGCGTGCCTATCCAAGCCATGCAGGAACCATGACTTTTACTGGTGGTATCCAGAGACTCAGACCTACACTAGATCCTGAAGACCTTACAATCTCATCTAAATAGACCAGGCAGACAATGAGTAGAAGAGCTGATCTCACTTCGTTACACAGGGAAGGAGGGGAGAGACAGCAAGTGACAGGCACAGACCATGGCAGGGCCACAGCAGAAGGATGAACCCATTGTCACTATGGACCAGAGTTCTGCAGGGTCATTATCTCACAACCCAGGTGCTCCTGGGGTTCAGATCTGTAGCCACATCTGCCTGATAAACTGTTCGACACAGGCAGGTAGCAATCTGCTCTGCTGGGGCTGTTCTTCCACTGCACGACAAGCTGGTGACAAGGGGTGTCTTTTCACAAGATGACCACGAACCCTCTTGCCCCTCCAGAAATGGTGTTTGGGATATAGCAACAGGGGCTGCAAGAGATTTAGGTGGAAGGCAGGCATCTTTCAGAGCAGCCCATTACTTTTTGCCCATCTCTGAAGCTTGCCATGTTCACCCCAAGCATCCCTGTCCCCAGAAATCACTCTCTTTTTAAATTAAAAAAAAAAAAAAAAAAAAANAAATACTTAAAATGCGTTGGAGTGACCCATCAGCATTTTATCACTCCACAGTCAGCACCAGATGAGGTCCAGGCTGCTCACAAACACCATACCAGACCTGCCCCCACCTACCTCCCGGGGCATCTGGGACCTAACTGTTTCTCTACTGGAAGGAGCTGGAGGGGCTCACCACGTTAAGCAGAGAGGCACAAGGGAGCATGCAAACACTTCATGCATCGTGCCCTGAGCCCCGGGATCCCCTGGATACCTTCAGGCAAAGTCTTCTCCAGCTTGTTTTTCTCTGCGAATTCCTTTGGGTCTCTGGGATGTGCTGGCACACACCCACAGCCGGGAATGGCTCTGTGTGACAGCTAGCCTTGGACTTTGCCTGCCTGAACAAAGACAAAGAAGAGGATCGGCAGTGCCTTCCTTCTCCTTCCCGGTGGGTGGCTGCCGTTTTCTGCTGGCTGGGATTTTTCAGGGAGGCAGGGACATTCGGTTAAGCATTGCTAGGGCAGGGCAGGGAGCCAGGAGAGCTCTTGTTCCCTCAGGACAGGAGGTCAAAGGACCGGCACGCTTGGTCCCGGACAGTGCTCATGGCTCCTCCATCTGCAGCTGCTTCCTCAGGATGTCAGAAATGCTGGGTAGGTGAAGACCTCCTGGGGATTAAGGGCAGGGAAGAGCCTCTGCTGCTACCCCTCATCCCAGCCTTGCTGGGGGGTGAGTGGTGGCTACAGCAATCAGGGTGTTTGGAAAGGGCAGTAATTACAGGTCTTGGTCCATCGGTGAGCCGCCCCAGGACCCCGCAGAGCTGTTCATGGGACATCGACACAAAAGGTGGGAGCAGGTTAATGACACTCTCTGATGATTCAGAGGAGTGGCAACACAAGAATAAGTGGATGTAATAGATACCAGGTAAAAATTAGCAGTGCAAAGGGCAGAGGAGACAGTCCGAGAACAGCAGTGCTGGGTCAGGACAGTGGCTGCATCACTCTGGCTCTCTCTCCAGCTGAGACCACTGCAAGATACGTAAGAAAAAGCACAAGAAACAGACTAAACAAGAGTCATCCTTTCCTGCCACCCCCTTTCCAGCACCCAGGACTCACTACCACAGGAGTTTCTCCAGGTGGAGCTTGCGTGGGACCCATGTGCACCCGCCTGTGGTGGGTTTATCCATCCCCTGGCTGAGCCCCTCCAGCACCCTGCGCTTCATGTTTCCATGGCTTATCTCCAGAGGGTGTGAAAAGGGCACTCCTGTTTGCTTTAAATGTGCAACCTGATCTTTTTGGGAATAGACACAGCTCTTGTCAGGCCTGGGGACAACATTAGCACAGGAGCAGCTGGGCTGGCCCCAGCAGCGCTGCAGCGGGCCGCAAGAAGGATGTTTCTAACCAAAATTGAAGGGGGGTCCTGGGTCAGCCTGCCTGAAGCAGAAGGAGGCTTTAAAAGACCTTCAGGGCTTCTGGTGATGGGGAGCAGTGCACTTTTAAGGGAATTGTGGTAGCATTAGGAGAGGGGACAAGGGAGCTCAGGGGCTTAGCAGACTTCAGTGTTATACTCCCACCCTGCAGATGAGAAGTCCTGGACCTGCTGCCCAGGACCTCCCAACAGCTTCCCTGTGCAGTTTAGGGGCCCAGCTAACACAGTGGCTGTGCATGGAGCAACCTGAAGGAAGGATCTGGCTGCCTTTTCTTTTCCCATATCTCTGACTGATGTCCTGATGACTCTCCCCTCCGTTTCCTGTAAAAAAGGATCCACAAGCAAGTCCTTCCTTGGCAGGGCATGGAGCCACTCTGCTTATCAGACACAGAAGAGCCAGCCAGGGACTTTCCACTCTTTGCTGCTTTGCCCTGGTAGGAATACCAGCCTGGCATATCTTATTTGCTTCAGAGACTTCCCCAGCTCTCCTGCCCTGTGCTGCCGTTGCACTTTTGGCAGCTCTGCCCCCGCAGGCTCCAAATTTACTCTCTTTGATGGCTTTTTCCTGGCCGTGGTCATCCTCTGCCTGGAAATCCTTGGACAGAATCATCCCACAGGAAGGCTGGGAAGGAAGATGCTGCCTTTGGGGCAGCACAGACCTGCTCCATGGGGAAGCCCCCAAAGACCCAGCCACTGTGGCCTCCTCCAGCTCCCTTTGCAAGCAGCTGAAAAAAAAAGGCTCACTTGGGAGTTTCTACATTTGACTCTTTGCCAGTGCTGTCCCTGATGGCCCACACAAGTGTGGCATGGAGCTGCAACTCTCTTCACACCAGAGCTGTACCCAGGCTTGATCTCCCGACTTTCAGAGAAAGCCCTTTGTAGCAGATCTCTGTCAAATCATTGCAGAATTACCTGCCCTCCATCTTCATGCACACTGTCTGGAACAGGAGAGCAGCTTCTGGAAGAGAAGAAGCAATGCTGAGCAGATTGGGACTGTTCAGACTGGAAAGAACTGACCAAGAAAGCTTGTGTGAGTGCAATCAGAAATACCCCATAAGGGGCAAGATCCGGACCAGGAGGAATTCCTTCCTGGACTGAGCTGAAGGGGTTCTGGGAGCAGAGAGAGAAATGACCCTCCGGAAGCCCAGCCAGAGCCCTTGTAGAAAAGCACCACAGGGTCACATTTGCAGGGGTTAATGCCCTGCTGAAAGAAGTTGTTCTCTCCCTGCATTTGCCTGCATGCAGTACAGGAAAGGCTGCAGCCTCAGAACTGATGATGCAAACGAGGCAGAGCCCCTCTGGATAGCTGGAAGCTTCTGCTCATCACGGACTTGTCCCAACTGCCAGCACAGCCCATGATGAATGGCCCCGGCGTGTTCTGGCACGCCACAGCCCCCCAGCATTTACTTTAGACAGTTGCAGCACAAGGAAGACAAATGAGATCCAGAGAAACCCAACCTGCTGTTGGCCCCCTCTGTCTCCATTTACATGTCTGTTTTCTCCTCCAAGGACATGTATCTCCTTTGTTTAGGAGCGTGTCTGGCTTCTGATCTTGTTCCAGATGTTTTCTGCTTGAGCCCTTCCTCATTCTGTTAAAGCACTGAGCACAGACACTTTAGGGCCGGCTTTGGTTAAAATTCCCTTCACTCAGATGCTTCAGACCTTGCACCAACCCAAAACCACAGCCTCCATTCGGTACTACAGAGGGGGCCAGGCAGTGCACGTCTCCTGCCAGCCAAACTCTCACGGCTGCCTCCCACTCAAAAATCTTCAAAACCTCACAAGGATGAGGATAAACCACCAAGTGGAAAGGTCTCCAGCTCTCAGAGCTCTCTAGAGAGAGAAAGGACCCCTCAAGGTCTTCCCCTTCCCCATGACACCCTCAGCCTCTGCTCCAAGACTGGGCTGAGCATCAGGATCCTGGCGATACACCCAGCCACTCCAACGGAGCGTGCGGCACTATGGCAGCTCCCAGCAGCTCTGCGGGAAACCCAGCCCTGCAAGGACAGGTGGTCCGGGAAGCATTTGGCAAGATGGGAACAGTATGTCCTGCCAGCTAGCTCTCCAGCTTCAAACCAGCCTTTATTTATCTCGGACCAAGACTCCACAGCTGCTTTCAAAAGGCATTTGATGCTAAACTCTTTGGCTTCACGTTCACCCTGAAGAGCTCTTTTCTTTTCCCTTCTCTCTTTGGGTTGCTTTCTTTTTTTCCTCAAACCCAAACTCAAATTATGCTGTTGAAACAGAGCCAAGGCTGCCAAGGCCATTGCCAGGACCACACTAGCATGTGGCCCAGATGGTGACAGCAAGGATGTTGTTTTTCGCCACTGATGGTTCACGCTCTGCTATTAGTGTCTGCACAGCCTGCTCAGCTTCAAAGAGGGCTCATGAATGCAACACAAGATCTGGTTCCTTTGGCATCATTTGCCAAGCCCTTTCCATGCTCCCAAGACACCTTCATCACATGGGCACTAGGTCAGTTCCTGGATTTGCACCCAGGGACAAGGATTTCTTGTGGCCATGGGCAGCCTTACATCAAGCACCCAACAAATGAGTGGGGAAAACCAAGTGTCACTCCATCCTCCCACCTCCACCTTCTAGAGAACTTCCAAGGTCATGGTCCCTGTGACTTCATCTAGCCCTCAGAGGAATAGCACAAGGCAGAGGAAGCCCACCTCACCCACTAGGAACCTGGTAGACCAGAATAATAGAGGAAAAAAAGGGATTTGGAAGCACTGGCCCAGGTCATCTGATCTATTCTGTGCTAAGCCAGGGTCAGCACTACTTATAGCTTTCCGACAGGCACTGGTCTAACCGTAAACGTCTCCAGCAGTGGAGATGTAGCATTTCTTCAGCTGCCTCATTCTGCTAAATGGAATTTCCCCCTAAAGTCTGACCCCAAGGATGCCTGTGGTTTCTTGACCTATCAAAAATAAACTCAGAGAGTACTTTTTTCACTTTCTCTTCGCAGCATCCCTCTGTGCACTAGGAAGCCATCTTATCCATTCCTGGAATCAGGGTAAACCCAAGCTCCTTGAGCCTGTGCTTGGAGGCCAGGTCATCCAGATGTCTGACTAAACTCACTGCTGTCCTCCACAACCCTCCCAAGTGGGCACACACCTTCCCAGAGCCCAGTTGTTCCATCCAGGTGGAAGACTCTCCCACCTCTCCCACCAAGACTGACTTGAATAACTCCGGCACTATAGGATCACCCATGAGTGATGTCCAAGACTCATGGGCATCACTCTCCCACCGAGACTGACTTGAATAACTCCTGCACTACAAGATCACCCATGAGTGATGCCCAAAATCCTCACTGAACAAAGCTCAGAGGTAAATTAAAACAGTTGTCCCTGCCAGGAGGGAAGGGGACAGAGCCTGGATGCAGTGGCAGCAAGCCACAGGACACGTATCCCCTTGTCCTCATCCCAACAGCCACAACACAGCCCCCATTTCTCCCATTACCACTGCACCATCTGCCAAGTTGGGCTGGAGATCTGAGCACCTCTTGCTATGAGGCTGACTCACAAATGGCTCTTTGTGGTGATTTTTTGCTTTAGTCTGCACTAACACAGTCTTAAACACCGGTTCTACATGACACTCCTTTCATGCCAGAAGATGCTAATTTTTGCAACAAGCCACCTGCATTGGATTTGCTAGCAGCAGGGCTAGTGAGCAGTTTAGCTTGAAACCAGGCCAAGGTGGAGAGCTTCCCTCCTACCATCACCTGTCACGCTGCGAAATATCTACTCCTCCGAGTGTCTGTGCTGAGATATGGGGCAATGCAACGCACACAGGGCAGAGCCTCCCTACCCCAAGTGAGAAGTGCAGAGCTAAGAGCCAGCATCTCCTAGACCTTCTGCCCTGCCCAAGCCAACAGAAGCCCACAGGCTCAGCAAAGAGCCATTGCACAGCAGAGACACAGCCTTCGGAAACAGCAGGGATTAACCCAGCGAACTTCAGCCCTGCTTTTGCTCCAGGCAAGCAATGAAACCACCAGCCCTGCAGGCTCCAACACTGGGGATTCCCTGGGGTAGCTGGCCTTGGCAGGGGCAGAGGAGGATGCTGGAGGATTGCGCAGTAGCTGGGAAATGAAACCAAGCACTGTGAGAAGAGGGCAAATCTGTAGCTGTAGCGTATCCGGGACACTTCTGCTTTTGTTCTTTGCAATACAGTGGCTGTCATCCATCACTGTAAATGCTGACTGGTGCCTTTCCAAAAGCCATGTCAACTAAATAAAAGGTGGGAAACTACAAGTTGCAGGGTCTTTCAAAGGAAAGCACTTGATTTCTTCACCAAAGACCACCTCAGCAGGTCACAAGGCTCCTGATAATGAATGCTCTTTTTCTGGAGCATCGTCCTCCCAGAGATAGTAGAAAGTCATGGCTTGATAATTTAAACAAGAATAAGGAACGTGCATGTAAACACAGTTGTGTGCTTGCAGTGTGGGGACAGTCAGTGCACAGCCCAGCAGAGGAGGGGTTTTCCCAGCCAAAAAACATCTGCAAGAAAGAAAATCCTGCTTTCTGTGGGAAAGTGGAGAAGAGTGAGATGTGTTTGTGGAAGAGGCAGACCAAAGGGTGCAGAGGGTGAACCACCCAAGCCAAGCAGCCGTACCACACCTGGCACATCTGCAGTGACACAGCACAGCTGCCAAATCCCTCTGGACAGGCACAGAATAGCCACCACTCAGGTAAAGCCTGGGGCAGAAGGGTACAAGGAAACTGAGCCAGAAACTGGGCAGCATGGGGCCAAACAGACAGAGGGGCAGGGACACCCCAAGATTAGAGGTTTGCATGTGATAGAGCTCAACAAGGATCACAGGAAGAGCCTCAGAGTCTGCCTTACAGCTAGCAATCTTCTGGCTCTCCCTTTCCACCCTGGACAAGGAAAGGTTTTTCATGCTTATGGGTTTAATGCATCCCAGCCAGCCTCAGGCTGCACATCAATTTCCTGGATTCGTCAGAACCTCCAAAATCTTCTCTTCTTTGCTGCTGCCCTTGCCCAGTTCTCGCCCCATGGTTGTCCCTCCCATCTGCTCCCAAGAAGAGCTAAGGGAGCTCCCAGATCTTCCTTAGTCCCCACCAAGCCCCATCCCTGCCGTCTGAGCCAGGTGGTGCCACCTCATCTCAATCTCCTACAAACCCAGCTGTGTTTTGCCATGCATCCATGCCGTTTTGCTGTGGTTGCAGAACAACTGAGAAAAGGAAGAATGGCAGGTTTCCCTCCAGCCTTCTGGCCAGGGGGCACACCACGGGGAGCAGAGAAAACCTTACCTAGAGGCACAGCTAAGCAGTAAAACAGGAAGGAAAGGTGGGGAGTGCCACAGAAATGGCACTAAGCCTTCTATCACTGCCTACCGGTTCATTGAGAGGGATAGGGAAGGTACTTTCCAGACACTTCTGGCAGTAGGACAAGTCTCCTATTTGCTTGTCCTCTTGCTTTTCTCTTTAATCTCCAGTTTTTACTGCTACTGTGCACAAAGAGAAGATGAGTGCATCTGAGGGCAGAGAGGATGGGTTCCCCCTCCCTTTCCAAAGGGTGCTCTGAGCCCTGGGATCTGGGCAAGGGTGCACCTGGCTCGTGGCTGAGCCTACACTGCAACGAGCAACTTGCAAAAGCACAGAGCTGAGCCCTGTGTGGGCACAACGGTCCCCATGTCAGACAACTTCTGGGCTCAGTTTGACCCCGGGGACCCGGGCCAGGAAAAGCACCCTGGTCCCCTGCTCCAGTCCTGGGGACCAGACCCAAGAAGCGAGACTATGGAGGTGAACGCTGGGCAATACCACCAGGGAGAGTCCAGATGCAGGGGGAGGGTACCAGGGATGGCACCAGCTCGTGCGCAGATCCCCACAGACTGGCCAAGGGTGGTGACATCTTCTCACAGGACAAATCTCAGCAGAAAGTGTCTGGACAAGCAGCACTGGTGGTGACATGCTGGGAATGAAAGGGAAGCAAGCAGAGGCCTGGGGAGGAGAGATGCCAAGCCTGGATCCTCTCCATCACCCACACGTGTTAATGTTTAGGCAAGAGCAAATAGCACAACGGGATGAGAATAAAGGGGCTTTTCCTCACCTGGGTTACCACCCTTCCCAACCATCCACATGTCCCATGTCCTCACAAAAACCTGGCAGATCCCTGAGCCCCTGCCAGCCGGGTCCGGCGCTGGTGCCAAGGGAGCTGTGCCCATGGAGAGCAGCCCCTTGCCTTGGCACCAAGCAGAGGAGACCACCAGCATGGGGGACAACTGGCCCTTGTTCACAGCTCCCGTGGACTCCTCTGCACCAGGGATTGACATGAAGAGGCTGTGTGATGGCTGTGGGACTGGGGAACAGCTTTTAGCCCCCATATGGTGCTGCTCACCTCACCTGTGAGTGCACGCCAGGAGGGTGCAGCCAGCTCCTCCCTGGTCCCTTTAGGAGCAACATGTGCAACACACGAGGGATGCTGGTGACAGAAAAAGTCCCTGTACACAAGGCAAGGGACAAAATCAGTTCCAGTAAAGCCCCTGGAAGGGCTATTATGGCACCAAATGAGACCAGCGTAACGTTTCCCATTGTTGCCCACTCTTGCTGCAGAGAAGCAGACGAGTGTTTTTGCTATGGACCTTCAATCCCACCTTCTGGCTGGGAATGCCCATGCCAGGTCAGACCCTGAGACTGCAGCATTGTGCCTACTGTGTCTTGTGCCCCTTGAATGCAGCCTGTGAAGCATCTGAGACAGCTTTCACCATGCCTGGAAGGGACAGGAATGGTCTCGTGATCGTCTATGAGACCTGGCAGCTAGAGAACAACCCAAAGCGTGTTCAGCTTCCTTGCATAGATGGAGCCTTGCCTTTCTTTCCTGACCTTCTGAACAGTCATGAGGAGAGGGGCTGTTCTGTCAGCCCTCTAGGAAAGCTTTCCAGTTATAACGTCTTGTTATTCCACAGTGTGTGACATAAATGTCCCAAGTGTGGATTAAGTACTGCAGGTGACTCGGCCAATGTTCCAGAACCCCTCACACCAAAGTGATCCCTGCACGTAGCCCCAGATCTACTGACAGCATGTCCGCACCGTATCTGTCTGCAACAGATCCCGATCCTGCCCCACCAGCCCTTGCGAGTGCAGTGAGGGTAAACAACAAGCAGGAAAAGGACAGCTGGGGACAGAGAAACAGGAGGACTTGGAACATTTTTCACTGAATCTAGCTCTTCAGTGGGAACCGAGGTTTTTGACATGGCAGTGACTAGCTGCTTTCTCCTAGGAAAGTGGCTGCTTCCCTCTAAACACATTGTTGACATTTGCTATCAGGAAAAACTCCGTAGTTTACGAAGTACTGAGCCCTGCTGGCTTTTGACAGATTTCCAAGAGTCAGGCTCTGGAGTAGGGACAGCTGCTGCAGGGCTGGAGGAGGGACAGCCAGCCAGGACCATGTACCTGTCCCAGTACAGCGCCTCCTCCTGTCCTTCACAGGGGGGTAAGGGCAGCCTTCTGCCAGAGCTGGGGCCGGGATCACCACAGCCTTGAGAGCCACAAAATACAAGGACCTGGCAGAGATCTGTGATGAACGGCTGCATTGCTCTGAGGAGGGCACGTTCATTGCTCCCAGCAGAGCTGGGAGCCACAGGCTTTGCAACCACGCATTTACAGGTGGGTTGGCCAAGTGGTCCCTCAAACCCTGATGGAAACGGGTAAATCTCCTTCCAACATCCAAAAGATTGGTGCAAGACCCTGCTCCCTCAGCTTTCCAAGGAACTGGGCCAGAATACCATGCTTCTTGTTAGGATAGCCTCCAGCCAAGGATGAACCTTGATCCGCCCCACACTAAGCCTCTCCTGCAGACCATCCTGCGCAGGGACCCACACCAGCTGCAGCAGCTCAGCCCCAGTGCAGATCCACACCGAGCATCCTCCTCCTCCCCGCCAGCTGTGGCCCCTCATGGGTCACTGAACAAGCGGCAGGAAGGCTTCTGCCCAAGCAAGCACCAGTTATCCTCATTTCCCACTCACGATGTTTGTCTTGGCCTCTCTTCCTATACCACCCTTCCTCCTCTGCCTCCTCCTCCTCCGGATTGTATTGCTGGGCTGTCACTATAGTTAATGAGCTGGGACAGAGCTGGTGCTCTGGAAAAGTCACACCAAGAGACAGCCAAGCCCAGGGCATCGTGTGTGCACAAATACCAGGGGAGAGGACCTCAGAGGGAGGAACACCTGGAAAAGAAACCCCAGCCACCAACAAAGGGAGGTAGCAGACCAGGGGAGGAAAAGGGCCAAGGCTAAGCTTGCATTCAACAGGTCTCATCAAAAGCCACCAGGTGCCTGGACATCTCCTGGCTTGGACAGCCCAGCCACTGCACCACCATGGATGCCATCCCCTGGAAGGGCTGGTGGCCACATTCCCCCTGCCTTGAGCAACAGTCCCCAGGCCGTCTCTCTCCCAGCCTATGCCCAGGCTTGCTGCCTGGCACCAAAACCTGGCCAGGCACAGTGTAAAAATTTAACCATGTGGACAGTCATGTTTAACACCATGATCTTTGGGAGGAGAGCATGGTGCCCGGCTGTTGGCCATGCAAACCTCATTCATGCATGTTCAGCCCCATGCTTCACCCGAACGGAGCAGTTCTGTTCAAACATCACATGGCGTGGGCAAAAGGGCAGTCCCCAAGGGGCCATAAAGCCATTTGTATGGAGAAAGACCAGTGCACGGTCCCAGGAGACCCAAGACAAAGCTCCTGAGACTGCAGGGACAAGGCTCCTGTTACCACAGCTCTTCATTCATATCTTAAGCTCCTGTGGGAGCTGAGATCTGGGAAGCTCCAGCCTGGCAGCCGCACCAGTGGGACTGAAGTGGTTTGGGCTGGATGGTGCAATACTGCCATGCTCCCTCCAACCCCATCTCTGCAACACAGCCCCCTGGGGACCCGCTCTGACAGCCTGGCCAAGCATTGCAGAGCAGAGCGTCCGCCTCACCATGGTCTTGAGACCTCCCAGGAGAGACCTGCAGCCCAGTTGCTGTAGAAAGTGTCCTTCACACTTATGAAAGCCACTTTCCCCCCACCTTGCTGCTGCAGCATCGCAGGCAGCACTGGCTGCATGCCCCGCGCCCCACACTGGCCTTCAGGTTCAAACACGAGGCATGTCAACCACCTGATGGCTTTTCTTTTTATTTAAGAATACCACAAAACAATAAAAAAAAAGAGAGAGAAAGAAGCAACTTACACCCGTAATTGTTGCATTGAATAATACATCTAGCAGCAAATGTCTGAGAGCGGCGCGAACACTGTTCGTGTATCCCCAATGGCCAGGCTTTGAACGTGGTGGCAGGCTGGGGGACCAAGAAAGAGGGCAATGTCCCTGAGGAGTGCAAGGTTCCAGGGCAACTTCGCTGCCCACTCTGCTGCCACCGCATTACTGGCTCTGTTTCTAGTCGGGCAAGGAAAGGCAGGAGGGGAAACAGTGTGGGGGAAGTCAGGGCATGAGAGAGGAACAGCATCGGCCATGCTCTGCACAGGGGCATCTAGGTCATGCTCAGCGAGGGAGCAGCACAGAGCATGGCCAGCGAGGAACATCTCCATCCCTCCCCTCCATCCCCACACTGTCCCATCCTGGCAGCCCTTCCCAAGGATACAGAAGGGCTGCAAAAGGTTTGGGGCTGACAATGGAAACCAAAGGCATCAGACTGGTGCTGGAAGTCACAGCTTCTGCAAGGGAAGGCTGAGAACCCCCCAAAGTTGTCTCCCAGAACAGTCAATCAACCAGCTTCCAGGCTGTGAAGGCAGTGGAAGCTCTGGTCCAGGAGCCCCTGGCTCAGCCTGGTGCAGGTTGCTGGGTCACACCAGAGACAGAGGGAAGAAGAGAGAGCAGGCAGGGCTCTGCCCAGCCCTGCGCGCTGGCACGAGTCCTGAGGAGGGTTGGCCCTTCGGCCGCAGGTGGAAGCAGGTTGGCTCCATTAGCTTCAGATTCACAGCTGGGAGCTGGCCCCGCTCCAGGTGCTGGGGCCGGCCATGAGCTTCTTCGGAGCTTACTTGCCCTGGGATTTGGCCTGGGGAAGTGAAAAACCCAGCTGTGATGAGTGTGATCCTCTAGGCAGAAGCCTCCCCAGAGTGCCTTTTGCATGGTTGGTGTGGTCACCAAGGGGTGACCAAGCCATGGTGGTGAAGTGGGGACCTGGCTGGACTTGCAAAGAACCCACCAAACCCATCACAGGATGTCCTGGTCAAGATGCACAAGTTGCAAACTCCATGTTTGCAGGGCAGAAGGCGGGGGTGGGGGTGGGTGCGCTGGGTGGGCAACAGCCCCAGGGTTGCATTTGTTTCGGGTGGAAGAGGGATTGCAGAGGAGCCAGACTGGTCTCAGTTGGAGGGAGGAGGGATGGAGACAGAGACAAGGTATCCATGCCTCAGGACAGCATGTCCCAGCTCTTCCCAGCAGCCCAGTCATACTGGGAAAAGTGTTTTTGGTGGCGGATTAACCCACTCCTGGGCTGCCCCCATTCCTGGCTAAGAACAGGGACTGCTCTTACCTTCCTGGCAGAGCTGGCATCCAGCTTCTCTTGGAGGCGAACCACCCACGGGGCTTGCGGCGGGGCACAGAGGCGCTTGCCTTTCGTGGTGATGAACCTGACAGACCCACAGGGAAAAAAAAACAAGATGAGCAGGACACCCTGGGAATGTTCAAGCACAGCTCAAGCTCCCACCTGCTGCCTCCCTCACTGCCCTCCTCCTTCTCTACTTTGAGATTACTTTCTTCCCTGACTTTTGTCGTAAGTTTTCCTCTCCTGGCAGGTCCTGCTCTGATTGAGCCTCTGATCTCCAGGATCTCTTCCACAACCCTCCCTATTCCCTCACCCCCGAACCCAATTCAACATCCCTCCTCCACCCTGCTCTGCCTCCCTCCGTGCCTCCCCACAGGGTCCATCCCTTGGCCATCACCCCCCTGGGGCTCTTGTCCCTCAGCCATCACCACCCTGTGGCTCTTACACAGCAGCCGGGATGTTGCAGCCGTCCTGCACCAGCTGGAGTCGGTAATCCTGCACTATCCGCCGCGGGATGGGCGTCTCTTTCGTCCGCAGGCAGCAGTCAAGGACGTTGTTCCCGCCGTGCACTGGAGGAGGAACACACCACGCGGGCTGAGGATGCTCTCCCTGGGTTGGCTGCGCCTTCCCCCAGACTCCCCGGAGGGACAAGGGGCCACCCCAGCGGAGCAGGGCAGGATAGTGCCTGGTTAATCCAACAGCTGGGATATAATTTGCCATTAAAGGGGGATCCTTCATCTCACGAGGCCAAAATCAAGGGGAAAGCACGTGAGGAGCTGCTGAGCAGGATGGTGCCAACCAGCGATGCCCTCACACATTGCTCCAGCTGCACACGCAGGCACAAGCTTTATTGCTCCCACACCCTGGCACCAGGAGCCCTTTGCCTCCTTCTGACAGACAGCAAAGGAGATAAGAAACAGCAGGTTGGCAGAGGGCAACCCCTCTGCATGCCTGTGTCCCTCCCGCACCCCCAGGGCCAGCCCCAGCAGCAAGCAAGGCAGGACAGGGGTCTTCACCCAGCCTCAGGATGCTGCAATACATGCACCAATTCCCGAGGGGCCGGCGATGACTTCTACTTCATTTGCTGTAGCAGTCATAGGTTTTGCAGCTACCCCATCACCAGCCCACCCCAGACTGATCAGTCCTGTGACAGCTGAGGGACACAGCTGTCTGCACTTCACTGCAGGGTAGGGGACCTCGGTCACCCTCCCAGCAGATGCTGCACTCACTGTTGATGCCCGCCGAGGCTGGCAGTGCCCAGGGATGCCTATAAGCCCAGGCAGCAAGGTATGGTGCAACACCATAGGGTGTCTGGGCTCCCCAGCTCCCTGCAGCAGAGCAGACGGCCTGGTGTCACCCACCCGGACATCTGTGACCCATGCAAAGCTCACGTCCAACACCAGCAGCCCCTCAAACATGGGCTGTGCCTTAACACTCACCTTCCCTCCCGCTCCCAGGCTGCCCCACGCCAAAGGGAGCCAGGGATGGTCCCCTGGTGTGCTGGGGAGAATGGGACCAAGGTGATCTCACCCCAGTGTGCACAAGCTGGGATAAGGCACTTGGAGGCAGGATTGCTCCATGGCCTTTCCCAAGCATAACTTTCCAGCCCCAGTGCCCTGCAGGCTCCTGCCTGGACTTTGAGCGGGACATAGTCCCTCTGGGACAGGTTACAAGCAAAGGACTCAGGAGGGCTGTGACAGAGCCCCAGCAATGGATCCATCTAAAAGCCTGCTGGAAATGCAAAAGAGAGCAATAAAAAGGATTATCTCCCTTCCACAAGAAAGGCAGCCTGAGACGTTCCCTCTTACCATTCAGGATGCATCCCAGGACCAGGAGACTGAGGCAGAGAAGATGCAGCCCCTGCATTTTGCTGCTGAGTCTGGCAGAGGATGGGCTGGAGGTGACGGTGCACTGGGCAAGAGAGGTGAACTCTGCACAGCTTCCCTGCGCTCTGCTGCTGGTGCTTCCCGCTGCCTATTTATCCTTCCAGCCCGTGGCTTTCACTTTCTTTTGGAGAAGAGGGGTGGGAAGTTGCAACAAGTCTTGCCACAGGCTGGATTTTAATCTTTGAGCAGTTCCCGAATATCCCGGCTGCTTTCCCTGCAGCCAGCTGCTCTGTGGTCCCAGAGCCAAACACCCTCCTGCCCTCTCCACTACCGGCACCCAGGCCTCAGAGGCTGCTGGTGAGAGCAGCTCCAGGGTCCCTTTACCCTGGGAAAACACCTGGGCAAGCATGTGGGCAGTTTCACCCCATACATTTTCCAGTCCCTTCTCTGAGACATCTCTGGGATGCTCCCATAAGATATCACATAGGCTCAACCCACAGATGATGGGTGTAGAACTTGCCTCAACCCCAAATTTTTGGTGTATGTTGCTACTGGAGTGATGCCTGGCTCCCCCTGAGCCCCCCCATCTGGTCACAGGAGCCTGGCTGGCTCTCCCTGCTCTCCCCACTGCCTGCACAGGGGGGCACATCCGAAGCTGGCGGATGGAGGAGAGCCCAGCCAGCATGCCCCACTCCAGGGCTGCGATCTCACATGTCAGAAGACAACGTGGTTTCCAGGTGTCCCAGCAAAACGGGCTCACGGCCAAAGGCAGCTACAGGGCTTCCTGGAAACAGGTTTTCTCGGCACAGGAGCAGAAATCCCCCACAGAGGATGTGTGCACGGTGCAGGGCGCCAGCATCTCACCGGCTGCGTGGGCACTGCAAGGAGTGAAGACCAGCACTCCTGCTGAAACAGGAGCACAGGGACGGGGGCTGTTTCTCCTTGGGATGATGATTCACCACTGTGCCAGTGCCACCTGCGACGATGTCCCTTAACCAGCCTGCTTCAGCCCTGTTATGTACCATGCAGGATGCCGAGAGCAGTGGGGTTGTGCAGCCCAGGGAAGGAATGGTGAAGGGGGTCTCACTGCTGTCAGCAGCTGCCTTGTAGGGGTTTGGAAAGATGCCAGAGTCAGGCTCTTCTTGGAGGGACCCAGGGACAGGACGAGAGGCAAAAGCACTAGTTGCACCCAGGGAAATTCCCATTGATAGCAGGAAAAATATTTCCCCACAGGGGTGAACAAATCCTGGAGCATCCATCCCTCCACCCTCTCCCTTGCTCCAGCTTTGGCCTGTCCTGGCATCTTGGTGGAGAGTGCTGCACAGCCCTTCCACAGGGACAAATATCTACCTAGGGACAAGACACCGGGCTGGGACCCCGGGGACCTCAGTAGGTCCCTGTGCTCCTCTCAGCAGTAGGAGATAGCGAGCTCTGCCCTTTCCCCACTCTACAGTAAGAAGCAAGAGAAGACTCCAGCCATGCGCCACTACCCAAGGTGCTCCATCCCTGCACTGGCACTGGCACCAGCCTCATGCATGGGGTGCTCTCCTCCATCAGGAGAGCATCGCCTCCAGCCACTCCTGTGCCCTGGCAAGCCAGTGCTGTGCGGAAGGGATTAGGCAGGAGCTGGTGGGCAGGACGAGCAGCACAAATAGGATGTGTCAGCTTAACTTCAGTCAGCACCTGCCTTCTCCTGGCACTCACAAGCTATTGGAGCTATCTTGGCTGGCAGAAGGGGAATTTAGGTGGTGGAGGATTAGCATCAGTCATCAGCCCCAGCCTCCCTGTGGGTTTGGTGATGCAGGCTGGCTCCGCGACCTGATCTCCGCTTGATCTCCCCACTCCCCAGGGCGCTGCCAAAGAGATGCCACAGCAGGGAGGATGAGAGCTCCTGTCTGCCGGTGGCCACAACTCTAGCAGCAACCGCTCCTAGCCCAGAGCCAGCTCCTCCCTAGGGGCTGGCCTGACGGGACAGAGTGTGCGAGGAGTGCTGGGGATGCTGCCCAACAGCAAACCCTCGCCTCCTCACACGTTTGGTGGGCTTGGCAGCTACCAGAGCACGCCCGAGGGCTGGCAAGGGGTGCCAGGGGTCCCAACCTGTGGGACTCCCTTCCAGGCACTGCTGGGGTCCTGCTCCCCACTGTAAGTGGGGCACAAGGGGCTCCCACCCACTGCTGGCTCCTGGCTGGCTGCACACCAAATGGAGCATGCCCGATGCTGGGAATACATCCTTCTGGGGATAAACGCCTTAACCACCTCTGGCTGCAGGGGACCCCCTGCCCTCGAGCTGCCCACGGTCCCTGCTGACACACGGGCAGGAAAGAGAGGCTCTGCCTCCTCCGGGCAGCTGTCTGGGTGCCAAGTGGGTGAAAGACGGCTGCTCCAGTCGCCTCTGCTCCCCAGAAGAAGCACCGGAGGAGGGTGAGGAAAGGGGCTTTCCGCTTGCATTGTGAAAGGGGAATGTGATGGGTTCATCCCCCTCCACTAGGGTCAGTGGGATTTCTAAGAAGAGAGTGGTCATGTCTGAAGTGCATCCCTGAGGCATGCAGGGAGGTCGCCCCATCCCCCTCGCAGGGCTGAGCCTTGGGGACCAGTCGAGACAGCACAGATGGGGAAGAGGGGATGTTGTGGGGTCCAGGCACTTGAGAGGCACATGCAGGCTGGGAACAGGCAGGGGATCTGGTGCAATTTGGGAAGAGAGGAGAGCATCATGTGCGCTGACCCATTTAAGCCTCATCTGGAGCAATTTGGGAGCGCTGGAGCTCCAGCCCCGAGGACACCACAAGCAATGCTGAACACTCACCCCTGCAGAAGCCTCAATAATGCAGTTGCTGAAACTGTGCTGGGGTGGGGGGAGGGAGGGGGGCATGGGAAATGCACCCATCAAAATGTAAATGGGTGATCTGAGCATCACCTCCATCCCCAGACTCTCCTTGTGTAGCACCAGCCACACTGCCACCCTCCTGGAGATCTGCTGGCTGGGGGAGCCCCTGGGGTGACAGCTCCCTGCCAGGCTTGTGGGCTCCGTCACGCTCCCCGGGGTGCTTTGCGGTGCTCTGCTTCCCACCTCCAAGCCACCGAGTTGGAAAGGGCAAAGGGGGAATTTCAGCAAATTCCAGGCACAGCCAGTCCCTGGGGCAGGATCTGGCCTGGCTGCATTCACCTCGTTGGGAAATACTGGGCAGGCATTGCAGCTATTTCAATTTCCTTTGCATCTCCCGGCACGGGAGAGCCTCCCGGACGGCTCCCATTGCGGTCCTAGTCCTGGTGTGGCATGGGGACTGGGGCCACCACCAGCCCACGGGGCTCAGGGCCCCGCTGGATCTCCTCTAGCTGAGGGAACCTGGTCGATCTGATTTAAATGGAGTTTAGTTAAAAAAAAAAAAAAGACCAAACCATGACTTTGCCTGGAGGAAGCAAAGATGATCCTGAGGATCTGGCTAAGATGGATGCAAAAGGTGCCAATTTCTGCTCTGTTAGAGCCCATCTGTCCCTAACACTCATTGCCTTCAGGGCCGTTGATGTTGAGGTCACTGTAGGCGATGGGCAGCAGAGCCAAGACCCTTCAGCTGAGTCCCGCTCAACCACCTCAGGTGACCACCCATCTCCTGGGGTCCCTGCAAACACACATATCCCTCAGCATCATCTTTGGCCTGTGCAGTTTCCCAGCTGGGTGCTTCCTGCAAATGTCCTCGGACATGCTGTGATGGCACTGAGATGGCAGTGGCCAGGTGGGATGCCCCCAGCCCTGGCTCCCTGCTGTCATGCCACGTGTCCTCCTCGCTGCAACTTCTTCAGGGGTCTCAGGAGAAGATGGTTGGGGAACAGTTTGGACACCTGTGCAAAAAGCAACCTATCAGCAATTTCCTTGTCATCTCCCATGTGGCTTGGCAGGAAGGATGCCTGGTGAGGCTGCACCCCAAACTCACCTGTGAACAGACCTAAAAGCACATAGGATGGACCAAAAGCCCTGAAGGCTGCTCTTTTTCACTGCTCTGTTGGGTCTTAGGCTGGCACCGGGCAGAGAAGACCGTGGGGTTCTTGGTCTGGTGCAGTTCTGGGACACAGCTTACATTGGTCCCGCTGCAGGACATCCTCAGAGGAGATCAGATGCTCATCCATGACCCCCTTGAGAGCTGCAGCCCAGGAGCAGGTCAGCAATCCCTAGCAGGGTGGGAGGCTAGCAGAGGGATATGGGTGTCTGGGCAAGTGGAAGGAGGACACACCAAAGCCCAAGGGGCTCCAGCCAGCAAGACAGAGGACGGGGGAAGGAGGGCACTTGGGAGCTACATGTAGGGGAAGAAATGGCTGAGAGGAGGCTCTGGGCTGGGGAACTCTAGGACATGATGGGTGCCAAGGGATGGCTGGACTGGGAAATACCTTGGGGCAGGAAGGGTGGGAGTCCCTATTGTCCACCAGCTGCTTCTCCACCTCCTCTTGGCTTTCAAGACCATGGCAGACCCCAGGAGGGCAGTGTTGGTGAAGAGAGCGCCAAAAAACAGCTTGAAGCTTCATTTGGAAAGCATAGCCCCTTTAGCACCCACGTGGCCCCAGAAACAGCCCTTGGCACCCACAGAGCTGCTTCAGTGTAGCCAGCTCCTGCTTCTCAGGAATGGCACGGGCAGAGGGATGGACCCAGTGCGTGTGTGTCTCCAGGTGAGCCTCGCTGGAGCTCAGCCCAGCATTGCAGCCCAGCACGCTCCGCTGCTGGCACAAGCCCGGACCATCGTCTGTGCCGGCTAATGACTTGAGCTAATCATTTGGCCTGGGTTCAAGACTTCCCTTTTCTTGGCTGCACTCTGTGGTTTCTGTCTTGCCTGGCTACTTTCGGCTGTTGCTGAAGTGTTTCTGCTCCAGTGTGGCCGAGCTCTCCTAACTTTTGGCTCTGCTTGACATGGCTGCAACTTTCTTGTCTTCCCTGCAGAATGTCTAGGGGGACATCTACTTCTCTTGCACACCCCAACACAAGCTGCATTGCCGCCACCTTGTCTTCGCACGTGGGGCGGAGCAGCGGGTTTGCTCTGCTATGGGTACAGCTGTGTGAATCCTCCTCTGCCGCTTCAGCGCAGCATCATCTTACTTGTCTCAGCTGAGGTCCATGGATTCAGCTCCTCCATGGGGAAGAGGTTTTGGCCCCTGCTGTGCCCTCCAGATCCCGGCCCATTGCCTCTCCTTTCAGCCTCTGGCAGGGAATCAGTCTCCTTGGAGGTGTTTCCCCATGGCAGCACTGCAGCCACCTACCTCGCCAGCAAGAGGCTCCCGCTAACCCTGACACCTTATTTTCCTTAAAAACAGCATTCTGCAAGAAAGCTGGAAGCAGCGTGCAAATGCCCATGTGTGTGCACATGTGGGGCTGTGTGTGCACATGTGGGGCACATGGGGGGCTGCATTTGTGTACCCGTGTCTGTGCTCACACACCCCCTCCTGCGTGGGTATCAGTGCCCAAGCGTGGGACAAACTCCGGCGCTCTTCCACAAGCCCTGCTTTTAGGGTAAAATTTGGGGTAAATTAGAGCACCCTCACGTGCATGTTTTTTAACCCATCTTAGCCTAAAGCCCACCTAGCATCTGAAGGGAAAAAAAACCCAAAACATGCCCGTGTGGTGTTTAGCTCTGCAGCCACAGAGACACGGGGATACATTTCACGTGCTGGGTCGCTCCCGCCATCCGCTCGTGCTTTGCCGTTTGTGGTTGCAGACGTATTCAGCTGGGCCTCATTTCAAGGGGGTTTTTTGCAATCATTTCACAATCCCCTGATGCTGTGACCAGCACAAGAAGGAGTCCCGCAGAAGGCAGGGCTGGATGCGCTGCGTCCCTGACAAACCAGGGCTGACTCCAGCCCTCCCACGGCAGCCCCGTCTGACTCCCAGTGCGCGGGTGTCAGTTCCCAGGCTCCCAGCACAGCCCAGGCCAGAGCACAGCTTCATTAATGACTTGGTTTAATGTTGTTTTCCCAAAATAGCCGAGAGCACAGAGCCCCTGCTTTGAGTAAGTGGTGCTTGTTCGGGGTCAGAGTCGGAGGGACAGGCTCAGCCGTGAGCGAGAGGCGCCCTGTACTAAACCACTTTGTGCCCCCATCTTTGCTGGCACCTCAGGACCTCTCGGTGGGGACGGCTGAGCAAACAGGATGGCTTCACCTTGCTGGGCAGCACAGCTGCAAGAGAGGGGACTTGCACAGTCCCCCTCCCCTGTGCCAGCATCTCCCAGCCCGTCCACCCCAGGGACACAGCGCCCGGGGGGGGGACTGCAAACACCCAGACCTGGGGGATGATGGTGTGTGGGGCAGCAGAGCAGCCCTCCACGCAGCCCTTCCCGCCCCACCAAAGCCCACCACAACAGCCAGAACGAGTGAGTTTGGTTGTAAAGGATATATTTTATTGCCTCGCATCCTGTCCAAAAGCTGGTCTGGCAGACGGCCGCGTGCTCCCACCTGGAGGAGAGGGCAGCACGGAGCCAGCTCAGCACCCGTCCCCTGCTCAGGGCCGGTATCTTGGACTTCACAGTTTCTTTACACAGCCTTAAAATAATAAACCTAAATGCCCGCCTAATAAAGCAATCAAAACAGATAAATGTGCTTGATAGAAACACTCAGCTACAAGCTTTACTCCAGCCAACACACAGCCTTTGCTGATACTGTTAAGCCCCGCAAATCCTATTATTGCAATTATATGACTTAATAGACCTTTACTGACCAAAGTCCACGTCTGAAGTCTCTGCAAGCAGATAGCACTGAGAATGCGGTACAGCCCTTCAACTTGCTCCTTCTCGGCATGCTGGAGGGGGTTTGCAAGCACAGGGAGATGCCATTTCCCCGCCAGCCCTTTCCCGGGGATCTGTCCCCCCTCTACTCGCAGCCTCACCTTGTGGTATTGTCGGGTTAGTGACTTCTCATTTTGCTAAGGGTTTGGAATGGAGCTGCTCTCAAATGCCTGCAGCGTGTCTGCGATGAATTTTGCAAAGTCTTCTATTTCCCCACCTGCACAGCCTCACACGCAGTTTTCACTGTGTGGGCTTTTCAGACTTGGGAAGAAAGTGTATGAGAGTTTTTTGGTTTTTTTTTTCCCCAGAAACTAAGCATTTGGCTTAATAATGTCTGAATCTCTGACAGCAGCAAAACCAAGGGAAATAAAAGGGTAAACTTCCACTAAAATTAACAATTTGTTCTGATTTCATTGCAATTTTGTACCTAAAAAAAAATAAAAATCAAAGGGACAAATCCTGTCTGTCTTCCTCCAAACTACACTGCAACAGTGCGCTATAGAAGCCGAAGGGAAAGCCTAGAACAGCCCAGACATACGGCTACACTGCCACCCGCGCTGTCCCCAAACTTTCCATCTCAGCTGCTATTAATTGCCCTACGAGGAAGCACCCAGCAAGCAGCCCGGGCAGGACCACGGGGACGTGGGACCTGCCTGCCACCCCACAGCCCTGCAAGCCAAAAAAGGAGCACAGGTGAGAGGGAAATGAAACGCAGACATTGTTTATTTGGTAGAAAAATAAGAGTGATCTTCCAGAAAAGCCAGCCTGCAGCATAAAGGGTACTCTGTGAAGCACAAGGAGCCAGAAGCAGAGCCCTCCAGGAAGACGGAATGAAAGCACAGTCTTTAAATATAAATACAAATGTATAACCCCCCCAAAAAAAGTCACAGGAAAAGCTGCCATCCTGCCAGGCTACAAAAATCCCCTCTGGTAGGAAGGCTGCCCGCTTTCCCTTGGGGGGCTACGGCTCAGCTCCCATGCGGGTCCAAGTCCCCGCTGGCGTGGCTGTGGGGCGAGAGAGGACCTGGGTGCCCCCCGCCACCGAGAGCACCCAGCCGGTGCAGGGGTCCTGGCTGGGAGGATCTCTGCGGCAGGCACGGCAGTGCCGGGGGGTCTGCGGAGCAGAAGGCAGCCCCCTCGGCCAGCCCCGTCCTCGCCCCGGGGCCGGTGGGCGGGTGGGTGGTCGGTAGATGTCCATTGCCAGGCGTTGGGTCAGTCATCGGTGGGGAAGGCGTCCGTCCTAGGGGAGAGGAAGGCAAGGAGGAGGGAGTGAGGTGGGGACGGTCACAGCAAGAGCACCCACCCCAGCTGGGGAGCCGTTGCCTTGCATGATGTGCTTTGCCCTTCCCCCAAGCATCGCCTTACCCCAACAGCACCAGAAAGAAATCTGATTTTAAGGCAAGCACAGGCCAGGAGGGAGCTGTGCCCTGAGTGCCTTCACCCTCCAGCCATGGCTCTGGCAGCCCTCCCATGCTCGATCCCAGGAGCCAGACGTCTGCCCTCCCACGGCGAAGGATCTGGGATGGGGAGCAGCACCATCACCCCATCACCCTGCCGCCTCCTGCTCCCCCCCCTACCTACCTCTTCGGGCCTGAATTAGACCCGCTGCCGCTTCTGCCGCCTGGGTCTGCCCCCGGGACGGGTTCCCTTCTTCTTGTCCTTCTTGTCATTCTTCACCTTCTTGTCCAGGTTCTGCATCAGCTTCTGGACAGTGGGATTGGTGGGAGAGGCGCAGATTTTCCTGTTCTTCCTGGTGGTAAACCTGTGGGTGCAGGCAGAAAGGTTTGCTTGGGGGTGGGCAGGGGGGAGGACATGGGGAGGGAGGGTTTGGCCAGAGCCAAATTGCTCCACATGGCCCCGACCACCGTAGGGTACTCACACAACAGAAGGCAGCAAACATCCCGACTCAGGTCCCTGGAGGATGTAGGACTTCACCAAGTGGTTGGGGATGGTGTTCTGGCTGTTCTTCAGGCAGCAGTCCGAGGCCGAGCTGCTAAAGCCTGGGGGCAAGGAGAGTAGGTGGGATTTCAGACCCTCACCTAGCCAGGGCACCTTCCCAGCCCCAGGGGAGCACAGCACAGCCAGCTGATAGCAGAGGGCTCGCTTGGTGTCATTCATGGGAGAGACGCTGGGGCAGCACGTGAGGGTGGGAGCTCTCAACCTCAGTACCCATTTGCCCGTCAGACCCTGCCCCGGGGATATGTGACACCAATTTCACTGCCAGGGGAGGGGAAACTGAGGCAGAGATGGGCTCCTTGCAAAAGGGACTGAACCTTGTTCTCCTGCCTGTGCCGTTCAACTTGGAGTTCTGCTGCCCCACCAGCCACGTGCGCACGCACATGTGCTCCCGAGCCAAGCAAGCACGGGAAGCCAACACCGCACACCAATCAGGCACACGCACACACACATACACACACACACCTTACACAGGACTGCACTGCAAACCCCACACTCCCAGCCATGCACATACCCAAAGGCACCACAAACAACCCCTGTGCAGGGCGACCGCACCACCCAGCACCCTGCACAGACCCCGCTGAGCACCCATCCCTTGCCCCATCCCCACCAGGGGTGGGCAGGAGGGCTTTGTGCCCCTCACCTTGAGCCTGGGCGATGAGCATGGTAGCAGCCAGCAGCAGCAGCGGCAGGAGGAGACGCAGAGCCATGGTGGGTGCTTCGGCTGCTGAGCCAGGCACAACTGGAGAGCAGGACACGCACTGCTGCCTTGTGCGGAGGCTGCTCCTATTTATCTCCAGACACGTTGCTTTCATTTTCGGCCAGCCTGGCAGGCAGCCCACCAGCCGGCCGAGGGCCGGGTGATGGAGAAGTGGGAGGGTGGGGTGTTCCTGTAAGCTGCAAGCCCCCCTTTACAGATATGTCCTGTCTTGTTCCCAGCTGCCCATCATGGTACGGGGTGCCAGGTGGGGGGCATACTGGAGACACAGCCCCCATCATGGCTAGATGAGTTTGTAGGCTCCTGTTTCCTATCCGGTCCTGCAACCTGCCGCTACCTGCTCTCGGCAGGTCGGGTGTTGCTGCTTGCCTGTTTGTTCCCCAGACAAGGACCCTGGCAGGTGGCCAAGCCATTAGGGAAACCGAGGAGTCAATCTGTTTTGCTTCCCCACCTCGTGCTTTGCTCCCAAGCCAAGCCACCCACCCCACACAGGTGAGAAAGGGCTCAGGGTGACCACACATCCCAGCCCCCTGAGCCCCCATCCCCGTCCAGCTGCCTCCGGGGCCTCCCCAAACAGCTGAACACATCTGTAGGGTTGGGATGTGCAGGGGCCGGACTGCAAATGGGGCTGAGGGAGATAGCACAGCCCACCATGTGTTGGTGCTGATGCCAAATTGCGGGGAGCTGAGGATGAGCAGGGACCTCAACTAGCTGGAGGAACGGGCTGACGGGAACCTCCTGAGGTTCAACACAGACAAAATGTGAAGTCCTACAGGTGGGACAGTGTGACCCCATGCAGCCAGACAGGTTGGGCATGGCTGGCAAGACAGGGGCTATGCAGAAGTGGACCTGGAGGAGTTGAATAGGAGTCCTCGAGGCAACCCTGTGGTGGCAAAGGCCACCCAAAGAGATGGTCACATGGCTGGACCAAACCCTGAGCAACCTGGTGAAACACTGGTCCTGCTCTGAGCAGGGGATGGCCAGAGACCTCCAGACTTCCATTCAATTGCCGGGGCATGGTCTGAAAGAGACCAAGGATGGAGGTTTCACAAACACTTTGGGCAACCTGTTCCAGTGCTTGAAATGTTCTCATGCTGAAAACTTTTTCCCTGCTATTTAATTGGAAATTCCCTTGATGCATCCACTGCCTCTTGCCCTGTCCCAGGACCCCTCCAAGAAGAGCTGGGCATGGGTGTCTCTCCGGCCCCACCAGGCAACCAGTTGTGATGGGGTCTCCCAGATGCCAGTGGGAGCCAAGCCCCTTTCCCAGCCCTGTTGCCTGCCCCCTGGGGTGCAGCCCCACGACTTTTCACTGGTTCCTGATAAGGACCCTCATCAACAGCTATCAAGGGCAATGAATAACCCAGGGGGAGACCAAAGTCCTGGCTGCTGTAGAAAGCAGAGCCGCGATAAGATGCCCAGGCTCTTGTCCCCCTCAGTGGGGAGGGGGCAATCAATGCTGACATGACAGTGGGGAGGGCTCACCAGCAGCTGCCCTGCAGCCCTCTCTTGGGCAAAGAGACTAGCAAGCTGCGGTGGCTTGCTGCCTTCCTCGGAGACAAGTTGGGTGCCTGGGACAGCATGGGATCCAGGGCTGCGGTCCTGTGACTTCCCCCATCACCCGTGCAGCAGAAAAAGGGAGCTCTCATGCTGGGGGGTACCTGTGCGCCCAGCACCCGGACTGGGGGAGGCAGTGCCCCACACACTCATGCAGCACCAAGGTCGATGTGGTTTCAGGCAGCAGCCCCTGGGGCATGCAGCAGGCACGGGACATGGGCAACAGCGGGTTGCCTGTGGGTGCATCTGCCCAGTGTGCTGGGCAGCATGTGGAACTGGTCCCTGGAGGTGTCCTATGTGCTGTCATCCATCCCTCCAACCCCAAAGTACTGGTGGCATCAGGACAGGGCAGGAAAAGAAGAGCCACACTGGCACTGACCGCCTTTCCAGCCTTTATTTGTGCAACATCTCCAGGCAGCAATGCCCACCTGAGCACCTGGATGAACCCTTGCCCTTGGCACAGATGTCCCACTGCAGATCCATGTGCTGGGGGAGCACTGATCCCTTAGCCATCCACGCTGGAGAAGTGTCTCCTAGAGCCTATGTGGTGTGAGGACAATAGATGTGTCACAGGTTGCCCCCAGCATGGACTGGTCCAGCCCAGGGTTCCCTCCACTCCTGAAAGAGCCCAGGAGACCTCTGCAGTCCCACCATGGAGCCCAGATCCCTGCCTTGCCCAGTCCCAGACCCAGCCATGGCAGCAGGCGCCTGGAAAGTCCCTGGCTCTCTGCATGTTTTCAAGACACTGCAGCAGCATCCTCTGGCCAGAGGCCAGCCCCGAATATGGTCTGAGCTGCTGAGGAGGTCCAGGGCACACGTTCCTTTCACAGGCATCAAAGCTTGGCAAGTCTCTAATTGCTGCAATTCGCACCCCAAAGAAAGTAGCCGGCTGAGCAGACCCTCACTCCAATCCCTCCAGGGAAGGTGGATTGGAGAGGACCCAGGAGGGAACAAACTAAGGGCAGGGGTACTTGGCCATTGCTCTGGCTGAGCAATGCAGACACACCTGTATGCCTGATCAGCAGGGCCCCATGGACACTGGCGTGGAGGTCCATGCCCCGTCTCCCTCCTACCTCCCTTCCCTCAGAGCCCGTGGTTCACTCCTTCCTCCCTAAGTGCCTTGCTCTGTCACCTGTCCCTGCACAGCAGGGAGAAAGATGAGATCTTCTGGCAGTGAGAGAGGGGTGAGCATCCCTGCTTACAGGGGCATTGCAACGCAGGCTGAAATTTTGGGATACAAAGGAGCTGCTGGGGGTGGGGGGTGTAGGCAAGGCTCTTTAGGGCTCTCCAACACCAGCAGCCTCCAGCAGCTGCTCTGACCAGGCACAACTTCTTGCATCCGCCCACAAAGCACATTTCTCACCAGCTTGGGCTCCTGCAGCCACCACCTTTTTCTCAGAGGTGCAGGACGGAGGCAGACACAGGGAGGGGAACATAACCAAGCAGGTTGCCCCACTGCAGTGTCTCAACTACAAAGAACCTGTTTCCAGCCCCAGGGTTTGTGTCGGATGCCATACAGAGTCGTTGCAACAGGGCTTCGTGCAATGGTGCCTCCAGCTGCCCCCATACTCAGGTAGCCCAGCTCCAGCCCTCTGGACATCCCTGTGGTAGAGGGACCTCCAGGCTGCAAGAAGAGGGGAGGATGTCCTAGGCAGAGCCTACAGTGTCCCTGCATACCGAGCGTGCAAAAACAGTGGGACCATAGCAAAAGTCACCCAACCGCCTTGCTTGTCAGCCTTTCCCAGGCAGTGAAACCACTGTGGCAGCTTGTAGGGACTCACTCAAGCCTCCATCCCGAGTGTTTCCCATGTTTTCACCCTGCACCCCAGCACCAGAGCCTGGAGTTTGCCCATTAATTACTTCCCTGGCTTCCACCATTGCAGTTTCCTGGCGTCTCACCCCATAATGCAAGGAGATCCTCTCCCTGCTGACCCCTCAGCCCTCTGCTCATCCAGCCCTGGGCTGCCCTTCAGCCCTGCAAAAGCCTCCAGCTCTGTCCCGCTTCACCAGACAGCAGGGTCTGCTCCCCTGCAGGCTCGGGGCTGGGAGCAGAGGCTCCTCAGGTACACGCATGGACCGAAGGCATCAAGGGGAACCAACCAGGGGGACTGGGAATTTCCAAATCCTTCTGGATGCTGCCTCCAAGTTAAAGTCACTGCTAACAGGAACAGGGTCGAGCAGCTCAGCTCAACCCGCTGACCAGCAAATTCCTTCCTGCAGAGGCCCCGATTCCCAGGACCCAGCACCGAGGTAGTTTGCAAAGCTAAAACATGGAAAAACCCCATAGCTGGGAAGGGGAGCAGGCTGCCTGCCAGGCACACCGTATAGAAACGCCGTATAGCGAAATGGTCCTCGGGAAGCGGGAAAGAATTGCTGGAAGCCGGCAGCACACGAGCCAGGCAGGCTCCCTGCTGGCTGCTGCGCCGTTCCCTGGCATTCGGCGAGGCTGATGGGAAGAGCGCGATGAGCACAACATGCTGGGAAGAGAAGGGAAGTCAGCTCTCCGAGAGTCCCCTCCCCACGCACGGCCGCTGGAGCCGTCTGGGCTTGGAGACGGTTTTCAGCCAGGAGAAGTTTGCCCCCCCAAACACACACACCAGGTGGAAATTTGGTTTTCAAGCTGGATGTGGGTGCAAGGAGTTAACCCTTTGGCTGCTATCATGCCTGCAGAGCAGCTGAGACACTTTGGGGCAGGACAGGCTCTCTGCTGGAAAATGTTCAGGGGGGTAGCGAGCAGGCTGAGAGGGACCCAAGTGGGTCCTGTGCCGTGGCAAGATGCCCTCTTCTTACAGCATCCTCTGCGTGGTGTGCAGTGCTGCCCGTAGTGCTCCCTCAGACCTAAATGCAAGGAGCCGGGCAGAATCTGTGTCCGATCTCCCTGTGGAAAGCATGTGGTCAGGGTTGCTCGGCTCTCACCCTTCCTGATCCAGGCATTACCCAACACACATGATCCTTTGGGCTCAGGCTCTTGTGAGCGTGCACATTTGTCACTACGTCACCAGGAAATATATTCAGTGCTGAAAGGGGTGATGGCGCAGAGCCTGTTCCTCCGTGGCACAGCAGAGCCCTCCATGGGATGGCCGAGGCTCGTGGTGGAAAGGGGATACGGCAAGAGGCTCCTGCTCTTGGCAGAGACGCTAAGCCAGAGAGCAGTAAACACTGCAGGGAAGAGGGGGTCAACTGGTGTTTGAATAACCCTCCAAAAACTGGGCCACTCTGAGCCCTTCCGCCAACCACAGGCTCTGCCCTCGCTCTTCCACCGAGAAGCACATCAATCCTCCATCCAGAAATCCCACGGTTTGTCGTTTAGCAGCGTAAAACTTAGTGGAAAATGCTGGCGCCAACCCAACCTTCGTTGAAAGTGGAGATGTAACAAGTCATAAATCCTCTCACGGCAAAACGAGCAGCAGCCCCCAAAGCAAGGCACGGCGTGCGTGCCAGCCGAGGCAGGAGCTCTGCGCAGTTTGGAATGGGTGGGTTGGCTGGGATCTGTCCGGGCCGGGATGCGCACATGTGTACGCTTCGTGCAAAGGCATCGTACTGGCGTGTGAATTTAGAGAGACTCGAGAAGCTGCTGGGAAAAAAAGCTGACTTGAGTGTTGTTGGAGAGGAAACTGCTCCTTCTCCATCTCAGTGCCGAGAGACGTTGGACTTTATACTTGACATCAGGCAGAGCCGTGCTGCAGACGCCCGGCGTCTGCCCAGCAGCCTGCTCTGCCCCATGCTTCTGGCACAAGCTCAGCTCCACGGGCTGAAGAGACTGGATCCAGCCTCCAGAGCAAACAGCGGCTGGCATACACGGCAAGTTCAGCAAGAGGGGGGAAACAGAGACAGAAATTAAAGACGGCCAAAGGGAAATGAAGCAAAACATCGAGAAGGCTCTGGAGAGTTTGCAGAAGACGTTAGAGCAACACATAAACTAGGAACTGGATATGCTCCAACCAAGAGTGGAAAACACCAGAGAAGGGCTCTGCTCCCGGTGATGGCTCAGCCGCTCTAACCAGGGAAGCAGCCACCCAACACCCAGGCAGCGGTGGAAAATGCAAAAGGCTGAGATGAAGCCCCACAGGAATGGGAGCTGCTGGGCACTGACACCAAGCAGAGACCTGCCGCGTTGCCTGCCAGCTTCATGGGCCATGCACATCTGGACTTGGCATCAGAGGGAGCACCGGTGGCCAGGAGGTCACTTGAATAGCGTCCGGCCGAGCCCTTCCCAGCAGCCTGCAGGGAAAGGAAACAGCTGGTGGAAGGGAAAAAAAGGGACAAGGGATCTCCAGGAGCCCAGCTCCACACTGGACAGGTCTCATCCTGCCCGGATATAATTAAAAGATTAGAAGAAGTTATATACTCCACACCTAAATATAACTGGTCATAACAGTAATTTAGAGCAGCAGGGCAGAGCGATGGAGCTGTCTAAACCCTTCAATAGCTGACTCCACCACAGCAGCAGCACTTGAAGACATGAGGAGTGACCTGAGGGTCATTTTGGCACTCGGGCAGACAGGAGTAAGGCAGAGGGGATGCCCTGCACCACCAAGGAGACCTACACAATACGGACCAACCTCCTCCCAGGCACACACAGAGCAGGGACTAACCTGGGTGCACCAAAGACCTGAGGAGTCAAGACTGGTGGTTTGACTTGGCCATCAAATTTGTGTCTCCAAGAGAAGGCAGGAGAGAAGAGGCACCCGCCAGAGTACAGGGAAAACAGTGTTTGGAACTGGGACTCTGCTTGAGATGCCGCAGCCGGTCGGTGAGCATCTGAGCTCTTTGGTTCGGCGGGTGGCTGCAGGCGGTGTGTGATGGGCTGGGAGCAGTGCGAGGGGCTGGAAATTCCCTTTGGGTTTGGGGATCAGGCGAGACGGCTGTTTACAGCAAGGGAAGAGCTGCAGGGCCAGAAGCCGGCAGACCTCCCGGCAGCATCTGCCTGACAAAGCCCTGCAGAACTTGCAATGGCAGCTCCGGGAAAGTCACCCAGCCAGTTCCTAAGACCCTCCTGGAGGGTGCCTGACTCAGGCATCAGGAGGAAGGGGAGACACACCACCATCCCCACTGATGGGTCCCATCCCAACGCCTGGACAGCAAAGCAGACCATGCATGTTGCAGAGGTCTGGAAGAGTTCAGGGCTGCCAAGACGAGACTGAGCCCAGGCCCTGTCCCGTGTCCCCCTGAAGTGACTGACTGGTTGCAGTCACAAACAGGAATTTCCGCCTCCCCAAGAATACCACAAGGGTTGCAACCCCAATTTCCATCTGTGCAGGGCTCCAATCCAGGCCCGAAGTTTACAGTTGCCAGCACTGCAAACGCCCATGTGGCTGCACCAAGGCAAGGTTACAGTGTCAAGAAAGAGGTTTATGAGACCAGTTGATATGGTTGGCATCACTTGATAGGCAGGGAGAGCATCGTCGAGATATGCTGCTGTCCCCATTGCCTACAACTACCTCCCACTGGACAGCGGATCACTTAGACAAATACCACAGCCCCTGAAACCCCCCAGGACGGAGGTCTGGCAGACGTGGTCCATCCTATGCCCCTTGGGTTTCTCCCTCCACTCAGCAGGGAGATGAGGCTGGATCCAAATCTTCCCACAGGTTTCCAGATACATATCATTCTCTGCCTGTTCCCATCTCTTCACACCCTCTTCAGAGCCTTATTAGACCGAGGCTTGATGCTGAGTTGGGCAGGTCATGTCCCACCAACAACTCACAGCATCAAGCACATCCCAGCACACCCCAGGGGTAGCACAGTTTTAACTTAAAAATAGGCTGCTCTGCTGTTGTGGGTTAACCCCAGTAAGCAGCTAAACCTACAGTTTGTTCACTTCCCCCAACAAGTGTCGTGGGGGAGAGAATCAGAAGGGTAAAAAGTGAGAAAACTCTGGCTTGAAATAAAGGGCAAATTATGAGGTAAAGCAAAAGCTGCGTGCACAAGCCAAGCAAAATAAGGAATTCATTCACTACTTCCCATTGGCAGGCAGATGTTTAGCAACTTCCAGGAAAGCCTTCATCATGCTGATGAAGTAAATACCTTCATCACACGTAGTGGTTACTTGGGAAGACAAATGATACAACTCCAAACTTCCCTCCTTCCTCCTTCTTTCCCCCAGCTTTTATTGCTGATCACAACACCATATAGTATGGGATATCCCTTTGTTCAGCTGGGGTGAGCTGTCCCACCTGTGTCCCCTCCCAACTTCTCATGCACCCCCAGCTTACAGAAAAGGCCTTGAGACTGTGCAAACATTGTTCAGCAATAATCAAAACATCCTTGTGTTAGCAACACTATTTTGGTCACAAATCCGAAGCAAAGCACCACACAAGCTGCCGGGAAGAAAATTAGCTCTGTCCTAGATAAAACTAGTATAATCTGCACCCGTTATTCAATGCCATTTATGTCATGCTCAGGCCCCACACCATCCAATACATCCTCATTAACCACCACCCATCCTTTGATTTATACACAGGTATCATTCCTTTAGTCCATGGGCCACCCCTGTAGAATGTTCATAAAATGTCTACTGAGTTCATTTAGTCCCTGACTTTGGGCACCATCTAATATGGTGGTCACTCAGAACAGGAGACGTGGTGTGTTGCATGGAGTTACTGGGCAGCAAAGCCAGCTCAGGTCGGGTCACTGCTGCACTTGCACTGCATCTTGTGAGGCTCGTCCTCCTTTGTTTCAGGTGGTTCCTGCCATAGTAATTCCTGTAACGTGCAAATCAAATCATGGGTTACAAGAACGTAAGGGTGTATCCACTACAGTCTCCACCCCTGGTCGCTATGGACTGGGCTATAGGATTTAACATTGCAATGAACCCCTACCCTTGCCCCTGCTCTGCTGTAAACTTATCCATGGGCCACAATCCCTTCAGGGGAGAACCTGCTCTGGCGTAGCAGGGGAGGTTGGACTAGGTGACCTTTAACGGTCCCTTCCAACCCAAACTATTCTATGATTCTATGGCCTTATCTGTGGGCTGCAATCTTTTAGGGGTGTTCCTGCTCCAGTGTGGCATTATCCACAGCTTGTTCAGGGGTATACCTGCTGTGGTGTGGACTTTTCCATGGCCACAGATGCTTCAATGTGTACCTGCTGCAACATGGACATATCCACAGCCACAGACACCTTGGGGTGTACCTGCTCCCACATGGACTCATCCACAGGTCACAGTCCCTTCGACTCAAGTTCACGCCAGAGTTCCAGCCCGTCCAGTACAGCAGCACAGGAACAACAGCAATGCCCTTGGCATCTGCCAGCCCAGGCGCATGGCCATTGCTGTTATCAAAAAGTTCCCAGGCACAGCAGAGTAAGCTGATAAGCAGTATGGCAAGCAGCAAAAGCAAAAAGCAGCCACTAACAAGCACTGGACTCTGATATACAGTGAGGCAAACAAGCCCCATGGCAAGCACAGCAGCCTGCCAATTAGTAGCTAAACAGCTATAACAGCTATAAATTTGGTCGAGCACACTCCAATCAAATCTGTCATTATCTCAAAGCCTTCAAGGACCACGTTGGGTGCCAAAAAGGCACACTCTGTCCCAGCCAAAACCAGTACATCTGCCACATCGCACATGAACACCTTTCTATTCCCTGGTTAGAGCTTCACCAGCCTAGTCCAACTCTGCCTGTGATGCTGTGGAAGCCCCAGGTGGGATCGCTGCAAGCCCAAACTGCAAGTCAACCTGCTTCTGCCACTGAGGCCAAAATACAATAGTCAGGGAGCTTTATTTTGATAGACACAAAGGACAGAAACAATGGTTATGTTAATCCTGTCTGACCGCAAGCCAGGAGCTATCATTGACTGAGCCCACTGTCATGATTGATCAGATCAATTCCTCTTCTGCAAGCACAACCCAGACATCCCTGCTGTCCATCAGTATGTCCAGTCTCAATAGTTTCAGCAGCCAAAATAACCTGTACTTACAAAATGTGTGGCTGGCACAAACACCAGGGAATCACAAACAGGGCACATGTAGATCAGCGGACCACTGCTGACACCATCCATTTCTGGAGTCAGCCTTTCAGACAGAAAAAAATGAGTAAGGCTTTGAAAGAAGGATGAGGAGGGATACGGCTCATATCCAAGCCAGGACCTCCCTTTATGGCACCGGGGAAGTTTTAATAGATGTCTCTAACGGGGCAGGAGATTGGTGTGCAGCCTTCTCAGGCACCCAAACACAGAGTGTCCCATGAGACTGCCCCACAACAGTATGCATTGGGCACATTTACTCACTCAAAGCTGCAGGGCCAAATCAGAGAGTGGTAAGCAGTTCTCTGTCACTCTGGTTGGCCATGGCCAACAGTTTGTTCCCCACAGTAATTGCAATGCTGAGGTCTCTCATATCTACAGCATCCAGTTCCCCTGAGGAACACAGCATAAAACAAGAAATATCAGATACACCCTCCACCCAACATATCACAAGGAAATACTACAATGTGCAGAAGGGACCCCCAGTCTTCCCAGGGATGGAGGACTGGTGGCACTTGTGGAGACTGCAGAGCATTTCCAAAGCCCCAGAGAGCCCCAGGCTGCTCCGGGGATGCCATTGGGTCAAAACTCAGGATGAACCTGACCCAAATGTCCATGGTCCCTCTCCTCTCCCAAATCATGATCTGCTTCTCACTCGATAGGACTGATTTGCCCTGGAAAAAGGATCTTGTCTGAAAAAACAGTAAGGAAGCTGGCATCTTTTCTGGAGAAGAACCCAAACCTTTCCTCTCTGACCTGGGGAGGAGATGAAGGAGTAATCTGCCATGACCCATCCGGTACTTCCCCCAGCCCAGAGTTGCTCTGTCCCAATGGGCTGGTGCGTCCTGTCTCCATCCTTGTGATGTGTCTTCAGAGCGTTGTCAGGCGGATGCTGCCGGGAGGTCTGCCGGCTTCTGGCCCTGCAGCTCTT
>RSEF01000031.1:8552177-8571086 GCA_003993805.1 Himantopus leucocephalus
CCAAACACTGTTTTCCCTGTACTCTGGCGGGTGCCTCTTCTCTTCTGCCTCCTCTTGGAGACCAGTTCAGTGTGACACATGAGGCCATTTGCCCTTTGCAGAGAGCAATGGAGACAGCAAGATGGTCCTAACACAGCCAGGGCTGTTGCGGCATATAGATACTGGATAGAGGAACATCTCTGTGCACTCAAAGCGGATCTACCTCTGGTTGCCCAGCTGTTGGGTAGCTCTCCACATACCCATGGAGCCCTCCATTCTGTACACTCTGAAGGTCCAACTCCCCATCATAGGACCCTGGGGCCCAGGGGTCCCATCCCTGCCTCTCCTGATGGGTCCTGTCCCGATGCCTTGGCAGCAGAGCAGACCCTGCACGTTGCAGAGGTCTGGATGAGCTCAAGGCTGCCAAGACAAGATTCAGACCAGATCGTGCCCCATGTATCTCAACAGTAATTGACTGTAGCTGCAATCAGGAAGGGGATTTTGCACCCCCAGGAAGACCACAAGGGCCATGGCCCTAATTCCCATCTGCGCAGGGCTCTGCTCCAGTACCGAAGGTCTCTGTGAGACTTGCCAACATTGCAAAACAACAGCCTCGCTGGAGGGAGACGGGGAAGAAGTACAAACCAGCAGCAGAGGATTTTGTGCCGTTTCAGTGCCGAAACCTCTGGGAGTGTTCCTTCTCTCTTTGTATTCACCTTGTGCTCCCACATCTGGGAGCAGGACTGGTGGGGATCTGCAAGCCCAGAGCCCAGCTCACCCCATAAGCTGCATGCTAGTTGCCCAGTGAGAGGACCTTTGCACTAAGCCTGGAAAACAAAAGGCTGAAACATCTCCCCTCCTCTCCACACAACGTAGCATCCCTTCATGATCCAACAGCCAAAGCTTGTGACCAGAGACAGAAACTTGATGTTGGAGCTAAAATCCAGAGCCGAAGAGGAAGGGAGCAGAGTTCAGAGCATCTCCTGCATCTTCCCAGGCAGGCATGGACAGAGGAAATTGTTACCCGTGATGCTAGCAGGGCTGCGGGGTTCAGAGCTGCAGATAAGGGGCTTCAGACCCCACATTGACAACCCCTCTATTTGTCTGATGCCTCCAGCATCATGGAAAGGGGCACCACGTGCTTTTTTGACCAAGCAGGATTTCCTCTGAAGCACAATCTGCATTTTTTCTTCCAAACAGTAAGACCCCGCCAGCCCCACAGCTCCCCTTGCCAGAGGGGTGACAGCACGCAGCGTGAGGGAGTGAGGGCACAAGCCTCAGCACAGCCCCACCACAGTCTGGCAGGATGCCCTGAACCGCCCTGGGGTGCAGTACCCCCTGTCTTCCCCTGCTCCCATCTGCAGTGGCCCTGGTGCTCCGGAGAGGTTGTGTCTCCCCATCTGGCTGGCTCACCCTGTGTCAGGGCAGCACTAGCACACATAAGGATTGGTCTAAGCAGGTTTGAGGAGAGGGTTTGGAGCACAAACGCATAGGCCAGGTAGCATGTTTACAACTGAAAGAACACAAGACACTCTGCTCTCCAAAAAGGGAGGCTGGAACAGCCAGGGTGGATGTCCAACCTTGCACTTCTGCACAGCTTCAGCTTCTCATGGAAGTAACCTCAGCTCAGGAGACCCCCCACCTCCCACCATCAGGCCCATCACACTAACCCCATCTCCTCCCTGCCTCTCATTAAGTGCCTCTTCATCTCCCGTCCTCGTGATGCTAGACTCTTTGCCCAGGACAATAGATCTTCCTGGAACCTGTTGAAATTTGCAATCGCTCATGTATCACAGAGAATTAAAAGATTAAGCATATGTCCAGGCTGCGGAGCCTGAGCTGAGCACACAGCCGAGACTGCACACAGCCGGTTTGGCTAGAGCACTGCAAAGATAAGGATAACACTCCAAACATCCAAGCAGCTCTTAGAGGTCAAGTCGCTCTCCCTTCCCATTTGATGTTATCTGCCTTGGGATCTCCTGGGTCGCACACAGATTTCAAGAAAAAATCCCATCTTATTTAAAAGCTTTCAACTGCCAGAGACATCCTCCAGCTTAGGGATGTGCTAGGGGCTAAGTGTCTCCGCAGACACGTGCGCCATCTTTCTGGTCACCCCTGTACCCCTGTTAAATATTGGCATAACATTTTCTTCTAAATCTTCTGGAAATCCCCGCTGTCCAGAGACTTGGCCGGTGCCTGTGCTCGGCACGCTTTGCTGGAATAGGCATTTTATATATGCTAAAGCGAGTGACGCAGGACATTAGAAGAACTCTTCTGGGGTGGGCACAGTCCATCTGACATCGTACTTCCAAATCTCCCTTTGAGGACCTCCCTGAAACAACGTGCTGGGTCCATCCAGCTCCACTGCAGTGCCTTGACCATGGGACACGTCAACATGCTGGCCCCAAGCTGCCAAAGAAAAGCTGAATACAGAAAGCTACAGCTGGGCGACCTGCAGCCCAGGACCCCCACCCAACCTACCAGGGGACCAGAAGCATCCTTTGAGGGTCTGCATGCAGGCAGCAATCTCATGGTCATCAGGTCTGCACTGCACAGGGCTATGACTGGGCAACCCAGTGGTCTCCTCCAGCCTTAAACACCAAATCATGTAAGCAGAAGCCCAAAAGAACAAGAAACCAAGGGAGATATGGCACCTGCACCTTCCTCTGTCCTCACGCCACAGCCAGAGCTCTCCTGCCCATCCCTGGCTGCCAGACCATCTGTGGGCCAAAGCCACCAACACACCCCACACTGCCCACTCCCTTCTCCCTCTCTGAGGATGCCCCCATAAAAAGCTGTCCTTCCAGTCCCTCGGCACTAAACTCAACACAGTGCAATTTCTGGGAAGCTTTGGATCTCACATGTGTTTGTCCCACTTCCCAGGCTCCTCAGCTGCCCAGCTGTTTCTTTCCATTTGAGCTAATCAAAGAGATTAAGGCAAAGACCCAGCCTGGAAGGTTTGCAAACAGCTCCAGCCTGTTTCTGCAAACAGCTTTTGCAGTAGCATTCTTGCACAAAAGCACACGGGACAATAAACCCCGTGGCATCTGTGCAGGGAGTTCCCAAGAAGGGCTGAGTGCTAACACAGCCCAGCCAGGAGCCAGCCAATGCCACTTTGAGCCACCAGCTTGGGGAGACTGCAAACCACAGGGCCACCAGGCCCAGGTCCTTCAAAGGGGAAGCTAAACAGCAAGGCTGGAGAAAAGGTGCCCAGCGCTGTCAGAGGGAAGACTCAAGTCCATAACATATCTAACCATAGAGCTTGGGTCCCAGTGTCCCCTGTCCCCCCAAGAAGTCCGCCCAGGTGTAACCTCCATCCTCCCAAGCACACTAACACACTTACTCCCTCAGGGAGGGGGAAGCCCACCATCCCAGCAGGTCACAGCGGAGCTGAGCAGCCAGCCCAGGGCAGAAGGGAGCCTCCATTGCAGTCCTCTCAGCCAGAGTCCTCCGAACTCCTTCTGCCCCGCGGCTGCAGGCGGTAGCTGCTGGCTGGAGCTGTTCATTACTAGATGGACTCCAGATATTGCAGACTTTGAACTCTCGTGGCCAGGAGACTCCAAGCCAACATGACAGAGAAGCCATCCTGCATCTGTCCAGCTGTGTGCTGAGGTTTCTGCAGCCACCCACCGAGCAAGCTGCTGTCCCTGTCAAAGTAAACAGGTTGTCCTCCCTCTACTAACAAGCTCGAGGGATCGCTTTGAACCCCCAGCCCATCTGTAGCCCCATGTTTGCCATTGTATGAAGCAAGCAGCTTGCAGCTGGCCTCGCTGTGACTTCAAGGGTAAAGAAGGGGGTGCAGCCACCTGGGGGTCCTGATGGACTGCAGTATATGATGGACAGTTGACAAACATGACCCTTCCCAGGCGTTCCGCACTGAGTCCCAAGGGATGGATGTGAAGGTGAGCTGCGGAGGAGAGAGAAGCCATAAAAGGGGTTTGTGTTTTAAAAGTGCTCTTTTCCCCCAGCGTGGCAGAGAAGGTCTCCCAGTATCACTGCTTTTGAGGTGAGGAAGGCTGGCTGATGTGCCAACACCAGGGCAGGAGCAGAGAACACAGCTCATTTCCCTGGCAATGAAGGGACCCAAGCAAGCCTGTCCAGCTCGAGGCATGTGAAACGGGGAGGTCTGTCCTCCTCTCCTTCCCCTCCCTGCTGCCAGCCCCCTCATCCTCCCCAGGGCCAGCACAGCACAAGTCTGGGGTGATCTACATCAGGCTCAAATGGCTGCAGAGATGCGGCCTCGCTTGCAGCCACACCAGGACCTCCTCTGCCTGCTGGTCAGCAGTTTTGAAGGCAGACAACGGGCAATACTTGCACTGCTGCAAAGCACGAAGCTCAAGCTAAGCACGGCTGGATTTCAGCAGGGTACAAGGTGAGCAGGGATCCGGATGGCCCAGGTGCAGGGAGCCCGCCGGGTGTCCTGTCTGTGGCATCTTGGCTAGAGAAGGTCTCATCCCCTTCTTGGCACGGCCATCACCTTCCCAGGGTGATGTCTTCCAGGGATCACAGCCTGAACCTTTTGCCAATAATTCAAACAGGACAACTTGGACCCCACAACCGGTCAGTTAAACCAGAAACATTGCTCAGATTTACAGAGGGGAGATTTTGAGACAGTTTAATTAATTTAATGGAGGGGCACAACCAGAGGAAGAAAACCAGGAAAAGTACTTTCAATTCTCCTCTTTTTTCTTTTTTTTTTTTTCTTTTAAATAAGCATGTTCCTGAAAGGCACGTGGGTGAAAGGCATGGGTTTTCCAGCCAAGGGAGCTGCCAGAGGAGCACTGGGGACCCCACACTGACCAGGGGACCCTGGGAACCCGCAGCACTGGTGAATGTCCTTGCCGTGAACCGTGGTGAGAGACGAGACTGTTTCTCATTAGTCAGGAGGACAAAAGCGTCCCAGAAAATCACAGGGACACAACCAGATAGAGGAGCTTTTTGGGTGACTAACTGTCCATGGATGAGGGGCAAGGGAGGACAAAAGAAGGAAAAAGAGAGCACACAGACCCGATTTCTCAACTTCATGACGTAGCGGCAGCGGCTCTTGGGCAGACAGAAACTGCAGTGGCCATACAATTTGTCCCTTTCCCTGCTGGTTTCTCCATAGCTGCAGCCCCCGGTCTCCCAGCACCTCAACCACAAAACCAGGGATCGCCTATAATTTCAGAAAAGTCTTTTGCATTTGTACCTCCTGATTTATTACCGCAGCTGCCCTGGAGTGAGAGTGTCCTCCTGAAGCAATGCTGGGGCTGCAGTGGCACTGCTGGAACATCACTGCGTGTGCTGATATCTTGTGTGCACGCTCCCTCTCATGCTTTCGAGCCGGGCCAGCTAGCGCTGAGCTAAGTGTATGGGGGTGAGCAGGGTCAGGGACCATCCTCGAGGGACGGGGGATGCGGCCACTCCGTCTGGAGATGAGAGACCTTGGCCCTGGGCAGCTCCCTGCCAGCTGGCCAGGGTGCCTGGTGGCCTTCCCGCTCACACTTAATCAGCTTATCCCAACCCAGCAGTTCCCTCATTAATCACCGACGGACGTGGGTCCCACCAGGGCCTGAGAGAGCCTAGACAGTTTCCTTTCCCTGTGCACCCCACAGATTCCCTGATTTACACCCTCCCACCTCTGAAACACAGGCGTAACCTCGTGCCCTGCTCCATTCCTGATGCAGACGTCAGCGTCCCATTGCTTCTTCCCTGGAAGGCAGCTGTGGCCCCCCCATCACCCGAGAAGCTCTGCCCCCAGCCCCAAGGCATGCCCTGCATGGGAACACCCTGCCCCACGCTGCTCTCGGCCCCTTGCCCCGCAGCCCTCTGTGTGAGGCCAAAGAGTTTACAAACGCTTTCCAAGCAGCTCCATTAATTTCCCCTCTCCCATCTCCTTCAGAGCTGGCAGAAGAGCACGTTGGGATGAGTCCGAATCCAGAAGCAAGTGCTAGAAATTGGCTTCATTTCTTATCTGAGTTTGTATGACTCCTAAAGTTGTTTGGTCCCGCTCTTCTCCACCAGCTCCAAGAGCCCTGTCGTCCAAGCAGGTCCTTGCCAAGACCAACTCGTCTCCAGGCTCGGACTGGGCACCTGGGACTGCCTGGGGCCAAGGAGGCTTTCCTACCACCAACCACCGGGCAGTCACTTTCTCCAGCCTTCTCCCATCCCTCCTTCAGGCTCCCCCTGGCCAAGACCATTTTCAGCTGCTGCTGTCCCCAGTCTCCTCCCGCTGCCTTCACAGACTCACAAATGCATCTCATGGATTCACAAATGAAACTAGGTCTCAAGTCCCACCTCCCATCCAAAGCAGAGGCAGCGATGGGATCAGAGCAGGTTGCACAGGACTTTGTCCAGCTGCGTCTTGACAACCTCCAAGGCTGGAGATCCCACCACCTCTCCAGGCTCCTCTTCAAACACATGGTTGTTCCTGTTGGGAAAAACTTCCCCATGCTACAAGCTAGATCACTCTCTCTCATCCTCCCATGCACCTCCATGAGAAGCCTGGCTCTGTCTTCTCAATAATCTCCTCATAGCTGTTGGGGTATTTCTCCCCAAAGCTACCTCTTCTCAAGGGTGGACAAGCCCAGTTCCTCCAGCCTCTCCTTACCAGGCAGCAGCTCCAGCCCCTGCCCATGCTGAATTCTGTTTATCAATGCCTCTCTTGTACTAGGGGGCCCAAACCTGGATGCAGTACCCACATACGGCGTAATAAGTGATGATTAGAAGAGGATAAAAGTTTCCCAGGGTCAGAAAGAAAGAGCTGAGCCCTTCTGCTTTTCAGCAACCCAAGTGCATTGCCAAAACTGTTGCTCCAGCTGCCTTGAAATGACGTGCAGCTCCTGTGCGCACTAAGAACCTATGGGTGATGCCCAGCCTGGCACCAGCCCTGTGTTTGCATTGCCCAAAACCTCACAGGACAAGGCAGTGGAGGGGGACTTTTGCAGACAACAGATCTGGAAAAGAAACGGGTTCCCTGACTCTTTGGATGTCTATGGAAATGTAGCAGCTGCAGGATGCATTTTCTGCAGACTCACAAAGCCTACGGCCAGAGGGAGCCATCAGATCAGCTTCTCACAGCCCTGAGCCTCGCTGGTGGCTGCGTAGCTGCCCAGTCCTTGCAATGTTTTGGCTCCTTGCTTGTCTCCTTGTGCCTGCACTTCTCATCTACACCCATTTAATAAACATTTCCCATCATGCTGAATGTTATCAAGCCCAGAACTGGTCCCGGAGGAATAGCCTGGCAGGTGCCACTTCCCTGCAGATGGCTACTGGTGCCCAGGGTCACACACGATGTTCCGAATCACCTCCTGCTCCTCCTCAGCTCAGGGCAACCTGGAGTCCCCAAGCTGCCACGGGGACTCCCACCTCTGCTGCACTTCCTAGGGTACCTGTAAAATTCTTCACAGCACAGGGAAGGACAAGAAATGGCAGCGCAGCTTGCAAACAAGGTTACCAAAGGTATCTCCGAGTTTAAATTGTGCAAACGTCACAGAATCTGCAAAAAGCTGCAGAATGGACAAAGTAAGTTGGAAGCGATCCTGGAGACCTTGTTTTGTGAGCTGCGTAGGGAAGAAGCAATGACTAAGCAACGTTAGGATGTTTTCTTTGTGGAGGGCAATTCGGCAGACTGGTGATCACACCTCCGAAGGGCTGCAGGCAAGAGAAGAACTGTTATCATCAAGTCCACCTGCGCGCCACAAAGAAATACTCTCTTCCAACAGCAAGCTGGTAGGCTGCCACCATGTCCAGGAAGAAGTGACCCCTCCACAAGCTGCTCACATTTCTTCATCATCGCAGGGATGGAGGGCAGAGGTGCAGAGCTGGGCAAAAGGGGCCCCTTCCCACGGGTGTGCTTCCATTCCTCTTTAAAACCTTGTGTGGGAGTTGCATTGGCTCTCCTTTACTCTGCTCAGGCTTTTCCCAGAAAGAGCAAACAGTTATTCTTCTTTCAAGATACTTGAAGTAACAGCCATGCTGCCCCTGTGCACCTGACTCACATGAAAGATGCTCTGTGCTCAGAGGAACGTGGATGCCTGAGCAGGGAGATACCCAGTAGATGCCTTGCTGCCCCAACATCTCCTGGGAACACCAGGGAAATTCCAGTTGTGTAAGAAATAAATACCATTCCAGCTAAGATACATCAGCCCATTCTTGCAGGGCTCTCGGGTACACTTTATCTGGGCAGCTACTTTTGAAATATTTGCCCTTGGTGTATGTCTTCTAGCATCCCCTCTAGTGCTCAATAAACTGGGAAGTATTTCACAGCCTTCCTTGCTGCTTCCTAAACACTGAATACAGATATTGCCTTCCTTTCTGCATCTTGCGTAACAGCATTTTCATTCTTTTTGGCAACAGATTTAAAAGTTGAGGATGTATTTTGATAGTAAAAGCTGTGCTCCTCCTCCTCATCGCTGTGGTCAGCCATGCATATCTCCCAGGAGCTTTCACAGTTTTATACACTTCCCAGCTTCTCATTTGCATCTGCTTATGCCGACATTTCAGACAGCTGATCCTCCTTCTTGGCTGAGCCCACCAGTGAAATCCCCTTTCTCACTGGACAGCTCAGGATTCAGCCTCTAGTAACAAATTTCTGAAGCACATGCCTTTTCCCTTCCTTTTTTTCAGCCTCCACTGCTTTGCTTGCTGCAAAACTTGCTCAGGGTACACTCAATCCCCCTGTCTATGTCAATGACGAAGATATTAAATAGTACTGGTCCCAGTACGGACACGTGAGGGACACGACTCATTACTGTTTTCCACTTGGACATTGAGCCATTGGCTGTAACTCTTTGGATGCAGCCATTCAGCCAATTCCTTACCCATCGCTTTTCCCAGACCAGAGATTATGGCTGGTCAGCACCACCACAGTACCCTGGGTGCCGTTAGCTTGGCACAGGTGGCACGAGCACATGTGCCTGGTGGCAGGGGCACTGCAGTTTGGTCCTACAGTTTGCCTGCATTGCTCCTGCAAAGGTGAGCTGTACTGGCTGGGGGTCTCTTCTGGGCTGGAGGATGTTAATCTGGGCGGTGGCACAGCTGTCTGGTGTGGCATTCATCATGGGAGGCCACCACGTGCCCATCTCCCGTGCAAGTCTCTGTTCCTGGGGGTGCTCCTGGGGTTGGTTCTCCAAAGCATCCATGCTGCTCCCGTCACATGCTCTCCTTGCCACGGCTCCAGCCTTGGCTATATATAAATAGCAGGGATCCCACGGATGAGGGCAAGGGAAACCATGGTGGACGCAACAAGGGGAACAGCCTCCACCATGCCTAGGGCTGGGTCTTCCCTGGCCAGATGAGCTTTGGCAGCATGAGGCAGCATTGCCACAGCACCACTCGCTGCCAGGACCCTGCAGCAGCACAGGCATGGTCCCCAGCCACAGTTCCAGCCCCTCCGTGCCACGTACATCATCATGGCTCAAGGGGCTTCACAGCCATGCAGAGGTCCAAGGGAGCAGGCAGACCCCAGCTCTGCAGGAGCTTCTCTCTCTGGGTCAGGTCCATGTTTCTCAGGCTCTCAGGGGGACTTGAGGTTAAGTTCTGCCCCACAGGGGTGGCCAGGCTGGGGCGAGGAGAGGGAGAAAGTGTGGAGCAGCTGGGGCAGAAGCACCCAGTCCCTTGGGCTGAGGCAGCAGCCCCGATGCAGCTGGAGGAACTGCTGCCATGATAATGGATGGGCACTGTCTGGACAAGGAATGCAGCGCAGAGCAGGGCTGGTCGCACAGGGATGCCTCAAGCTGCTGATGTGTGACCTGCTCCGGCTTAACGAGGCACGTTGGCTTCAGCAAGAGGACACAGGCAGTGTGGCCACAGGAGTCCAGCCACCACCTGCAAGAATTTGGGCAGCGGCTGATGCAGCCTTTCCATGAACCACTGCACTGCCCTGGGAAGTTTCATAGCTTTATCTCCAGGCATTTTCTTGCTGTGTGCAACTAGAGCTTGCTGAGCATCTCCTGTCTCAACTCCAGATTTGAGATGACAACAGGCACTGCAGCCCAAAGCTGGCCCCCATCCTCAACCATGCAGGAGCATGGAGTGGCAAAGTTGGTCTGACAGGCGTCATCTTCCTTTGGCAGGATCAAAGCTGGTCCTGCTACACGTCCTGCTGCCTTGCAGGCTGCGTTGGGAAGGACTGGGGGACCAGGGACAAACCAGAAGACCATAGCAATTCCTCAGTCAAGGAGAAGGAGCATCTCGCATACGATGTTCCGCAGCACTGGTGGCTGGATGGATGGAGGAGCAGACCCCAGCGGGCAGCTCTTCAGCTCCACTGTCTGGCTTGCAGCCCCAAATCTCTCAGTCCTGTGGGGCTCGGAGGCAATCAGGACCTGCAGGCACTGGCTGTGCCTGGGGAGCCCAACCGGTCTCCCTGTGCCACTGTCAGCATGTTGGGAGGGAAGAGTCCAGGCAGTGGCCGCTCACAGAGAGGCCATCATCTTCCTTGGCAGGATCAAAGCTCGTCCTGCTGACAGTTCTGCTACCAGTCCTGCTGCCTCGTTGGCCAGGCTGGAAAGGGCTAAGGGGCTCCCTGGACAAAATGAGAGTGCGCAGGGACCCCTCCTCCCTCTGAGGCAGTGCCCCATCTGAGTCAAGGAGGCTCTCACGCACGATGGTCCTCAGCACTGGCTCCCGGCTGTCACAGGCAAAGCAGCACACACCCTCCTGGGCACTAGTCTTGTCTCCCCACATCCCCGCAGAAGGAGCTCCCCCCGAAACTGCGGCAGGGAACCTGCCAGCCATGGCAGATGGCACCTCTTCCCATGCTAATGAGCCGGCAGGATTTAATTCCTGCCTCCCATTAACACTCATTAGAATGTCACTTGGCCATTCTTCTGTGTCTATCACATTTCTGCCGCTTCTGCTTCAAGATGTTAATTTGGGGCTGCCTCTGGGGTGGCCGACATCCCCCCTCCCACAGCAGGCTGCCGCCTCACTGTCCCCGAGTCCCCACATTAAATAGGTCTTAAGAGGAGGCAGGCACAGAGCAGTGTGACCGGCACTCAGGGAATGGGTGGATGGATGGAGGGATGGATGGATGGATGGATGGATGGATGGAGGGATGGATGGATGGATGGAACTGGTCTTAAGCCACAGGTTGGGTTTGGACTCAGGGCTTTCCCATGGCGCCCCCACCTTGTCCAAAATCCCACATCCCCACCGCGGGCACAGAGCTGCAGGAAGATGCAGCCAGACCTACCGCAGTTTGCTGGGGGCCAGAAGTAGGTTACTGTCTGCCGTGCATAGAAATGATATGATGCATATTCATCAGTTACGGTTGTGCAGAGATTACAACAGTCGCATAAATTGCAGGTTTAGGGATCATCAGCTGCACTCCACGACTTTCCCAGGGCTTTCTCCCCTGAAAAAGAGATTGAAATTGGAGTCACCTCATGAAAAATAAAGGTCAGCACTTTAAGTGATGTCTCAGAAAAATACTGTTTTCTTGACTGTACATTTTTGCACCCTCAGGTGAACAATTCAATGATCATAAGCCTCATCTTATTATTTAAAATTATATTTATCAGCTGTAATCACTTTCAATACATTTTTGTTCTTAAAAATCAATTTACCAAACTGTTCACGGGTAAGATGGAAACAAATTGAATTTGAAGCCCAGCCTCACAGGATCGATGCTAAGCAGGTCGCTGCGTCTGTTTGCAAAGGGAAAATATTCTTTCATGCAGCTGCCTTTGAGCATAGTAGAGCCCAGGGAGCGTAAAAGCTTTAAGCAGTGGAGAGGATTTGGGGATCGATGCTGTGCAATCACCCGTGAAGGCAGGAGCTGGGGGCGAAGGTGCCCCAGGGCATGCAGTCCTGCCCCGGTTCCCCTGCTGAACGAGGGTCTCCCCAGCCACTTGTCACCAGCCTGGCCATGCCACCAGCTTGAACGTCTGCCCCAGACACTTGTCACCAGCTTGGCCGTGCCACCGGCTCTCTGGTGTGTGACTCCTTGCCAGCCTCGCCATGCGATGCCAGCTCCCGCTAAAGTGACAACAATGCAGTAATCACTTCACCCAGCGGTGAGACCACTCTCGGGTGCCACCAGCCCTACAAACTGCTCAAAATGCAGCTCTGTGGTTTTCACCCAGTGCATAGATAGCTGTGAGAGCCCCCAGAATGGTTTGGGTTCCTCTCAGCCGCAGGGTATGACATTAGCCCTGGGGGGAATACGTGCTGCAGTGCTTCTATCCATCCACGACAGACAGACCTCATCTGAAACTCTGAATCGGCCTTATTTGGAAAGAAAAAAGGTCTGAAAACACACTGATGTGAGCAGGGTCTGTGCTACACAGAGGCTGGGCAGTCAGCCCCAGGCAAATACTCCTTTCTGCTGTCCAGTCCCTTGCAGACACAGTGAGACCTCGCAGAGTTACCCCTCGCACTGTCACCTGCACGAAGCAATGATCGGCCAAGCTACTGACCACTCACTTTTTCACACTTTCAACTACTGCCAACACAGTTCGCTTGCCTGCAAGCACTCCGGCAGATGAAGTATTATTGCCTTTCAGCTGGGGAGCGGCTGCACAGCAGCACAGAGCAACTGAAAGCATTTCGATATTCTCATATTTTGGGGTATCTGTGACCACAGAAAAAAACAGGCTCTTTTCAGCCAAGCCTTTCATTAATTTTTCATACAAAAGAGAAGCTAATATCTAAGTGTAAAGCTCCTTGCTTCCCCAAATGTCTCATTTGAACTATACGGGACTCTCAAGAAAGACCATCTATTTCCCAAGCAAGTGTTCCAAGTGCCTTGGGATAACACTACCGTTCCCTTTTATTGCTCCTGCAGCAACCCTTGTATCATTATCTGTATTTTCACGTCTCTTCATCAACAGAGGAAGCTCGGGGAGAGCTGCTGTTAGGAGCTATTCGAGAATCGCTTCCGCGATCTGTGCATCCTCACCAGCGCCAGGGAGAGGGGATAATAACTTCCCTCAATCTGCTGGCCACGCTCCTCCTAATGTAGCCCAGGATGTGGTTTGCCTTTTTCGCGGCGAGAGTGCTCTCTTGGCTCATATTCAGCCCGGTGCCCATGATAACCCCCGGGTCCTTCCCATCAGCACTGCCGCTCAGTGCTCAGCTCCCAGCCTGGGCTTATGGCACCTCGGTGCTGCACGTGGCATCCCCCTTGCTGAATATCAAGGGGTCAACGATCACATTAATCTAATCCCTCCTGGACTGAGGCTGTGTCAGGTGTCAGCCACCCTCGTCTAGTGGCACCTGAGGCTTCGCTGAAGGTTCACCCTGTGTCAGTGCCCCTGTTGCTGATTGCCAGCCCTGCGTCAGCCCCCAGGTACTTCAGTCATTACTGGCCACCCACCAGCTGTCGAGCTGTTGGTGGCCACCCTCAGAGTCCACTGCAGTTTTCCCTTTCCCTGCTTGCCCTTTACATGCTCAGAAACGGCTTCTGAGACGCTGTGCTCTGTAACGGGTCTTACAGCAATTACCATTCCCTTTACTGATCCGCGCCAAGTCACGTCTCCCCTTCCCCCAGAGAGCACAGAGCTCTGACTCCTCGATGGATAATCCCCACCACCAGTCAGTCCTCCTCCTGCAACCATATAGCAACAGAAAACACAGAAAACAGGGGTCAGAGACCACGAGATGTCTCTGTGCCCCCTTTGCTCTGGCTTGCCAGCCCAGGCACTGGGTCCCCGCCACCCAGCGATGCCCAAAAATCTCCTGCAGGATGAACCATCTCCAGCACAAAGGAAAGCTTTGGGTGATCCCAGCTGTGACATTTCCGCACAGGCTGGAGCTTTGCATCCCAGCAGCAGCCTCAGCTAGTTTTATACAAAGACGTTAACGAAATTCAGGATATCTTGGTTTTGAAAGCGCTGCATAATTGCAAGCTGTTATTGTCTGAAACCACATTTGCAAGATGCAGTCTCAACAGCCAGGCAGTTTGGAGAAAAGAAACACTTGCTCAGTGTGGGAGAAGCTCCTGCAGAGGATACAGCCTCACAATACCCTTGCCAAGCATTCACAGGTCTTCTTCTCAGCTGCCCAAGCAATACAGTTTTCAAGCAGAAAGCTGTGGGCAACATCCTATCTGATCATGCCCCAGACCTTGCCCGAAGTTCAGGGCTTTTCTGTCCCATTTCTCTCTATGCCATGTAGGATCCTTCATCACATCATCAGCATCAGGTCGAAAAACCAACAGTAGCTTCCAAAAGGGCAGGTCTACAAGCTCCCCATCCTGAACTGCAACATCCAGAAAGCTCTGGCAAAGCCTCCACGTACACGTTTCTACCCCGTTCACAGCACCGCTGAGATTTTGCAGCTGAGAACACTGTGCCCATGCAAGCGCTTGTGATCCCTTCTAGACTCCTCTTTCTCATCTGCCTTGAAAAGCCTAGGAAATGCTGGGTTTGATCAGACATTGGCAAAGCCACAGGCGTGAGTGTTATTTCAGGCATGTGATTCCGTGAGGGACTAGAGGACCCCAGGAGGAGAACGGCTGGATTTTGTCTTGAGCTTTGCGGTTAAATTTCATCCAAGAAACCTCCGTGACTTTGGGCAGGATCCTACACTTGCACAAGGTCTGATCAATGGCTCGGTGCTGCTCAGCAAGGGTTTGAGTGACAAGTTAAGCTTTTCGAGCAGGACACCTCTCAGCTGCGAGAGGTGGCCATGTGCACTTCCTATCACTGTCTTGTCACAAATAGAAAATCCACACATATCCCATCCCTCATTCATGTCTTCACTCATCCAAACCCACCTGCACCCAAACTTTGGGGGACTTGTTGGGTCATACAGAGCTTAGATTGTGCCTTCTTGGTATCACATGGCCCTGGGAGCTGGGTTTTGCAGTGCATCAGGTTTTTTGATGCATGGGACAGTCTTGTATGAAGTCTGACCACAGACGAGCCACCCAGTCCTTGGGGACAAAAAGCAGGGAGCATCCACAGACTGACTTCAATTTGGAACATACCTCCATCTGGCTTTTACATGAGGGCGGGCAGGACTTTCTGAAGCGGGTGTCCCAGGTCCTCCAGGGTGCCTGAGGGATGAGGATGGCTCAGAGATGGAGAACATCCATGCCAAAAGATGCAGAGGATGCTGCAAGTCTGCTCAGGTTCAACGGGAGACCAGCTCGTGGGAGAGGGGCCCACTGAGGACAGGTAAATATTCATATGGTGGCCAGCAACCCCTGCCCCTGGCCACTGCTGACCCCAGGGGAGGGTGGCAGGGCTGGTGGCCACACATGGCTCTGCATGGCCGGCAGCATCAGTGTTAACTGGGCTCTGCCCCAGCCCTGCCGGGAGCACACACTTGCCTGCAGAGCTGTGCTTCCAGAACACTCCTTGCAATTACATGCCCTGCCACCATGCAGGTGAGTTATTAATATTTATTAGTCTCAATTATTCATGGCTTCTTTAGGATCCTGTTGTTTAAGTCCAGCTTGAGATCTCCAGGCTAGCAATCACAAGTTGCTTTCCAGAGGAATTACAGTAAATCAATCCTTTGGAGATGTTACAGGCAGCTGTAAAACCCACAGACAGAGCTGCCTGGAAAGCAGTCTCATGCCCAGCCCTCGGAGGCCTAGAAATGCCGCACAGGAGCTCATGCCCTCCTGAGGTGGGGTGCAGGGTCCCAGGACACCACATTCCCTCTTGCTGCCACCTACACAGAGGTCACACTGTCCATCTCCCGAAGCTGCAGGGGAGAAACAGCCCAGGGATAACAGTTTGGAGGTTTCGCCCCATCAAAAAAACACCTGGTGAGGATGGAGACCAAACCACAATGTTTGCAGCAGAGCAAGGCAAAGCAGGCAGCAACCAGGAGGACACAGCCCATCCTGGTGGCTGTGACAGGGGATGCCCTCGCTTGCCCCAGCTCCTGGCTGGTGCTTGGTCCATAGCTGGGAAGCCACAAGGAGGGTGCAGGATCCAGGAGAAACACCCCAGGGTGCCCCTACCAGGCACAACACCCCTTGGCACAGGGTGTCCCACTGAGACCTGCCAAATTGCTCCATCAGAGCAGGGTTGGCAGCAGCTAGGAGCATGCACACACCCTGGAGGGGCAGGATTTACCTTCCTGCCCTGTTGGTACCTTGTGGCCAGCTCTGGGTGAGCCCCAGTACCAGTCACCGAGCACACCGGCCCCCGGGGGTGCACGGTGGAGGCAGGGGGTCTGCTCGCACACTGTCTGCAGCAGACACAAGCTGCCAGGGCCACGGTCTGCCAGCAGAAAGCCATCTGGACCACTCAGAGATGCTCGACAAGGCTGATAAGCCGAGGCCTGGCACCACGCTAACTGCGCCCGCCGAGCCGTCTCACGGCTGCTTGCAAAGCCCCGGGCAGCACAGGTGATCCCAGTGCTTCCCCAGCAAAGCCTGAGCCATGCTCCTGCACTCTCCTCTGCATCTGCTCCCAGCCTGAGCCTCGGAGCAGCCACCCCACAGCCCTCGGCCACTTCCAGCAGCTCGCAGCACCATAGGAATAACGGGTGGGACAGGGAGCCCACGTGCCACTGGAAGGAGCTGTGGGGTGGGCAGTGTCCCCCAGCGCATCAGGCATGGCACGTGTCCCTGCAACCATCCATGATGAGGGTAAGCACAGCCTGTCTGGTGGTGCTGGTTGATGCTCATTGACCACAACGGGAATGAGGGCATGAAGAGCTCATGTAGACACCTGGGAGGGGAAGGAGAGAGGCTCATGCAAGAGAAATAGCCCCCTGCCTCGCTCCAGCCCATTCCCTCAGCGAGGGATGGCCTCTGGAGAGCCGGGGGCTCTGAGGAGCAGAGCGTGGCCAGGGCAGGGGTGCGTGGCCAGGAGGGAGCACAGTGCACAGGCTCTTCTCTGGAGACAAAGAAACGCATGAGGACCAGCCTTGCCCACAGTGATTCATGGCTGAGCCGCATCGCCGGCATGCAAGGGATGGAGTGGTTCGCTCAGCAGAGAGGAGGAGGAGCGGGGGAGAGGGAGGAGAAGGGAAGCAGCCCTACATCTTGAAGCTTCAGCGATAAGCAGGCAGAAGGGACTGGCTGTGTCTCCTCCAAAGCCAGGGCAATGGCCCTGGGCCACCAGGCTCTCACAGCTCTCGGACGGGTGTCAGGGCCCAGACAGGGGATGCTGGGATGGAGAGGAACTGGGCAGAGGCACTCAGATACCACAGCCAAGGGCCATCCCATGAGACAGGATGCCAAAATGGCCACATTTCACCCTCAAAAACTGGGTTTCCTTGTATGCCATCCTTCCTCCGACCTGCCTTCCCCTCTCCTTGTCTCCTCCACATCTCTGCAGCAGTCAATGCCTCCTGCCTGTGACGTAGCCCTCCTTTGACTAAAATCTGAAAAAAAAACGTGCTGTGCTCTGGGCTCCAGCATGGCTCAGCATATAAAATTTTGATCTGTTAAATGGGTTTGCAGGGGAAGCTGGGTGAGCAGGAGGGGGAACACACACCCGCCTCCATGGCCCTCCCCCCGGGGCAGATACCTCTCCTGCACCAGGTTGGTCACTACTGGAGAGGATGGAGTGGGGCCAGGAGGCAAGGGAGGGCTCGTGCTGGCAAGAAAAAGCAGCCCAGAGCCCATCTGGCTGGGCAGGAGGTGGTGGAGAGGCCTGATACGGCTCACAGAAAGGCCAAGGGTGGCAAACAGGTGGATTTGGAAGGAGGAGAGAGGAGGGACACCAGGAGAGACACGCAATCCGGCTGCAGAAAGCAGGGCAGGCACGTGCCAGCGCTGCTGGGGATGGGGGTCCTGCCTCGCACCCGCCACAACACCAGGTTGGGGACAAACACGGGCCAGACCTTCTGAGCTGTAAGATCTGCACCACATCACCCCCCAGCCACCTTCCATCCCTCCTCCACCGAGCCGCCATGCCGGATGGCAACACCACCAGCCTGGCCAGCTCTGGGGACTGGGAGTCCCGGGGGTGAGCGTCCACCGTCCGTCCCCACGCTCTCTGTTGGGGACACAACCTGGGCTCCCTCATCTTACAGCCCTCCCCTCACCCTGCTGAAGAAACCGAGCCGATCCTACCACCAACAGTGCCTCAGACAGACTCCAGCAGGCAGGGGCATTTTCTTTTTCCCCAAAAAGCCTCTGAATCCCAGCAAGAGCCGTTTTAATCAGAGCTTTCTGCCCTGCGGGACTCCACGCAGGGTAATGAAAGAGGCGCAGACAGCCCTTTTACTCTCCCCTCCCATCAACCCTCTGTTTGGCTTCCTCTCCTTTTTTAATTCCCCCCCTCCCCGCATTTCAAGCCTGCTTGGTAAATGTTTGAAAGTGATGCTGATGCGGTTGGTATGGCAACGCCAGGCTGGGGCCCTTGCCTGAAACCCCAAACACACAATTAGCTGATTAAGAGGTAAGCATGGGGTGGCGGAGTGCTGGGGCTCTGCCGCTCCACAGGGCTGTCCCCGCTCACCCCATCAGAGGTGCTTGGGGGGTCCCCAAGAAGGGTGAGAGGCATCAGGTCCTACAACGGGCTGAGATGGAGCCTGGGGAGCCTGCACAGACCCGCAGGTGGGTGTAAAGGACTGGGTTTCCAGGCTTGGAGAGGCTGGGGATGAGCCTTTGCAGGAAGCCTGCCCATAGGATGCTCCGGCATGGGAATGGGGCTGATGGAGAGACACCAAAAGCAACGTGGAGGCTGCTGGACCCACTTGCAAGCACCACACCCCTGTCCAAACAGCAGCAGCCAGGAGCCTTGTGTAGCTCCCAGCTTGTGTATGAGTCACAACACGTTCCACCTCCACAGCGGGACGGGACCCAGCCATGCCCCAGAGGGATGCAATGGTCGGGTCCAGCACTCACAGCTCTCAGCTCCACTGGGCCATGCTCCCCTGGAGCCAGCTGGGCTCTGCATCTGCCTCCATCCCTGGGGACTGCCTGTTTGCCCCCAGCCTCCAAAACAGGACACGGTGGTGCCCTCACCAGCAGGGCAGAGGCATGTGGGCAGGCTCTGCCCTCTCCTCTCCTCTCCTCTCCTCTCCTCTCCT
>RSEF01000031.1:8586465-8598881 GCA_003993805.1 Himantopus leucocephalus
TGATTAATTTGGGCTCAGCTCAGCTCGCCCATCACCCTAAGCAAGAAACTCACTCCCATCCAAGGCAGAAGTTAATCCTTCTAAGTCCAGAGTTTTTCTCCCTTCCTAAAAGTAACGGGGCCCAAGAGGGAGGACCTGGCTTGTGAGCCCCAGAGGACTTGGACAGGTGCCCCAGCTCCTCTCCTGCCTCCACCTGGGCAGCCTGACCTTCCCTGTCTTCGCAACAAGGTTTACCTTGTCTGATCACTGCAAACACCGCGTGGTTTCAACCCGCCACGTTTCATTGTTCCCTGTTTTCCAGCAGCGGAGGAATCAACGGAGCATTCATGGCATGGCGCAGGAATGAAACAGGCTTATATTTAAGAGCCACAAACTCANACGAAACAGGCTTATATTTAAGAGCCACAAACTCAGCTTCAGCTCCCGGTAATCTGGCAAACCGTCCATCCTTGATCCAAACAGCCTCGTGGCTGCGCGGCCGCATGCTCCCGCGCTCGCCTTCCAGCAGCATCGCGAGCCACGAGAACCGGGAACACCACCGGGGCGGGGTGGGGGTTGAGGCAAACTGTAATTTCAGAAAGTAATAAAAACACAACGTGCTTCAGTGAGACCTGAAGGTGCCCGAATTTACCTTGCGAGGCTCTAAGAGGGAGGAAGGGCGGGGGGGGGAAAAAAACCAAGCTCAAACTGGCTCGCGGGAGCTGAGGCATAAACGTGGCCTCGGGCAAACAACGCGCTCTGTATGGAGTCTGTGTATCGGTACGTGTCCTGATGTCAGACCGGCACCTTTATGTAAGCATTTGTCTCGGGCTCTGGCGTGAGCTCTCCGGGTTCAGCTGTTGTTAAAACACATATTAAAAGCGTTTCATTTCCCTGCCAAGACAAAGTTACACAAACTGCAGGCAACTCTACTGTGCAGTAGCAGCACCAAGAAAAGAAAAACAACAAACCAACAGTAATTCTACCCGCGTGGCTTATGTCTTCTGACGGGCTACAACCCCTCAGCTCCCACAGACGACAAGAACTGAGGAGGCGAAGACGGGTCCCCAGCAAGGAACGCCCTCGTTTCGAAAGCCGTGCCTGGAAATTTGAACCAGACAGACTTTGTCGTTGACTTGCCCAGGAGCGACGTCTGAACCGGACTGTGAACCGCCGATTTCCCAATTCTAATTTTCTGCCTTAAAATGCTGGGCCACACACATTTCTCCTCGCCCTCCGTGTGAATGCACTTATTCACGGGAACTACAGTAACTCCACCATGTTCAGCAAAGTGCAGTCACATCCTAAAAAAACTCTCCGGATCCTTCAGGGTAGGACCGTCTACGCAGACAAGCCACGACAGGGAAGCAAAACAAGCCAGAGGTATTTTCCCACCGGTTACAGGCCAGGATCTAAGGCACACTCGGATTAGAAGACTTGCTTAGACACTTGTGAAATGTACGTCAGAACCAGGATCTGAACCTAAAATGGAAAAACCCCACCATGGCACCACCGCCACACTGGTGGCTGAGGGTCCTGCAGCTCAAAGCTTGCACGGCTCAGACGTACCCTCCACCTGCCCAGCTATTCGGTGGGGTCTGTCGGGTTGAGCTCAGATGCCTGTTGTTGAATTTTTTGTATTTTTTCCAAACACCCTAACTCCCCCTCTCTCACTGACAAATATCGTACGTGTCATCTAGAGCTTCCCACTACCTCTGGCCGGTTGTCTGGGATTTCCCATCCCCACGGCACGCTTTTCCACTTGTCCAAGTTTCCAGGCAGAGCCGTGGAAGTCGGGACGCGATAAAACCCCCTCCATCCAGAAATGCTAAACAAACCCGAAATTTTAAACAAATACATCATCCGAAAGAAAATGGTCTGTTTAATGTGCTGTGATTATACAGTAAGGCTCTTTAAAAGATACTTACAATAAATCACTTGGTCCAATGGTTGCATTTGCAGAAGACTTCATTACTATTTAGTTCTGAAGTGATTAATTTAAGAGGAAATGGAATAACATTTTACAACAAACCTGCCATTTACATGCAATGCACAGATGACATATCAGAGAGACCTGGGAGCAATTTTGCAGCTTATTCCTGAAAGGAACGCTAGAGGTTTTCTCTGGTGGGCAGCTTTTTTAATTATTATTAGAAGGCCCTCATTCTACATTTTTAACGTATGACTGTACACACAGGAGATGCTAAAGGAACCAACGACGAGTGGTGTAATCAAGAGCTGGCAAGTAAGTCTGACGGGATCCACCTTATAACAAGGAGGAGGGAAANTTTAACGTATGACTGTACACACAGGAGATGCTAAAGGAACCAACTACGAGCGGTGTAATCAAGAGCTGGCAAATAAGTCTGACGGGATCCACCTTATAACAAGAAGGAGGGAAAAGNTTTTTTTTTTTTTTTTGGAAGAAGGATTCCGTACTTTCCCACAACACAGAACCATGTCTCAAGACTTAAAGCAACACAATGCACAGCCTGAGCACACCCATCTCCAGGTCCGCGGGGCGCTCTCCAAGGCTCAGGCAGTGGCCGTAATGTCTCTTGTTTTGCCCCTGCAACGGGGAAAGCCCTTTCTACCAGCGCAGAAGGACACGTGAGTGATATGTACCTCCTTTGGGGACGGAGCTCACTCACAGTTCTCTGCACTCTGTCAAGAAGGTCATACATAATTTACTTCCCCTCAGATGTGCTCTTCCACCAGAAGGCTTTGTCTGAGCAGATATTGAGGGTTTGCTATCCCGCGGTGTCTGGACATCCTCCATTTCAGCCATCGCTGCACAGATTCGGTAGCTCAGAGTATATATGGCTGCACATCTGGAAAGATGGGATACAGCCCCTGCCCGGTAAGTCCCACGCTTTCTGGAAGGGATCAGATGTACTTCTGCATTACGTTTTACAGCAAATGGGGAGAGATATTCCACCGCATCCCAGAAACGCCGCTTATGCGCTAGAGGCAGCTCGTATGCACACAATTCAGCCAGGAAAATCAGCGTGAGGGACACGAGGGACAGCCAATTCAGAGTACAGAACAACGCCTGAGGCTGATTCCCAGCCCCTCCGGACTCAGCAGGAGCCGGAAGCCCCTTCCGCGCACAGAGATATTGGCAGAACCGTATTTCTGAGCAGCAGCTCCCACCAGTGCCCGGCAGCATAACTAACCTCTGATCTGGGAAGGAAAAATGCCGTCTGGTGGGTTATGAGACTTACCACCGCAACGGGCGAAGAAAATCCACCCGCACTCAGGCAGTGGAAAGCGGTGACTGTTGCAGCAGGTGCAAAGCATCACAGGAGCCCAAAGCCCACACGGGCTCCCCGAACGCGACGACGCAGCGCAGGGTCTTGGCTTGCAGTAAGGTGGCTCTACCCACTGCACACGGATAAGGTCCCGGGCACCCTGCGTGTTCCTGGGAGAACTCAGGTGGGGGGCGCAGGAGGGAAGGATGTGTAATTAGGAGTTAAATATTACCCGGAAAAAATTGATTCAGAAAGAAGAAAAATGCCTCCAGGCACCTGCGTGAATCTCAAGGCAGGAATGACTCACGGGGGAGGGTGAATGAGACTCAAGGTGACAAATTCTAGAAACCATCAACGTGTGCACCCAACTGGAAAGCGAGGAAATTGCTCACAGAGCAATTCAAGACTTTTATCCCCAAGAGGGACTCGGAGCTCAGCGTCCCACCGCCAGCCCTGGCACTGCCCTGCCTGCAGCGGGAAGCACATCCCCTCCCCCTGGGACCCGCCGCCCCCAGCCGCGTTGCCCGGCTATCTTTTCCTTGCAGGACAGATGTCGCACGGCCCAGTTCTCACGGGCAATTTAGAGAAGAGGAACTCGATGGCCCATTTTCTGTTACTGGAACAAGACCGACAGAAACCACAAAAACAATGTCAAAGCATCGTATCCAGCTGGAGAACAGCATGAAATTAATTAACATCAGTAGCACAGGGCAGATCTGGGCTCCTGCTGTGGCACGCAGATCTGGAATCGGATCCAATTCCAAAGTTTCCCAGAGTTCAGGCAGTTTTTATATCTTGTCTGGCCAGTTCGCATCCCTTCCCTGTAAAGGGTTGGCCGAGTTACATGCGTGCAGCAAAGCAGCTTCCCATGGTGGTTCTGACAATGAAGAACAAGAATGAGGTTTTTAGAGCCGCCAAAATGTATCAGTATAACCATACTGCATACGCCCAGGTATGAGTGACCCCTCGTGCAGAGCACCGCTCCGAGAGAAGAGGGGAAACCCAACAAAAACGTCTTCTGCTTTGCCCAGCCATACGGGGAACTCGCCTTACAGAACACCGAACGGCTAAAATACTGTCAGCCACTTGTGCCAAGGGAAGGAAAAAGGAGTTACCTGGAGCAAATGAAGACTCCTTCCTTCCCAGCCGAGCCAAACCACGGCCGGAGTCCGGTATCATTTGTGAATGATTTACCCAAACCAGGACTGGGATCCCAGGCTGGAAAACCACTTCTCCCAGTTCCCATAGCACTGCACACCTCCCCGGCCAGTGCCTTCTGTTCTCTGAACCATTCATTGCCCGCGGGCAAGTCACTTACCCAATGGCACGCAGATGCCAGGAACGAATCCATGGAGGAAGGCGATCCCCGACGAGGCTTAGGCACCCCTCGCTGTGTCCAGTAGAGCCAGAGAGATGGGAACAGCTACTTCTGGCTTTACCTTATGCTGAGAGCCCCACTCGCACTGTGACCCCCAGCAGGCTGGAATGTGTTCGCACCCTGAGCTGCCTTCCATGTCAGAGAACTCCGCATTTATCAGCACAAACCGTAGCGCATGAATGAACACCGCTCCTGTTTGCTGGCAGACGGGTGTTCATTTTCCTCTTCTAAAGACAAATACATTTGCTAGGTCAAGAGTTTTGAGGCTTCTTACAGACTAATACGTAAATAGGCAGCTTTGTCCTTCCAAGTAATTATTTCGGTTTCTGTCCTGCTCCGAGCAGAAGCACAAAACAACCGTGCAGCGCGCAAGGCTGTGGCGCTCCGCATCGGCACAGCAGACGATGGGCAGCCCAAGTCCCCCAGCGCTGCTGTGATCATCCATGGGCTCACTTCACCCTCCTCAGCCCTCAGCCTAAGCGCTGCCAAACCCCACCAAAAAAAAAAAAAAATCACCTTCTTTGCAAGCACACAGCTGAGCGGTGAAGTGCTGATGTCAGGTGGGATGAATGGAGGTGTGTGTTTGGTCCAGGGGGCTGTCTCCATCCGAATGGGGCGTTGGGATAAAGGCAGAGCCCTGTTCCCCTGCCCGCCCGCCCAGCCTGGAGCTTGAAGCAACTGCACCATCAGCCTCGTAGCTGGGCAGGGGCATCCCCCGGCAGCTGGTCCCGAGCGGCTGACGGCGAGGAAGCGCTGTGACTCCAGGGCCCCTGGAATTAGGTTATAACTTCGGTGCTCTATGGAGGTGGTTGTGAAAACCTTGAGCTATGTATGTCAGTGGGAAACTGGATGACTCAGACATCCCAGCAGCTTTTTTTTTTCCTTGCTTTCCTCCTCTGTGATCTCCCTTCGTGCCTCATTATCATCTCTCCCTGCAAGAAGCCTAATGAACCCTATAGGTTTTTCATTTGCATTCCGTGATGTCTGTGACTCCTAGTAAAAGCAGCACAGTCATCCCCGCCGCATTTCTTTCCCTCTCCCACATGCCCAACAATAGGCCAGGTCAAGGCTCACTCGCCGGCCCCCGCCAAACCCCCTCCTAACACAGCCGCTCTTCAGCGATGCTGCTCCCAGCCTGGCACGAGGGCATGAGAACCCGGCACGAGAGGTATCACCCTGGGGAGCCGGGGCTGCTCTGGGCAGGCGCCAGCACCCCGCAGGGAGTTCGGCATGGATGGATTTACCCTGTGAGCACAGTAGCTGCTGAGCTGAGCCCGTCGTCGGCGCTCAGCGTATCGTTCACGGGCTGCTCCAGCTCCTTTGTGCACTAAATCCTGACTGATTCGCTGTTTATTGCCATAAGTAAGACAAAGAATTTAGTGTAACTAATAGAAGTCACACTTCCAGTAGCAGACGACAGATAGGAGCAGGGCTGGACAGGAAACCTCATGAATTACTGCCAACAAGGGAGCCAAGTCTACTGCCAGTTTGGAGTTTTGGGACGTTTGCCCTCTGCCTGCAGCTCACGCAGGTGGTACAGTGTGCTCCCCAGCTCCGGGACTGGATCTTCTGCAATCCAAGCTGTTCATCTACCAGGAAAATGCAAATCCCAATACTGTTGTAAGAACCTCTGCAAGTCCCATATCTTTAAGTTTTTCCTATGTTCAAAAATATATACAAAGTTCCGTATGCAATATGGAATGCAGCTCCTATCTCTCTGCAAACAGCAGGACGAAGGCAGTCACAAGATTTATTCAAGTACTGCATATGCAAACTGGTTGAATGGATGAGGCACATTCCTCTCCCCAAGAACAGTGTGTAGACAAACACGTCGGCAGTGCAATACGTTACATTTACACCCTATCCTCCATCAGAACCACTCGGCGCTCTTGGCAAGCCCTCAGCGTCTAAACCGGGCATCCACAGCCCAGTTACCTGTCCACACAGCAAGACGATAATTCTTACGGGGCCATGAAGTCACCGACTGCTGCTCTGCCTTTGTCTTCTGCCTCCTCATCACTAAATCAAACCCTCCTGCCCAAACACTTCATCCAGCACGATGTATCACATTAGCGAAATTCATTTACAAAATACTATGCTTCCTTTAGCAAGGACTCCCTGGGGCATTAAGTACTTTAACGACCATGAAAAAAAACAGAAATTGCAGTTCAAACCTGTCAGCAACTTCAGCATGTTCCCAAATAATGAAAGCAGTATAGTTTTGTTCTGCGCTGGAGACACTCAGCGAACTGTAACACGATGCTCCAAGCTTTCTACTCCTTTTCATGTTAAACATTAGGCTGCCAGCCCTTTCTAGCACACTGCTCAGCAGGTTAAAAAAAAATAAAATAAATACCAAACCACCAGCAAAACCTTATTTATAGTGCTGGGGTTGAATATATCAGGACAGGAGGCTCAGCATATCCCCCAGGACGGGAGGTGCAGCGTATCCCCAGCGCTGAAAGGACACGGCTAGCGGGAGAATGGTCTTTCACCAGCCGTGCAACACTTCTCTTTCTGGGGAGGACCCAACTTGCCGGAGCAGCTCCAGTCCCCGTCCCTTCAAGGTTTCCAATTAATGAAACAACTGCTGAAGCACCAGTTTAGCAGAAAATCGCGTGAGGCCATCTGCTCTGTATTTCTTTCTGGTTTAGAGTTACCGATAAAGAACCTTCCTGCACGTAGAGGCGTTTACAGTGGTCCATACGAGGATAAACCCGGCGTCACCCCACGGGAACGACACCCCTCAGCCACTGCGCCGGAGCACAAAGCGACGCGGAGCTCCGGAGAGCAAAGTTAAACTTACACCAATGCGAAATAACATCTGTACAGCCAAACCCCTTCCACGATTTCAGCCCTCCCCGCTGCCGGGGCTACTCACGGGAGGATGCTGCAGGGCTTCAGGAGCTCATGGCCGGGACGGCGGACAGCCGGTGCCGGTGCCGGTGCCGGTGCCGTCCCCCTCCTCCGCCGGGGCTGCCGCCGGCTCGGTCCCCGCCGCCCCCGCTCCCTCCCCGGCCGGGCCGGGGGAGCGCTGCCCCGCTGCTGCCGCCCGCCGGGGCCGGTACCGGCCGCCGCAGGTGGTTCCCCGCCCGGCCCGGCCCCCGGCGCCGCCTCCCCGGGGCGGGGGGACACACACACGGGCAGAGCCCCGGGCTGCCGCCCGCAGGCAGCGGCGGGGGAGGAAGGAAGGGGGAGAGGGGTCTGGCACCGAAACGGGTCGGGCAGACGTACGTTAAGTTGGAGGAGTTTGAGGAACAGAGCGGCTGCCCCAGCGCAGCCCCGCTCGGCGACGCCAAGCGTGAAGTTACCCCGAACCGGCAGCCGGCACCAACCCGCCGAGGTACGGAGCTCAAAGAGCGGCTGGTCGTAGAATGGTTTGGGTTGGAAGGGACCTTAAAGACCATCCCGTCCCACCCCCCTGCCCTGGGCAGGGACACCTCCCACCAGCCCAGGGTGCTCCAAGCCCCGTCCAACCTGGCCTTGAACACCTCCAGGGATGGGGCAGCCACAGCTTCTCGGGGCAACCTGCCCCAGGGGCTCACCACCCTCACAGGAAAGAATTTCTTCCTAATATCTCATCTAAATCTCCCTTCTTCCAGTTTGAAGCCATTCCCCCTCATCCTATCGCTCCCCTCCCCGATAAGAGTCCCTCCCCAGCTCTCCTGTGGGCCCCACGGGATGCTCCTGACGGACTCGGTTGCAATCCTCCTTGAAACAGTCGTGTGTGTCCTGTTCTTGGTACCACTGAGTTTCAGTTCCTTGTTGCTGAGGGGTTCCACGGAGGCCCCTGATCAGGGCTCCCAGCTCACGGGGACATCTTCAAAGCTTTGAGAAACAGCCTGACTTCTGGGGCACTTCAATGCCCAAAGGTGTTTCAGGCACTTTCAGAGAAGAATCCCAAACACGTCGATGCCAAAGATGGAACAAGTGGTTTTCTTTACTCATTAGTAGAATCAAAAGTATCAAACTGGAAGGGAATCGTTGCCTTTAACCTGTACTTAGTTGGCCTTATTCTGCATTTCCCACTAAGGCATGGGGAAGAAGCGTGTGACCACAGTCCCTGTCTGGGATCTGTCCCCTCCCTGGGGCCTGATACTGCTCCCACTGCAAACCAGGAAACCACCATAACAAACCTGCAGCCCTCAGTCTGGCCTCAGTGCGTGGTTTGTGGTTGTTGAGCTGCTGTGCAGAAGACATTCCCCCCATCTCAGCTTCCCCATCTGCAGCCAGAACTAACACCACTGATCGCCATTATAAAGCATCCCGAAACATAGGGATGAAACTTGCCTGTTGGAAAACCCTGCCTGTGCACGGGAAGGCAGCGGCAGGGGCTTCATAGTGGTCCATAAACATTTGCAGCAGATTCCTGGGGAATACCGGAGTACATCACAGGAAGGCACACCGCTTCCATCGATTACCAGCTTTGCTAGAGTGGAGGTTTGACTGTAAATGCCTCTATAAATTATGCTTTTTTGGTGATTTAAACCTGTGAATCCTCAGACCAGACCTTGTCTGAGCTGGCATAGATTGTGCGGTGGGATCTTGACTTCCTAACTTATTTTCAAGACTTTTACAAGTCACAGTTAATCAGCTGCCACTGGGTTGATTAACGAGATGGGTTTATCTGCATGTTTCCTAACGTATTCATCAGAAGACGGGATTTCCGCATGCTGTGGGGTTTGGGACATGCCACTCCGCTGTGTCATGTGGGCAACAAAGTCCAGGGGGGTCTGGGCTGGCATCCTTGGCCTGGAAACTGATAAGAAACAACCGGTGACATGAGCATAAGTCCAAGGTTTTCTACTATGTTTACAGCTTCTCTTTGGAGACGGCTCTCGGAAAGCTGGGGCTCCTGGCAGGGTGAGTTTCAACCGCTTGGTTTGTGCCAGTTGGAGCAAGAGAAGTTAAGGATTGCTGCAGGTCCCCCACACCTTCGTGCAAGAAGTCGGGCAATGGCAGCAGGCAGCTTCTCCTCAAAGCCAGCGGGGAACGGTGCATCGCTCTCGGCAGCCTCCCCGAGGGCACGCTGCAGCCCTCCATATCAGCATCTCCTGCAGCTCCACGGGACTGAGCTTCCTCCAGCACAAGCCTGAACCTCACCCTTCTCACCCTCCGAACACGGGTGCCTTTCACTTCCAGTAGCCCGGAGGACACAACTTGTGCCGACTGGGCTGAACGCCCGAGCATCTGCAGCCGCGGAGCCCGCGTGTCGCAGCCTCTGCAGAACCCCAAAGCGTTTCACTGATAAGGCACTGCGAAAGCAAACAAGCTCATTAATGAATCACTGGTGGACAGAGGCAAGGTCTGGAAAGAGCACCCGCTTGTTATTGCTGGGGCTGCCAGAGGGAAAGATGAAAAGAAAGATCTAGAGGGCAAAAGATTTCGTCTCGCACTCAAAATGTTTTCAAAGCTGGAGAACCTTCTCCTGACAGGAGCTGGCAAGCAGGCACCTTCCTCGTCCACCTGTAAATGAAACCTCAAAGGGAGGACCAGAACCTCTCCAGCCCACGGCGGGGTAGATAAACGAACGGAAGAAAGAGAAATCAGGAGCTGGCTGCAAAAATCAAGAGTGCATTTCAAAATCACAAATGTTAGAGTAAGTATCAACATTCACAGGGATTTTTCTTTCTAGTGTTTAAATCACAGTTTTTCCTTTGCAGCCATGAAGGAAAGAAAAAAAAACCACACACACAAAAAAGGTAAGATTCTCACACAATCACGTTTCTCCAGAAGCTGCTGCTTTAGAGAAAGCACCAACAAGTGGGACTCACAAAAAGCCGGTGACCTGAAGAGGCCGCCCCATCCCAGGCTGCAGGCACAGCCTGCAGAGAAGTTGGGATTAGAACGGAGGTGCGTCCTTACCTTGCAGCTCTCAGCTGCTTTTGCGCGAGAAATGCTTCCTTTTGGGTCACTCACAAGGCCGGGGTGGAGGAGTGCCCGTGACAGACCCCAGGGGAGCAAAGAATTCCCGAAGCAACCAGCACAGAGGGAGCGTGAGGCGGGAGACGGCTCATACCCAGCTGGAACCAGGCAGCTCTTCTGCCGGGACACTCTTCCCATCAAGACCCAGTTATAAAAGCATTTCTAGTTTCCCTCACTTAGGTACAGCAACTCCCTTATGCAAAGAAACCCGACACCTGACGCTACATCTCACTGCAAACGCACAAAATCCTCTTATCCCCTTGGGCTCCGGGCTGTGCCTCCTGCCCAGCTGAGGCGCGTTCGTATCTAAATGCAGCACTTGGCACTACGCGCCCTTTTTTCAGCACATAATAAGACATACAGAAAGCAGGAGATACCATTCGTTCCACTCGATTCACCATGTATTTTTGCACTCTCAAATAGCAGATGGAAGTTGAAACCATCTGATCACAGGGATGCTCCGAACGTGGGGTTCACACGTACTACCAGAAAGCGATGGAGCAGAACCAGGCAGGCGTTTGGGTCTCTGTAGTTCTTCGTAACGTCTTCGGTTACTTGGTGCTTTGTGCTGGGAGTTGGAGCGGAACATCACACCCATAAATGTGTGCGTTTTCCCTAACTTGCTTATTTGAGCTGTCTGGAGGAGGCAGAGAAAGGGCAGCAAACGCACCCACAGCGGACAGCCCGGCTCTGGAGGAGAAACACAAACACTGCTCAGGTACACAAGTTTTGCCATGTAAAGCACTTTGGGAGCCACTGGTAAAGGTGTCATACAGAACCCTGACCTTGCCTTGGCGCCAGCCACCTCGGTGCTCACACCAAAGGGAAACAACAGCCACATGTTCCATTTTATAAGTTGGTGCTCAAGTCCAAGTGAGGACTGTAAAGAACAAACAAAACAGCACATACCACTGCAGTAAACAGATACTTATCTCCTAAAGAAACATTTGTGTTTTCCTAACGCAGGTCTTGCTTCGGTTTGGTGTTCAGGATGGACTGGTTCCTACAGTGAACCCCAAGCTGAACCCCACAGAACAAAACCACAGAGGCTTTCTCACTGGAGTTAAAGAATTAAGAGTTTCAAGCTCCGATTATTTAGCAACATTTTTTTTTTTTTGCGTAGCTACAAAACCCCACATTAGTCAGTTCCAGCTGAATTCTCTTGCCTCAATCCCACTAAAACCCCGTGCAGATATCACAACTCCTTAAAACCACAGATTGAAATCTCGGGAAGGATTACTCACCATTCATCTTTTCAAGGGACTAAATTTAGTCTGATCGGTTTCTTTACAATTACCGCCTCATCCTGCATAAACAAGAAAGAACATGAGGCTCTCTTCTGGGAAGAGGAGTGGTATTCCAGCTGCGTGCTTCCCCGGGGTTGTAGCTCTCCTTGCAGCAGAAGGGGCTTCTTTCAACAGTGTGCACTTGTAAGATACAGTCACATCTAAGTTAATAATAATTAATGGTAGTCCTAACTCGATTTAAATAGTACAAGAAAGGAGGCACCAGCCACGGTGACTGTCAGGCAGCCCACATTAACGTGGAAAGAGGAAAAAGTTCTGTATTGTCACCAAATTCCTTTCCTGTTGTCTCTGGGAATGGTTATGAAAACCAGAGTAGTGAGGTACATAATAAGCTGTTCTCCAGATCCCCTGTTCCTCCCTCCAGGATGAAACCAGAGCAAATCTTAGGTCTGGATCCAGCGTAAGGCACAACTGGATCCCAAACAATCCGAAGCAATGGAGTCTGTGCTGCTTGGCAGATCCCCAGCCTCGCCGAGAGCCTACCAGGCAAGGTGAGACTCCATGCAAACGCTGTCCTGCCTATCTTTGCAGTAAATTGTGCCGAGCATTTATGAGCTTATACAAATACCTACAGCA
>RSEF01000031.1:8599881-8618675 GCA_003993805.1 Himantopus leucocephalus
CCCTCTCCCTCCCTGTGGGCGGAGCCTGCCGCCGATTGGCTGTGAAGAGGACGGGCGAGGGGCTCCGATTGGCCGAGGGAGCGACGTGCGGCTCTGGGGTCTCTGATTGGTGGGGAGGGCAATGGGGAGGGGCCGGGAGGGGCCCCGTTGCCCCCTCACCCCGCAGACCCCGAGGGGGCGGGCGGCGCTGTGGGGCTGCGGCGGGCCTGGGTGGTTACGGGGTGAGAGAGGAGCCCGGGGCACGCTGTGGGGGCAGCCACGGCCCCCCCCAGCACCCCCACGCCTCCCCAGCACCCCGCGGAACCTCTGTGCGCCGCCGGCAGCTGCACCCGGGGGGTCTGCGGGCAGTGCCGGCTCAGGTCATCGGCATGGTGGATCCTCATGGGGGGGACGCGGCTGGGCCCCCGCTCGGCCTCTTCCACATCCCTGCCTGGCTCCAACAGGGGCCGGAGCCCGGCAGGTCCATCCTCACACCCACAGTTCACGGCTGTGTTCTGGGAATGTGTTTCCCGGCACGGCTCGACCCTGCCCTGCTGGGGATCAACCATTTAACCAAATCTCACCAAAAGCGACGGTGTGGGAAGGAGCACCGGGAACAGAAAGCACCAGGGGGGTGGGAGGTCAAGCTCGGATGCACAGGAACGCTCTCCTGCATCCCTCGTGTCCCCTTGGTCCTGCAGGATGCTCTTCCCCCCACTCAGCATTCCGGTCCCACACCAGCCCCATTTGCTCCTGCTCCGTCCCCGGCACGTCGAGCAGCATCCCCACCTCGTCGTGGGCATTAGTGCTCGGGGCGAGGAGGAGGCAGAGCCCAGAGACCCCCAGAGTGTCAGCTGCAGGGGTGAGGCACTCACTGGGCAGGGTTGATGCCCAACAGCCCCAAGGTGGGTGGATGGATGCGCTCAGCCTGCAGGTGAAGGAGCAGGGACCCCTGGAAACCTCACCCCACGCATGCCAGATGGGGATACCCAGGTCCACAGCAGCCCCAGCAGCTGCCCCCTGCCCCTCCGACCCTTTCCCCGCGGTGCCATCAGCCTCTCCCCTGGTGTTCCCTGGCTGAGCCAGGGTGCTCCGGGACGTGCACAGGCTGGGGATGCACCCTCTGCAACCTGATCATTCCCTCACCTCCACCCCCCCGATGTGATGGGGGCACCATCCCGCTCAGCCTCCCTGCCCCAGCCAGAGCACAGGTCCCTTCTCCAGGTACTCTCCCTGCTGCAAGATCGGGAGGCACACCGACACCTTCCTCTGCCGTGAAACCTTCCTCTACCACCCTGGCATGCTTGGCCAATGGGGATATTTCGGACACCAGGTCCGAGATGGGGCCAGAGCCATGGCCGTGGTGAGGAGGTGGCTGTGGGTGTGTGGGTTGCAACACCCGCTCTGTACTGAGAAGTGTCCATTAAACAGCTGTGTCCAACTAGCCTCCTGCCAGCGCGCTTACGGGGCTTCTGGCTTTTCCCAGGGGTTTCTGGGGACCCCACAGCTGCCTGTTGTGTTTAACATCCTGCCACAGTCTCAGGTCCCTGTTCCACCAGCCAGGCTTGGCCTCATGTCCCCAAGAGTGTCCTGCAGCAGCAACAGGGGAATGCCAGGGGGTTTACCCAGGGCCCTGAAAACTCGGGGTGCCCCACACCTCACCAGGAGAGCAGGCAGTGGGGAGAGTGTCCAGCCAGCCCCACAACCGCTCCAGCCCCTGCAGCGGGAGGTATGCCCATCCACGGGGATGAGGGTGCTTCTGGCCGGCAGAGGCACTGGAGGCTGCGAACAGAGCACTGAGCATAGGGGATGGCTGGATGCTGGGAACAGGCTGTTTGCAGCAGTGCTGGGAAACCTGAAATAACCCCACGGAGACACCAAGGGTCCCCGGGAGGAGGTGGTTGGAGAGTGGTCCCCATGACTGGAGGCTTGTCCACTGCCAGACACATCCATGGAGCACCCAGGGAAAGCTGCGGTTCTTGCTGGTGGCACGAGGTCTGTGGGAGCCAGGCTGCCATCAAAGGGGGCTCACCTGCCGGCGGGGGGGGGGGGCTTTCCTTAAACAATGCCCATGTTGCATGTGGGAAGGGAACAGGGCTTGAGAATTGGATCCAGGGGGGAATTAGGAGGGGGACGCTGCCCTGGCAGCATCCATATGGGCTGCGGGGACACAGCTTGTTGCTGAAAGCTGGACTTGGATATTGCAGCTTATTCCCAGGGCTGCAGTTCCCAAGACAGAGAGGCTGCCATTGCATCCAGACCACAGCAGTGGTGTCCAGCTGGCCCCTCGGAGAAAATCCGGCCTGGGGATCAGTGAGCGTTTCAGGCCCTGGAAGCTGGATTAGCTGTAAAAGCTCTCGGGAGAGGAACCCATCGCCTCGAGGAAGAGGATGGGCACCCAGAGGAAGGAGGAGCTGGCAGTGGTTTTCGTGCCTGAAGCTGGGATGCCATGGGTGGATGATGCCCTGGGCTCTGCCCATGGAGGGACGCCCCACGGAAGCCCTCGCCTGGGGAGATGCTGTTGACTGCTGGCTTATTGCTCCGGCTGCCAGAGCTGGAGAGCGAGCTGGGGCAGAGCTCCTGGGGACCCTGGGGGCGAAGCGCCCGCTGCCAGCTCAGATCCCACGCTTTGAGCACCCTGCAGGACCCAAGCTGGGAGGGCAGAACCCCCCTGACCATGATCCAGCCCCACTCCGCACACAGCCCTTCCCCTGGGGACAAGGCGCAGGCGGCTTTCCCGGCCCCATCCTCCCCTGCCACCCCCTGCAGTAGCCTGGCACCCCTGCCAGGGCACACAGCCGGCTGGTGTCCTCGGGGAGCGGGCTAACGAGGGCCACAGGTGGCCGGGCTGGCCGGCGTCCCACAGGGCTGTGCTGTCACCACTGTGGTGCCACCTGCCTGTCATGCGTGCTCTGCCGCAGCTGCAGGTCCCCAGAGAGCGACCACCGAGGCAGGCAGAGTGTGCCCCACCAGTTGTGTCTCCACACAGACAGCCTCGAGGTCTGGGCAGAAGCAGGAAGATGTAGTGAGGCATCTCGTCGCTGTCACCTGCTCCTCTGAGACTGGCGACCTCAGGGGCAATGCCACCCTGTCCGCAGAAAGCCTCCACGGCCTGCAAACTGCCCTCCTAAATGCTGGTGCAAACCCTCCCCTGCTTGTTGGTGCAAACCGCCTCGCCGTCCAAATGCTGGTGCAAATCTTCCCTGAATGCTCATGCAAACTTCTCAGCAAATGCTGATGCAAACCTCTCCTGGAATCCCCCTGAATGCTGGTGCAAACCTCCCCAGTGAAAGTCCCAGAGGCCCCAAACCAAAAGATGGGGATGCTCTTGTGGGATTTAAGGCTGGGGCAGGAATCGGCTGTCCAATCCCCCACCCCATGCCCAGACCCCACAAGGATGGAAATCCCGGGGGTGGCAAATTCATGCTGGAGCGATGGCATCCGCGCGGCCCACGGGTCCACCATCCCAGGTCCATCACTCACTGCCGGGTGCGAGGCAGTGGGGGCTGTGCACCCCGTGGGGCTGCTCCCCGGGGGGGGGAGTTCCCAGACACAGGGCTCCAGCGCAATGTCACCCAGCCTGGGGCTGGGGGCAGCGTCGCGGGGTCCGGGGCGGGGGGGCAGCTGCGACTGGTGCGTTAGGTTTTGCAGCGGTCAGAGCATGGGCCACCCTTCACCCCATGGGTCCTGCCGTCTGCAAGGAGCCCGGAGCACCTCGTGGTGCCCGTCGGGGTGTCCTCGCTGTCCCATGGGGACTCCAGGGGGTAGCGGTGTCCCGCTCCGCGGGGAGGTTGCACCCTCTGCTGGGACGCACGGCCATTGCACAGGGCTGCCACCCACCCCAAAAACCTCTGCTTGCGGGGAAGATGGGTGCTTAACTTTGCACCCCAGGGTGCGGGATGGCACCCTCCTCCACGCCCGGGGACCTCTGCGTGCCCCTGGGGGTCTCCGGGGCTTGGCCAGGTGCCATCAGGTCTGGTGCGTCCCAGAGGGGGAGGTGACAGCGGTGTGCCCCACACCAGAGCCAGCTAACCCGCAGGGACATGTGCGGGGAGCTGTGCTGACACGGAGCGGAGAGGGGACATGGGTAACCCCCTGGGCTGAGACGGTGTCACCTTTAGCACCTGGCCATCGCTGGGGAAAGATGTCAGAGCCCCATCCCATCACTGCCACAGGACCAGCCAGGGACCACCGGCAGCAAAAGGAGGTTCTCTGGGCAGCGTGTCACAGTGGCAGCAAACAGCCACAGCTCCCGGAGGCACCGCCACCACCCTGGTGGCCCCAACTGTCCCTCCCCTCCCAGGTCAGACCAGGAGTGACCATGCAGACTGGGGACAAGGGTCCCTGTTTAGCAGCATCCCCTCAGATGCAAGTGGCGTGAGGACGGGGGGAAGCTGAGAGGATCTGGGATGCAGAGCTGGGATGAGGAGCTTGGACCACCCAGAAGTGACCCCTGAGCCAGGGTCCCTAGAGGGACCAGGGCCCTCTGGGGAGACCTCCAGGCAGACCGGGGGGGGGGGGAGGGGGTTGGAGAGGGGTGCAAGGAGCCAGAAGAAGCATGTGTCCCCACTCTAGCAGAGAGGTGGCCACAGGGTGTCACCCCTGCACCATGCCGGGAGCAGGCAGTGCCACTTCTGGACCTGCACACTGCACAGCCATCCCTGGCTGCCACACTGGGGATGGGGGCACAGGGACAGCACGGACGGCAGTGGACGAGAGCATGCCACCAGGCCATCCCAGTGGAGCAGATGGGCTGGCATCATTGCACTGGCCATGCCTCCATCCTTATGCCCAGCCGCTAGTCCCACAGCCACGGGAGCACGCAGGGAGGAGGGATGCAGGGGCCTGCTGCAATCCCCAGTTGGCATTTTTTAGGGTAGTTTGTGACCCCCTTCTCCTCCTGCCCCAAACCCGTTTCTGACCCCAATTTCTGCCCCGTAACACCCTCCTCCTCCATGGTTATGTGCCCGTGGCAGGCGAGTGCTGGCCCATGCACCCTGCGTGAGGAGCTGGGACTCAGTCCGGGCAGCCCCAGGCTCCTGCAGTCTGGGGTGGGCTCCATCCTCTCCAGCACCCAAGAGTCAGGAGAACCTGGGCTTGGAGAAGAGGGACCAGCCCACAGCTCCATGGAGTCCAGCACCCCTTCTCCACAAGATGCATGGGGAGCCAGAGCCCCCTCCTCTCCGTGTCCCCTGGCAGGAGCCCTGGGCACCCCCTCCTCTGCACTGAACCACTGCACCCTCCAAGAAGCCACAGGGTCTGTTCACACCCAGCGCTGCCGCAGGGCTGGGAAGGATGCTCAAGCGATGGAAATGCAGCCAGGCACCGGCATGGTGACAGCGGTAGGGACAGTGACGCCCATCAGCACCTGCTGGGACCGGCCACATGCTGCCTGGGTCCACAGGGCAGCCCGGAGGGAGCCATATGGGACCCGAGTGGGGAAATGGGGTCTCCTCACCAGCATCTCCCCTAGCACACTGCTAGGAGCAGCAGGACCAGCTGCCTCAACAGGACGCGACCTGATGGGCACTCCATCATGGAGGTGGTGTGCTCCTCTCCCAGGAGGATGCGCGTGGCCTGGGCCACCCACGGGAGCCCACGCAGGGGGCTGCGCACAGCTTCCCGCCGGCATGCCGTGCCGCCAGCTCCCGCCACCCCCACATTGCCGGCTCGGTGGCCCTGACACGGCGCAGGGCTGCCAGACGCTGCCTTCTGTTCCTGGCACGCTCACTCCTGCTTTCTGCCCCGCAGCACGGCCATGTGCGGGGGGGACACAGGGTGCCAGCATGTGCCAGGGGTGCAGGGGCGGCCCTGGGATGAGCGTGGGGGGCGGGGGGGGACACAGCGTGGCACCGGGCACAGTAAGCATCTTGCTCCCCGCAGCAGTTTTGCTGTGACTCATCCTGACAACCCACGCAGCACCCAGGCAGGGTGTCCGGGTCCTCTCCTGCCTCCGTGCAAGGCCATACGGGAGCAACGCATTAACACTGCAAGTCCTGGGTGCCTTCCCTCTGCACCTCCCTGCACCTATTGTCCTGGCCTTGCAGTGGGACCAGGAGGTGGCACGGGGGACGATGGCCCCAGCCCTGGGCTCCCTGGAGCTCCCGTGTCCCGCTGTTCCCCTCTCCACAGCTGCCTGCACCTTGCTGGCCCCAAAGCAGCCACTATGGACCACCAGGGCTGGTGTGGCAGGGACCACTGGCTGCCGAGTTAGGCAGGGAGGGAAACAGTTTGGGGTACGCTGAACGGAAGGACCTGCCTTCCCATTTTGGCTGTGCGGACCCAAGCCCCCCGTGGCTGGCGTCAGAGCAGACACTGAGAGTCCCTCCGGGTAGCAGTGGACAGCTGTACGGTGCCACGCATGTCCCTGTGTGCCCCAAAATCCCTTCTCGCCACACACATGTGCTGCGCACCCCAGCACCCCCCCTCCGACTGGGATGCGACCCTGGACCTGAAAGGCAGCACACACAGTCCACTCTGCCCCCTCAAAGTCCCATGTCAAGGCGTCTGATGGGGACACCAGTAACCAGGCATCAGTCCAGGACTAATCTGGGAGCCCCACAGGGCCAAGGCGTACCCTGGCTGGCCAGGGAAGGAGGAAGGCAGCCAGCGTACCTGGAAAGCAGGGATTTGGAGCGCAGCCACCCCAGAAAGCCAGTGCCGTGCTTGGCACAGCCAGAGGCACCCAGCCCACAGCCGGACAGGGACACAGAGCCCCGCCGGGGTCATTTGCCAACCCACCCGCCATCGACAGGGCTGTTCGCTCCCTAAGCAGGGGTTAGGGGGTCTGGCAGCGACGATGGGGGTAGTAAAGGGGGAGGCACCTCGTGTTCGGCACGGGGCACCCCACGACCCAACAGCGAAACAATCCGGGGGCTGGAGTGACTGATCTGTGAGGAGCCGCACACAACTATATCTGTCTCGCTCGGCTGAGCGATGACTAAGGGAAGGACAGGAGAGCAGTCTGCACACCGCCAGGCAGAGGAGGAATTATTTAGGCTGGAGCGCGGGGGCGGCGGGAGGGGGGCTGGAAGGAGATGGGTGGAGGGAAGGTGGAGGCTGGGTGGGATGCTCTGGCAGCGTTCCCCCTCTACGCCGGAGGGACACGGGGTACCGGGCTGGCAAGAAACAGCACGAGAGCTGGGGGACTGGGAGCTGCCAGCTCACTTTTTGGGGAGAAATTACTTTCAGCCAAGGGGGTGTCCTGCCCTGGCCCCAACCCCACAGCCAGGAGCTGGCTCGGAGACCTGCCATTAGCCCCGCAGGACAGCCAGCATCCCCGATGCATGGAAAAACACCCGGCAGCTGCCTGCACAGGGCAGGTCCCCAGGCATGCACGGCCCCATCCCTGCCCTCCTGCGACACGCCGGCAGCCAGACAGCGGGCTGTGTGCAGGAGCTATTTCTGCTGGTCTTGGGGCCATGCTGCTCCCACGCTGGGAGCAACCCCATGCCTGTGGACGGGCTGCACCACGCTCTGCCGGGCTGGCTGCTGGGGGACAGACGGTCACTGGCCTTGCAAAAATTTACCTCGGTGCCCAGAAGGCGAATTTTTAATGGCAGGGAGAGAAAGGTGGAAAATCGGCCCCGCTGTGTGGCATCTCTCCTGAGCCCCAGCCCGGTACGGCAGCGCTCTCACGTAAGCACCTGGCGCACAACAAAAATGAAAGGCAGGAGGAGGGAATGCCGAGACCCAGAGGCTCAGCATCCTCTGGGGCCGATCCCTTCTCTTGGGAAGGAAGGGACCCCACCGTGTAAGCCACTTCCACAGCCAACAGGTACCAAACCTAACTCCCCAGGCCCCCCTCTCCCTGTGCTTTAGGGGCTGACAGCAGGATGGAGAAGAGCAAGTCAATCAGACAGAGCCACGACTCCTGCTGATACTTCAGCTGGCCCACCCTGCCTTGCTGACCTGCAGGTTGCAACTCTTCTCCTTGCTCTGCAAAGATTTTTGTAGCGTTAACTGGTGAACAAACATCCCAACCCAGGTGGCACGTGAAGTCGTGGGAGCCTGCAGCCTGCTCCGCACATGGGGAGCAGAGCCAAGGAACCTGCACGCTCTCCGGACCTCCCAGCCCAGGAGGATGTTTGCAAGGGGAGCATCATTTCTAACCCAGAAAGCCCCCGAAACTTGCACCCAGGGGTGCCTCAAGCCAGGTGTCTCTGGCTCACTTAAATGGTGCAGAATTGAAATTTACAGTCAGGGAGTGTGGATGAGGCTGGGTATGAGCCTTGTCAGTTGAACATCTACAGGCCATGGGACCACGGTCCAGGATGGTGCGGGAAAGGAAATTAAGGAAGGGGCTATAGCCCAGAGTTATTTCATGCCCGTGTGTTCAACAGGGCTTGTCAAATAATCCTGGCTTCTTCATTTGATGACTTTATAAACCCAGTTGCTAAAACACCACTGCAGACATACCAGGCTGCTGCCAGGTCATCCCTCCAGCACCCCAAGGCCTGAGCAATGCTCGGGGAGCACCGAGCAATTCTGGGGGAGTGCTGCAAGGCCAGTGACCAACCAGGATCACTGGTCCCAGGCAGGCCCTGGGACTGCCACCCACCACACCAGCTCCCATGAGCAGCAACACCTCTGTCACCGCCTGGTCCCCTCCAAGCTGTCCCATGCCTGGCAGCGAGGTGGGATTCAGAAGCCATGGCATCTCCCCGGCTTTATCTCCTGTCTCCTCATCCTCAAAGCAACCTGACATCCTCTTCTAACACCCTCAGTGTAGCCTGGCAACAGCGGTACCGGCATGGAAACGGCTGTACTGGCATGGAAACGGCAGTACCAGCATGGCAATGCGGCTGCAAGAGGAGAGACAAAAATGTCAGGCAGATCCCCCCCTTGCCCTAGCAATCACTCTGCTTCCCAGAGCAGCAAAGCTGCCCTGTCTCCCCCAGGAACATCCAACAGGCTGCGGGGCCCCACCAGCCTCGTCTCCTCTCCCCATTGCCCAGCATTGCATGAGACGAGTTGCTGGGTCTCAGCCCAGGTCTCACAGGTACTGGCACCCAGGGAGCTGCGCCTGCATGCAGATGTCCCTTGTGGGACCCCTGCAGAAAGAGACCCATATCCCACCTTGTCTCTCCCAGAGCAAACACCTTGTTTGGCGGGCATAAATTTGGGACACACAGGAAAATGGTCCCTGTGGTTTTTGGCTGCCAAGGGCTTTTTCCCCCCTGCCAGTCCCCCCGTCTGCCAGAGCAGGCCTGCCGCTTGGGGCCAGCCCTCCCTGCCAGGAAAGGCACTGGCATCCCCAGGTAGGGGGGACATGAGGGCTGTCCCCCTCACCCAGTTAGCCGGGGGAATGTCTCCCTGCCCTGGCAGCAGGCAGGGAGGGCAGCCGGAGCATCCCTCTCTGCCAGGGAAGGAGATCCGGCAGGGGCATCGGAAGTTACACAACGCTGCGCCAAGCAGACAAGGCAGCGAGTGCGGCGGGGGCGCAGGCCAGCCCCCGGAGTGAATTCCCTGACGTGGCAAACATCTCCCGAAGCCCCCTCGACACCCACCTGCACACGCAGGCAGGAGCCCACACGCATACGCAGGCAGGAGCCCACGCGCCGGCGCACGCCTGCCTCTAAAGGAAAAGCCTCACCACAGCCAGTGCTGAAATAATGAATTGCCTCATTCATTCACCCTCTCCGGAAGCTCTGCCCGTACATGCAGACCTACGCGCGGGCAGCCATGTGCGGCAGACGGGTGCGCCCACCCCTACGCCCTCCAGGAATCCCCCTTCAGCCACTTTCTTCACCACCCGCTCCAAAATGCAGCACAGTCCGTATCCGCGTGTGCCCCTCCAGCTCTGCAGGTGGGGAACGCTGGTTGCAGCAAATTTCGCATGCGACCCCCTTCATGGTGTGGTGGGGTGACCCACGTTCCTTGGATGGGGTGGGGAAGCACCCCTGCCACTTTCTTCTCCCCAGTCCAAAGACTCCCACATGACAGATACCCCCTTAGCACATACGTTAGTGCTCCCAGATGTGTTTGCCCCCACAGCTCAGCAGAAACGCCTTTCACAGCAGATGCTGCTGTAGCAAAAACCCCTCACCATGACCAGACGGGTCCCTCCACCCCCAAAAGCTTAAGCAGGTCCTGGCAGGGGCTGCGTACGGCATGGGGGACATACAACGTGTGCATACCCAGTGCACATCCACGAGGGACGTGCATGCACAGGAGCCTCTGTTTCTAAGCTGGAAGGTCCAGCCTGGGGTTGTCACCTGGCAAATGCTCCCCCAGGACATGCAGCTTCGCAGCACAAGCCTGTGTGCAACCCCAGGCAGATGCAACACTCGCCCACACGTGTGTGCATAGTCCCGGCACACTCTGCGATGCGCGGCTCGGCAGACCCCATTTGGGGATCGGCACAGGCAGGGGGACACAGGCAGGGTCAGGCAGCAGCGGGGCAGAGCGATGCCCGCAGCCCACCTGCTCCCCAGCGTGACCCTGCTCTGCCGGCACGTCCTTATGCAACTTCAACCCAGTGTGGGACAAACCACCCCACCGAGCAGGGAGATGGAGCAGATTCAGCTCATTTCTTTTCCTAGAATAACTTCTTTTTTTTAAGCCCCGCGAGGTGCCGGAGAAAACATCCCATCTCCACCCCCCACCCCCTCACTTGGCAGCCTCCCAGCAGCACCAAGCCGCGGTGCAGCGTCGGCAGCCGGGACGGCGTGTGCAGCACCCACGAGCGCAGCATCACGCCCCGGCCAGGGCCCCTGTCCTGACCTGCTCCTGGCATCCAGGGTGGTCAGCTGTCACGACATGTCCTGAGTCCTGTTGTCCTTCCCGTTATACAGAAGCCCTGCTCAGTTCCTCCCTCTCTGATCGTTCCCGCAGACATGTGCCAACGTCTGTGTTGGACGGGGAGGATTTCCTGCAGTGGGGACGGCTGCTCACATCAGCGTGACCCAGGGACATGGCCACCAGACCACGCGCATTAAAGAAGCGGAAGCATCGGTGCCCGCACACCAGAGCCTGCGCCTTGTCCCCATGTGCCCCCTCACTGGCTGCTCTTCCCATTTGACTGAATATTCTTATTTTTCCTCAACCTTATGTACAGTTTGAGACCAGACATTCCTTCATGAACAAGGGTCATTGAATACGGCTACAGCCTGAGCGATGCTTTATAAAGATGGTTTGCCAAAGAGGAGCCTTGCCACCGTCACAGCGTGACCCCAGTGCCCGTGGTGCAGCTCAGCCCCTCTTCCCAAGCCCAGCACACCCTGGTTTTGTTCCCCTCCAGCAGCAGCAATTTCTCCTCCCTGCCTCCCTCCCACTCCCCACCCTCCTTTGGGCTGTACATCCAGTGCCGCTGCCCTTACTGAAGGTTGAAGCGAAGCGGGGAATTCTTTCGGGGCGGTATTTTCTTAAGCGTTAATTCTTCCAGCCCCTTCTCACGCGGAGATGCTGCTGCTCTCCTCATTTGCTCCCTAATTACGCGGCACTGTAACTTTTCCCTCTTTGCTCGCTCTCTTCCAGCAAATTGGAGGGTGGCGTTTGCCAAGTCCCGCTTTCATGTTAACCCACTGCCATCCCCAACCAGGCTCAGATGTATTTGCTTTGTGATGGTCCAGCTGGAGACAACTGCAACCCACTTTATCCTGGTGCCTTGCAGCAGCTCTGGGCAGCGCATGCCAGGATGAATCCTTTCTGCAGTCCTCACCATAGGCAACGGGACGTGGCTTTGGGAATTAGAGCCTCAGTGCTCCAGATGTGGTCCCACCGCTCGCCAGCTGTGCAGGGCCTCCAGACACCTTAGCATCGCCAGCACATCCCAGCCCTGAAGAGCATCAGGTCCCTACAGGGTTCTGGCTCCTGGGGCTGCTGGGAAGTGTCAGTGGGTGCTGTGGAATAGCCGCCCCCTGCCCTGTCCACTGGTCTGGTTTGAGAGGAGAGCTCAGGGCTCTCTGCTCACAGGGTGTCCTCTCAAGTCAGCGTTACAGAGTGGGCTGTGGCAAGCAATGCAGGTGATGAGCAGGAGCCACATCTCATCCTGAGCAAGCATGGGAGGAGCAGGGCAGCAGACGTCTTCAAGGCCACCTGGGCAAGACAGATCTTTCCCCAAGGAGCAACACTTCCAGCAAAACCCCATGCAGACAGCAGCCACCACAGACATGTCTGCCAGGCAGGTGAGGATGAATGTGCCCAGATACCACAGTGATGGGCACCTAGGCAGACCAGATTAAATGGAAACCTCCAAGGACTGTCCTCTCAGCCAGGTACACAGGAGAAAGCTTCTTGACTTGCAGATGGTGAGTCGTAACACCCTGTAAACCACTGTCCACTTGATACACCACCACCACCCCCTGCCCCATCTCCTCACACTCTGCCTCCGAGCAAGGAGCAGGCACACAAGAAAAGCATCCCTGCTGCTGCCTCCAGCCAGGGCACCAGATGCTCAGCCAGTCCCTGCCAGCATCCCCAACTCGCTCACTACAGCAGCCCCCCTCAGTTCAACCTCAACACTGGCTGGTGTCTCATGCTCCTGATGAAAAGCTCCAGCCAGGGCTGTTCCCTGCCAGCTGGGGCTTCATGCTGGCAGAAGCCAGCAGTGACCTGGAGATCCACAGAGCCGCCACAGAACTGGCACAGTGCCGTACGGCAGGGCCCAGGGCTGGCAAGCACAAAGCCCCACAAGACTGAGCTGAGATACCCAAGGCCAGGTAGTCCCATATATCTCTGGTTGCTTGCAAAGACGAGACTGGGGCATCTCAGCATCCTGCAGCACTCTGGAGGGAGTGCTTCGAAATCTTCCTGCCTTGCCTTCTGTACAGGGAATCTTCACAGCTTTAGCCACCCACCATCCATAATCCCACTGGACCAAGGAGCTGGGATGCTCAGGAAGCAGCAAAATCAGAGCGGTTAGTATTTATGGGCTATGGGTAGGGAGGGAAGCAACCTCCTACCACTACACCACCAGTGAAGTCTTCTGTCCCCAGCATAACATCACCTGCATCACTCTGAGCAACACCTGCCACCAGGCCAGGGCAGTCACAGGGAAGGAGGTTTGGGAGGCAGCAGAGAAGAGGTAAGACCAGAGTAAAGGCAAGCCAGCCTGTTCTTCCAGAAAACCCTCCTTGCCAGACAACCCCCAGGTCTTTTTTTTTTNTTTTTTTTTTTTTTTTAAAAAAAGAGATCACAGATTTGGTAGCATCACAGAGGTATTAAGCTTTCTACAGCAGTCAACTGGGTACCACTTGGTGTCTGGATGAACCCATCACATCTTGCTCCTGTCAGCTCACTTAGCAACTCAAGGATTAGATGTCAAGCAGATCTGCAAAAAGAAAAGCGTCAAATGGACGCAGTCCCAATAGAAGCAGCAATGTTCATCCCCAGTCCTGACACTACCCACCTCCAGCTGTGACCTTCAGCGACAGCATCCTTGCTGGGAACACCCGTGGATGCACCTGCCCTGGAAAGCAGGGACTCTGGACACATTTCAAGACCAAAATTCCCCAAATGATGGCGTAGCTGAAGAGACTAGACTAGCAGAGCTCCATGCGCTTGGCACTCAAATGCAGACTGGAAATAACTTGGTTAAAACCTCACTTGAAGAGAGCCATCTCTAGGAGAAACCACCAAGTCCTACAGGGCGCCTTTGCTGAGGAAAGCAAGCCAAAGGCTGGAAGCTGAAACGGAGCCAAGCCAAACTTCAGTGCATGTCTCCACGTGTAGACGGGACCCCAGAGGCGACCAATGCTATTCAGGCTCCCCAGCACAGCTGGCCTCCCTGCCAGGGTGACACAGGACATTGCAGGAGGGTAGCGAGGAGGATGCCAGAGTTGAAAGGATGCTGCTGGCTACCAGCTACCATCGCCCTGTCTCACCGGGGAGTATCTCAACCAGACTCCAGCCACTCAGGACTTGAGTCCCATGCCTGCCACTGATTCCCACAGCTACCTGGGACAACTCACTGTGCTCCAGCATCCACTGGCTGGGATGGGGACACTGGGATGGGGGCACTGCCTCTCCTCTATCACCTGCTTGGCAGGGGGTTTGCACAGACGGCTCCCACAAGGGGCTTTTCCAGCCCAGGCACTCTGTGCCCAGTTTAAACCCGTGTGTTGGTGTTTCAGAGTAGGGGCCAGAGGAGTAGGACAGGCCAAACCAAGGTGTCCGGAAGCAGGATCTGCCCGATGGAGCCTTGCTTTTCCTGAGGCTCTGCCCTAAAAAGCACTGCAGCATCCCCCACACTGCCCTTTCCTCCCACTCGCTCTTGCCTCCAGGTTTTGGCCACTCTAGCAGAGCCCGAGCACAGGTGGGGACAGCAGGGGACTGGAGAGGACCGAGTCCTCCCACGCACCGCTGCCCACTGCCGCACAGAGCCGCTTGCATCTCCCCCACAAACTCAACGTGGGCAGCAGGAGAGCCCCAGCACATTCATCTGAGGGGGTTTGTAAAGGTCAGCCCGGGAGGAGGTCTCCAGCGAGGGCTGTGTGCCAGCACCGGCTGGGAACCACTCGAGAATAGAGGCAGGAAGGATAAAAAAAAAAAAGAAAGAAAAAAAAAAAAGAAAAAATAACCCAGCTGGCAGCACAGACTCTGCCGGGAGAGGAAGCAGCAGGTTGAGACAAGGACACGGCTCATTATGCCACCCCCGCAGGTGCGGAGCGCTGAGCGGCAGCGTGCTGGCAGGGGGGAGGCAGCGGCCGGCATCCTCAGCCCCAACCAGGCAGGACAAACCCAACGCCACGAACACCATCATTATGGCTAAGAGCAGCGTCCACCCCCTTCCTCCGGCATGCCCTCAGAGGGCGGGCTGGCTCTGTTGAGACGCCGTGCCACGGGGATGTGGAAGATGCTGCTGGAACAAGCTCTTCCAGTGCCATCACCGTCCTCAGAGGTTTTCAAGGTCAGCCTGGATAAAGCCCTGAGCAGCCCACTCTGACCTTGTGACCGACCCTGCCTGGAGCACGAGACCTCCTGGGGACCACTCCCATCCGGATTATCCTATGCTCTGAGCTAGGCAGGTACAAGCCCACTGCATGCTGGGGCTACCAACAAAGCCAGGGTGACTGGGAGCTGGTGAGAGCCACTTGGGTTTAGTGGTTTCCTTGGGGGACATGCCAGGAGCTGGCTGAGCCCCAAGGAAAAAGGTCCCCATGTCCTCAGGACAGAGCTTGCCTGCACAGACAGCAGTTTCAGCAGGAACCAAGACGTAGGTCTGACTTGGGAGGTCACCCACCAGCATCTCCTTGGATATGCATCAACCTCAGACCACAGCCAGGTCAGCAGCAGGCGGGGAATGGGGCATTAATCCAATGAAAAAAACATGGGCACGGATTTTTTTTCTTGCAGCCCTTTTCTCATCCTGCAGCTCAGGGTGCTGGAAAAGGCGGGCGGCATCTCCAAGGATGGGAACAGGCAGGAAGGAGAGACAGCACCAAATGCGTGGGTGCTGCTCTCGCCGCGGAGAACAGAGTACAAACCCTGCTGCTGCCAAGCCCAGTGTCCTCAGATGCATCTCCCCAGCTCACCCAGCCACAGTCGCCGGAGACTTCCCTGCGCCACGCTGAGCGGAGGAGTCTGAGCGGGAGGGGGGGGGAGCACCGCAGCGAGGAGCGCTCCTCGTTCCTGCCCCATCTGCTCGGCCGCGGGGAGATCCAGATCCAGCTCAGAGGACGTGGTGGCGGTGATAGGGGAAAGGTCTCCTTCGCAGCAGTATGGTGCCCACCAGTAACGCGCTTCACAGCCAGCACTCAGGTAGGAGGTTGCAGAACTCAGTGGCCTTGTCCACTGCTCTGACCTTCAGACACCAAGTAATGACGTTTTAACAGAAAAACAGCTTGGGCCATGGCCCTCCACCTCCTCATCCTCTCTGGGACAGAAACCCACAGCCAAAGCCCTGGGAAGAGCTGAAGCTCCAGGGGAGCACACCATGCTCCTCACTCCTGCAGCCTGGGGATTTCCCACACCAGAAGCATCATCACCAACCCTCGGTGGCTTTCTCTTTCCAGGAATTTGCTTAATTGTCTTTTGACCCCAGACAAGTTTCTCACATCTTCCCTCCACCCAAGGCCACCATTTCCACAGATCAATCCCAAACTGCATCACAAAACACACTTCTGCCCCAAGGTGCCACCGCCTCTCCCCGCATTGATGCCCCATTACTGAAAGGGAGCTCAAGCAATCCTTCCCCGCTCACCTTCCCCCCCCTCGCCACATAAGATTTTATTATTCCCCGTCATGCCTCCCTCAGTCATCTCTTCCCCCAGACGGAAGAGAGCCAGTTTATGTAATTGTTCCTTCTATGGAAACAGCTTCGTACCTTTAATTATTCCTGCCACCCCTCCCTGCACTTTCCCGGCGTGTCTTTAAAAGGGTGCGGATGTGCCAGCAGGCAGACAGGCTCTGAAGGAGGAACAGTTTTGGTTAAGACACCTGCTGCACGCCGGGAGGGTGGCCACGTTCTGCCCTCACCCCACTCCTGCCCAGCTTTCAGCGGCAGAAGGCCCGCATCCAGTCCCTGGACCAAAGCCCTTGTTTGTGCCCAGTCAGGCAGCAGACCAAGCAGATCATTTGTGAGCACAGGGAGGGCCAGTGCCAGCTCCCCACCCCCACCCCCCGGGGCCTCTAACGCCCCTGGTGATGAATGGCCGATGAAAGGGAACAAAAACTGTATGCAAGCCCAGGGCACCAGAACGGGCGTGGGACGAGCAGCACGAGCCGTGAACCCAGAAATGACTCCAAAACACCCCATTCAAACACCTCCTCAGTAAAGGGAAGCGTGCAGCGGTTACAAAAGCACCCTCTAATCACGACAAATGCCATATTAACAGCCGCAACCATTCATATTACTGCTCAGCTTCACCCATGAGCTGCAACACCCGCAGGACCAGCTGCTTCGCCCTTGGTCTGGGGACAGGTCTGCCAGCAGGATGCTGTCCCAAGAGGGATCATTGCTCTGCACCAATGTAGTACCTCAGTGGGGGCCAAGAGGTGGGCTTGTTTCTCGAGACAGGCAGGTTTCCTAAGACAAAATAGAGGACACTGGGTCCAGACACATCCTCTGACCAGGAGCCTCCTCACTCCAGATCTAACACCAGCCAGGATGCTGGAAAGATCAAGGGGAAGACTCATACAGTGAAAGCCCAAACACACTGCCTCCTTGGAAGGGGACTCGTGATGGGGCTTTGCAGAGGGACAGCGCTGGGACTGTGTTTAGTTCAGCTATGCAGCTTCCCTGCTAGCTGGTCACTGCTGGGATGTGCCGAGGCATGTCTATCAGAAGCTGTTTTAAACACAGTCCCTAAGCATTGGACAGGGCCCAGGCTTTGGGGTCCAATAGCTTTTTCCTGATGAAAAAGCATACGCCGAGATGAGCCCTTGCACCCTCACAGACCCAAGGGGCCTCAGCCAATCCCCAGAAAGGGAAGCCTCTGCTGCACAAAGACCGTGGGCCTCATTCCACCCGGTGCTTGACCCAGGCACAGGGAGCAGACAGTCACCCATCATCCCCATCAGACACCCTCAGACCACCCCACGCAGTAGCTCCAAGGGCTCACTCTTCCTCCCATCCCAGCGAGCCCCACGTGAACCAGGGTGCCACCTTCGCACAGCCTCTCAGGAGCTCCACGCTGGTCCGCAACCCCTCCAGTGCAGCCCGGCCACCGGAGCCCACCCCGCACCAGGGCAGGGGACGGCTCCAGCGCCTCTCTCCCTCCCTCCCTCCCTCCCCGCAGGCCTTCACCCTCCGGCCCAGCCCCTCCCGACAACCTCCCGCGATTCTCCACACCCTGGGCCGGCCCTCCCCGGCCCCACAGCCCCCCTCAGCACCGCCGCACACCCGCCTGCGGCCTGGCTCCCCCCCCCCCGCCCGGCGCCGCCAGCCCCACACCCGCTGGGGAGCGGCGCGGACTGCCGAGCCCCACGCAGGCCTCACCCCCGCGGGCCTCGGGGCCCGCACAGCCGGCCACGGGGACACACGGCCCCGCAGGCCTCACGCCAGGCCCGCGGGCCCCAGGCCAGGCCCGCCGCCCCCACAGGCCCCACTCGTGCCCACCCGCACAGGCGCCCCGCTGACGTCACAACCTTCCAGAAGGTTCCCCCTCCTCCCCCCGAGGTTCCCGCCGCTACAAACTTGCCGCTGACCAATGAGAGCGCCCCGAGGGGGCGGTGCCGGCTTGAATTGACCAATAGAAAGGCAGCGCCTGGGAGGACACCGCCCGCCCCGCCTACCTTCCCCCCCGCCTCAGGGAGAGCCAATGAGGGCGGCGCGGCGCGGCGACGGACAGCCTGCCGGCCCAACGGGGCGGGGCGCGCGCGGGCGGGACTCCCCTGACGTGGCGGCCGGGGGGCGGGGGCGGGGGCGGGGGCGGCTCAGCGAGCGCGCGGCGCCCCGGGACAGCGCGAGCGGTGAGTGCCGGGGGCGGCGGCGGCGGCCCTGCCCCACCGCGCTGCCCCACACCGCCGCCCCACAGACCCCCCCCACGGCGCCGGTGCCGGCCGCCCGGTGGGGACGGGGTCGCGGTCGCTGCCCCGCCGCCCCCTGCGCTGACAGGGCGTCGCTGTGGGGCGGGGGGTCAGTCCCCCTCNGGGGGTCAGTCCCTCTGCCCCGTGGGGTGACAGGACGTCGCTATGGGGCTTGGGGAGGGTCAGTCTCCCTGCCCCGAGGGGTGACAGGGTGTTGGTATGGGACAAGGGGGGGTCAGTCTCCCTGCCCCGAGGGGTGACGGGGTGTCCCTGTGGGGCGGGGGGGTCAACCCCCCCCGTCCCACGGGGTGACATGTGTCCCTGTGGGGCGGGGGGGTCAGTCCCCCTGCCCCATGGGGTGGCAGGGTGTCTCTATGGGGCTGGGGCTGGGGGGGGGGGGGGGG
>RSEF01000031.1:8618685-8635491 GCA_003993805.1 Himantopus leucocephalus
CGGACGTGCCTGCACCGGAGCTGTTCGTCTCGGCGAGTGACGAAGGAGGTTTGCAAAGGTCAGCCCGGGAAGAGGTCTCCAACAAGGGCCACATGCCAGCACCAGCTGGGAACCACTTAAAAATAGACACAGGAAGAAAAAAAAAGAAAAAATAACCCATCTGGCAGCACAGACATTGCCAGGAGAGGAAGCAGTAGGTTGAGACAAGGACACAGGTCATTATACCATCCCCACAGGTGCAGAGCACCAAGCAGAGCAGCCAGCTCAGCTACCACCAGCAGCACACCAGCAAAGGGAGGCAGCAGCCAGCATCCTCAGCCCCAACAGGGGAGGAAAAATAAATAAATCAAACACCATCATTAGCCCTAATAGCCACTTCCATCCCCTTCCTCCCACATGCCCTCAGGAGGCCAGGCAGGCTCTAGTAAGACACAGCACCACAAGGACATGGGAAATGCTGCTGGAACAAGCTCTTCCAGTGTCATCACTGTCCTTGGAGGTTTTCAAGGCCAGCCTGGATAAAGCCCCAAGCAGCCTGCTCTGACCTTGTGGCTGACCCTGCTTTGAGCATGAGGACTAGAGACCTCCTGAGAACCCTTCCCATCTGGATTATCCCATGCTCAGAGCTGGGCAGGCCCAAGCCTGCTGCATGCTGGGGCTACCAAAGTTAGAATAACTGGGAGCCAGCGAGAGCCACTCTGGTTTGGTGGTTTCCTCAGGGGACACACCAGGGGCTGGATGAGCCCCAAAGAACAAGGTCCCTATACCCTCAGGACTGGGCTTGCCTTCACAAACAGCAGGAACTAAAACCCAGACCTGACCTGGAAGGCAACCCCCATCAGCATCTCCTCAGAGATGAATCAACTCAGACCACAGCAGGCAGAGAACAGGGCATTAATCCAACANAAAAAAAAACCAACACACACACCAAAACACTGGGCATGGATTTTTTTTTTCCTTGCAGCCTCATCCTGCAGCTCAGGGTGCTGGGAAAGGCAGGAGGCATCTCCAAGGATGGGAACAGGCAGGAAGGAGAGATAGCACCAAAGGCGTGGGCACTGCTCTCGCCATAGAGAACAGAGTACAAGCCTCGCTGCTGCCAAGCCCAGTGTCCTCAGATGCATCTCCTGAGCTCACCCAGCTACAGTTGCCAGAGACTTCCCCATGCCATGTTGAGCAGGGAAGTCTGAGCAGGATTAGGTGAGCACCGCAGCAAGGAACCAGCGCTCTCCTGCACACAGGATCACACCCTCACTCCTGCCCCATCTGCTCAGCAACGGGGAGATCCAGCTCAGAGGCAGTGGTGGCAGCAACTGGGGAAAGTCTCCTTTGCAGCAGTACATGACCCACCAGGAATGTGCTTCACAGACAGTGCTTGGGTAGGAAGTTGCAGAGCTCAGTGGCCTCGTCCACTGCTCCAACCTTCAAACACCAAGTAATAATGGTTTAACAGAAAAACAGCCCCACCATCCCCATCCTTTTTGGGACAGATACCTACAGCCAAGGCCTTGGGAAGAGCCAAAGCTCCAGGGGAGCACACCGTGCCCACAACATGCTCCTCACTCCTGTAGCCTGAGGGTTTCCCACACTAGAAGCACCATCACTGGGCTCACCAAACCTCAGTGGATTTCTCTTTTCAGGAATTTGCTTAATTGCCTTTTGATCCCAGACAAGTTTTTCACATCTTCCCACCATACCCCTACCCAAGGCCACCATTTCCACAGGTTAATCCCAAACTGCTTCAAGAAATGCATTCATGCCTTGAGGTACCACTGCCTCTTCTCACACATGATGCCCCACATGCCCTTTACGGGAAGGGAACTTAAGCAATCATTCCCTGCTCGCATTCCTCCAGCCACACATGATTTTATTATTCCACCATCATGCCTCCCTCAGTCATCTCTTCCCCCAGACAGAAGAGAACTAGTTTATGTAATTGTTCCTTGTATAGAAACTGCTTCATACCTTTAATTATTTCTGTCACCCCTCTCTGCACTTCCCCAGCATGTCTTTAAAAGGGTGCCAGATGTGCTGGCAGACAGGCTGTGAAGGAGGAGCAGGTTTGGTTAAGACCCCAGCCCAGGAAAAGGATGAGGAGACCAATGCTATGACCAAACAAAAGGGGAAGACAAGCTGTGACCCCAGAAATTACTTCAAAATGCCCCATTCAAGCACCTCCTCCATAAAGGGAAGCATACAGAGGTTACAAAAGCACCCTCTAATCATGACAAACATGATATTAACAGCCTCAACCGTTCACATCACCTCTCAGCTTCACCCATGAGCTGCAGCATCTGCAGGATCAGCTGCTTCCCTCCTTGGTCTCCAGGACAGATCTGCAGGCAGGATGTTGTCCCGAGACAGATCATTGCTCTGCATCAATATGGTACCCTGACAGGGGCAAGAGACAGCCTTGTTTCTCAAGACAGGCAAGTTTCCTAGGACAAGAGCAAGGACATTGGATCCAGACAGCTCCACCAGCCAGGAGCCATCTCACTCTAGGTCTAACCCTGACCAGGGCACCACAGAAATCAAGGAGGCAACTCACATGGCAAAAGCCCAAGCACACTTCTCCCTCAGAAGGGGATGCGTGATGGGGCTTTGCAGAAGAACAATGCTTGGCTATGTAGCTTCACTGCTAGCTGGTCGCAGCTGCAGGCACTGCTGCTGCAGAGCTAGGTCGCACCAAGGCAAACAGATAAGGAGTGGTTTTAAACAACCCCTAAGCCTCACGCAGGACCCAGGCTTCAGGGGAACTGATGGCTTTTTCCAGGATACCCTGAAGCAAGTCCTTGCACCATTCTAGGGCTAAAGCACCTCAACTAACCCCAAGACAGGGAAGCCTCTGCTAAAGAAACAGAGTGAGCCTCAGCACATCAGGTGTTTGATATAGGTATAGCATTGTCCCTGGGAACCAGACACTCACTCCATCAGACACCCTCAGACTGCCCCACAGTGCTCACTCTGCCTCCCATCCCAACCAGCCCCATGTGAAGCAAGACACTGCATTAGCACAGGCAGGGTTTTCCAGAAGTCCACGCTGTCCTCCAACCTCACCAGCACAGCCAGGCTGCAGGAGCACACCTTGCATCAGGGAAGGAGACAGCTCAAGTGCCTCCCTACCTCCCTGGAGGGCTTCACCCTCCAGCACAGCTGCTCCCAGCAAGCTTCTCTTCTGATTTTTCCACCCTGGGACAGGCCAGAAGCCTGCCTAGTGCTTCCCAGCCCCAAAACTGCAAGAAACATGCTTCAGCATCACCCAAGCCCTGCCTGCAGCCAAGTGCCCCCCCAGAGCAGCCAGCACCACACCAGGGAGCAGCACCAGGCTGCTAGGCCCTGCACAGGACTCTCCCCCAGCATGCCCCAGGATCTGCACACCCCAGCCCCAGAGCTGCCCTAGGTCTGGGGGCCCCCAGCCCTCACACAGCCCCAGGCCCTAGATGAGCACCATAGAGATGCTCCCACAGGCCTCATACCCAGCCCCACACAGAAGGGAGACATGCCCCCAGCCCACTCTGACCATCTAGAATCTATAAGACCCCCACCCTGCACAAAGGCAGCTACATACCTACTCGCAGCCGTAGCCCCGATCCTAGCCCCAACAAGCAGTCACGATGAGGAAGAGCCCTACACACAGTACCCCAACGACACCACAGCCTTCCAGGAGATTCCCTAGCCCATCCCGCCGCTATAAACAGCCAGCAGCTGAGGGGGCGGTACCGGCTTGAACTTCCCAATGGGCGGTGGTTATAGAGAGGCGGGGCGAGTCAATGAGTGCGGCGCGACGACGGGCATCCTTCCCTTCCCCTCCCCCCCCGGCCCAATGGGGCGGAGCACGTGCAGGCGGGACTCCCCTGACGTAGTGGTCAGGGGAGGGAGGGCGGAGGCAGCTCAGCTCAGCGAGCGCGTGGCGCCCTGGGACAGCGCGAGCGGTGAGTGCCGGGGGCGGTGGCGGCTCTGTCCCACTGCGCTGCCCCGTCCCACTGCGCTGCCCCACACCGCTGCCACACAGCTCGTCACCAGCTCTGGCTCGGCCCCTCCGCCCCCTACGGTGAGAGCGTGTCCTGCTGGGGCGGGGGGTCAGTCCCTCTGCCCTATGGGGTGATAGGGTGTCCCTGTGGGGCTGAGAAGGGAGGTTTGCCCCTCTGCACCCATGGGGTGACAGGATGTCCCGATGGGGAGGGTTAAACGTCTGCCTTATGGAGTGACGAGGTGTTCCTATGGGAGGTCTGCCCATGAGGTGCCAGGGTTTCGCTGTGGGGCTGGGAAGGGGAGGTTAGCCCCTCTGCCCCTTTGAGGGTGGGGAACGGAGGCTAGCCCTGTTGCCCCCATGGGGTGACAGGGCGTCCTTATGGGGCTGAAGGCAGGGAAGGAAGGGGTTGGCACCTCTGTACCCGTGGGGTGACAGGGTTTCCTGGTGGGGCTGTGGGTCAGGGTTAACTGCTCTGCCCTACCTAGTGGCAGGGTGTCCCTGTGGGTCTGAAGGGGGTGGGGGGAAGGGGTTAATCCCCCTGCCCCATAACAGTAACAGTGCATCCAAGTGGGGATGGGAGGAAGGAGTTAAACCTCCCCCTCCCTGTGGCTGTAGTGTATCCCTATGGAGCTGGAGGGGTTAACCCCTCTCTCCCCTCCTGCTTTGGAGGCTGTAATGTGCCCTGTTGGAGCTGTGTGGTGTGGCCAGGAAGGGGTTGAACACACGCACTCCCCCACTCCCCGTTAGGGGCACCAGTGTATCCCAGTGGGGCTGAACCGGGTGGTGAGGAAATGGGTAACACACACTCCCCCCAGGTAACAGTAATGGGGTTGGAAGGGCCAGCAAAGAGGGGGTTAACACCTGTCCCCAATCGGGGGGGGGGGGGGGGGNCTCCCCCACGAAGGTGACAGCTTCTCACTGAGCCCCTAAATGGGGCACCATGGGGGGGTGGGGTATGGGGGGGCTTGACCCCATCCCCACCCCAGTGCGACTGGAAGTGAGGGACCCTATATGGGGAGACATTGAGTGGGGCTTGACCCCATCCCCAGGCAGGCTTGCAGTGGGGGCTGTGCCGGCAGAGGCAGTGAGGGGAGGGTTAACCCAGTCCCCGGGTTTTGGCACCCTAGTGATGCTGTCAGTGGGGAGACGTTTGGTGTGGGGGCCTGGGGAGGGGATGATTCATTGTGGGTAGTCATGACATTGCTGCCTGGTTTCCTGTGGCTGCCAGCTGGCACAGGCACAGGCGGCTCTGTCTTCCCCAATGCTCAGAGATCCCCTTCGGCTCCCTGACCAAACCTGGGATACACTGCCATGCCGGCCACCCTGCTTTTCTGGAGCCCTGCCGAGAGGTACGTACCCACCCTAGCTTGCCGACCCCGATGCTCAGCACTTGGCGTCCCACCGGACCCCAACCCCTGGGGAAACAGTGGGTTGGGGGCTGTCACCTGCCTGGCATTTTGCTTGCCGAGGGTGAGATGCAGGAGCTGCCTTGTGATGTCCTGGCTATGGCTGCCCTGTTTCGGCAGTGGGCATCCAGGGAGGATGCTCTCTGCAGCCCTTGAGTTATGGTGACAGATGAGGGAGATGCGGTGGCATTGGATTTCCTTGGCGCATCTGAAGGTGACTTCTCAGAAGTAGGTTTTGCACTGCTGGGCAGGGAGGAGGCACCATCCAGTGGCCCACTGTGGCAGGGGGAGAGCTAGGAGCCCACAGCTGGCGGGCAGCTCCAGCCGGTGGGTGGGAGCACAGTGGTCAGACCCCTTCTTCTAGGGTATCAGTGCCGGCACCCAGGGAGGGGGACACAGGGACCCCTGCACATCCAAAGGGGAAAGCCAGGGAGGTGCAAATTGGTTAACATGACTTTTTCTGCCTGGTGCATCACTGCCACCCTACTTTTCTTCCTCTCCAGTTTACCTTGTGGGTGCACAACCCTGGGCGCGAGCAAGTAATTTCTGGGGACTCCAGGGGCTCCTCGCTCTTGCTACTTGGCAGTGGCTGCATGGGGGACGTGATGGTAACAGGGCAGCTGGGGGCCCTGCGCCTTGCTGCAGTGGGGAGGATGCCGGAGCTGATGGCAGAAATGTCTTAATCCGGCAGGTTAGCGAGCCTGCTGTGCCTCACCACCCCAGAAAATGACAAGAAACCTATTAGAAGGAAAATTACAGCTCAGTGAGCGATTCCATTGAAGGGTCACCCCACGCATGGTAGGAGGGGAGGGCCGGGCACCGCTGGGAAGTGCACAAAGGACAGCAGCTCCCCACACCACACTGATGCCTGCTCACCCACAGCTGAAGCCATTTCAGAGCTATCCTGGGACTGGAGGTTGGAGCCAGCTGCAGCCACTGGGCTGCTGAGGAGTTGCCTTTTCAGTGTGCTGGAGGAGTCAGAGGGGGAGGCTCACCACAAGAGCATCGCTTGGCAGTGGCGGCATCCTTGGCACAAGCCGGCACCTTTCTCTCCTCTATCCCCCTGCCACCCTCTGGTGCCTCCTGACCAGGCACACAGCAGTGCCTTCGGACAACCATGATGTTTAAAATAAAACTAGAGCCTTTAAAAATGACAGCTTGGACTCTGAATGTGTTCGTGAAGCTTCGGTAAGTGGGTTTCCGCTTCTCGCCCTTGTGCCCTCATTACCAAGGAGCGATGCGTAATGGCCCAAGGTGCCGATCGGTGTCCATCTCTAGTACATTGTGTCCCATGGTGACCTTGCACCCCAAGATGGAAAAAGATCTCCCCAGTGCTGCTGCCTGCGTGGGTTTGTTCCCTTACAAGACTGCTGAGCGGAGGGATTATGTCAAATGATCACTATTCAGCTGGCACACTCATCCAGAGGTTGCATGGGCTGATGTCATGTGTGGGGCTGGAACAAAGTTTTAATTTTTTATTTAATTCTTGTGGTTGCAAGAGGAGGATGGAGGCTGAGCTGTCTTGGCAGGGCAAGTTTGGGGAAAGTTTGTGGTTTTCTCCACTGCTGGGCAGCTGCAGCTTGTCCTAAGGCGTCCCGGTTGGGAGAGTGAATGCAGAAATTGCCCACCTGAAACCCTCCCTACCACACCTTTCCCACTGCTTCTGAGGGTATTAAATGGGAAGGCAGGAGAGGATGACTGAGCAGAAGTGGGAGAGGAGAGGTAGTGGTAGCAAGGTGCAGCTGATCCCCTGGGAGGTGGGAGGGATGTGAGGAGGCTCTTCTGGGACAGAGTCATGTTTTACCACTGCACATGTGAGCATCACCTCTGGAGTGTGCCTTTTACCCATCAGGTCACCTGCCAGTGTCTGGTCCTCACCAGCACAGTAAACTGCAGCATGGGGCTGCGTTTCAGCAGAGAAATTCCCCCTTCCCTGAGCCCAGATGGGCAAAGGGCTCCCTAGCTGGGAGAGCGTCCCCCAGTGGGCGTCCCCACCCCAGCCAAAGACACCTTGGCAGTCAAGACCAGAGGTCTTGAGGGGGGCAATGGCATTTTTCTGGGGCGAGACGTACTTTTGTAGGAAGTGCCATGGTGTTTTGGATGGGCAGGGTGGGCCCGGTGGTGCCATCAGATTGGGCTGTGCAGGGTTGGAACTGGGTGCTGTGATCTCTGGGGGGAAAAATTGAAGGTTTGAGACCTCTGTGTCTCTTGAGCCAGGGTACAATGGGGTTGTCTTCAGCACTGCCTCACTTGCCCTTGCTGTAGGAAGGTTGGCATCATCCAGACAGGGGGCAAATCCTGGTCCTGGTCGTGGGGAGCCCCTGCCCCACACCAGAGGCTGCTGTGGGGTAGGGAGGCACTGGGGTGACCTTTGGTGAGGGGATTGGCAGGTTACCTCTCAGACCCCCCCCCCCCCNCTTGGCCCCACGGGGAGGGCAGATGGGGAGGCAGAGGTGGGCAGGGGGTAGAGCATCCCCTAGTGCCTGCATGGGCTGGGTGGCGATGGTGGCTCTGTGCACAGGAGCTGGCGGGCTCCTGCCAGGAAGCTGGTACCAAAATGTGCTGGCATTCAGGAGCTGCCATGGGAGACACTGTCAGATGCTCTTTACACCCCCAGGGACCTTCTCCTGTCTCTTATTCGCCCCCCTGGGCTGCCTCACACATCAGCAGGTCCCCCCATCTCCCCTTGCTGTGTCCTTCAGAGGTCCCTGTGCCCATCAGCCCTTCTGCGTTGGGCGCTTTAGCCTTCCTCCCCACCTACAGCAAAGTACCTGCTCTGCAGCTGGGGAAAAAAAGAGCAGAAGTTGGTGGTTCGGATCGAGGTGGTCAATTTCCAAGCCCCTGTAGCAGCTACCCAGCTGTAGAGGGGTTATTGCCAAAGGCATGACCCAAGGCAAGCCTTGGATGCTTGGGATGGATGCTAGGGGCTCAGTGCAGCGCTGTGGATGTGCGTCCCTGGGGGTGCCCAGCCACCCTCATCTGAGCTGCTGTGTTTGGGGGGTGTCCCTCCATGACCTCCACCGGGAGCTTATGGATAGAGGGAGGAACATCTTGTAACTTGTATGATGGTGAAGGAAAGGGCCAAGGCTCACACCTGATGCAGAAATCTGTCTGCTGGAGGGGCTTTACTGGCTGGGGCTGCCCAGGGGTGTTTGGAGCAAGGATGGGGTGAGAAGATGAAACCTGGACCATAGAGGGGAGCAGGATGTGAGCATGAGGACTTAGCAGAGAGCAGTGGGTCTATTGGGGGCAACACCTGGAGAAGAGCAGGGCAAGGAGCAAGCACTAAGCTGTGCTGCGTGAGGCAGGGCATGGCAGGCCAGGTTTGGGAGGGATGGGATTTTGCCATCAGAAAAACAAAGGGTAAGAAGCAGCAGGAAGCATCGCTGGAGGAGTGTGGGGCTTGCTCAGCCTCTGCTCGGAGGAGCTGCTCTCCTGTCTCCTCCAGCTGCTCTCTGAGTTTCTGTGACCCCACTGGTGTTTGCTGCTCCAGCTGCATGCCTGGGGGATGAATTAATCTCCTGCCCTTTCCCTTCCTTGGGTTACAGCCACCAGGTTTTCCATGCCTTAGTACAGGCATGGCCCAGGCTTCGGCCCCTGTGCAATGGACAGAGCGAGCCCCAGGAGCCAGTTGCCTGTGCCAACCTCCAAGCCTTGTGCCAGGCTATGGCACTTCACCGCCTCTTCTCCCACTTCATATTTCTGGCTTACTGCAAGATGTAGTTGAAGGCTCTCAGGGAGTGCAAGTCAGGCTAGAAAGTGTTTTTTTTAAAAAAACAAACAAAAAAAATGCCTCCCACTATCACAAGATGTTTCTGTCTAATGGCTTCATTCTTTCTTCACTAAATACAAATTATGGCTCTGACATGCCATAAGAGGTGCTTATCTCCAACTGAATGCCAATTGCTTTCAGGAACAAAATGTTTGAAGTTCCTTTAAGGTGAAGGTGGCAGCAAGGTCCCTACCTCCACTTTCAGCCTCAAAAAACCTGCTGTTATCACCCCGCCTTGAGTCCCAGCTGGGGGGTGGGGTGGTGACAACACACGACAACAACGATGACATGCCAGCAGCTACATTTAGACACGGCCCAGCCCTCCTGGCTCAGCAGGGGGAGTAGATGGGATGGGGACACGGTCCTTGCCTGACGTTAGCGGTGGTGTGGTCTGTATAATAATGCTGTGCCCCAGCTCAGGCTCTCCCTCTCCCCGTCCCCGCTGTGGGGCTCGGGGAGGTAAAACCAGAGCCGGGGTATATCCTGGCACTGGGGCGCTGACCTCTGGCAGAAAGCATGGACTTGAGCTGGCTCTGGTGCTGTTGGCTGGTGGGATGCAGGAAGCAGCAGCTCTGCAATAAGTGCATGCCAGTCCAATCCCCAGCTGTCCGAGTGCAATATTCATCTTACAAAGAGCTGTATTTCTGCTTTCAGGAATAAGTATTCAGCTCCCAGCAGCGTTGCCATCATGGGGAAGGACTATTACAAGATTTTGGGCATCCAGTCCAGTGCCAATGAGGATGAAATCAAGAAAGCCTACCGGAAAATGGCCCTGAAGTATCACCCTGATAAGAATAAAGACCCCAACGCCGAGGATACGTTCAAGGAGATTGCGGAGGCTTATGACGTCCTGAGTGACCCCAAGAAACGAGCTGTTTATGACCAGTATGGGGAGGAAGGTAAGGGGATGAGCACTGCTTCTTGAAGGCAGGAGTACTTGGTCCAAATAGACTTTTATAGGTGAGGGAGTGTTTTCACACCCTCGGTGTGGCTGAAGTTGTCTTCGTGATTTATGCCTTCCTCCGAAATGGGGCTGATAGCCACAGAATCAGCGAGAGCAAAGGCTCTGCCGATGCCAGAAATCGCTTCTCAACCCACTCCTCCATTTTTCCAACCCGCCACCCTGCTTCCCAGGATGGTCGGGCTCTCCCTGCCCTCTGCCCCAAAGCCCAGCAGCCGGCTGAGACAATGGAAGTGGAAGGAGCTCACCTCCTGGGTCATACCTGGGGTAATTTGTTAGCAACCTTTTAATTAACCTAAATTTCCCAGTGGAGAAGTATTGCTTTTTCCTGCATTTCCCCCTGCATTTGGGCACTGGTCCCCCTGTCCTCCCCGGTACAGGCTGGTCTACAGGATTTAAAGCTTTTCCCAATTTAAGTAAAAGGTCCTTGTTTTGAAACCAAGCAGCTGCTGTTCTCTGGGGGTTGGCACAGAGGAGGAGAGCCGTTCCACCACAAGGTGGCCTTATTAGTCAAAGATGGAAGAGCACAACCCCATTCGAGGAGAGCAACAAATAGCATCTGCATTAATCAGCCCAGGGCTTGGGTGCTTAAAACAGCAGGAGGTCTGGCAGGAACAGGCTGCTAGGTGGAAGACACAGCCCTTCTTGTGGGACCAGCAGGCAGGTGCATCCCCTAATGAGCCACCAGCAGAATTAACTAGCCATGGGTTAATTCTTGACCCATTAGTTATGTCAGGGCTATGATGGATGCACCCGAGACATGTGATTTGCTGTGTAAAATAAGAAGAGGTTGTCTCAAGTGGGAAACCAGCCTTCCCCTGGAGGTGCTGCCAAAAATCAGACCCTGCTTGGGCTGGCATCATGGGATTAAAGGTGAAACCTCCTGGCTGTACAGTCTGTTAGGGATGGAGACTCAACGGGTTTTGGTGAAATCCTCATCACCGAAGACAGCTAAAATAAGAGTGAGTTAAGGAGGGAGGGAAGACCAGCCCCCTCCTCGCAGTGGGATGGGGAGTACCAGCAAAACCAAATCCCATCGGCGTTTTGGGGAACCCACGCAGAAAGACAGGGCAGAAATGGGATGAAAGACGTGAAAAGGTTTTGTGGCTGGAGAGAGGGGGATGCCGCTGAGCTGGCCAGACCCATCGCAGGACAGGGACTGCCGTTCACCTCTCTGGTGGTGACTTCCAGACCAGTCATGGTCCATGGCCCCACACACCTTTCATTTCCCATCAGATGCCTTTTTTTTTGAGCAATATGGCCTGGGGATCGGCATTTTGAGGGGCTTCTTGCTGGGGTGGGCAAGGTGAAGTGAAAGGTCCCCCCACCCCAGGATAGAAACTTCATCAATCAGAAAAGATCCCCAAACTTGCCTGTGCTGTGCTTGTCTCACTCCTATCTCCTGCTGCAGGGGGCTACCACGAGGGACAGCCCGTCAGAAATAGCCCTTCGCTGTCATCAGTGTGCCCTGAAAATAGTCCTTGAGCTAGGCTTGGCTTAACCCTTCCTGGGCCCTCCTGGTCAAAAATAGCCTTGCAGAGCACGTGTGACCTCTTTGGAGGCCACTTGTTGTGTGCCTTGGCTGCTTGGGACTTTGGGGAAAAGTTGCAGTGACGTAAGGCCCTGCCCAAGGTCTGGGCAGGGGAATTTCCCACAGGAACGGTTGCCAAAAGATCCAAACCTTGAACGTACCTGACATTTTATACAGTCTGTAAACAGAGAGCTGTATCCCTCCCGCTGTGTGCCGATCTGGAGGTCTGCTGACCTCCACCTGCTCTGCCACCAAGAGTCATGATCATTCCCTGAAGTCAAAGCCTTTTCTTACGTGCTGGACATGATACTCCTGGACTGCAGCCATTGGTGCAGCCCAAAAGACAGAGCTATTTGGGCAGAAGGGAGCCTGCCCATGGGGAAAAATGGAGATGGGATGGTCAGGAAATGTTTTAAATGAAAAGGCGATGAATTGGTTGGAGAGAACCAAGCAAGTGCTCAGCCGGGGTAGTGGGGACAAATCCTGAACGGCTTTTGAGCTTGCTGGGTGTAGGGGGCAGGACTGTGTGTCATGGGTTGGGGCGGCGCCTTCCTGGCCCACGGTCTCAACAGGTGGCTGGGCTGGAGGGGGTGACCTGCATCCCCAGGTGCTGCTGGAAGGGCTGCCTGGAGCCAGCAGAGACCATGCTCCCGTGTGGAAAGTATGGTCCTAGCATGGCATCTGCCTGCAGGGAGCATTAATGTCTCGTCTTCCCCCTTCTCTTCCAGGTCTCAAAACTGGAGGTGGCTCTTCAGGTGGCTCAGAGAACACTTTCCACTACACCTTCCACGGAGACCCCCATGCCACCTTTGTATCCTTCTTTAGAAGCTCCAACCCTTTTGATATCTTCTTTTCTGGCAGCTGCTCCCGGATGTTCAATGGCTTTGACCAGGAAGATATGGATATCGATGATGATGACGATCCTTTCAGTGCCTTCGGCCGGTTTGGCTTCTACGGCATTAACGGGGTTCACCAGCGGCACCAGGAGTCCCTGCACACGCGGAGAAAGGTCCAAGACCCGCCTGTCATCCATGAGCTCAAGGTGTCCCTGGAAGAGATCTACCACGGCTCCACCAAGAGGATGAAGATCACCCGCAGAAGGCTCAATGCTGATGGCCGGACCATGCGGACTGAGGACAAGATTCTAAACATTGTCATCAAACGGGGTTGGAAGGAGGGAACTAAAATCACGTTCCCCAAAGAAGGGGACGCCACTCCAGACAACATCCCTGCTGACATCATCTTCATCCTCAAGGACAAGCCTCACTTGCACTTCAAGAGGGATGGGACAAACATGATCTACACTGCAAACATCAGTCTTAAAGAGGTAGGTATCGGTGGGAAATCCCATGGGGTGGGATGTGGTGCTGGGTCATGGCACGTGGAGCCAAGAAGGGAGTCAGTCCTTGTCCTGGGCTGATGAGGAAGGACCAGGTAGGTTGTGAGAGACACGAGCAAAGACCTCTGCAGAGAGGAGCTGCAGAGACCAGCTCACGCTTGGTTTTGGAGATGCTCAACCTCTGTGCCGGGTGTAGGACATGGGTGCTGCGGTCCCTGCTGAACACACCTTGCTTCTTGAGCCAATACAGGTGGTATTTACCCATTTTCTCCCTTCCCCATATGCCTTGTCCTTCTATATTAGTGTATTCATATTTGGAAGAGAGCCCAGATCCTCTGTAGGAACAAGAGAAGACCCAAGTTTGCTGGCATGAGTTTGGTCCCTGCTTGTTCTCATAGACGAGCTTGCTGTGGCTTAGGTACTGTCCAGAATAGCGCCGGGTACCTCTCCCCACGGACAGAGAGCAGGGTCATGCAGAGAAAGGTGGTACCTCACCCTCACTGAGCAATGCTTTAGCCGAAACCAGCCGAAACCCAACACATCCAGGCTGTCAGTCCTGGAGGTCACAGCGGGGCTGGATGCATCAGAGCCAGCAAGCTGTGCGAAGGTGGGAGAGGAAGGAGAGATTACCCAAGTACAAGATGTGCCATTCACAGCTGCTGCTGTATAACTATCTTTTAATAAATCCCAGCTGGCAACTGCATTTAACATAGACGTTTTTGGCAGCTGCCATTTGCTGTTCCTTTCAGACTGTAGATGCTGTCTGTCTTCTTAATGAGCTGGGGGTTTTTTCCTGAAGACAGATTTATGTTCTCAAATGCATTTAATAGAAATAAGCTCAATGGGCCAGACCTGGGGTAAGGAAACGTGAGCTCGTTAGTGTGCCAGCGAGTCAGGAGAGCTTTGTAATGGCTCTGCGTCCCAGCTGGGGCTGTGACCAGGTGTACTGGGGGCAAGGGGCAGCCACCTGGGTCAGGTAGATCTGGGTGCTCCTAGAGCAAACATATCTCAAGTTAACCTGCAGACTCAGGAGTTGAATTTCCTTCACGGTGCAAAGTGCAGAGGTTTATTCCTGTGGTGGCTGGATCCCCTGGCCACTCCAGAAATACTCAGGAGAACCTGCCTTATTTATAGGGTCATGCATGCCATATCTCAGATATTTCCTTCTGTGCATTCCCTCATCTGTAAAATTAACCCCAAGCTGGCTGTCCTGACGTCCAGACCACGTTAGCCCAGGTTCACGCACTGCTCAGGCTGGAGGGACTCTCGCCCAGAGTTGCCCTTTGAGCAGCAAGCAGAGAAACCTGCTCCAGCCCTGTGTGCTATTGCACCAGAAGTGCTGGTGCTGGGCCCAGGGAAGCACTGGCTCTGCCATGCTGAGTGATTCTCCAGCCGCCTCACATCCACAAGGCACCTGTGAGTTGCCCGTGAGCAAGGCGTGAATGCTGACATTTGGTTTGCACAATGCAGTCACAAAGAGAGACCAGTGGAAATTGATGGTCCGGGCAAATTCCTTGTCTCTTTGAGCTGGACTGTCTGGTCTCTGTCCTCCCCCTCCACAAACCCAACGTGCTGGGCATCCTCAGAGAGCTGCTGGCCTGGCTGCCATCACCAGCCTGCTGCTTGCCAGGGCAGGATGATACTTTGCTGCTTTTATCTTCCATGAGAAGAAGTAGTTTAAGTGCTCTGGAGCACGAGCAGATGCTGGGAGCTCCTCGACTCCATATGCCACCATCTCAGTATGTGACAGAGCGCCTCACGGTACAACCTCTTCATCACCTGAGCCTACGGCTGTAGCCTTGAGCACTCTCCTTGCACCCTTACTCCTTGAGAGTCTGCCTTTTTTAGACTGAGCTTTAGTCTTTTCTGCTGCCACAAGAGCAGTACAGCATGGTGCTGGCAGGCGGTGCTGGCAGGCAGAGCTGGCAGGCGGTGGGTGCTGTGACCTGACTCATGACCATGCTGGAGACCCCTTGCCAGCACCCTGCTGCCATGGGGAGCAACACACCCAGTGCTTGGGCTGGGGGCAGTCAGGAAAGCAGTGGCATCATCCTCCTCCTCCATCCTACAGACCCCTCTGCAGAGCAACCCGGGGAGTCAATGCCTTCCCAGCACTTGCATCCTGGCCCTGCTGGGTGCCACATTCCACCCAGCCGGGGGTGGCACAGGGTGGTTGCTACCTGGTGGGCACCGCTGCCCCACTGCTGCAGAAGCCAGAGGTGTAAGAGGGCTTCCTCAGAGACTCGTGGGCTTTGGGAAGTGTCTTCTTAAAATTACAGGTGTGCATCACAATGGGAGGTTGAGAGGGAGGAGTGACACTGCTCTGCCAGCAAGCTGCCTCTCCTGGGAGGCAGATCTTTGATGCTTTGCATCATTTACCTGGACTCACCTTCCTTGAAGCATCCGTGCATCAGCACCCGGCTGAGATGCAACTGATGGTGACATTCCCCCCCCTCCAGCTTTGCTGCAAGTGAAGGAGGACCCGCCACTGACCTAGATAAAGCTCAGCTTTCACAGTGCAGTGCAGAGCTCAGCTATCAAACCCATGGTGACTTAATATCTAGGGATAAACTGAGCCTCTTTCTAGGATGCAGGGCAGCTCCCATGGTTACTGGTGTTACTTCAGCAACCAGTTTCCCAAATGCCAATGAAGTTGGGCAAGAATGAAAACCAGGAATATACAGCAGAGGAGCCATCACCTCTGGTTCTTGTGTCTTGGCTTTAGGAAGGAAACATTAAGATCATAGAATCATAGAATCGTTAAGGTTGGAAGGGACCTTTCAGATCATCTAGTCCAACCATTAACCTAACCTGACAAAACCACATCTAAACCATATCCCCAAGTACCACGTCTACCCTTTTTTTAAACACCTCCAGGGATGGCGAATCCACCACCTCCCTGGGCAGCCTATTCCAATGTTGAATAACCCTTTCAGTGAAAAAATTTTTTCTAATATCCAACCTAAACCTCCCCTGGCTTAACTTGAACCCATTACCTCTCATCCTATCACTTGTCACTAGGGAGAAGAGGTCAGTTCCCAAATCCCAATCCCAGATCCTGTCTGCCTTCGCTGTTACTGCCCGCTCCTGCTCGCATCCCTCTGCTTGCCTCATCCACGTGCTCCCATAGGGAGTTCCTGCTCTCCTTCCCATTTTATGGCTGGAGATTTCCTTTCCCTAACACACGTGGACCCATGCAGCCCTCCATGGTGCATGACAGTGGGCACCAACAAACAGGAGGGCTCCAGCATCCTTGGGTCAGTGCAGAGCAGAAATGCATTGACAGGGGAAGATCGTCCTTCACTTCCCCCCCACCAACCTGCTGGAGATCCAGCCAAGCACTCACTGCTTGCATTGAGCTGGCAATGGGCATCCTCCTGCAGCCAGAAAAACTCTTCCTGGGAGGAGACCCCGTGCAGAGGAGCTGTGCAAGGAGATGGCCCCAGCTCTCCTGTTTGCTCACCGGAGCCCAAGAGCTGGCTCTGGCATGGGTTCCACTGTGATCGCTCTGGTGCAAAGCCCTGGCTCAGATGCAGAAGCTGCAACCATCAGCACTGAGCCAGGGGCCAGCATGAGAAGAGATGTTTCTCCTGGTGCCTGTTGCTGCTCTGCCACCAGAGGCTTTTCCTGGGGAGGGAGATGCAGAACATCCTCCCATCTACCCCAGAAACAGCAAATCGCAGCCTCCTCCCCTTCCTTTGCAGGGTGTTTGAAGTGGGGGGGAGAACGGAAGGGCTGGGACACCCCAGGACCCGGCTCGGAGGGGCGAGTGCTTTGCGTTCTGGGTAGGGACAAGCCTGTGTCAGCCCTCCACCTGGGAAGCT
>RSEF01000031.1:8635811-8646314 GCA_003993805.1 Himantopus leucocephalus
GTGGTTGCACGAGGAGGATGGAGGCTGGGCTGGCTCAGCGGGGCTGGGGAATGCTTGTGGTTTTCTCCGAGGCCGGGTGGCCGTGGCTTGTCCGAAGGCGTCCAGTTTGGGAGGGTGATGCGGGAATGGCCTTGCCCGCCTGAAAGGCGCCCTGCGGCACCTTCCCCCCCACCCCCACCCCTTCCCCGCTCCCGAGGGGGTTAAATGGGAAGGCAGGAGAGGATGACTGAGCAGAAGGGGGAGAGGAGCTGGTGGCAAGGCGCAGCTGATCCCCGGGAGGTGGGAGGGAGGGAAGGAGGCTCTGCGGGGACAGAGTCGTGTTTTACCATCGCGCATGTGAGCGTCGCCTCCGGAGCGTGCCTTAACCCACCGGGTCACCCGCTGGCGGCTGGTCCTCACCAGAACGGTAAACCGCGGCGCCGGGATGCGTTTCGGTACAGAAATTTCTCCTTCCCCAATCCCAGATGGATGAAGGGGTCCCCGGCTGGGAGAGCATCCCCCGGTGGACATCCTCACCCTGGCCAAAGACCCCACGGTGGTCAAGACTGGAGATCTTGTGGGGAGCGACAGCCAGGACGGGATGTATTTTCATGGGACGCGCTGTGGGGTTTTAGCCAGGCAAGGGTGTCCCGGGGCTGCTGTCAGATTGGGCTGTGTGGGGTCGGGGTCGGAGCCGGGTGCTGTGGTCCTTGGCGGGGGTGGACGGACAATTGAATGTTTGCCACCTCCGTGTCTCTCGAGGTGGGGTGCGACGGGGTTGTCTTCAGCACTTGCTTGGTTTGCCCTCGCTGTGGGAGGGTTGGCATCATCCAGACAGGGGCTGAATCCTGGTGGTGGTCCTGGTGGTGGTCATGGGGAGCCCCTGCCCCGCACCGGAGACTGCTGTGGGGTAGGGAGGCGTTGGGGTGACCTTTGGCAGGATACCTCTCACCTCCCCTCCCATCACTTGCCCGGGGTCTCCTGCAGCCCCCCCAGCCCAGCGGGGAGGGCAGATGGGAAGGTGGGCAGGGGACAGAGCATCCCCCAGCGCCTGCGTGGGCTGGGTGCCGGCGGTGGCTCTGCGCGCAGGAGCTGGTACAGAAACGTGCTGGCATCTAGGAGCTGCCGCGGGAGATGCTGTCGGATGCTCTTTACGCCCCCAGGGACTTCTCCCACCTCTTCTGTGCCCCCCGGGGGTGCATCACACGTCCGCGAGTGCCCCCATCTTCCCTCGCCATGTCCTTCAGAGCTGCTTTGGTTGCCTTAGCCCTCCTCACCACCTACAGCAAAAGACCTGCTCCATGGCTGGGGCAAAAAAGAGCAGAAGTTGGTGGTTTGAATTGAGGTGGCTGATTTCCAAGCCCCCATAGCAGCTACCCAGCCTCAGAGGGGTTATTGCCCGAGGCATGACCCCAGGCAAGCCTTGGAGGGATGGGGCTTTGAGCCACCTGGTTTAGTGGGAGGTGTCCCTGCGCGTGGCAGGGGGGTTGGAACTAGATGGTCTTTAATGTCCCTTCCAACCCAAACCATTCTATGATTCTACAATGCTTGGGATGGACGCCAGGGGCTCAGTGCAGTGCTGTGGATATGCACCCCGGGGTGCCCGGACACCCTCATCTGAGCTGCTGTGCTTGGGAGGGTCCCACTGTGACCTCCACTGGGAGCTTATGGATAGAGTAAGGGCCAGGGGGAACATCTGGTAACTTGTCTGATGATGAAGGAAAGGGCCAAGGCTCACACCCCATCCAGAAATCCGTCTGCTGGAGGAGCATGATGGCCTGGGGCTGCCCAGGAGCATTGGGAGCAAGGATGGGGTGAAACCTGGACCATAGTGGGGACTGGGACGTGAGCATGAGGACTTGGCAAGAGAGCAGCGGGGCTGCTGGGGCAACACCTGGAGAAGAGCAGGGCCAGCAGCAAGCACTGAGCTGTGCTGTGTGAGGCAGGGGGGACCAGCCAGGCTCGGGGGCTTCGGGAGTTCGCTGTTGGATAACCGAAGGTCAAGAAGCAGTAGGTAGGAAGCGTCCTTGGAGGACTGTGGGGCTTGCTTAGCCTCTGCCCAGAGGAGCTGCCCTCCCATCGCCTCCGCCTGCTCCCTGGCTCTCTGCAACTCCAGCCTTGTGACTGGGGCATGAATTAATCTCCCGTCCATTTCCTTCCTTGGGTTACGGCCACCAGGTTTTCCATGCCTTAGTAAGGCATGGCCCCAGCCTCGGCCCCTGTGCGACGGAGGGAGCGAGCCCTGGGCTTCTGGCTTACTGCAAGATGTAGTTGAAGGCTCTCGGGGAGAGCAAGTCAGGCTAGAAAAGCGTGTGGTTTTTTTTTTTTTTAAACAAAAAAATAAAAAATCCCTCCCACCATCACAAGATGTTTCTGTCTAACGGCTTCGTTCTCTCTTCGCTAAATAGAAATTACGGCTCTGACACACCGGAGGCGCTTATCTCCAGCTGAATGCCAATTGCTTTCAGGAACAAAATGTTTGAAGTTCCTTTAAGGTGAAGGCAGCAGCATGGTCCCTGCTGCTGCTTTCAGCCTCAAAAACCTGCTGTCATCACCCTGACTCGGGTCGCAGGTCCCTGGCTGGGAGAGAACTGGGGTGGGGGGGGGATGGACACGGGCCGGCGGCTACATTTAGACATAGCTCAGCCCTCCTGGCTCAGCCTGGGGGGGGACGGGACGGGGACGGGACTGGGACGCAGTCCTGGCCTGACGTTAGCAGTGGCGTGGCACCTATAATAACGCCGTGCCCCGTCTCGGGCTCTCCCTCTCCCCGTCAGCCTCAGAGATGAGTCTCCCCGTCCCCGCCGTGGGGCTTGGTGGGGTAAAACCGGAGCCGGGGCAGGTCCTGGCGCCGGGGCTCTGACCTCCGGTGGAAAGCGTGGACTTGAGCCGGCTCTGGTGCTGCTGGCCGGTGGGACGCAGGGAGCATCGGCTCCGCGATAAGTGCGTGCCGGTCCCGTCCCCGGTGGCCCCAGTGTGATAATTTGCCTTACAGAGATCTTTCTTTCTGCTTTCAGGAATAAATACTCGGCTCCCGGCAGCGTCGCCGTCATGGGGAAGGACTATTACAAGATTTTGGGCATCCAGTCTGGCGCCAACGAGGATGAAATCAAGAAAGCCTATCGGAAAATGGCCCTGAAGTATCACCCCGATAAGAATAAAGACCCCAACGCCGAGGAGAAGTTCAAGGAGATTGCGGAGGCTTACGATGTCCTGAGTGACCCCAAGAAACGAGCTGTTTACGACCAGTATGGGGAGGAAGGTAAGGGGATGAGCGCTGCCGGCTTGGAAGCAGGGGTGCGGGGTCAAAATCGTTTTTTAATAGGCGAGGGAGTATTTTCACACAGAGGTGTCACTGGGGTTCATGCCTGCCCCTGAAACAGGGCAAACAGCCGCAAATCTGGGGAGGGTGAAGGCTCTGCTGGCGCCAGAAATCGCCTCTTGCCCTGCTCCCCCCTGGGCTGCTCCGCTTTTCCAACCCGCCACCCTGCTTCCCGGGATGGCTGGGCTTTCCCTGCCCTCTGCCCCAAACCCCCGGGAGCCACCTGAGATGATGGAAGTGGAAGGAGCTCACCTCCTGGGTCATACCTGGGGTAATTCGTTAGCCACCCTTTAATTGACCTAAATATCCCAGCAGAGAAGTACTGCTTTTGCCCACATTCCCCCCCGCGTTTGGGCGCTGGTCCTGCTGTCCTCCCCAGTACGGGCCGACCTACAGGATTCAAAGCTTTTCCCAATTTAAGTAATAGGTCCTTGTTTTGAAACCAAGCGGCTGCTGTTGTCTGGTGGTTGGCACGAAGGAGGAGGAGGAGGAGAGCCGCTCCACCGCAGGCGGCCTTATTAGTCGAAGATGGAAGAGCACAACCCCATTCGAGGAGAGTGCCGAATAGCATCTGCATTAATCAGCCCAGGGCCTGGGTGCTTAAAAGAGCAGGAGGTCTGGCAGGAGCGGGCTGCTGGGTGGAAGAGGCCACCCCTCTCACGGGGCCAGCGGGCAGGTGCATCCCCTAACGAGCCGCCGGCAGAATTAACCGTTGGTGGGTTAATTCTCGACCCGTTAGTTATGTCAGGGCTCTGATGGATGCACCAGGCGCAGTGATTTGCCGCCCTGTAAAATGAGAAGAGGCTGTCTCAAGTGGGAAACTTGCCTTTCCCCAGAGGCACCCGAAATCGGACCCGGCTCGGGCTGGCGTCACGGGATTGAAGGTGAAACCTCCTGGCTGTACAGTCTGTTTAGGGGTGGGGGCTCGCCGGGGATTTGGCGAAAACACCCCCTCGTCGCAGCAGGATGGGGAGTCCTGGCAAAGCCGAACTCTCTCGGAGTGGTCATGGTCCATGGTGCCCCCGCTTTTGTTTCCTATCCGATGCCTTTTTTTTTTTGGAGCAGCGTGTCTTTGGGGATCGACATTTCAAGGGGCTTCTGGCTCCCACGCACTGGGGTGAGCGAGGTGAAGCAAAAGCCCCACAGCTTATTTCATCGATCGGGGAGACCCCGAGACTTGCCCGCTCTGTGCTGGTCCCCCTTCTGTCTCCGCTGAGGGGGGGCAGCAGGCGGCTGTCAGGAGGGACCTGTCAGAAATAGCCCTTCACTGTGACTGACATGCCCCGAAAATAGTCCTTGGCTTAACCCTTCCTGGCCCCTCCTGGTCAAAAATAACCTTGCAGAGCCTGTGTGTCCTCTCTGGGGCGCCATGTCGTGTGCTTTGGCTGCTTGGGACTTTTTGTGGGGGGGTTGTAGTGACCTAAGGCTCAGCCCAGGACCTGACAAAGGAGTTTCCCATGGGAATGGTTGCCAAAAGGTCTAACCCTTGAGCTTACCTGGCATTTTGTAGAGTGTGTATACAGGGAGATGTGTGCCGACCTGGAGGTCTGCTGACCTCCACCTGCACTGCCACCCAGAGTCACAGTCACTCGCTGAGCTCAAAGCCTGTTCTCACCTGCAGAACATGATGCTCCTGGACCATTGGTGCGGCCCAAGAAATAGGGCTATGTGGGCGGAAGGGAGCCAGCCCATAGGGAAAAATGGAGATGGGCTGGTCAGGGAATGTTCTAAATGAAAAGGCTGTGATTAGGTGGAAAGAACCAAAGAAGCACTTCAAGTAGGGACAGCAGGGACAAAACCTGAAGGGGTTTTCAGCTTGCTGGGTGTAGGGGCAGGGCTGTGTGTTATGGGTTGGGGTGGTGCCTTCCTTGCCCACGCCCTCTGCAGGTGGCTGGGCTGGAGGGGGTAACCTGCACACCAGGAGATGCTGGAAAGGCTGCCTGGAGCCAGCAGAGACAACACTCTTGCCTGGAAAGTGCGGTCCCAGCGTGGCATCCACTGGTGGGGAGCATTGATGTCTCATCTTCCCCCTCCTCTTCCAGGTCTCAAAACAGGAGGTGGCTCTTCAGGTGGCTCAGGGAACACTTTCCACTACACCTTCCACGGAGACCCCCATGCCACCTTCGCATCCTTCTTCGGAGGCTCCAACCCTTTCGACATCTTCTTTGCTAGCAGCCGCTCCCGGATGTTCAATGGCTTTGACCAGGAAGACATGGATATCGATGATGATGACGACCCTTTCAGTGCCTTCGGTCGCTTTGGCTTCAATGGCATTAACGGGGTTCACCGGCGGCACCAAGAGTCCCTGCACACACGGAGGAAGGTCCAAGACCCACCCGTCATCCATGAGCTCAAGGTGTCCCTGGAAGAGATCTACCATGGCTCCACCAAGAGGATGAAGATCACCCGCAGAAGGCTCAATGCTGATGGCCGGACCATGCGGACTGAGGACAAGATCCTAAACATTGTCATCAAACGGGGTTGGAAGGAGGGAACCAAAATCACGTTCCCCAAAGAAGGGGATGCCACCCCGGACAACATCCCTGCTGACATCGTCTTCATCCTCAAGGACAAGCCTCACTCGCACTTCAAGAGGGATGGGACGAATGTGGTCTACACGGCAAACATCAGTCTTAAAGAGGTGGGTATGGGTGGGAAATCCCACGGGGTGGGAGGTGGCGCTGGGTCATGGCAGATGGGGCCAAGGTGGGAGTCAGTCCTTGTCCTGCACTGATGAGGAAGGACCAGGTAGGTTGTGAGAGACACGAGCAAAGACCTCTGCAGAGGGGAGCTGCAGAGGCCAACTTGTGCTTGATTTTGGAGGTGCTCATCCTCCGTGCTGGGAGTAGGACACAGGTGCTGCGGTCCCTGCTGAACGCGCCTTGCTTCTTGAGCCAATACAGGTGGTATTTACCCATTTTCTCCCTTCCCCATATGTCTTGTCCTTCTATTTTAGTGTAGGGTATTCACATGTGGAAGAGAGCCCAGATCCTCTGTAGGAACAAGGGAAAACCCAAGTTGGCTGGCATGATTCTGGTCCCTGCTTGTTCTCGTAGCTCAGCCTGCTGTGGCTTAGTTACTGTTCGGGATAGTGTGGGGAGCCTCTTCCCACGGACAGAGAGCAGGGTCACGCAGAGAAAGGTGCTACCTCACCCTCCCAGAGAAATGCTTTAGCCAAAACCAGCTCTTTCCCTTGGTTCTGGCTTCCCTAGATAAAGAACCAAACGAATGAAATATTCAGGCAGTGAGCAAAACCCAACACAATCCCGGCTGCCAGCCCTGGAGGTCACAGCGGGGCTGGGTGCATCAGAGCCAGCAAGCTGCATGAAGGTGGGAGAGGAAGGGGACGTTATCCCGGTACAAGATGTGCCATTCGCCGCTGCTGCTGTATAACTACCTTTTAATAAATCCCTGCTGGCAGCTGCATTTAACATTGACGTTTTTGGCAGATGCCATTTGCTGTTCCTTTCAGACTGTAGACGCTGTCTGTCTTCTTAATGAGCTGATTTTTTTTTTTTCTTCTGAAGACAGATTTATGTTCCCAAACGCGTTTAATAGAAATAAGCTCAATGGGCCAGACCTGAGGTAGGGAAACGTGAGCTCTTTAGTGTGCCAGCAAGTTGGGAGAGCGTTGTGATGGCTCTGCGTCCTGGCTGGGGCTGTGACCGGGTGTACTGGGGGCAAGGGGCAGCCACGTGTGTCGGGCAGAGCTGGGTGCTCCTGGAGCAAACGCAGCGCACATTAACTTGCGGAATCAGGAGCTGAATTTCCTTCGCAGTGCAAAGTGAAGAGGTTTATTCCTGCAGTGGCTGGCTTCCCTGGTCACTCCAGAAATACTCAGGAGAGGCTGCCTTATTTATGGAGCCATGCATGGCATATCTCACATCTTTCCTTCTGTGCATTCCCCCATCTGTCAAATTAACCCCAAGCTGGCTGTCCTGATGTCCAGACAACATTAGCCCAAGTTCATGCGCTGCTCAGGCTGGAGGGACGCTCTCCTGGAGTTGGCTTTTGAGCAGCAAGTGGAGAAACCTGCTCCAGCCCCACGTGCTATTGCACCAGGAATGCTGGTGCTGGGTGCCCGTGATCTCCTTGAGCAAGGCGTGCGTGCTGGCGTTTGGTCTGCACGATGCGGTTACAAAGTGGAAAATTGCTGGTCTGGGCAAATTCCTTGTCTCTTTGAGCTGGATTGTCTGGTCTCTGTCCTCCTCTGCTGCAAATCCAACGTGCTGAGCATCCTGAGGGATCTGCTGTCCTGGCTGCCATCGCCAGTATGCTGCTTGACAGGGCAGGGTGACACTTTGCTACTTTTATCTTCCATGAGAAGAAGTACCTTAAGTGCTCTGGAGCGCGAGCAGATGCTGGGAGATCCCTGACTTCATATGCCACCACCTCAGTATGTGACGGAGCGCATCGTGGTGCAACCTCTCCATCACCTGAGCCTACGGCCATAGCCTTGGGCGCTCTCCTTGCACACTCTCCCCCTGTGAGTCTTCCCTCTTTTAGCTTGAGCTCTAGTCTTTTCCGCTGCCAAGAGAGCGGCACAGCACGGTGCCAGCAGGCAGAGCTGGCAGGCGGTGGGTGCTGTGACCAGACTTGTGGCCGTGACGGAAACCCCTTTCTGGCACCCTGCTGCCATGGGGAGCAAAGCACATGGTGCTCGGGCTGGGGGCACTCAGGAGAGCATCTTCCTCCTCTCCTCCTCCTCCTCCATCCCACCGACCCCTCCACAGACCAACCCCGGGAGGTGATGCCCTCCCAGCCTTTGTGTCCCGGCCCCGACGGGTGCCACGTGTCCCGGGCCGGGGCGGCGTGAGGTGTTTGCCGCCCGGCTGCTGCAGAAGCCGGAGGTGCTTGAGGGCTTCCCCCAGGGGACTCGTGGGCTGCAAGGAAGTGTCCCTTCCTAAAATTACAGGCGTGCGTCGCAGCGGGAGGCTGAGGGAAGGAGGAATGACATCGCTGCACAGGCAGCTGCCTGCCCTGGGAGGCAGATCTCCAGGCAGCGCTGCTGGCAGGGGCTTGCACCCGCCCGGCTGCCTCACGCCTGCCCTCGGCATTCGCCCGCTTTGCATCCTTTACCTGGCGTCACCTTCCTCGAAGCATCCCCGCGTCAGCGCCCGGCTGAGACGCGGCCGGTGGCGACGTTCCCATCCTCCCCCCCGGTGGCTTTGCTGCGAGCGGAGGAGGACCCAACGCTGACCTAGATAAAGCTCTGCTCTCACGGCACAGCGCTCAGCTATCAAACCCGGGGTGATTTCATCCCTAGGGATAATCCGAGCCTCTTTCTAGGATGCGGGGCAGCTCTCACAGTTACTGGTGTTAATTCAGCAACCGGTTTCCCAAATGCCAGCAAAGTTGGACAAGAAGAATGAAAAACAAGGACATACGGTGGAGGAGCAATCGGCTCAGATTCTTGCATCTTGGCTCTAGGAAGGAAACATTAAGATCCCGTCTGCTTTCGCTGTTACCGCCTGCTCCTGCTCGCATCCCTCTGCTTGCCCCATCCATGCGCTCCCACAGGGAACTCCTCCTTCCCATTTTGTGGCTGGAGATGTCCTTTCCCTGGCACACATGGACCCATACAACCTTCCACGGTGCATGATGGTGGGCACTGACCAGCAGGAGGGCTCCCGGCATCCTTGGGCAAGCACAGGGCAGAAATACACAGATGGAGGGAGGTCGCCTTTCGCTTTCCCCCCAGCCTGCTGGAGATCCAGCCAAGCGCCCGCTGCTCGCACGGAGCTGGCGAGGAGTGTCCTCCTGCAGCCAGGAAAGCTCATCTCTGCAGGAGACCCTTCCCAGGAGCAGAACCCATGCAGATGAGCTGTGCGAGGAGATGGCCACATCTCTCCTGTTCTCTGCTCACCAGAGCCCACCAGCTGGCTCTGGCACGGGTCCCTCTGCAGTCGCCCTGGTGCAAAGCCCTGGCTCAGCCACAGGAGCCACAGCCATCGGCCCTGAGCCAGTGGCCACCACGAGAAGAGATGTTTCTCCTGGTGCCTGTTGCTGCTCTGCCACCAGGGCGGCTTTTCCTGGGGAGGGGAGTGAGAACATCCCCCCTTCTACCCCAGAAACGGCAATTGCATCCTCCTCCCCTCCCTTTGCAGGGCATTTTGGGAGGGGTGGGACCCCCAGGACCCAGCTCGGAGGGGCGAACCTTCGCCAGCTCCCTTCCTGCTGTACCCCCGGCAGCCCCCCCTCTTCCAGAAGCATCGCTCCGCAGTTCTCTCCCTCAGCCCTTGCCGAAAGCCTGGAGACGATCCTGCCCACGTGTACGCCAGAGCTGTCTGAGTTATTTAAGGACACAAGGATTTTCTTGCTGCATTCCCGCGTCACGTGGCTGGCTAATGCAGGCCGGCTTGCGGCTGCCGCGGCACCCACCACCCCGGCTGCTGCCGGGGGCTGGGGTGCAACGGGGTGGCACCCACAAAACCAGCTCTCGGCTTTGCAGTGGGGACTGGTGACGGGGACCAGCCCCTGCGGGACCCCGGCTTCTAGGAAAGCTCGGTGCTGTGCCGCGGCCACACCACCCTCCCACGCCGGCATAACCTTTTGGGGGCTCTTGGCGGGGGTGGGACGAGGGCTGTGCTATAGATAACCCCCAGCGCCCGGCAAAGCTGCCGGCCTCTGGAGGGTGACAGCTTATGAACCGCGGCGGCATCCGATGATCTCAGCTGGATTTTCGGCTGCCTGAGGTTGGGTGGTGAGGCCAGGGAAGGGAAGGGGCTAAATTTAGCCCGTCCTGTTGCTGCGAGTGGCCGGGCGCTTGCTGGCGGTGCCTCCTTGGGGAGCCCAGGAGGTGGGAAGGGGGGGTCCTTTCCCCCATGAGGCTGGGGCACCCCTCTCCTGGGGCATCCCTCGCCTGAGGCAACCTCTCCTGCACAGCTCCTGCAGCCCAGCTGATGGTGGTTAGACTGGGCTGTCACCAGTGGAGACCTGGGCTTGCACTGGTAAGCGTCAACCAGTGCTCTTGGGCACCATCCGAGCAGAGCCAGGCGGTTTAACCCGGGGAACAGTGGTGGGGGGGACGGGGTGCGGCCGGCGGGATGCTTTGGGGTGTCAGCCCCGTCTGACGGCGTGTCCTCCTCTTTTCCCCCCCCAGGCCTTGTGCGGCTGCACCGTGAACATTCCCACCATCGACGGGCGGGTGATCCCACTGCCCTGCAACGACATCATCAAGCCAGGGACAGTGAAGAGACTGC
>RSEF01000031.1:8655010-8674681 GCA_003993805.1 Himantopus leucocephalus
GAGGGGAGGCGGGCGACGGCGGCTCCTCAGGACGGGCGGCGGCGGCGGGCGGCGGGTCGCGGGCGGGCGGGCTGGCGGCGGCGGCGGCGGCGGATCGGGGCGCTTCGCGCTGACTGAACCTCACAGCCGACTCATCGGAAGGGGGAAGCTCCGCCCCGCACCGCCTCGCCTGCCTAGCAACAAAGTGCGCTGACCAATCGGAAATTCCTCCCGGCCAGCGTCTCAGCCAATGGGAGGGGCGGAAACGGGGAGGGGGACGAGGCGGGGGGGAAAAGAACGGGCGCTCTGCCTTCTCAGCCCCGCCCTTCTCCTTTTCCCTTCCCAATCGTCACGAGCCAAGCGCAACACCCATCAGCCAATCGCAGCGCCGCTCCTGCGGTGGCTGTTCTACCGGGCAACACGAGCCGGACAGCCAATGGCAAAAATCCACCAATGGGATAATGCGGGCGGGGAGCCCCGCCCCGACGGCCATCCCGGTTAGCCTCGCATCGCGATTGGCTAGCACCCGAGGAAAAGGAAAGGGGCGGCAAGGTTGCAGCCAATCAGAAAGTGCGGGAGGCGGGTACTCGGGGAACGGGGCGGGGCTTAGACGGCGGGGCCCCACGCGTGGGCACGGCCGCTGAGCCGAGCCGGGAGCCGAGTATCTCCCACGCACCCAGGGCACAGCCCAGGGGCTGTCAGCAGCTGCAGGCTGCGTGACGCTCTGGAAAAGGGCACAGAAAAAAAACCGTTAAATGGAGCTGAGGGTTTTATTAGAAAAAGGGGATGCGCTCTGCGCCAGTCCTTTGGGAATCCCGCTTCGTCCGGGACAGATCCTGCCCTTAAAATTCTGGCGTGGGGAGGCTGGTGGCGTTAGCTCGCTGGGTCCCGAGGTAATCCCGTATGCTCCTGGCAAGAGACTCTCCAAGCGGGAATGCCGCCTGCTTCAGACAGGAGGCCAGGTACAAAGGGACGGGCCTGCAGGAGAGGGCAGCGCTGCAGCAGCACCGGCGGCGGCATTCCCTCGCTGCCCTCCAACGAGGAATTTCGCTCCCGGTGCGCTGCGCAGAGCCCCCAGCGCTGCCCCCCGCCCCCATGTGGCTCTCTGTCTCCCAGGGAGCCCTGCAGAGCTGCTGCCCGTGGTCTTTCCGAGCAGAAATGGAGGGAAGAATCTCCTCAGACACATCTGTGCTGCGGGTGCAGGCTGGTGGGAGCTGGACTAACCTGCCCGGCACAGGCTCTCCTGTGCGACCCCACTGAGATACCATCCATCCTTCTACGCACCTTCCCTGCTCATTCTCCCCAGGAGGGCTCTGGGACAACTTCTGCCAGTGAGCTGCCGCCTCCTGCTTCCGGTCCAGTTTCCACAGGGCCTGTACCATGTAGGGAGCAGCAGTCGGGTCACCTGCAAGACACAAAGGGAGATTCAGCCCTCAGCAGGGGAGGAGCAGGTCCCCGGCGCTGGCTGTGGGTTGCAGGGCATTGCAAAAGAAGCTTGGGAGCCAGGCGAAGGAGGTGAGCCCAAGGAGAGGTGGTGTAATGGGGAGGAGACCGTCCCGGCTGTGTCACAGGCTCTAATTAAGCCTGGGGCTGGCAGCCAAGGCGGATGGCATCGGCCCTGCGGCACAGCCAGCCACGCCTCCATTTTTGGACACGGGTTGGGGTTTTCCTTGCAGGCAGATCTGCACCCCCTCCCGAAGGGAGTGAGCCACCGTCAGGACTGGGACCAGCAGGTTTGGCCGATCCCGGCGAAGCTCACAGCCCTGCAGCATGGCTGGAGAGCTGAACAGGGGAGGTCGCCCCTGGGAGCAGCACTCGGCATGGCTCAGCTGTACTTGGGACAAGTGCAGCTCCCTGCTCTGCTCTGTTTTGGTCTGCTCCTCCAGGGCAGTGGGCTAACCAGGCCCTAGAGAAGCATCTCAAGTATGTAACATTGCTAGTAGCCCTACTGTAGCCCTTGACATCCAAGTAAGTGTGGTCTAAAGCGTAAGACCTTTCTGCTGAATATAGCAAAGCAGCCCAGGACAAACTGGTCGAAATCCCCTCTGTTCCTGTCCAAAATGAGGCTCTTACCTGGTGAAATCTGCAAACCGTGCTGGAAATCCAACAAGGCTTCCTTGTGCCTCCCCTGCTCCAGGAACTGCATACCTCTCCCGATGAGGGAGAGCAACCTGATCTTCTGGAGCACCTCCACTTCTGGCAGGAGATCCTCTGGCATGGAAAGACACACAAACATGGAGACAGCATCCTCCAGACATTCCCTCCCTCATCCCAGCAGGCTGAGCCTGGTTAGCAGTTGGGATAGGCCAAACATTTACTCAGGCTGCTCATCTTCCAGGTCCCCGAACTCCTGGTGGCAGAGCTCAGCCTCTCCACCAGGCTGGGAGAGGCCAGGAGGCGGCAGAGGGTGAGGGCGAAGAATGCCAAGAGCTTGGTACATTACATGGCTGTGGTGAACAGTGACCTCAGGAGCAGCCTGGCCTTTGGCTGCTCATCTACGCAATGGGTACAGATCTCTTTCCTGAAATCTGGATTTGAGAAGCTTCGCAGTTCACAACTATCACCTAAACAGCAGGGAAGGAGGCAGAGCCAAGGCCAAACACAGCTCCAACCAAAACCAGCCCATCCCTTCAGAGGCTCCAGCGTGGTGCAGAGCTCAGCACGCTGGGACAAGTGTCTCCTGCCAGAGGTGACGCTGGGCCTGGCACCTTGCTCCTGTACCCAGTGCTGCCAAGCATGCAGATCCCGACCCGGCCAGGCCCCGTGCAGGTCCCAGCTGTGCAGTGTCCTACCTGTTGGTTCAACGCCAGACCCATAAAGCTGGACTCGCAAGAGATTGCCGAGGCACCTGCTGAATTGCGTTATTGCCTCCTTGCTCTCACCCAACATGGCCCATGCCCAGCCCTGGTGCAGGTATCCAGCTGCTCTCCAGGCAAGGCAGCACAGACTCTCCTTCTTTTGGGACAGCCCTGCCCCCAGCGATGGGCACTCCGGCTGCTGCAGCCTCTCCTCCACTTGTAACATCCGTGGGATCAGGTCAGTTGTCCGGCTGATGACCTCCTCACACATGGTTATGGCATCCTGGTGCCTCCCGGCCTGCTCCAAGGCGGACGCTGCTTCCAGGAACACCTCGGGGATCCTGGGCAGAGCTGAGCCACCGTCTAGGGGCACCTGGGAGGCAAGAGCGGTGGCAGTGCACCCATGCAGAACTGCAGAACACCCAGCCAAGCAGAATGACCCCACGCTTTCTGGGAACCCAGAGCTGCTGCCCAGCAAAGCTCAGACCCACAGACACTGGAGCCTGTTGGAGGAGGCAGAAGCTGTGAAGTACTAACAGCTCAGCAGACTCTAGGTTGCAAATCCCTGCTCTTGAAATAAAGGACATCCAAAACCAGGCCGACAGCTGCTCCCCACAGGGAAGGGGAAACTGTTTCTCCAAATAGCAGTGGCAAGCGGTCTCTGGTGTGAATCCAAAGGTAGACATACCACAGGTTAGAGGTGTGGGCCCCCACCTCGTTTCCTTCACATCTCAAACTAGACACTGAAACCTGGAGTCCAGGGGTGACACCTGGGCCCATGCCTTGGGATGGGGATCCAAACCTCATCTACCAAGTCACCAAGAGAGCTTTTCACCAGGACACCTACCTGCTGCTGCAGCCCCTCCTGAAGCAGAGCCAGAAAATCCAGGTAATGTTCCACTGCATCATCCACCCTGCAATGGGCACAGAACATGTGGTGGAAGAGGCTGGGGGACCCAAAGAAGTGCCAGCAGTCAGGTGGAACCTGGGTCACTACCCCACAGGCTCTCCCTGCACCGCACTTGCTCTGGTCATGATACCCGTGACTTGAGCAGACGTACAACAGCAGTACTGAACTGGACAATTTCCAAGAGCACAGAGAAGACCACAGAGCCCAAACAAGCAGCATGTTTCAAGCTGACCAGAGGTGCTGTTACCTCCCATCCTGGAGACACCGCTGTGCCAGCAGGTACTTCACTTCAGAGGGGTGGCGATGGCGGAGGAGAGAAGCTAGTATTGGTACATCGACAAGGAGCTCTGTTCGGATTAGGAAATACGGACTAGAGGAAGCAGCTCCTGGAGCGTTTTTTTCCAGAGCCTGTGAAACAGGAACAGAAAATATGGTCAACACAGCACTGGTCAAGCACAGACAGTTGCAATCACTTGCCACTTCTGGCATCCGGAGATGCACCCAGACAAGCAGAAGCACTGAACTTCATAAGCACAGCTACACTGTTCTCACTCAGTACAGCACAGCCACTTCCAGGAAGAGCAACCAGGATCACACAGGGACAGGCACACTTCTGATCTCCACACGGCATCAGAAAGTGTGCAAGATCACCCAGATCACCTCGGGTTTTCAGTTCAAGGTGCTCTGAGCTGCCTGGAACATCATATCCCATTGCAGCTGTGGACCTAATTAGATCAGATCTTAGGCAATTCGTAATGAGGGAGATTGCTCTCCGTAGCTGTGTTTGTATCTTAGGGATTTCAAACAGCTGAAGAGCTAACTCTGTGTCTACTGCTGTGACCGGCTCCTCCCAGGCAGACCAAGGTTTCCACAGCTAACGCACACCCTGCCACAGCCACAATCTGCCTTTTAAAGGCCTTTAGATAGCTCATTAAAAAACTGATACTTTCCGACACTGGAGAGTAATCTCATCTCCCAAGCCACCAAGAACATGAACTGGGACCCAAAGGTCCTGGACATCCAACAGCCAGGTGCTGAGCAGGAATTTCGGACCTCACTGGGCTCCTTCCTGCCCACTGCTGAAGGCAGCACCACGGCTGGATCAGCTATAGTCTACTTTGGGGACTCCTCCAGGGTCAAACAGGCCCCCAGAAGCGAGAAGTCTGCCTGAAGCTCTGTGCAGGCTCTGCTGGACAAAAATCAACCCAGAACTACAGGAAGCAGACAAACCTCGTAAAGCAGAGCCAGGGCCTGTAGCTCCGCCTCGGTCTCCCCCAGCTGGTGGTACACTGCTGCCACGTGGGACAGGGCAGGAAGGCACTGGAAGTCCACCTGGAGGGCCCGTTTCAGGTGCTGAAGGGCTGTCTGAGGCTTGCTCTAGTTAGATGGGAAGAGGTGCATATTGCAAGGACATCTTGCTGACATCTTTACTGTTCAGTGGGATCCAGATCCCTGCTCTGCTTTCCCAGTGATCCCCACCAAGCAAGGGCAGCGGTTTAGCCAAAGGCAGGCCTCCTCAGGGTGGTTTTTGAGCTTCTCTCTCTGCAGCAACCCTCTGCACTCAGACAAAATCCCTGCCTGGATTTTGCAGCTGCCCAAGGAGGCTAGGACCACAAGGCCAACTTCTGCTCAGGACATCACCTTGCTGCGGCAGCCTAGGACCATGCAGAGGGAGTGCGGACATCAGCCTGAACATCCCCACCCTGCTCTAGGCTGTGTTTTGCCTCTCCCCACTGACAGGGAAGAGGCCCGGCCATTACCATTTGCTGAGCACAGCAGCCGAGGCAGGTGTAGATCTGGGCCAGGACCCTCTTGGAGCAGAATCCTCCCGCAGCCTCCTGAAGGAGGGAGAGGGCAGCGGGGAAGTTCCCAGCCTCCAGCTCTTGCAGCCCTAGGACAGACCCAACATCTCAGCTCTGCAGCTCCCCTTCCCACCCTGCCTGGTCCCCAAGCAAGCATACGTGCTCTTTTCTTCCCAGTGCCATAGGGACCTGCCTGATCGCCTCCGCACCCAGCAATGCACAGCAGGATGGTGCCAAGCTGCCATCTTTGGTTTGATGGTGTTGCAAGAGAACAAGCTACTCGATGGAAACGTCTAGCAGAAATAATAGCAGGTTCCAAGCCCAGATACCAAGACACCTGCCTTGGCCTAGAACAAGGGTGGAGGTAGGTGCTGGGCAGGTCCACTTATGCATTCACCCACAGCAACGGAGGTGCAGATAGGGAAGCACACACAGAAGCTCAGAAAGACTTTTTCCAGCATATCGGGGCCATTTCCCAGCAGGATGCTTTGGGATATTAATTCACGAGTATTTATCGCAAATAGTATTTGCTTTGCTTTCAATCCTCATTTCAAGCTCTGAGGCTGCTCTCACATGCCTACATCACATTCACATCTGCCGTTTCCCCAGTGGAAGTGCTATTGCCACCCTAGAGGCTTTTGAGAGGTCTATGGAGCTCCTGCCCTTCCTCCTTGTATGAAGGCCCCACGTCAGCCTAAGCACAGCAAGGCAGCGCTGGCTGCCCCCAGAGCTGCTAGGGTTGTCAAGACAGTGAGTGAAGGAAAACCACAAGCGGGACAGAACGCAGCAGTCAGATGAGATCATTCACCTGCTGTGACACGAGGCTACAAAGCTGCACAACAGCTTTGTGTGGCTCCCACAACACTATAATCTGACAGGAACAATGTGCTCGCAACAAGGTAGGTGCCAGAAGACAGGTAGAAGAAAGGAAAATCCTCCTAAGTCCCCTGAGAACCTTCTGCTTTATACAAGATCACTGTGGGGCCCAGACACCTAGCTAAAGCAACAGACAGGTAGAGGAACCCTGTGACAGTGGAGAGAAAGGCTTAGCTGAGGTAAAAGCAGAGAGGCTCTTTGAATACCGAATGGCAAAGTTGAGACCCAGAGGCTCAGCCCAGGTCCTCTTCCAAAGAAACAGCCCAGAAATCCCCAAGGGCTGGTTTGTTTGGGAACAGAAACCAGGATAAGGGCAGGGAGAGGGGGACCTGGGACAGGAGAGCAGTGGGAGGTTGTGCAGGCATGAGTACCTCCTCCACACAAACCTTGCAGGAAGGCTGCTGCGGTGCAGAGGATCTCTTTCAACTCCTCGGCGCTCTGTACAAGGGGCAGAGGGGCCACCTCAGCAGGCACTTGCCACGCCTTGAGGAGGGAGAGGAGTTCGTTCTCCCCGTCGCTGCAGCGAGCTCTTCCTGAGTCCTGTGAATACACAGAGGAGAGAGAGCAGGGAATGCCAAAGCGAAACAGAAAACACTGATCCCAGGGCACAGGGAAACTGAGGTCCCGCCAAACCCTTTGACAGCGCTCTCTGCGGTGGGGAGCAGTGTCCTACCACCCCCTCAGTTCAACTATATCCCCCTTGCTGCAGTGAGTCTTGCCTGGCCCAGGGCAGCACCTCCTCATATCAGAGCAAGGTGTACCTTGAGAGGCTCCTGGCAAGGCAGATGCAAGGGCTGTTGGAGTGCATTCAACAAGGTGGGACCCCTCAGCAGCCTCACAATCAGCAGGGAAGGTTCCTCTGCATCCCACTGCTCGCAGCTTGCTCTCTTATAGAAGCTGCAAATCCACCTGCAACCCCTCCTGCAGCCTGCCCAAGTCTTCTGTCTTGCACCTAGAGGTCCAGGGCCCCAACAGGGAGGAGATATTCTGGGACTCATTAACGCACTGGGGGCCATTAGGCTATGCTAGGACGCCAGGGAGAGGATTACTCATGCTGACTAGGCAGCACTGATGGGTTTGGGTCTCCAAATGCCACAGCAACATTTTGCCAAGTGGAGTTTATGACAAACACAGTATTTATGCCAGCTCTGCCTCATTTAGCAAACCCATGGGTATTTATATCTGCACAGATACACTCATGCAGGTAACCAGGAGCTGCACAGCATCCACCCATGCCCAGTTACCTCATTGTTGCTCAGGAGCCTGAAGAGGCCAGCAGTGCTTTCCAGGCGGCTGGCTGCTAGCCACCATGCTGCTTGCAGGGCCCCCACTTGGTGCAAAGGTCCCTGCAGCTCCTCCACAGTTACCTCCTGCAGCACCTTCTGCCACAACTCCTCGGTGCTAAGATCCTGCCCACACACCCCACAAGCCTCCAAAACTGAAAAAAACAAACAAAAAAAACCCAGCCAGGAGATAACAGGTTGGTGTACTGTAACAGACACCCTCCCAAGAGCGAGGCAGGGCCTCAAGCAAGCCTGGGCTCCTTGTAGCAAGGGAAAGAATGGGATTACAGGGCTGGCTGGGCCTTAGCAGCATGGAAACCAAGCTCTCAGACAATGGAGTTAACAGTGGGACACTCAGAAGACAACACACAGTTCAGAACTATGACTCCAGCTCTGCCAAGGCCTCCTAAAGTCACTTGGCCTTGAACAAGCATGTGCCAACACTGAAGAGCCCCCTCTGACATGCAGCCTATTTCAGTGAGCTTTCTTTGAAGCCAGCACACCATAATTAAAGAAAACATTCTTTTTCTGCCATCACTAAAACTTTGCTAAGATACTTGGACCTTACACCTTGAAAACTCTCGTTTCCCTTAAGACCTCTGGCCCATCCCTGCAGGCAGCAGCAGGCAGACAGCGAGGCAGCCGCACGTCATCCCTGGCTGCAAGCCACCCCATCTCCTGCCCTTCCCAGCAGAGCCTGGCTTCCTTGTTCACAGCCCCCCACACCTCCAGCGACTCAACACACCTCTCCGAAGCACAATCTCCTCACCCCGAGGAGCCCCCATACAGAGAACAATCTCCTTACCCCTGAGGAGGCACTGGCGTATTCCTTCTGCTTCTGCTTTGACGGCAGAGTCAGACGCTCCCATAGTAAAAAGCAGGGAGTTGTAGAGAACAGTAAGCTCCAGAGGCAGGGCAGGGAGGGCAGCCGGCAGCCCTGTGATCACAGCCAACGCAACAAGAAATTGAGCTGATTAGGAAAAAAACCAACAACCATCCATGCTAAGGTGTCACCACCTGGCTTTGTAACAACAGAAGTGTCCTGGCAAGTATTTTTTTTTGTTGTTGTGGTGGTGACATTTAATAGCTTGGAAACTGCAGCACCTAGCAAGACAGCAGGTATCACCTCTCCTGGTGCGGACACTGCTTTAGACATCCATTCCCCAGCTATCCAAGTGCTGCAGTCCTCCAGGACTAAGATCTTTCAGCTCTCCCAAAAGAGTATCAATAGCCTTACGCTCTTCCAACACACATTCACCCTTTTGCACAGGTTTCCCACTATCCCTTGCATCAGGCTCCTGCTGTACCACAGCTGTGGCAGGGAGCCCCTTCCCCAGCTTCCCAGGACAACGTTTGCCTCATTTTTTCCAGAAACCCCAAAGCTCTGCCAACACCCCCCAGCAAGATTAAGCAGAGATTGGGGCTGGGCCTTAATCCCTTTGCAGGCCCAGTTCAGTTTAGGAACGTTTCGCCCCCGTCCTTACAGAAGTTTGTTTCCAGCATGGGGACACCCGAGCTGCAGGCCGGTAGACACCAGTGCCCGGTGCTTCCACACGGCATGGCAGCGGGAGGGAGGATGAAGGCAAGGCGCGGGGCAGGCCGGCTCCAGCCGACAGGGCCGCCACTCACCCTGCATCCTCAGGAGCAGCTGCCCAAAGCCCCTTCGCTGCTGTCGCGCCTCCTGCGCCGCCGCTCCACCGGCCCCCGAGCACCGCGCTGCCTGCAAAGGAGACACTCACCCGCCGGCCTGGCGACGGGACCTGCCCGCCCCGCGGGCGGGCTGGGGCTAGGCCGCAGCCAGCGGCATTCCCATGGCAACCGGCCCCGGAGGCAGCGCGGTCGCGGGAAAGGCAGGCCGGGGGCTCGGGGAACGGAAAGGAAGGGGAGAGGGGAACGCGTCGCACCCGCCAGCGGTCTGCCAGGGCCCGGTTCTCGGCGGCCCAGTCCCGCAGGCAGCCCGGCTCAGGGGGCGACCCGCGCCGCCGCTTCATGGCCGCCGCCCGCCGGCGCGCGCGCGCGCGCCGCTCTCCTCCCGCCTTCCCGCTGATTGGCCGGCGCCCGCCAAGCCGTCGCCGCGATTGGCTGGCCGAGCTGACCGGAACCAGCGGTGACCAAGGCAACAGCCAAGCTTGAGGAGAAGGGGCGGAGCCGGCGGCCGTCACGCCATAACGGCGGTGGCCGAGAAGGACCAAACCTCGGCGGCGAAGCGAAGGCGCCGCCCGCGGGGCGGGAAACCCGGGTTCGGAGGCGGCGTTCCGGGGGCGCGAAGGAGGAGACGACCACCGCCCGCTTTCCATCTCACGGCTTTATTAGCAGACATCTGTTCCACAGCCGCCCGGAGCCCCGCGCCACCCTCGGACGGTAAATCTCTCCCACCACCGATTAATTAACGAATCGTTTAATAACGAAGCGACCCCTCCCCCCGCCCCCCCGCGCGCTAGGTACGGTGCGGCCCCCGACGAGGCGGGTCGGCGGTCGCCCAGCGCGGCAAGCGGGCTGGACGTGGGGCAGCGGCCCCCAGGACCGCAGCGGCGGTCCAGGGGCGAAGCTGTCGGGTGAATGAGTGCTGCCAACTTGCCTGTTTTGGGGTTTTTTTTAGAAGGAAAAAAGGCTCTACTTCCTAGCAGAGACTCAAGCATCACTTCCACCTTCCCGGTGTTGCTGCTGAAAGAGAACGAAAGCGCTAACGGCCAGATATGTAGAGATACCCAGGAAAGCGCAGCACTACTCTGCACGCAGAGCTCCCAAATTGCTTTCCAGAACTGGGTCCATCCCCTTTTTTTTTTATCCCAAATGGGGTACTGAGGCACAGAGAGGTTAGTAACAAAAAATAAAACAACAATCTTGCTCCAAGCCACGTGGGGAGCCGAGTCAGAGCTTGGGGGAGAGGGCAGTGCTCCCCAGCCCTGCTGCCTCCCGAGGGGAAGGGGAGACACGCACACCGAGAACGTGACCGTGCCTTGGCGTAAATAAGCGGCCTGAAGTGTTGAGGGAAGAGTAGATGGAGCTGGGATGGAGAAACGGGCGTGGGAATGGAGACAGATGGAGCCCTTGGGATGGCCGTGCAGGCAGCACTGGCCCCAGGGATTGGGGTGGGGAGATGCTCCCAACAGCCACAACTCTTGGCAGCTTTTGGTCACCATTTCCCAGGCGGCACAAACTAGAGACAATTCCACCCCTGCCCTGCACCAGGACCATGGGACACACCATCCCACCACCAGTCTGAGACAGGAAAGTTTCCCAGCGGAGCTCTCCCCTGCCCAGAGGGACAGGGCACTGGGCAGGAGCCCTGGCAAGGAGTGCAGGCACAATGCTTCCAAAAGCCCAAAAAGCAGCAGCTTTGCAGAGTGCAGGAGGATGAAACCACTCTGTGGAGCATGCCGAGGATGACACGTCTCCTCTTATGCTCAGCCATGGGACACAGGGACCAGAAACAACCCCCTTGGAGTAACTGCTCCACGAGAGATCCAGCAGGCTCCAGTGGCAACCTCAGCAGGGGGACGTAGGGCAGAACTGGCTCCCCACGATGCCAGGTTTCCCAAAGAGCCTTGGTTTGGACCAGCAGGAACCTTCCTCCAGAATTCCTTGGGGTTTTAAATCAGCGAACACAGCCGTGTCTGCTCTAGCATGAGCAGCATGCGTCCAAGGTTGCCAAGCCTTGGATCAACAATAACTCTGTCATCCCCGGCACACTCAGGAGAACGGCAGCCAAACACTCAGCACGAGGGCAGCTGGGGAAGGCTGGCAAAGACTAAAAAAGTCAATGAAAGGAAGCAAGAGCATCTCCAGCCCTTGCAAAACTCATCTTCTTGAATCTGAATTCTTTGGTGTAGTAGTAGCCAGTCTGCCTCGGCTGAGCAGCTAGCACTCCTTGGCATCTCTGCAGCGACAAGAATGTACTTGCAGTTTTGTTACTGCAAGTTTTGACAAGTCTCCGGCAAGATAAGTGTGCGTGGTTTTGTGGCGTTGCAGCTCTGCTGTCACCTCTGCTCTGCCTCAGCCTCCCGGGGCCGTGAGCCTACAGCCCCAGCAGGAAGGCAGAGGGGTGACAATGGAGGGATGAGGAGAGGATGCCCATGCACTGAGTGGTCTAACCATGAACAACGGGCATGGGAAGGCTCAGCAGCTAGTCCCAGAGATGGCAGACAACGAAGCCCAGGGGCCTGGGTGGCAGCTGGGAGGATGTCAGGGGCCAGTTCTGCAGCATTAGCAACCATAACGATTTCTGCCAGCACAAATACAGTTAGGCAGCAAGGTCCTGACCAGGTTATGAGGTTACAACAAAACCTACTCAGGCTCCAGCCTTGGGGTTTAGCAACATGTGTTATCTAGACTAATCTCACGTTAAATGAAAATTCACTGGGTAGCTGCTACCTCCATCTCCATCCTCCTCTCCACAGCGATGCACCCCTCACCTATCAGTATGGTCCCCTCAGCACCGAGAACCATCTGGCCACCAAGGAGTCACAGCATACAGCAAATAACCTGTTTTTAAGGGTGGGACTGCTTAGGCCCATCTAATTGCGGGCTGATGCATTCCTGCCCCCTCCAGCTTCCCCTGCTGGAGGCTGCTACCCCTTGGCCTTGCACTAGCACTGGTGTGTGTGCAACTGGGCAGTGAGGCAGCCCGGGGAGTCAACCAGCTACATATCAGTCCCTGATTGCGTCGGGTGAAATTAAGAAGGACAGGCCCACAGGGCAGGGGAGATGTGAAGCTGAGGTGTGAGAGCACAGCTGGCAGGTCAGGAGGAGGCCAGGCAATGGAAACCCAAAACCAGAGCAGTTTAAGCCTTCCTGGAACCGCACCCTAACACCTAAGCAAGCATTTTGCAGGGGTAAAAGAAGAAAACTAAACCTGCCCTCAAAAGCCATTTTCCACAGTGACTGGGCGCTTGGGCATAACGGCAAGAACTGAAATAATGACAGAGGTGACGAGACACTTTCCCCAGGACAGGGGAGAGGAAGAGCCTGGAGTTATGCTAGCAGTCTGCAGTGAGGAATTCAAACAGGGCAGTCATGGTGCATAAGTTAAACAAATAAATGGGACCAGAACAAAAATCAAAACAGGAATCCCAGGCAAGCAGTCCTCGGCTCTTTCCAGAGGGGAAACAGACAAAAGGTTTCATAGCACCAAGTAATGCCACACAGTGGTTCAGGGCAGTAAAGAATCCCCAGCGCCCATCGAAACTGCAGGGGGAATTTAGCTGGGATGTGGCCAGGCACCACAGTCACTGTTCTCTACCTCTGCCCACAAAGAAATACGACGTCTCCTGACTGCGAGCAGTCAAGGGTGGGTTTGGGATAGCTCATTTGCAGCACTAAGTCCCACACAGAACACCAAGGTTAAGAGGGAGGTAAGCACCAAATGTGGGATCACAAATGCCATTGGCTGCAGTTTCTGGGGTCCCTTCAAAGTGACATAACCCCTGGCACATACACAGATACCAGTGGGTTAAGACACCTCCCAGAAGAGTTGTTGCCTACTCAGGGCTTTCGATGAGCTGTTCCCAGGCAACGGGGCTCACACCAAGGCCACTCCTGCAGCTGGAATAGCTACGCTGGACTCCCCGTCCCTCCTGACCAAATCCAGTATAGGGATGAGCCAATGCTCTGTCACTACATCCTGCTTCATCTCAACTGCTCAGAATCAACAGCTGGCATCCAGCAGTGTATGCTCAGGAAGGGACTGGGAGCCTCAGCTGCTACAGCCCAGCCTACAGGGACGTTGTCAGGCCTAGACCATGACTGTAGAGTTTCTTGATCATAGACACAGTTCTCCCTGCTACCACATCCCCCCGCCCCAGCAAGCTAAGCCTGCTTCAGGCTGGAAGAGGCAGCCCAGCCTGTTCCCCCTCACAGGGGAGCCCTTCGTAGGGCTGAGAAAGACCAGGAAAATGTGAGTGAGTGTGGGGCAGCAGGGGCCTCACTACAGAGCAGCCAACTGACTTTACGGAGGAGCAGCTGCCACCGAGACCCCAGGAACCATCTGCGTGTGTAACCATGTGCACTTTGATACCAGCATGAAAACTGAGCACGAAGAGAAGGCTGCAGGACCTTCCCCCTCCTCTCTCCTACCCTCCTTCCCCTCTTCAGCAGGCCCCTTCCCATTAGTCACTGTCTCTGCACAGGCAAGGTGACACCTTGCTGGCCACTGAGCTGTTCAGCTGCACACTGGGGACAGTTGTCAGGAAAGTAGCAGCAAGACCCCCGGCTGGTGTTTCTCCAGAGGAGCACTTCAGGACTCTTCCTTCTTGGGCTTCTGCAGCAGAGTCCTCCTGCTGCCAACAGATGCCCAGCAAGAGCTCTGACCTCCACTGCTGAGAAACACCACTGCAATGAGCGAGGAACAGTTTGCTCCAGTCCTCTCGTGCAGCACTGAGGCAGGGAGCTGGGGATAATCCCTGACTGCTGTCGGCAGGCACTCATTGCTGGTGGCTCGTGTATCCCTCCCGGCCCCAGGGAGGCAAGGAGAAAACCACAGCCTCGGCCGACGAGCAGGTCAGGTTCCCCACATCTTCAGCGCTACCTGAGCTGAAGGTGGCTGAACCATGTGCTGACGGCACAGTCCACACGCATCACCAGGGAGATCCCCAGCAGGAGGCAGATGCTGCTCACCACAAAGCCCAGTGACTCAAAGAGGAACCTGCAGGCACAACAGACACAGTAAGGATATCACAGCCAGCATGTCTGTAAAGACAGGCTGCTGCCCTCACTCCCAGCAGACTGATTTTCCTGACAGTGGGAGGCTTGTAGCTTCCCAGATCCTAGAACGTGAATTACATTTGCTCCCCAGCAGTTGCTGCCTGCAACCTGGAAGCCAAGCACACCTCTGGTTTAGAGGCCATTCAGGACAACATCCAGGTGGGATTTTGAATCCCTCAGAGGCGGAGGCTACCCCACACTCCTGCTTGCCCAAAGCTGTGCTTGTTTAGCACTTCTGGGTTTACCATTTCTGGTCTGGTATCCCCACCTTTGGCTCTCTGCCCTGAATATTCTTAGCTTCCAGGTGGGCTCTGTATGTCCTTGGAAATCAAGATAAGGAGAAATTTTTTGGCTCTAGTTCAAGTCCAGCTTCTGAACTTGAAGCAGAGATCAGTTAAGGACAGTCCTACAGCCTCTGCTAGGTAAGATGTCAGAAGGTCGATCACAGGGTCTCTTCCAACATTACTGTCTACAAACTCTAGTCAAGATGTTAGGGATATGAGCGCTAACGCCACATCAGAGCAACTTCGGGGACTTACTTTGGGGCAAAGACCTTCCAGACCATGAGGTGTCTCCTGAGGATCATAGCTGCACAAACACAGGCCAGAAGCTGTGGGGGAGATGAGGAAAAACAAGTTACAGGTGGCTCTGGAGAGACCTCCTGGGCACTAGGTTCACATCTGAAGGTGGTACTAAACTGCACACATGTGAGAGGCTGCTACAGCACTCACCAGAAATAAGCATGCCAAAGAGGATTCCCTTCCATCGTGTCCTCAAGTCACGAATCACAAGCAGCTTGAGGTACACACAGGCCCTCCTGGGGCTAGGCTGGGACAGCACAGGGGAGGGCTCACACTGTGGCTAACCTGACCTAATACAGCTCTCCTGCTGCCGGGCCTGCCCCCTCCCTTCCACTGTCTCTGGTCTGACCACACAGGAGAATGACTAGAAGGGCTACACCCCAGAAAGCTATTTGCTTCTTTCATGGGATTAGATTTCTGGTGTTTAGCTCCCCACAGCACAGGATCAGAGGAAAACCAGAGCTGGTGCAAAATAGATAGGCATGGTCAGGAAGAGAGGGAGCAGGATTACAACCCTGCAGTTGCTGAACAGACGTTCCCATTCTGGGCAGATGGGTATGAAAAGCAGCCTAATCCATACTGCGTCTTCCGTGCTGGAACCGTTTCCAAAACACACAGCAAATGGCATGGCTGAGAAGGGGACCTGTGCAGCTGCTCTTCCACCTGCAACCAGACATATCACCCCTGGGACTGTCTGTGCCCTGCCTGACCCCTTTCTCTCATCACAGTGCCCCGTGGTTCTCACAGCACACCAGTTTCCTCTTAGATAGCCCTCCCCACAGCTATCCCGCCTCTCTCCATACCTGTGTCCCAAGGACAAAGAGGTACTTCAGCCCCAGCTGCAGCAGAGCAGTGGAGAACTTCTCTGGGGACTCCCGCAGCCTCATCTCCATCATGTGCTCCTCCACCTCTTGCAGCTCCTCACGGGGCTCCTTCTTGGGCTTCCTCTTCTGCGAGCTGGGCATCTCACACACAAAGGGCCAAAGCAGGAGCAGAGGGCAGCCGACTACCTCAAGGACAAAGGCACATGAATTTACTGGAGCCCAGGAGGTGAGGAGCAGTCTAGGCTCTGCCATCATGCCCTGGACGTGCAGGAAGCATATACCCCAGCTCCAGTTTGCTGGTCAGGCACAACTGCATGGAGGCTGCAGGCCATGGGCAGCTCTGTGGCCCCACAAGGGGACAGCGAGGATGCTGCTGTTCAGCTGGTGCCGGAGCCTTCATCGCCTCGTGCTCAGCCTGCAGGCCTCCAGACAAGGCAAAGCAGTGAGCCATGTCTGCTCAGGCTCAACAGCCCAGGAAGAAACTGATTTACCTGCAAAGAGGATATGGGAGGCAAAGGTGTTGGCGCCCACCAGGACAGCAGGCAGGAGGTTCGTGCTGTGGTCAAGGTGGAAGCCCACAAAGGCTGCATTCCAGTGGATGGCCGGGAAGATGGGCTGGTGGCCTGTGGAATAGAAGAACTGGGAAGCAGCAAGGAGCCAGGAGATGACTGCACACCAGGGCACCGAAAAAGGCTCTGGGAGATTAAAAAATAAAAAAAGAGATCAGCATCAAGGAACAACACAGATCCATGCTCAAAAAACCCAACTGACTTTTCTTCCAGGTTCCCCTTCCACACTCTCTCTTTTGAGAGACAGAAACCAGTCAGGCTCCCACCGCATTTACAGCGAGGGGCCAGGCATTCCCTCTGCTGCCCATCCTGCTACTGGATTCTGTCGGCAGCAGTGTGGTTTGGTGGCTGCTCACACCCTGGGAGAAGGAATGAGTGTAAAGCCACCTTCCCTAACACAAGGGATGACTCCTCCTCCAATGTTATGTCCCTGCTGCATGCACCGCTCTTCTACCAGAGGATTTAAGCAGCTCTAAAAAAGCTAGGAGGATTCCCTGAGGATCAGTACACCACCATTCCCCAAGAGCAGAGGCTTGGCTCTGCTTCTGCCACTGGAAATAAGACAAGGTCGCTGCAGATAAGGCCCCGATCGCACATGCAGAGGATGCTTTACTGAGCTCTGACTCACCAGTGTCTCCAGCAAGCCCTCTGGCACGTGTGTGAATGTGAAGCAGCACAAAGGCCTCCAGGAAGAGGAGAAGGAAGGCAAGACTCAGCCGCTCACTGTGCAGAAGCATCAAGAGGAAGCCCAGCATGGTGAGTGCTATGACCAGGGCTGCCGAGTATACACTGCCCAGCCCGTACGCTGCAACGGTGGCCTTGCAGCTGCCCCGCTCCAGGCGGCTCTTCTGAGACTCCTGCATCCTCTTGTAGATCTGAGGGATGACGTGGAGGAAGTCCACTTCAGAGCTGGGAACCCCCAGGTAGGGAGTGACAATGGATCCCGCTGACTCCCGTGTGTCCTTTGCAAACACCGTCATGGGGTTGCACAGGAGGAGCAGCAGCCCCATGGACGCTAGTCCGTAGACAGCCCATGGAAAGGCAACAACTGCCACCTGCACCAGCTCCTGCAGCTTGCCAAGAGAGTCATCAGCGCTGGAGGCAACAGCCCAGTAGCAGGCAATGCAGAGGACCACCAGTGGGAAACCCCACCGCACAAAGAGCACGAGGGGGTCCGAGCTGTTCAGGTTGCCATAGTGTCGCAGCCAGCTCCGCACTGCATAGACCAGCCCAGCCAGCAAGGCCACGCACAGGAGGTAGAAGAGGTTCTTGGCCCGCGCGTTTCTCAGGCTGGCAAGCGGGGAGAGGAAAAGAGAGGGCCGGCACTGAGGGATTTCTTCGCGGCACTGGTGGAAGAAACCAGAGAGGCGCACGCAGACCAAGAGCATGGCCACAAGGCACAGCAGGTACCAGATCTCTCTTCTGTAAGAAGAAAAGCCAAGGAGCTGCTGCTTGGGGCCTTCTGGCACAGTCAGACGACCGTCCCAGTGGAGCTTCCCTACTAGCAACATCACCAGTGAGGCCAGCAGGAACGGGGCCACCCGGGCCTCAGCCACCACAAAGCTATCGGAGAACATAGCTCCGCAGCGGAAGAGCAGAATGCTCATGGGGAAGACGAGCCCCAGCCATGCTCGCAGCCTCTGCCTCAGGCCAACACCAGCCAAGGGTGGCTGACTGCCCACCAGACGGGCTCGCTTGGGATGCTGGCCCCACCAGTGCCAGAAAAAGCCCAGCTGAGAAGCTGCAGCTGCCCAGGATGACACCAGGAGGAGATCCAGCCCCTCCTGGGTGAACACACAGGCCAGTCCAAGCAGAGCAGCCACCACGAGGCCCCAGAGCAGTGGGTACAGGAGACAGCTGCGATAGAAAGAGTCCGATGCTGTGGCCAGCTCTGAGGCCACATAGCAGAGCAAGCAGGAAGCAGCAATGAGGATGCAGCCCCCCACCATACGCAGGGGATGGAAGCGGGCCCAGGACTGGGTGCACACAGCCCGTGCCTCCCGCAGGTAGAGCTGGAAGCGNCCGTGCCTCCCGCAGGTAGAGCTGGAAGCGACTGATGAGGCTTCCCAGCCTGGACTCCAGCTCCAGAGGCACCAGCGCTGCTCCCTGCACCTGGGCCAAGAGCTGAGTGTGCTCCTCCACGGCGCTGGAGAAGAGCTCCTGCAGGCGCTGGAGCTGCTCTGCTGGCAGGTCCTGAGCCACCAGCGAGTATGAGTGCAGGAAGCGGTCCACCTATGGGAGAGGGGACACAGGGTCAGACAGCAGCACTGGGACCACTGGGAACAGGATTCACTGCCTCACACAGCTCCTTCAGAACGGAAACAGCCCCAGTCTGCCAACCCCTGCCAGGACAGACTTGTCCCCAGCTGCATCACCCAGGGCTGGTCACACAAACCCAGGATGTGACTGGCAGGAAACACAATCCCTCTACCAAAGTGACATCCCTCTCAAGTGACATATCCATCCTGACAGCCATGCTGACTCCTCTCAGTTCCTCAACTGCAGATGCACCTCTGGTAACGTTGTGCATCACTGAGGGCTTTTATGCAGAGACTTTGGTAACAATAAGGCAAACTTCCGCCAGAGCTTCAAGTCATTACTAGCTATTAATCTGCACCTGATGTCAAATTGACATTGTTTATCTGAAGACAGACATCAAATTAAAGAGCTTATAGTGGATCAAATCAAACTGCTCCCTCCTCTTTAATACAGGCACATTAACCCACGGTACCATAGGCTAAGGAGAGATTATGAGGAAAGGAACGCAGGCAGCTATGATCCCAAAGCTGTAAAAGAAGTCTTACAAGGACATTACCAGAGCAGGGCATCTATACAAACATCCAGCTGCTCAATAGCATAGATCTGCTCAAGCCCTGAAACACACCAGTACCTTAACATGCCTTCGAGTCGCCTCAGAGTCAGCCTATCCCTGCCTATGAATGGCAAACATATACACCACCTCTTTTGCAGGCCTGCATGACCTCCCTGGCATGCAAAGGCTTCTTCAAAACCAGCGTGATCTGAGCCAGAAACCTCCTCAGACAAATGAGTGCAAATATTTAAACAGGCAGAACTGAATAATGCTAATTCCTAACAGATGATGATCGATATCCTCAGTGACTAATGGACAGTAACGTACACTATCATCCTTAAATGACAAAGCACTCTGGTGCTCTATAAATACAGAGCAGAGAGGTGAACATTTCTGTCTTCCCATCAGCAATTGCATCCTCTCCAGCTCCTCACTGACTTGCATCAGTGCCGTGCAACTGGCACACTGAGGAGCGGGCTGGGGGCTGAAGGAGTTATTACAGAATCACAGAATGGTCAGGGTTGGAAGGGACCTC
>RSEF01000031.1:8674691-8692775 GCA_003993805.1 Himantopus leucocephalus
ATTGGCGGGGCTGGTGGGTGCTGTGCAGGCGCGATGTCCGTCAAGGGGGCTGGTGGGTGCTGTGCAGGCACGATGTACAGCCGGGGGGGGTCGGCGGGGGCTGTCGTAGTAGCCANCTGTGCAGGCACGATGTACAGCCGGGGGGGGTCGGCGGGGGCTGTCGTAGTAGCCAGCAGGATCTAAGCCGGTGGAGTCTAGATCTGATCAATGCCTGCCATAGAGGCCGGCGGGGTCCGTGTGTGGTAGGAGCCGGTGGGGTTGCTGCCGGGCATTTCCCTCTACCGCAGATCCAGCCAATGAAAAGATCAAACTCACAAAACTGAACAACCCAAGCACAAAAATCAAAACATTCCAAGGGTATTCCAAACTCTCAAAACCTGTTACTATTGATGCCACCGGTACATACAAATTCTCAAGAGACATCCCCCCCCTTGCTAAATGGCCTGTACTATAACCCAAGGTATAATTATGCACAATGGTTGGCAGAGGCCTCCCGCCGTCCCAAGGTGGGTCTGACCGCTGCAATTCTCGAGATGTCATTACATAAGTGACAAAAATCAAGATCACTTGGGCTTAGGAGGGGCCAAATCCTTGGCTTGGGCACATGGAGCCCCACATGCTGTGTCCAGGGGATGGTACCTGTGCTGCTCAGCTGAGCTGGTGAGGACCTGGGCCTGGCTCTGTCCCATCCAAGTGGCCAGAAGCAGGGCTCCAGAGGTGCCCAGCTCAGGGAGAGGGGAAGTTAGAGGTGACCAGGTGCTGTCTCCCCATGCCTGCTGTGGGTGCAGGAATCCCTGGTCCCCATGTTGCTCTCTGGCTCTATAGGGGGACAGTGGGCTCCTGCTGAGTGCTGTAAGAGGCTGAGCCCTGCTGCTAGCTGGCTGGGCTCTCAGTGGGGAGGAGCTGCCCTGGAAGGCAGAGCTAAACACAGCCAAGAGAAACCGCAAAGGATAGGGGAAGGGGGGAAGGGAACCTCCCCTGACCATGGTGCCTTGCAAGAGTGTGAGGAGCAGTGCTGTGATCCACCTGCTCCCTATCCCAGGCTGCTGGGCAGCCCTCTGGGAGGATGTACAAGGATCCCAAGGTGTACTTGGAGACACTTTTGGGGTGGGGTGGGGAATCCTGGCATTTCCCAGCACAATGCTTCGGGCGACAGTATCTGGGTTGGCAAAATGAGGTGCAGCCCCTCATGCTAGGCATGTGCACCACTGGCTAGTGCTGGCATCACCTGGTGACTGGTATTGAGGTCTTGGCTGGGATGGATTTGTGGTGTCAGCATGTCAGCCTCTCCTGATGGACCCATTCTCCTGAAAGGCAGCTGCCACTGGGGAGCAAAGGGCTCAGCCTGCCTGCATGAGGATTCAGGAAGGGCTGTGACTGCAGAGGGATGTAGGAAGGAGAAATAAAGGAAACTGTACAGTTGTCCCAGCATGGACATGCGCAGGAAGGATATGGCTTTCTCCTGCCGCACTGTGCTGACTCTTGCCACCTGTTGCTGATTTTGCTTCCCAGCGGTTGACTGTGCCTCACAAGTCGTGGTACAAATCTCCCCCAGGGATGGAAGAAGGAAGCAGCAGCCTGGCAGAAGAGCTCTCCACCTTCCAGGCAGGCAGAGCACAGCATGTTACCACCCACAGCTGCGGGCGTTCATCTGCTTTTCTACCTGCCTTTGTGTAGGCCCCATGTGGGGTGCCAGAAGAAGCTGATCTTTACAAACAGCTTTTGTTGAGGCTTTGGACCAGAGGTTTGTTATGCTATGGCATTGATTTGCCCTGCTGCGAGTGCTCCTTGGGAGCTGGCATGTTGCATCTCTGTTCTGGCTGGTTGCTGGCGGTGCCGTTTCCCAGCACTGCTGGTGGTGGCTTTTGGGCTGGCCAGCACTCAGGGACTGGCCACAAGTGCCTGTTAATTACAAATCTTATTGGAAATGGAATGAAAGAACAGCCCGTTTCCTAGGGCAGGCAAGGTCAGGTGGCAAGCACAGTGAGTGACCTGCTGAAGCCGGCTTCCCACCTGCAATAAGACAGGATGCAGAATTTGCAGGGTGCCAGAAAGGGGGTGCACTTGGGTGTTCGGTGCCTCTGAGCATCCCTTCGGGGATTTTATTCATCTGCTTAGCCAGGCTGTTTCCAGATTCAGAGCAGCACTCATGGTCGGGATGCCCAGCAGGACAGATGGCAGCTTTTCTCTGGACAGCCACTGCAGTAAGCCCCCAGTCAAGGGCTGCATGAGGAAGGAGATGGGGAGGGCATGGTCCCCAGGGATGGGCAGCGTTTCCTCCTTCACCTGGAGGTTCCTGGACCAGGAAAGCTCACAGGCTTCCCCTGCAACAGATGGGCTGAGGGTGGAGGTGCCCAAGGGCTCCTGCCCACTCTGAAGGTGTTGCACCATGAGCTGCTGCCTGGGCTGACTCTCCTTGTCCCCTTCCAGGCATCAAAGCTGCAGTACTGGTGGATTATGACTGCAGGGGAGCTGCGTTGCATCTGCAAATCTCCTTTGTACATCAAGGGCACCTCTGAGCAGGTGAGTGCTGTTCACATGAAAGGACTGCTGTCTTTGCACTGGGGGAAGCTGGTGGGGTGCCATCATGTCTCAGGGCTGTCGCTGTCAGGCTCCCAGTTTCTGTCTTCCCTGCTGGACATCTCTTATTGGAAGAAAACAATTGCAAGCTCTTCTTGTCTGCAGGGCCAGAAAGCATCCTGTGCTGTGGGTGAAAGGGGCAGGAGGTAGACATGAGACCAGTGGCTAGCTGGAAGCCCAGAGGTTGTTGGTGGTCTGCAGTGTCTTGGAAAGCAAGACATGAAATGGTCACCAAAAAGCAGTAGGGATCTGTTTGTATGCACAGGTTTTCATACAGGAAGACACGCAAAAGGGGATTAAAATATGAGCACGGTATGAGAGTTCACAGCTTAACTTAAAGTATTTGTGGTTTAAATGGAAATCAAGGTGATAACACTGCCTGAGATGGCATAGATGTATGTGGCCTTTGGGTTTGGGACGTTGGGAGAGGCTAAGCCTCAATGCTGCCTTCTCTGCCTGTACGACCCCACAGGCAGGCAGTATCCTCCTGCCCTTCTTCTGGTAAGCATCTGGATCACTCCAGCTACACATCTCCCCCTTTCCTTCCCCTTAGAGCCACTGCACAGACTGAAGAGGACAGTGCAGAGGTTCGGAGGCATGCCGTGATGGTGGGAGCCATTCCATGGCAGCCACACCACTTCTGGGGGGTGCCTGGCTGGCAGGTGTTTTCAGCTAGTTGTGCCAATGACCACCTGCTGTGGGACTGGGAAGTTAATTCAGAGCGGAGTGGTGTTCTGCTGCAGAGGGGTGAGTGGGGGTGGGGAGCAGTCCTGACTGAGCCATTGCTGTGTCCAGGTGGCTTTTGAATATCTCCAAGGATGGAGACTCCAGAACCTCTCTGGGCAACCTGTTCCAGTGCTTGGTCACCCTCAGAGTAAAAAAAGTGTTTCCTGATGTTCAAACAGAACCTCCTGTGTTCCAGTTTGTGCCCATTGCCTCTGGTCCTGTCACTGGACACCACTGGAAAGAGCTTGGCTTCATCTTCTTTGCACCCTCCCTTCAGGTATTTATATACATCAATAAGTTTTCCCCCTGAGCCTTCAGATCTCCAGGCTGAGCAGTCCCAGCTCTCCCAGCCTTTCCTCATAGGAGAGGTGCTTCAATCCCTTAATTATCTTAGTGGTCCTTTGCTGCACACTCTCAGGTGTGGCCTCACCAGTGCTGAGTGGAGGGGATGGATCACCTCCCTCAACCTGCTGGCAATATTTTGTTGAATGCAGCCCAGGATACCGTTGGCCTTCTTTGTGGCAAGGGCACATTGCTGGCTCATGGTCAACTTGGTGTCCACCAGGACCCCCAGGTCCTTTTCTGCCAAGCTGCTTTCCAGCCAGTCAGCCCCCAGCATGTGCTGGTGCATGGTTATACCTTTCATCACCCCTTTTAAATGAAATCCCTGGGCTCAACCACCCTGATCTGCCACCTTCCCATCCCCATCATGGCAGGGGTCAAAATACTATGCACAACCTTGCTCTCTAGATGGCCTTGACCCACTTGGAGAACCGCTTCCCCTATTGCGTGCCTGCCCCTAAGCCTTTGCTCCACAGGAGCAGGCAGAGCTGCAGGGACAGGCAAAGGGCAGAGCTGCCAGGCACGGGCTGTTTGTCAGACTCTGGAGCTCCTCAGCCTGCCAGTGGCTTTTCCTGCATCTTCTCGTCTCTCAGTCATTTCAGCATTTATCATGCCAGAAGAACTTGTGGCCAAGATTCCCACAGCTCTGAAACTGGACTGAAAATCAATAGTGAGGCCCCGTGCAGCAAGGAGGTCAGGCCCTCAGGCAGGAGTGGGTGATATATGGATGGTACAGGAGTGGATGGATGGTGCAGGAGCCCATGGTGGACTCTGCAGCCCCTAGTACCACCCAGCTGCTAATTGAGGTGGTGGAGGTCTCTGGTCCAAGCTGGCAGAGCTAACTGTGACGTTAGGTCAGGTTCCCGTCCCTGCCGTGGGGCTGGCAGCGTAGGGCATCAGCCCTGCCTCATTCAGCACATGCGGCCAGGGCAGGTCTTCTTGGTGAGCACTGGGAGATCTTGTTGCTGTTGCCCAAAAGGGTGATTACAGGCCTGAGCCCCTGGGACTGGTCTGACCTGCCTGACTCCTGCGTTCCAAAACAGCACAGGCATGTCAAGTCCCTGGCAGAGGGCAGGCTCCTTTCTCCCCACTTGTCCAGACTTGTCCCCAGTAGCCTCCAGCTCAGATGGAAACTCCTCTCCATGCCCAAGCCAGGAAAGAAGTGCTGATCCTGAAGGTACATGATGCCACAGGGTTCCCTGGAGAGCCACACCAGCATGGTTCCTCTTCCCATCCCCAGAGAGGAAGGTCCGAGCGGGGCTGTATGGGGAGCTGCCTGCGTCCCGGCAGGTCCTCTGTGGCCAAAAGGCTGGACAAGGATGGGGATCCTGGGCTGATCTCCATCCTCCTGCTCTCTCTTTCCAGATGCTGCACTGCAGTGCACCCCATAGTGGAGGGCTCACCTGGACATCCTGAGCGAGGGGGGATCCAGTTCCGACCCCTTGTCCTCGCGCTGTGACCTGTGGCACTTTACGGTCCCTCTTCTGCTGCTGCATGGGCTGTTCTGACTCTAGCTCCACTTGAAGTCCAGGCAAGTAAGGCTCTATGCGGCACATCCACGCAGAGACGTCCCTGCCCCCAGAGCATGGCACGGACCCCAGCCTGTCCCGGCCCAGTGGAGAGGCACCCTTGGAGCCTTCCTCGCAGTGCTACACCCACCGTGGCATCCTCATGGGCTACAGTGAGACAGAGATCAAGCTCCAGAAGGTTTACCAGGTGTCCATCTTCTCCCATCTCTCCAGCTACTCCGAGAGCACAGAGCAGTGGGCAGGCAGCCAGCCAGCCATCAAGAGGGGTTACCCTGAGCAGCGAACTCCGGAGGGGGGGAGAGATCCCAAACGAACTCCCTGGGGTGGCAGGGGGGTGGATGTCAAGCATGATGGGGGGCCTGGGCAGGCTTCCCCGGATGATGACAATACCTTTGAGGACAGTCTGCTAGTGGAAGAACTATCCCTGTGCGGCTCTGCCCAGCACTTCTCCCACAGCGGGCTGCGAGTGGTGGAGCACCGGTGTGAGGGCAGCCCTAGCCACAGCCCCAAGGCTAGCAGAGAGGACAAGTTGCAGGATGTCTCTTCCTCCTCCTGGCACATTGCTTGCAGTACTTTGCACACGAGAGACAGTTGCCCTGTCCCACTGGGCGATCAGCCCACAGACTATGGGGATAACAGGGAGTGGGCGAGTGGCCATAACCTACTTTACCTTGATTTGCACAATATTGCACAAACTCCCCAGTTGGACTCTGGTGGGAAGAGAGAGAAGCCAGGGAGCAGCCTGGCTCACAGCAGCAGGGCTAGCGGAAAAGAGGAATGGCCAGTGGTGGCCAACAGGTGCAAGGAGCCCCCAGCTCTGCAGACAGAGCTCAGCCCTAAGTCCAGCAACCTGAGCTCCCTGGAGAAGATGCCCTGTGGGAGCAGCTGGCTCAGTGGCAGCAGCTGCCTGGCCAAAAGGAAGCTGATGCCTGCTGGTGAGGTTGTGGCCAACTCCTGCTTTGAGGACGAGAGCCTGTCCCTGCCAGTGAGGAAGAAGAGGGCCCTGCCATGTCATCCAGTGCCCACAGCCTGCCGCAGCACTGATGCCAAGGGGGCACCTTTCTGGAATCACCTGCTTCCCATGGCCAAGGTGAGCATCGCTCACAGGGGGATGCAGGGAATGGCCTGGGGACACCCAGAGCTCAGGGCTGTCTTCGTGGGCAAAACGTGGTCCTCATGGGCACATGGTCTGTCGTGGCACAACGCCCTGTTCTATCCCAGTGCCACAGCACTGGTGTGAGGCAGCCAGCTCCATCATCCTTTTGTGTGGCTTCCAGAAGGGAAGGTGTCCCCCCTGAAAAGGGGACATCTTTAAAAGGAAGCTGCAGTGTGGCCCTGGCTTTAACCCCCTGCCCTACAGCTGTAGGAGCCTGGCTGTGGGCAGGGACGGGCAGCACACCCCTCTGTCCAGCAGCACTACCAAGGACTTTGCATGAAACACCTGGGGATGGGACTTTTCTTCCCTGGGAGGTGCAAGGGGGTGTTGGTGCATTACTCTGTCTGGGAGTGTCTTGCTCACTAGGGCTGGCCCTGAGACCTGCTTTGCAGGGTGGGAGCTGCGAACTGCACCCTCAGGCTGGGTACCAATACCCCCTTCCCCAGCAGAGCCACTTTGGGAGGGTAAAGACCTGCCCTTGCAGCCAAGTCTCAGTTTTGGCAGCTCCATGTCCCCACCCCAGCCCTCACGCTGCCCTGCTGGTTCCCCCCGCAGAGGCCATTGATGGCCTGTCTGACCTGCCGGGACCCTCATGGGGCTGTGGGGTAGGGCAAGGGGCGATGGCACCTCCTGGGGGTGCACAGTCCCCAATTGCTGCCCTAACATGGTTCTCGATTTCGTGCCCCCTCCAGAGCTCTACAGATTGCACTCCAGTCAGGAGGAGGCTGAAGAGCAGGCTGCGCCTCAAATCGTGAGTGTCTCGACAGCCCTGAGGGCCAGCCCTGGGGGCCTGGGGTGCTCGTCCACCCCAGCACCTTGCAGCCCCATGGGAGGGTCAGGTTGGGATGAATCCTCTTCCCTTCCCTGCCCCAGGCATCTCTCCTCCACAAGACCCCAGGCTGTGGGGCAGGGGGAAGTTTCTTCTGCCCCTGGGAGGTAAGAAAGTGGGTTCAACCTCCACCAAAGAAAGGGATGGGGGAACCTGGAGAGGGATCCACACCCCCAGGGACATGGGCAGCCCAGGGCTGCATGCTCTCCGATTTGACACTGATCTCTCCTTTCTCATAGGCAATATCTCTGGAGCAGCCTCCAGAGGGGTACCAGGTCCTCCACAATGCCCTGGGACACCACCACCATCAGCCATGCTCTGCTGGGCAACTTTGAGGTAACGGCACCCACCTGCCAGGGAGGGAGGTGGGTCCTGCGGGTTCTGGGCTGGGTTGGCGACGGGCATTAAGAGACTGAGCCTGACGGAAGCCCCAGTGTAGGGCTGGGTTGATTTTCCCCAAGGGCTTGGCGTGCAGTGGCTGTTCACACAGCCAGCATCTGCCAGCAGAATGGCTTGGCCAGCAGATTTTTGGGTGATGCGCTAGGACCCCAGACCCTGCTGAGATGGCCACTATGCAGCTGACTGTCTGAGCTGAGGCTCTCTCACTGCTTCTCTGTGTTAGATGGCTGGTTTCAGCCCACCAATTCAGGATGGGTCTGTCTTGGAGTGAACAGCCAGGGCCACTCACAGGCGGTCTCCAGAGAGCCGGAAGACACGCGAGGGCAAGCAGACATGGTTGCGGTGGAGATGGGAGTGATCTCACCTGCAGCTTAGAGGCGAGGGGCAGGACTGGTGTTTGAAGGTCCCTAAACACTTCCCTCCTCTCTCAGGAGTCCATCCTGAAAGGGCGCTTTGCATCATCGGGGAGGATCAAGGGGTTCATGGCAGAGATTGGTGCCAGTGGCTCCTACTGCCCCCAGCACGCCACCCTGCCTGTTGATGTCACCTACTTCGACATCTCTGAACATAGTGTGCCCTCGCCTTTCCTGGTATGCAGACAAGGGAGGGCTGGGCCCATGGGGGAGGTGAGTGGGGGCTGTACCCAGGCATTGCACATCCTTGGGGGCTGCCCCTCTCCAGAGAGTGTGGCTGAAGCAACCACCTACCTGAGGAGACCGCTAGCTGTGCCAGGAGCAGTATTTAACCCACAAAGGAAGAGGGAAAGAAGCAGGAACCCTTGCAGGTGTATAAACAGGCAGGCTGCTGCCCAGCCATCTCATGGCTGCTGCTTTGCTGTCACCTCTGTGTTGCTGCTTGTTCATCCTTCTGTCTGGAGAGGGACTGAGCTGGGCGACGTCTTGCTGCCTTGTGCCAGGTGTTCCTGGTGAGAGGGGCTTGTGGCCCCATGCCAGGTCCCAGCTGGGCTCTCCATGGGCTTTCTCCCTCTCTCACGTGCTTTCTTTTGCCCCAGGGAGTGATTGACTTGGAGGCCTTGGGAAAGAAGGGTTACAGTGTCCCCAAAGCTGGAACCATCCAAGTGGTGAGTCGTCCCCTGGCCTCTGGCAGCACCATGGGGAGGGGGCTGGGTGGGCTCCGGTTGCTCCCCAAGGCGGATACACTCCATTACGTTGTTTGGCAGGGACAGCAGCCAGAAAGCTCTGCAGAGGGGGTACGTGGCTGCTGAGAAAGCACAGCAGAAGGGAGCACAGGATCCCCGGGGTGCTGGCAGGGAGACAAGGTGATGGGAGATGCAGGGAAGGAAGAGGTTGGTGGGGAGGGACTTGGCAGGAGAGCATGTACATGCAATGGGGATGGGATGGGAGCACAGGAGTGGAGGTGCATGGAAAGGACTGGGGCTGGTGTGGGACTTTCTGGGCCCTTGGGACCACTGACACTACCCCCAAATGCCCCAGCCCTGCCCTATGGACCCATTCCTGTGCCCTCTTCCAGTCTCACCCCCTACCCCTCTACCCCCAGACTTTATTTAACCCCAACAAGACTGTGGTGAAGATGTTCTTGGTGATCTACGACTTCCAGGACATGCCAGCCAACCACATGACCTTCCTACGCCACCGCATCTTCCTGGTGCCCGTGGGGGAGGAGGAAAGGGCCACTGTAGCTCCCAGCAACCCACCGGGTACCAGCCCACCCCGCAGGGTCCTCTGCTACCTGATGCACCTAAGGTAGGGCATGCCGGGAGGGATGGGCGCCTACTCCAGGGTCACCCCTGGGCTCCTCTCCCATGTGTCCCTGCCTCCCCCAAACCTGCAGGCCCTCCTGCCAGAGTGGGAGGATGGCAGCCTGACCCCCTCGCCCTGGGGAGGAGCAGGGACCGGCTGCTTTTTCGAGGAGGTTGGAGCTGCCACTCTGCCTGAGGGCAGCAGTCTCTGTCCCTCTAAAGGAAACCAGAGGACGGCCACCGTGACCAGGGGCGAGTGGGTTGTGCCCCCCGCCGAGGCTGTCCTGCCCTTGCCTGGGAGCTTGAGCCCTGCTCTTGTCTCCACTCAGGTTTCACAGCTCCAAGTCAGGGAAGATCTACCTTCATGACAACATCCGGCTGCTTTTCTCACGCAAGTCGATCGAGGTCGACTCGGGGATCCCCTATGAACTAAAATCCTTTACAGAGATGCCGAGGAACCCCTGCTACTCACCCCTCGCCTGACCTTCTCCATCCCCCAGAGCCACTGGGGAGCCTCCAGCCCAGCACCTCCGGGAGAGATGAGTAAAGGGCCAGCGAGCAAGCACCGCCTTGAAGTATCATCCTCCCTGTGTGCCCCCATCCTCCTGAGCAGCACAGATGCTGTGCCCATGCCCTGCGGCAGGGCTGAGATCACTGAGGGGGCTTCACCAGGAGGGGCAGGGGCTGGGGAGCAGCCTCAATCAACGCTTCAGGGACATGCCCAAGCCTTCTTGCCAGCGCTGCTCCCAGCTTGGAGATGTGGCTGGAGCTGGGGGGAGTGAAGAGTTGGGCTGGGGGCTCTGGGTGAGGCTGCCCACACCGGTCCTGGGGTTGGGAACAAAACATGAGGCAGAATTTGTATTTATTAGTATTTATTGTCGCTGGGAGTGCAGAGGAGGCTTGTGCAGAGAATTGGAGGTGCTGTGCTGTTCTTCCCCCCACCCTCTCAGTGCTGGATGAGGCCCCTGGCAGCGCGGGGCTGCCCGGGTTGTGGCAGAGCTTTGGGGGCTGTGAGGGTGACCAGGGACAGGGACACCTCAGGCTGTGGAAGGAGAGAGTGACCCACCTCTCCGCCAGGGTGCAGCTCCCATGCCGGAGGTGTGTTAAAAGCCCTGGGAGAAGCCGAGACTTGATGGGCACCAGCTCTGTGGGGCCAGTCCCACTTCAGGCAGCTTGGGGAGGCCTGGACTTGTCCTCCCACCCCTTTAGGGCAAGCCAGTCCCCAGGAAATTTGTGTCTGGCAGGGAACTGGCTGTTGCCGTGGCTCCTGGGGCTAAGAGACATGGCTGTCCCCGTTGGGAACTTGAGGCCCTCTGCAGCACGGGGACAGCCTTCCCAGCAGGAGCCTCCAGAGCCAACGTGTGCTGTGGATCTGAAAAGGTGGAAATTGCCAAAAAATCAGGGCCTTGCATGGTCTGCATGTATGTGGAGTGAATCCCATCCAGGAGATGGCTTTGGGCAGGGGTCTGCTGGCAGCATGATCAGGTGCTGGAGGATGGGCAGAAGCCCTGTCTTAGTCCCTGGGAAGAGGGGAAGCAGCAGAGGACATCAAATGGCAGTTGAGCTGGACCTTCAGGAGGGTGTGTGGGGGTGATCTGGAGCAGTGCCTGTCCCTGCTGCAGCCTCAGGAACCCTGGGTGGGTCAGAGAGGTGAGAGGGGCAGGGGACAAAGGAAAAATGAGCTTGCACGTACCCCATCTGTGTAATCCCTATGACCTGGAGTCTCTACTAGGCTCATGCAGGGAGGACTGCCAAGCTGCAACATCACAGGGGCTCTTGGGACAGACATCATTTTAACCAAAGCCCATCCCGTGTTCATGTTGTTCTCCCCAGAGCTCTGGCTGGCAGAGCTGGGGCATGGGGATGGGACAGGACAGGCCTCTGCCACACTTGGGGGGGCAAGGCCCCACTCTCCCCTACCACGTGGAGGCCGAGAGGCTCTGGCCCTGCTGGGTTGGGGGGGGCTGGGGTCTCACTCACTCACACACACACAGTAGGGGCCTGCTTCCCCCGCGGCACCGGGTCCTGGGGTACCTCTTGCCCCATGACACCAGGGTCCCAGGGTCGTGCCCGCCCCCCCGGCACCGGGGTCCCCCCCCGTCACACAGCACTGCGGCCCGTGGTCCCACTCTCCCCTTCGCCCCACAGCTCCGGTCCCCGCTCGCCGTGGCGGGGAGGCTGGTAGCTGCCCGGCGAAGCTGTACCGGTATTTTTCGTGTTTGTTTTCAATTTAATAAACGCCCGTTTGAAACCGAGCCCGGCCACCACTCTCGCCGCTCCCGGGGACGGCGGAAACAGGGGCAGCGACCGCCGCGGCGGGACGTGGTGCCCTGGGCATCTCACCCGGAAGAGGCGGGGCGTCCCGGGAGGCCTTCCGGGGCGGTGGGGGAGCGGNTGGCACGGGTGGGGCGCCGGGCTGAGCTCGGCCTTGGCCTGCTGTAGGTGGGGCTGGGGAAGGCCTTAGGGGGCCGGGACGGGGGCTGGTGTTGGGGCTCAGAGGAAGCCCTGGGGAGCTGAGTGGAGGGTGCGATGGAAGAGGCTCGTGGGGGCTCGCCTGGGAGGAACTGGATAGGGATAGGGATAGGGATAGGGATAGGGGTATTGGGGTGTGCAGAGGAGGCCTGGGGGCAAATGGGTATGGGGGTACTGAGGTGGCTGGGTGGGAGTTTGTTTGGGGGAGTGGTGTTGAGGGACTGGGGGCAACCCAGGAGGAGTGGTGAGGTAAACTGGGGAGGAATGTTTTGGGGGATGTGGGGCTGGGGAGGAAATGAGTGTAGGAGAAATGGACGTGAGGGGCTGTGGAGGCCCGGGGGGTGGGTTGTGGTGCGGGGGGGTGGGGCATGGGGGTTAGTGAGGAGGCTGTGGGGAGCCATGCATGGGGAGGTAGTGAGGAGAGCTGAGGGGAGTGAGGGGCTGTGGCTGTAGGGAGGAGGGTGGTGAGAGAGCGCCCAGGGGGAGCAGGTCCTTGGGGGGAGCCGGAAGGCAGACATAGCTGGGGAGGGACAGGCTGGCAAAGAGGGCCTGGGACTGAGGTGGGGGTGGAGAGGGGTGGGAGGAAAGAGTCTGACCAGGTTACGGAGAGCTGAGTGGGGCAGAAGAGACTCCCACCCCACACCTTCCTTTCCCTTACAGTGTCAGGGAGGCTTTATTCCTCCCCCCATGCAGGGATGTGAGGGAAGGGAAGATGTGGAGAAAGCTCCAACACTGGGATGAGCTCCCTCTACACCTGCAGGGAAGGCCTTGATACTTGCACTGATACTGGGGCCCAGGTCTCATCCCTGTGGGGATAGCCCATGTCCCCTCACGGTGTGTGCTCGTTTGGGGTGTCAGTGATGTTTCCCGCCCTGGTGTATCGGGGCTGTGAGCAGCAATCCCAGATGGGAGAGCAGGGCCTGGAGGAGGAGGGTTGTCACTTGTAAGGAGCTGGGGCAGGGCTGCCTGGCGGAGTGCACAGGTGTATTTGTGCTTGTGCAGGATGGCACTGGGCTCTGAGGTGCCAGCAGCCAGTCTCCATCCTGTTCCTTTTCCTTTCTCTAGCACTTCCAACAGCTGAAGTGTTCAGCTTGGCTGGCCCCAGCACTGCACTGCTTGAACTCTGGCTTGCCCATGAATATCGGGGTGCTCTTTGTGCCACAGCAGGAGGCTTGGGTGGTGGAAAGGATGGGCAAGTTCCACCGAATCCTTGAGCCTGTAAGGAGCTGCTTTGCTTCTCTACTGGATTCAGCAGGTTCCAAAAGCTGTAGCGAGGCGCATCCTTTGCAAGAGAATTCAGAGGATGGTGTGCTTATTCTTCCAGATTGTGATCCTTTTGGCTGCTTGTAGACTCATTTCCTTTGGTGGGATGTTAAAAGCACTGAGAAACCTAAATTTCCTCTGTGTGGGAAGCACTTTTGCTCTGCCTGCAGCATCTACAGCATGTAGCGTACTTGAGTGTTGTTTGCACAGCCCTCTCTAGCCTGGCTGAGCTCTTTGGGGGGGGTGAAACCCCAGATTAGAGGGCTCAGCCATCTAATCTCACCCTTTTCCCAGGGTTTGAACTTCCTCATCCCTTTACTGGATTGGATTCGTTACGTGCAGAGTCTCAAAGAAATCGTCATTAACATCCCAGAGCAGTCAGCTGTCACTCTAGGTAAGAAACAGCTTCTGCGTCCTGTTCTTTTCCTTCCACTGTATCCAGGGTGAGCAAGGAACAGCATGGGGAAGAGTGAAAACGTCCCCGACTCCATGCTCAGCCCTGTCCATGGTCACCTGGGCTTGACTGTCCTCATGGTGTTGTGAGTGGGACAACCCCAGGAGGTCCTGTCTGCTCTTTGTGGGCTGCGCCTGCCCCTTCTTGCTGGGTTGAACACGCCTGGGCAGAAATCCATTTTTTAGATTTCAGATGTTTTCCTGTCTTGAACCAGGAAAAATCTCCCCTGTGTTTCTGTAAAAAAAGATTTCAGATCAGGTTAATGGACAGCTCTGTTACAATTTTAGTGTTAAGCTTTTTATTTTTTTCTCCTTAAATCTTTAATTTTTAAAATAACTACAGTATGAAATGTTTTGATCTGGAGACCTGAGACTTCTTGTGTATTAAAACATCAAAATGAGGCATTTTGTAGGGAATGTCAGGGTCCTTTTTATAAAGCCCTTTGCATAAGGAGGTCCATTTCAGCTGATCCCTCTTCCATGCCACGCTGTTGACACCAGGAAGGAAAGGGATGACCCTGCCCAGCTCTGCAAATTCTGTCAGGAGAGAGGGGGTTGCTATGGCTTTACTTTGCTGCTTCACTAAACAGAACGTGTTGTTCTCTCCTGGCAGAAAACGTCACCCTGCAGATTGATGGTGTGCTCTATCTGCGGGTTATGGACCCCTACAAGGTACTGTCCCTGCTGCGCTGACACTCGGCATGAGTCAAACTGGCAGCCTCCTAGCATCTCTGGCTGTGCCCAGCACAGTCTGTGTGTGCCACGTCGCCTAGCTGGCCACATTGGCAGTCCCTCAGGCACCGCTTGCCTGGCTCTGATGGCTTGCTTCTTTCCGCCTCTGCCCGGCTTGCTGTGCTCTGTGAGGCGAGTGGGCTGAGCACCCTGTTCCCTCCCTAGGTAATGGGAGGAGGAGGGGAAGGCAGATCTCGGCTCTGGACCCTGCTTTTCTTTGGCAGGGGTGTCTGTGGCAGGTTTCTTGTCTTAGCGCTTAGCGTTTGCCCGTCCTGCCTCATTTAGGGTCCCTCTCAGCACTGCCATTGACTCTGTTTTTTGCTTCTGCTCTCCAGGCCAGTTATGGGGTGGAAGATCCTGAATATGCAGTGACCCAGCTGGCCCAGACCACCATGAGATCTGAACTTGGCAAACTCTCCCTCGACAGAGTCTTCTGGGTGAGCTGGAGAGGTGGATCATGGAGCTGCCAGCATCTAGCAGCATTTTTCAAAACCCCAGGGGGTCTGCATGGCCAGGCTAATACACTTAACAGCAAAATAACCTTTGCTTAGAGGGCTTCTGTTTTAGTTGACCTACTAGTGAATCCTTGAAGATGGGTCTTGTTTTGATTATTTTTTTTTTTAACAGGAGCTATTTTTTCCTCTGCCCTGGGTTAGTTGGAAAGGGTGATGGGTGGTACATGCCTAGACCTGACTGGATTGGCTATGTTTCTCTTGAGTCAGTGACTCTTTGCTCAGGCTTAGTGATGAGTGTCCTGGCTGACCTGGTTCAAGGGGGCTGTAATCCTCATGCTGCATTTGTTGGGCAGAAGCAGGAGCTGTTGGCATTCCTGGATGATGTTTGTATCCAGATGTATGTCAGATGTTTGTATTTCAGCAATTTCAGTTTTGGGCACCACCTTCCCTAGGAGAAGGTAACCCCTTCAAGAGATGTGGGAAGCATTTGACCCTGTCTTATGCCTGTGGAGTTGGGGTTTTCTGGCTGACCTTGGCCTGTGAGGGGAGGTTTCCCTTCTGACCCGTCTCGTGCTAAGTGCCTCTTTTTTGCTCTCTGCTGTTTCTTTTGTGCCTCCCAGGAACGGGAGTCCCTCAACGCCAACATTGTGGATGCCATCAACCAGGCCGCAGACTGCTGGGGCATCCAGTGCCTGCGCTATGAGATCAAGGACATCCACGTGCCCCCACATGTGAAGGAATCCATGCAGATGCGGGTTTGGTTCTCTGGGTGAGCGGTCTGGAATGAGAGAGAAATCTCCCCTTCCACGAAGCAAGGTTGTTCTCCATCCAGAGCTGGCAGCACTAGGCCCTCCTGTGGTGAGGGAAGCCCGTTGACACTTTGGCTGAAAACATACAGCTATTGAATAAATAACTCCCATCCTTACTTCAGCAGTGGTGGCTCCTGCCTGGTACATACGAGCCCTGCCAGCTTCCTTTAAAATCCTTACTGGGCTCTATAGGAGGAAAACCCCAGAGCTGAAGGTTTCCCCTTGAGAAAAGCGGAGTGCCAGATTTCCGGGCTGGAAGGGGAGGAGGGGGAAGTGGCCAGTTAGGTATGGACCAGGCTGTGCAGTGTGAGAAGCAGAACCAGCCCTCACCAGAGATCACTTGGTGGTTTGTAGCTGTGTTCTTATCTTCTGCTAAGCCATGCTTTGCGGCAAGCTGATTGCACAAACTCTGTTGTGTACCAAGCCCAGTTTATTAGTGTGTGCAGCTATTATATAGTTACAGATACAGATCTCAATTATGCAGCCAAACAGGATGTTCACATACTTCGCTTTCTCTGTTTCTCACACATCCACCAATGACCTGGTGTTCCAGGACATAAACATTCAATCACGCACAACCAGTATTCTGATCATGCTCTTTTTGCATGCACCCACACACAGCTGTGTACTTTTGAACTCCTGTTATGGTCTGGCTGAGATCCAGCTCTACTTCTTTATCTGTGTCTTCTTTATCTGTGTCTTTGTTAACTGCTTCTCAGGCTCATTGGCAATGCTGCTATCTGCTTTATATTCCAAGGTGCTGCTACAATGCTTGCCCAAGCAGGATGTAGGAGCATGTCCTCGCTGCGCTTGCCCCACAGATGGGATTTCCTCAGTGTGGCTGTGGCAGGCTGGCATCTGACTTGTGTTTGAGGGTGGAGGCAGAGTGACGGAAGCGGGCGACAGTGCTGGAGTCAGAGGGGGTGCAGGAATCGGCTATCAATGTGGCTGAGGGGCAGAAGCATGCCCAGATCCTGGCATCAGAAGCCGAGAAGGCCAAACAAATCAACAAAGCTGCTGGTAGTGCCTTGGGCTAGAATATGTGGGGCCTGGGGGATCTGTAGCCCTCTGCACTGAGGGATGATGCTCCCAAGGAGCAGACTGCATCACTGTGGGCCAGGCTTCCTCAGCCACGCTGATCCTTCCTTGCTGGCACCCTTGGGCTGAGCTCCAGCTCATGTTGCTGCCCCTCAGCCTGGGGCGGCAGGAAGTGTGTTGCAAGAGTATCACCATGCTGTTGTTGTGGAAGATGAGGCTTTGCATGCACAAAGTTGTCTTGATTTGCTCCTTAGAATCACTTTGTTGCTGCTCTGATGTGCATTTTGCTGTAGTTCGTTGCGGGAGAAGCCAGTGCTATGCTGGTCAAGGCCAGGGCCAAGGCTGAGGCTATTCAGCTCCTGGAGGCTGCTCTGGCACAGCAGGTGAGTGATGGCTTCTTGGGGCAGACACAGCTTTGGCGCTAGCATGGGGGAGATGAAACCAAGGCTGGGGTGGCACCTGGCTTTCTCTCAGATGTTCCCTGGCATCTTCAGCAGCAGTGAGGAGTTTTGTTGTCTTGGGGGTCGCTACCAGCCCGAGGTGGGCTGAGGGTAGGGGCATGGATGAGCTCTTGGTGGTACGTGACTTGCCTCTTTGCTGCTGAGCCTTGGCCCTCTCTCACCAGCACGGCAACGCCGCTGCTTCTCTCTCTGTGGCAGAGCAGTATGTGAGCGCCTTCTCCAAGCTTGCCAAAGACTCCGACACTGTTCTGCTGCCTGCCAACGCTGCTGATGTCACCAACATGGTTGCACAAGTCAGTGTGGTCAGAGGGACCCCGTCTCTTGCCTGAGGGAAGTGAAGGTGGCAGCCTGGCAGGGCCTGGCCCTTGTGAAGGGGTGGTTATGCCAGGAAAGGGGAGATGAGGAATTTAGCTTGGTGGGTGGGTGGGTCCAAAATAGAAACTGTGGGCTGGGAAAGTTGCTTCACAGTGTCCTTTGGAAACAGGAGGATCCCCACTGCAGCAATCCCTGGCTCAGGGACCAGCCTGAGCTCACTTGTGGCTGTAGGAGCCAGGACCCTTCTCTGTGCCAGAATAAGCTGGCAAAAATACAAGGCAAGCGCTGACATTCTCAGTGTCTCTTTGGGGTGGAAGTTTGCCTCTTCCCTGTCCACCCCTGTGCCCCAAACAGGGCTGAACATGGAGCAGGGGTTCAGGTCAGCTCCTGAAGCCACCATCTCGTGGCCTTGCCTTCCCTGTCCCACTCCTACTGCACGTCCATGGAGGTGCTTAAGGCAGAACAGGCCAACTCCAGCTAGTGGAGCCAGAAAGATCCTGGACCCTTGACTGGGGCCTGACAGGCTGCAGGCAGTCCTGTCCTGCTGCCCTCCCTTGTCAGACACTCTTCTTCCCTTGGTCCTTATTTTGTATTTGGATTCAAATAATGTAATAAATGGTACTGGTGCTGCAGCACATCCCCTGGCACTTAGGAGCACAACCTGCAGTGTGCCACTGAGTGGGGACAATCCACCCTAAGCAGGCTTCTGCCGGGAGCTCCTGCTGACCTGCAGGAAGGTGTGATGATCTGCAAGAGAAGCTTGGGGACCCATTTCGGGGGGGGGGAATCCCTCTCTGGGGCTGTG
>RSEF01000031.1:8692875-8718966 GCA_003993805.1 Himantopus leucocephalus
CCCGCCCCACCTGCAGCAGGCCGAGCCCGGGCACGACCCGGCTGCCCGCCCGCGACAGCATCGCTCCGCCACCCGCACCGCTCTTCTCCCGCCGCCCGCCCCGGAAGAACTCCCCGAAGGCTCCGCCCCCTTCCGGGTGCTCCGCCCGGGGCGGCCCGCCCCGCCGCGGGGGCCGGTGCGCTTGGTTCCGCCCTGTCACCCAGCAGGGGAATCGAACGGGTTGGGTTTTCAAACAGGCGTTTATTAAATTAGAAACAAAGACGAAAAATACCGGTACAGTCTCCCTGCGCACGCTGGGACGCGGCGAGCGGAGCCCGGCGGAACCCCGATGCGTAGAGGTGAGCAGGCCCGCGGTGTGTGGCGGTGAGCAGGCCCGCTCCGGAGCACCCCCCAAATCCCCTGGTGAAGGTCCATTCCCGCTCCCGTGTGATGCCCTATAGTGCTTCCCCCCTTCCCAGAGACTAAACCAGGGCTCCCACCCGCCCTCCATCCATCCCCTGCTAGCAGCCGGCTCCCCATATCCACCTTCCCTCAGAGCCAGGGCTCCTACCGGGGGGGGGAGGAGGGGCTGCTGTCCCCGTGCTTCTGCAGAGATCCCCAGAACTCCATCCGTGTGACAGCCATGTCTCCTACCCCCAGGATCTGTGGCAAATGGCCATTTCCCTGCCAGACTTCTCGGGGGTGGGAGGGCAAGTCCAGGCTGCCCCAAGCTGCCTGAAGTGGGGCTGGCCCCGGAGAGCTGCTGCCAAGCAAGTCTCAGCCTCTCCCTGGGCTTTTAATACAGCCCCATCCCAGGAGCTCCACCCTGGCTGAGTGGTGGGTCACTTTCTCTTCCACCGCCCGAGGTGTCCCTGTCCGTCCCCAGCCACCCTCACAGTCCCCACAGCCCTGCCCCAACGCAGGCAGCCCTGCGCAGTGCCAGAGGCCTCATCCAGGACTGAGAGGGTGGGGGGGAAGAACAGCACAGCACCTCTGATCCTCTGCACAAGCTCCTCTGCTTTCCCAGCAACAATAAATACAAATAAATACAAACTCTTCCCGCACTTTCTGCTTCCAACTCCAGGACCAGTGTGGGCAGCTTCACCCAGAGCCCCCCACCCAACTCTTCACTCCTCTCCCTGCTCCAGCCAAGTCTCCAAGCTGCTCTCCAGCCCCTGTCTCTCCTGGTGAAGCCCCCTCCATGATCCCAGCCTTGCTGCAGGGCATGGGCATGGCATCTGTGCTGTTCAGGAGAACAGGGGCGTGCAGGGAGAGCAATACTTAAAGGCAGTGCTTGCATGGCTGGCCCTTTACTCATCTCTCCTCAAAGTGCTGGGCTGGAGGCTCCCTGGTGGCCCTGGGGGTTGGAGGTCAGGCCCGGGGTGAGTAGGAGGGGTTCCTCGGCACCTCCGTGAATGACTTGAGTTCATAGGGGATGCCCGAGTCAACCTCAATTGACTTGCGGGAGAAAAGCAGCCGGATGTCGTTGTGAAGGTAGATCTTCCCCGACTTGGAGCTGTGAAACCTGAGTGGAGACAAGAGCAGGATGGAGGGCCCTCAGGCTCCCAGGCAAAGGCAGGACAGCCTTGGCAGGTGTATAACCCCATCGCCTGCTTTGGCCCCTGGTCAAGGCGGCCACACTCTGGTTACCTTCAGAGGGACAGCGGACACTGGCCTGGGGCAGGGTGACAGCTCTGACCTCCCCGAAGGAGCAGCCGGTCCCTGCTCCTCCCCAGCGCACGGGGCTCAGGCTGCCACCCTCCCGCTCTGCCCTGCAGGCTTGGGGGAGGTAGGGGCACATGGGAGAGGAACCCAGAGGTGACACTGGGGCAGATGTTCATCCCTCCTGGTGTGCCCTACCTTAGGTGGATCAGGTAGCAGAGGACCCTGCGGGGTGGGCTAGTACCCGGTGGTTTGTTGGGATCCATGGTGGCCCGGACCTTCTCCCCCACAGGCACGAGGAAGATGCGGTGGCGCAGGAAGGTCATGTGGTTGGCTGGCATGTCCTGGAAGTCGTACGTCACCAAGAACATCTTCACCACAGTCTTGTTGGGGTTAAATAAGGTCTGGGGGCAGAAGGGTAGGGGATGAGACTGGGAAGGGCACAGGAATAGATCCATAATGCAGGGCTGGGGCATCTGGGGGCGGCACCAGCAGGCCCAAGGGTCCAGAGAGCCCCATACCAGACCCAAGGGGCTTAGCCTGAGGCCCAGAGGTCAGTCCTTCCTGCCCACCTCCACTCCTGTGCTCCCATCCCATCGCCGCTGTGTGTACACACTCTCCTGCCGACACCCCATCCCTCCCCACCAACATCTGCCTTCCCTGAATATCCCATCACCTTGTCTCCCTGCCAGCAGCCCAGGGACCCCATGCTCCCCTCTGCTGTGCTGTCTTGGTGGCCATGTAACCCCTCTGCACATGCTTTCTGGCTGCTGCCCTGCCAAACAATGTAATGGAGCATATCCACCCTGGGCAGCAACCGGAGTGCACTGTGTCCCCTCCCCATGGCACTGACAGAGACCAGGGGATGGATGACTTACCACTTGGATGGTTCCAACTTTGGGGACGTTGTAACCCTTCTTTCCCAAGGCCTCCAAGTCAATCACTCCCTGGGGCGAAAGAAACAGCACATGAGAGGGAGAAAGCCCATGGAGAGCCCAGCTGGGACCCAGCACGGGGCTGAGAGCCCCTCTTGCCGGGAACGCCTGGTACAAGGCAGCAAGAAGCAGCCCAGCTCAGTGCCTCTCCAGAGCAGGGGATGAACAAGCAGCAACACAGAGGTAACAGCAAAGCAACAGCCATGAGACAGCTGGGCAGCAGCCTGCCTGTTTGTATGCCTGCAAGGGCTCCCTCTTCTTTCCCTTTTTGCTTTTGGGGTTAAAAACTGCTCCTGGCACAGCCAGCAGTCTCCTCAGGTAGGTGGTTGCTGGAGCCACGCTCTCCGGAGAGGTGCATCCCACAGGATGCTCGGTGCCTGGGTACAGCCCCCACTCACCTCCCCCACGGTCCCAGCCCTCCCTTGTCAGCGTACCAGGAAAGGCGAGGGTGCGCTGTGTTCAGAGATATCGAAGTAGGTGACGTCAACAGGCAGGGTGACGTGCTGGGGGCAGTAGGAGCCACTGGCACCAATCTCTGCTGTGAACCCCTCGATCCTCCCCGACGGTGCAAAGCGCCCTTTCAGGATGGACTCCTGAGAGACGAGGAAAGCGTTAGGGACCTTCAAACACCAGTACTGCCTCTTGCCTCAAAGCTGCAGGTGAGATCAACCCCATCTCCACCGCAAACGTGTATCTGCTTGCACTCACGTGTTTCCCGGCTTTCCAGAGACCACCCATGAGGGACCCTGGCTGCTCACTCTGAGACAGACCCATCCTGAATTGGTGGGATAAAACTAGCCATCTAACACAGAGAAGCAACGAGAGCACCTGGGCTCAGCCCCGTAGCAGCCATCTCAGCAGGGTCCAGGGTCCTGGCACACCACCCAAGGATCTGCTGGCTGAAACAACCTGCTGGTGAATGGTGGCTACGTGACACAGCCACCGCCGCCAGGCCCTTGGGGACAATCGTGTTGGGGATTCTGTCAGGCTCAGCCTCCCACATCTGTCACCAGCCCAGCCTGGAGACCCACCTCCCTCCCTGGGAGGTGCATGCCATTACCTCAAAGTTGCCCAGCAGAGCACGGCTGACAGTGGTGGTGGCGGCCCAGGATGCTGTGGAGGACCTTGTACTTGTACCTGTACCTCTCCGGAGGCTGTTTCGGAGATGTTGCCTTTGAGAGAGAGAAGAAGATTGGTGTTGGACTGGAGACTGTGCAGCCCTGGGATGTACTCTCCAGGTCCCCCTGTCCCTTTCTTTGGTGGAGATTGAACCCACTTTCCTACCCACCATGTGCAGAGGAAACCTCCCTCCACCCCACAGCCTGGGGTCTTGTAGAGGGGAGACTCCCGGGGCAGGGAAGGGACCCAACCCGACCCTCCCACAGGGCTGTGGGGTGCTGGGGTGGCTGGGCACCCTGGGCCCCCACGTCCATCCTGTGGGGCTGCCGGGGCACTCACAATTTGAGGCGCAGCCTGTTCTTCAGCCTCCTCCCAACCGCAGCACAGCCTGCAGAGCTCTGGAGGGGACACAAAATAGAGAACGGTGTTAGGGCAGCACCCGGGGACTGCACACCCCCAGGAGGTGCCATCACCCCTTGCCCTGCCCTGCAAGGTCCCAGCAGATCAGNGGGGGGGGGGGGGGGGGGGGGGGGGGGGGGGGGGGGGGGGGGGGGGGGGGGGGGGGGGGGCAGCAGGGCAGTGTGAGGGCTGCGGCGTCTGGTGGAGATGTGGGGCTGCCCCAACCCCAAAGTGGCTCTGCTGGGGATGAGGGTGTTGGTACCCAAGCCGAGGGTGCAGCACACAGCTCCCACCTTGTAAAGCAGGTCTCAGGTCCAGCTGCAGTGACAAGACAGCCCAAAACACAGCCATGCACCAGCACCCCCTTGCACCTCCCAGGGAAGGATAACACGTACGGTGAAGCTCCCTGACCAGCCCAGGAAAAGTCCCGTCCCCTGGTGATTCATGCAAAGTCCTCAGTAGTGCTGCCAGGAGTGCTGCCTGCCCCTGCCAGGCTCCTACAGCAGTAGGGTGGATGGTTAAAACCAGGGCCACACTGCAGCCTCCTTTTAAAGATGTCCCCTTTTCAGGGGTTTTCTCTTCTGGAAGCCACACAAAGGGCAGCACAACACAAAGGGATGATGGAGCTGGCTGGCATGACCGGGCGGGAAAAGCCAGGGAAGCTGCTGGAGGGCTTCATTCTGCAAGGGCAGTGCTGGGGGCAGCCGGGCTGGGCAACAGTCACCAAAAAGGGCACGCGAGCAGGGATGGAGCTGTGCCCCACGGGTGGTGTATCCTGGCTCCAAGCAGCGAGAAGCCAGGGCAGCTCTGCCATCAGTCCCTGCAGGTCCCTGCACCATGGGATGCCCCAGGGAAGGAGAGGAGCATGCCAGCTCTGGCATGAGCCTGCTGCAGGCTCAGCTGGCAGGACACGGTGAAAGCAGAGAGCTGGCCAGGAGGGGCTGGTAAGCAGTGAAGAATCACAGGCAGCTCCTGAGCTGCCAGGGTGGTTGCAAACCTCTGGAGTTTGCCCCATTTTTGAGTTTGTAGCACCCTAGGGACATGCCATGGGTACCCCAGAATTGCAGAAAAGCCAGTGGCATCTCTGTACACAGCACTGGGGCTGCCACTCCCTGACCAAAGCATGTGCAGCCCCACCTCCTGCCACCAAACCCTTGCCCTGATGGACAGGTATCACGGGCAGAGACTCAAGCCACCCCACCCCTCTGCCTCCCTCCTTGTCAGGCAGGCAGAAGACAGCCACTCTTTCCAAGCCTGCCAGTAAGTCTGGCTTAACGTGAAGCTGCCAGACACTGAGTGTCACCCCATGCCACATGTCCAGCTCTCACTGTCACAGCGAGGTTGTGTCCTGTTTGAGCAAGGCTCTCTAGGCTAAAGAGCTGGTTTCAAGCAGAGGATCCAGCGACCAAAAGGTGTCAACAGTCAGTGACAGCCTATAGACCATATGTCCCAGGGCTGGCTGTCAGCCAGCGTCCTGCTCACACCGGTGCTGTGGCACTGGGACAGGACAAGGTGCTGTGCCACGATGGACCACACTGCCCACGAGGACAGCCAGTGTCCCCAGGCCATGCCCTGCCTCCCCCCAACGAGCGATGCTCACCTTGGCTGTGGGAAGCAGGTGATTCCAGAATGGGGCCCCCTTAGCATCAGTGCTGCGGCAGGCCGTGGGCAACGGATGGCATAGCAGGGTCCTCTTCTTCCTTGCTGGTGGGGTCAGGCTCTCGTCCTCAGAGCAGGAGTCGGCGACAGTCTCACCAGCAGGCAGCAGTTTCCTTTTGGCTGGGCAGCTGCTGCCGCTGCGCTGGCTGCTCTCGCAGGAAATCTTCTCCAGGGAGCTCAGGTTGCTGGGCTCCGGACTGACTGCTCTCTGAGGAGCTGAGGGCTCTTTGCACCTATTGGCCACCACTGGACATTCCCCTTTGCCACTAGCCCTGCTACTGTGAGCTGGGCTGCTCCCTGGCTTCCCTCTCTTCCCACCAGAGTCCAACCAGGCTGTTTGTGCAATATTGTGCAAATCAGGCTGAATTAAGTTTTGGCCACTTGCCTGCTCCTCATTCTCCCCACAGGCTGTGGGCTGATCCCCCAATGAGACAGGGCAACTGTCTCTTTTGTGCAAAGTACTGCAAGCAATGTGCTGGGGCCAGGAGGAGGAGGAGACATCCTGTGACTTGTTCTCTCTGCTGGCTTTGGGGCTGTGGCTAGGGCTGCCCTCACACCTGTGCTCCACCACCCTCAGCCCACTGTGGGAGAAGTGCTGGGCAGAACCACACAGGGATAGCTCCTGCACCAGCAGACCATCCTCAAAGGTATTGTCATTGTCCAGGGAAGCCTGCCCAGGGCCCCCGTCACGCTTGCTGTCCACCCCACCACCACCCCAGGGAGTTCGTTTTGGATCTCTCCCCCCTTCTGTAGTTCGCTGCTCGGGGTAACCCCACTTGACGGCCGGCCGGCTGCCTGCCCGCTGCTCCGTGCTTTCAGAGGAGCTGGAGAGATGGGAGAAGATGGACACCTGGTAAACCTTCTGGCGTTTGATCTCTGTCTCGTTGTAGCCCATAAGGATGCCATGGTGGGTGCAGTGCTGCGAGGAAGGTTCCAAGGGTGCCTCTCCACTGGGCTGGGACAGGCTGGGGTCTGTGCCGCGCTCTGGGGGCAGGGACGTCTCTGTGTGGATGTGCCGCATGGAGCCTTACTTGCCTGGACTCCGAGCGGAGCCAGAGTCAGAACAGCCCATGCAGCAGCAGGAGTAGGACCGTAAAGTGCCACAGGTCTGGGTGTAAGGGCAGGGTGGGAGCTGGACCCCTCCTCGCTCAGGATGTCCAGGTGAGTGCTCCACTATGGGGTGCACTGCAGCACAGCATCTGGAAAGAGAGAGCAGGACGATGGAGATCAGCCTGGGATCCTTGTCCTCGTCCAGGCTTTTGGCTGCAACGGAGCTGTTGGGAAGAGGGCAGCTGTCCATACAGTCCCATTCAGACCTCCCTCTCCGGGGACAGGAAGAGGAACCAGGCTTCTGTGGCTCTCCGGGGAATCCTGTGGCATCACCCACCTGCAGGGTCAGCACTTTCTTCCAGGCCTGGGCATGGAGAGAAGTCTCCAGCCAGGCTGGAGGCTACTGGGGACAAGTCTGGACAAGTGGGGAAAAGGGGGCCTGCCCTCTGCCAGGGACTTGGTGTGCTTGTGCTGCTCTGGAGCGCAGGAGTCAGGCAGGTCAGACCAGTCCCAGGGGCACAGGCCTGTAATCACCCTTTTGGGCAACAGCAACAAGATCTCCCAGCGCTCGCCAAGACAACCTGCCCCACCGCATGCGCTGAACGAGGCAGGGCCCTACACTGCCAAGCCCACGGCAGAGACAAACCTGGCTGGGCAGCCTGGGGAAACCTGACCTAACGTCACAGCTCTGCCGGCTTGGACCAGAGACCTCCACCACCTCAATTAGCAGCTGGGTGGTACCAGGGGCTGCAGAGCCACCATGGACTCCTGCACCATCCACCCTCCCCCTGCCTGCCCTGAGGGCCTGACCTCCTCCATGCTGCATGGCACCTCACTTTTGATTTTTCGGCCCAGTTTGAGAGCTGTGAGAATCCTGGCCACGAGTTTTTCTGGCATGATAAATACTGAAATGGCTGCAAGACCTGAGGAGATGCAGGAAGTCACTAGCAGACCGAGGAGCTCCAGAGCCTGACAAAATGCCCATGCCTGGCAGCTCTGCCCTTTGGCTGTCCCCACAGTTCTACCTGCTCTTGTGGAGCAAAGGCTCAGAGGCAGGTGAGCAATAGTGGGATTAGTTCTCCAAATGGGTCAAGGCTGTCTGGACAGCAAGGCTGCACGTTGCATTTTGACCCCTGCCATGATGGGGATGGAAGAGTGGCAGGCCAGGATGATAGAGTCCAGGGATTTTGTTTAAAAGGAGTGATAAAGGGTATAACCATGCACCAGGACATGCTGGGGGCTGACCAGCTGGAAATCAGCTTTGCAGAAAATGCCCTGGGGTCCTGGTAGGCACCACGTTGACCACGAGCCAGCAATATGCCCTTGTCACAAAGATGGACAACAGTATCCTGGGCTGCATTAGGCACAGTATTGCCAAAAGGTCAAGTGAGGCAATCCTTCCTCTCTGCTCAGCACTAGTGAGGCCACACCTGAGAGTGCAGCAAAGGGCCACTAAGATAACTAAGGGACTGGAGCATCTCTCATGTGGGGAAAGGCTGGGAGAGCTGTAACTCTTCAACCTGGAGAAGAGAAGGCTCGGGGGAATCTTATCAATGTATATGAATACCTGAAGGGAGGGTGCAAAGAAGATGGAGCCAGGCTTTTTTCAGTGGTGTCTAGTGAAAGGACAAGAGGCAATGGACACAAACTGGAACACAGGAGGTTCTGTCTGAGCATCAGGAAACACTTTCTTTTTACTGTGAGGATGACCAAGCACTGGAACAGGTTACCTAGAGAGATTACGGAGTCTCCATCCTTACAGACATTCAAAAGCTGTGTGGACATGGTCCTGGACCTGGACAATAGCTTTAGGTGGCCCTGCCTGAGCAGAGGGGTTGGACCAGATGACCTCCAGAGGTCCCTCCCAACCTCAATCCCTCTGTGTAACCTGACACACTGCAGCCTGTCCTGGCTGACCCCACACTCACCCCTCAGCAGCAGAACCCCACTTTGCTCTGGATTAACTTCCTTGTCCCGCAGTGGGCGGTCGTTGGCACAATTAGCTGAAGACACCTGCCAGTCAGGCACCCCCCAGAAGCGGCGTGGCTGCCGTGGAATGGCTCCGACCATCACGGTGTGCCTCCAAACCTCTGCAGCGTTCTCTCCAGCTCGTCAGTTTCCAAAGCAACTCTGAGGGGAAGGAAAGTGGGAGATAATGGGCTGGAGTGATCCAGATGCTTTCCAGGAGAAGGGCAGGATGGTACTGCCTGCCTGCGGGGTCACACAGGCAGAGAAGGCAGCATTGAGCAGCACCTCTCCCAACCTCCCAAACCCAAAGGCCACATACATCTCGGCCTTTTCAGGCAGTGCTATCACCTTGATTTCCATTTAAACCTCAAATATTTTAAGCTAAGCTGTGAACTCTCATACCCGGCTTGGATTTTACATTCCTTTTGCATGTGTTCCTATATGAAAACCTGTGCACAAGAACAGATCCCTGCTTCTTTCTGGTGACCACTTCATGTCTTGCTTTCCAAGACAGTGCAGATCACCAGCAACCTCTGGGCCTCCAGCTAGCTGCTGGTCTCATGCTCACCTCCTGCCCCTTTCACCCACAGCACAGGACATTGTCTGGCCTTACAGACAAGGAGAAGAGTTTGCAATTGTTTTCTTTCAATAAGAGATGCCTGGTAGGGAAGGCAGAAACCATGAGCCTGACAGCCCTGAGCCATGATGGCCCCCCACCAGCTTCCCCCAGCGCTAAGATAGCAGTGCTTTCATGTGCACAGCACTCACCTGCTCAGATGTGCCCTTGATGCATGACAGAGATTTGCAGATGCAACACAGCTCCCCTGTGGTCATAATCCACCGGCACTGCAGCTTTGATCCCTGGAAGAGGACAAGGAGGAGAGTCAGCTCAGGCAGCAGCTCCTGGTGCAACACCTTCAGAGCGGGCAGGAGCCCTTGGACACCTCCACCCTCAGCACCTCTGTGGCAGGGGTAGCCCATGAGCTTTGCTGGCCCAGGAACCTCCAGACGAAGGAGAAAATGATGCCCATCCCTGGGGACCATGCCCTTCCCACCTCACTTGCCGTGCAGCCCTTGACCAAGGGCTTACTGCAGCAGCTGTCCGGAGGAAAGCCACCACTGGGCACCCCAACCCAGCAGTGAGTGCTGCCCTGAAGGCTGGAAACAGACAGATGAACAAAATCCCTGGAGGGATGCTCAGAAGCATCGAACACTGAAGTGCATCCCCTTCCTGGCACCCTGGTCCAGCAAGTTTTCTATCCCATCATCTTGCAGGTGGGAAGCCAGCTTTAGCAGGTCACTTGCTGTGCTCACTGCATGACCTCACTGGCCCCAGGAAACGGGCTGTTCTTTCATTACATTTCCAATAAGATTTGTAATTAACAGGCAGTCATGGCCAGTCCCTGAGGGACGGCCAGCCCAAAAGCCACCACCAGCAGTACTGGGGAAGGGCACCACCAGTGACCAGCCAGAACAGAGATACAATACACCAGCTCCCAAGGAGCACTCGCAGCAGGGCAAATCAACACTGTAGCATAACAAACCTGTGGTCCAAAACCTCAACAAAAGCTCTTTGTAAAGATCAGCTCCTCCTGGCAGCCCACATGGGTCCTGCACTAAGTCAGGTGGCAAAGCAAGTGAATGCCCACAGCTGTGGGTGGATGCCGAGGTGGTAACATGCTGCGCTCTGCCTGCCTGGAAGGTTGCTGCTTCCCTCCTCCATCTCTGGAGGAGATTTGTGCCATGACTTGCATGGCACAGTCAACCACTGGGACGCAAAATCAGCAAACCAGCAGCAAGAATCAGTATTGGGCAGCGGGAGAAAGCCACATCCTTCCTGTGCATGTCCATGCTGGGACAAATATGCAGTTTCACCTGCATCCTTTCTTTCTCCTTCCTATGTCCCTCTGCAGTCACAGCCCTTCCCAAATCCTGGCGCAGGCAAGGCTGAGCCCTTTGCTTCCCAGCAGCAGCTGCCTTTCAGGACAATGGGTCCATCAGGAGAGGCTGACACGCTGACACCACAAATCCATCCCAGCAAGACCTCGACACCAGTCACCAGGTGATGCCAGCGCTAGCCAGTAGGGCACACTCCTAGCACAAGGGGCTGCACTGTGTTTTGCCAGCCCAGACACTGTCGCCTGAAGCATCATGCTGGGAAATGCCAGGATTCCCCAGCGCACCCCAAAAGCGTCTCTAAGTACACCGTGGGACCTCCTTGTACATCCCCTTGGAGGACTGCCCATCAGCCTGGGATGTGGAGCAGCTGGAGCACAGCGCTGCTCCTCACCCTCCTGGAAGGCACGGTGGCCAAGGGAGGTTTCCATCCTCCTTCCCTTAGCCTTGGGGTTTCTCTTTGCTGCGTTTAGCTCTGCCTCCCGGGGCAGCTCCTCCGCACTGAGAGGCCAGCCAACTCACAGCAGGGCTCAGCCTCTTACAGTGGGAGCGCACCACTCCCCTATAGAGCAAGAGAGCAACACAGGGACTGGCGACTCCTGCATGCTAAACAGGAATGGGGGGACAGCACCTGGTTTCCCTCCCCTTGAGCCAGGCATCTCCAGAGATCTACTTCTGGCCACCTGGATGGGACAGAGCCAAGTCCAGGTCCTCACCAGCTCAGCTGAGCAGCACAGGTACAATCCCCTGGATGCAGCATATGGGGCTCCATGTGCCCAAGCCAAGGGTTTGGCCCCTCCTAAGCCCAAGTGATAGTGATTTTGTCAGTGTTACAGCCTGTGCTGGTGCTCTGACTCTTAAGATAGGACTTAAAGGGTTTTGCCTGTTGGCTCCCTCTTCCTGGGAAGTGCTAAGGAGACCTTTGCAGCCTCACTGGGGGTGAAGAAGCAGGAACCACACAGCCAGGAAAGAGAGCGGCTGTCACTACAGGAGGGCAAATAATCATCATTGGTACAAGCAGAGCACAAGGCAACAGAAACTTCTGGAAACAGACTGCCTGGAGGATAAGTTGCAGCTTGGTCCTATCTGAACCCAAGGAGAAGGAAGGAAATATAACTAGTGGAAGTGCAAACCCAGAAGCTCCCTGGCACAGGCTAAGAACAGAGCTTGAGAAGCACCAGCAGGCAGAAAGTTTCCATCACAACCCTGAAGGACGGCAGCGCCAGCTGCAATGATGCCACCAGAGACGGGTTTCTCCACAGCCTGCCAGGTCAGGCGTATCACTGTCAGCAGAGAGACTGATGTGTGAGGCTGGGGGCCATATCCAGCACCGTCCATAGCAGGGGTGGCAATCCTTGAGAGAAGATGGTTAGATAGATGCTAAAGAGGTAAATTGTGCCCAAAGGGAAAGACAACCAGCATGGACGTGGCTCTGGCACTCCCATGGGATTCAGGTTAGGAAAGAAGGAGCTCAGACTCGGTAGAATCAAGGGAGAGGGGGAGAGGGAGGATGCAGAGGGAGGGAGCATCCTCACCCCACTGCAAGGGCAAGTGCTGCTCTTGGGGGTCTGCAGGAAGCCTTCTGCCTTGCCAGACTTCTGCAGCTGCAAAGCCCCTGTGCTGATAATGGGGGGGAGGAATCCCAAGCCCAGAGGGGAAGGATGGGGCCAGAGGCAGTGCCCGTGTTAGGAGTGCCAGCTCCTAGAAACCACCAGAGACAGCTTGTACAGAGACAGACCCGACACCTCCCTCTGCCCCACAGCACCCGTGTTCGCTGCCACTCTTCCTCCCACCCTGTGGGGAGGGGACACAGACAGGGTGCAGAATCCCCTGGGGACAGAGCAGTCCTCCCCGCAGGGTGCCTTGCTGGGGCTCCAGGCTGCAGCAGGCTCCTGAGGAGCACCCAGAGACATGTGGTACCTCCCCAGCCCCAGCCCCGACGCACAGGTGCCGCAGGGACGGCTGACCCAGGATAACACAATGAAACCTCTCCCGGGAGCCCAGGGAGACGGGCTTACCCCTGTTCCCTCTGATGTTCCTGGTCTTGGCATGGATGTCCTCTGTACACCTTGTCCGGCTGCCTCGCAGGCAGGCAGCGATGCTGACAATAGCCTGCAGCTGGGAAGGGGGGCTCGCAGGGTCTGCAGGCAGATCCTACTATGCAACAGCCACCTGTGTATGGCTTTCCCCCACGTCNCCCCCCCCCCCCCCCCCCCGCCCTCCGTCAGCCTCCCCTCCATGCACGGCTGCCCCTCTCCCCAGGAAAACGCAGTCAAAGAATGAAAAGCAGCTTAAAACCTGTCAGGACAATCGGGCAGCTCTCCAAAGCCGGCAGCACCCCCTCGCCCACCCAGCACCAGCAGGATCAAACCTCAGCAATACAGCCCATGGCCACCCAGCTCCAGCGTTCGACTGGGAGCCCAGCAAACCTGCAGCAGGCAGGGCAGGGAAATCCCATGCAGCAGCCGCTCACAGGGAGGACAGCCCAGGTTGAGGACAGACCTTTGTCTCTGCCTGCCTGTCTCGCTCGCTGGCTGCCGGAGGAGGAAGAGGGGGGTGGTGGGGGACAGCGAGCAAAGATAACACCCCTAGGAGGGATGTCACAGCCACGTTAATCACTTGGAATTCCAGCCAGTGCAGACCCGGGCGCCACAAATATGGGCAGCAAATGGAGATGCTCAAAGCTCTGAAATAATTGGATCCTTTCACAAGAGCCGAGCCCAGAATCCAGCACAGGAATTCAGTCCCCGCTGGAAGTCGAGAGATCAAATAGACGGAGAGGCAGGCGCAGCACAGGCAATCCTCAGCCACCGCCGTATCCGGCTCCGCAGCCCCTGGTGCTGCTCTAATCTCAGGTGCCTTCTCAGCATGAGTGAGGGTGAGGGAGGACCGCAACGGAGAGCCCGAGCCCTCAGCGGAGCCGAGCGGAGGACCAGCCCCTTCCCATCCAACTTACTCTACTTGTGGCAAGGTGCAGAAACGTTGCCAAGGCGAAAGAGGGTTTTGCGGAGGAAACCAGCGGCCTCGAAGCCCTGCTCGACCGGAGGAACAGCCCATGGAAAGGAGACCCCCCGAAGCTGCTGGCTGGCCTCCGCAGCCCTGCGAGGGAGATGCCCAGCCCGGCAGGCTTGCCAGCCCGCATCACGTTCCCGGCGAGACGCACACACGGCACATGTAGGCTCCTGCTCGGCGCCTCAACGGCAATGAAAAGGCACAGAGGCTTCTGCCAGAAAACAAAGAGGCAGCGGCAGAGCTGGGGGTGGGGAAAACTCTCCGCTGCCCAAGAGGATCCCTGCAGAGGCAGCAGGATGCTGCTGGGCTCCACCGCAGCTACTCACCCCCGCGAGCCCAAGGTGGCACCCACTTGCCCGGCGCAGGGAGTCCGGAGGGTGGGCCAGTCCCTGGTCCCCTCCCCGAGGCAGCGCGGGGTGGGAAGTGCTGGAGGACGCAAGCCAGGCCCAGGACAACAGCTGGCCACAAGGGGAAAATTCCTCCGGGCTGGCTCAGCTTCATAAAAAGCTGCGTCTTTTCACCTCGGGGTAGCTGCCGCGCACCACCGCTCCCGGGGGGAAGGCACAGCGGGCACCGCGCCTGCGAGCTTTGACACCAGAGCAATCCGTGGAGCCCAACGGTGTTGACCTTGCAGTGGCACGGCAGCCACGGCAATCACCCTGGGGTAACAAAGAAAGCATCTTGCAGCAAAAGCAAGCCCCTGGCCACCCAGGCACAGGGACACACTGGCCAGCTCCCTTCCAGTCCTCCCATCCCTCTCTGGGGGTGGTGGCCCGAGGGACGGGGACCTCGGCCACTGGATGACCATGTAAACAGGCTGCTCCACTCCAGACCTCAGTGCCAACTGCAACCGATGGAAAATTTTCCACTGTTGGTGATTACAAAGTCACGAGCGTGTGCAGCCAGTGACAGGATGGCCGCAAGAAGGCACATGGGTCCTGGCAAAGGGGCAGGGAACACTTCTCCTCTGCACTTGCGTGACACCTGGGGTCTCTGGCCATGACCAGGGTACCAACATGCCGCTGTGCTTCAAATTCAATAAGGACATTTGTCCAAGGGAGGCATGCCCCAGGTCCAAGCAGGAGCAGACCCTCACCATGCTAAGCGATGCACAAATGTTAGCATTATTGGTCCTTTTTATCTGATGGAGGAATGATCCCCTGGGGTTGGTGTCTGCATCATAAGCCCTGCAAACCCTATCCCAACCCGTTTAACTCAACCCCAACGGAAAGGCAATGGCTTACTGGCAACTCCCATCCCATCAGCTCCCCGTCCCAGGCTGTGCTCCATGGGAAGAGTGATCTAACCGTGCACCGTGAACAGCCCAGCCAGATCTCCATCACTATAAGCCGGGTACAGAAGCATGAGCCTCTGGCAGGGAGCTCTGGCGGCAGGGTGATGCTTTGTGAGCCAGGAGAAGACAGCACAGCAATCAGCAAGTGGTGAGACTCCTTTTGCTCCCACCTCTGCTGTCTCTTCTCCCTCTGGTCACCACCATGTACAACCACAGCCCCATCTTCCCTGCTTACCAAGCCAGCTCCTTCTGTACCCTGATGCCATCCACACTGCCTGATCCCAGACGCACAATACTTCACCTTCCCCACATTCTTCACATGGCACCTGGGCTCCGCATCCCCACAAGCACACTCCTCTTCGCTCCCACCCCAACCCCATCCACCACCACCATCAAACCCCGAGAGAGTGCCACAGCAATATCACCTCTCCCTACCTCCGCAAACAGTCACCAGGGTATTGCAGAGAAGCAATGAGAAGGTCCCAGGGATGCTGCCTTAAGCTGACCAGCTCCGGACACAGGCATCAAAAGCTATGCGTGGGAAAAGGCAGCAGATGAAGTGCCTGCGGTGGGGAGGGCAGCAAGGATTGTGCATGCAGCATTTACCCGGTGGGAACTGCCCACTCTCACCGCAACCCCTCTTGCGATACACTTCCTTTTACCGTAAGAGCCCTCCAAGGGAGGTGCTTGGGCACAGGCACTCGGGCCCCTGGCTCGGCGTTATCAAGCTGCAGCCTGCAGATAAGGCTGCAGCAGCTGTGGGGACATTCAGCATCTTTTCCACCCCCCCGCACCGGTGCTAGATGTCTACACGGCGCGGGGGGGAGAGCAGATATCACTCACACACACAGTCATGCACACCCACCCAACTCACCCATCTCCAGCAGCGATTTAGAAAGTCTCAAGTCTAGCAACGGGTCAGAGTGGTGACACGGGCTGGGCAGGGATTTGGGCCATAAGGGTGAGGCTGTGTCCATCTTTGATTGTAAAAAGCTGGACGCAGATAGGGCTACTGCAAGGGAGGAGGATTTCCACCATGAATTCCATGTCCTGTACCTTGTCACAGAAAAGGAAAGTCTCTCCTTCCCATGGGACTGAAGGTGAAAGAGAAACACCCTGCTGGCATTAGGAAAAGGGTGTCACAGCTGTCACCTAAACACTGACGCTGTTGCCTGTAATGGAGACAAACACATGAGTGCACAAGCCCCTTTGAAGGGAAACAAGGGGGCAGGAGGGACTGGCATGTCTGACTGTAGGCATATTGATATGCAGCGCAGTGGGAGACACACTCTAGCTCCTATTTCATGCTGTGAAAATGGCAAACATCCTGGCCCATGCACCCCAAACCACCCATGGGGTCCCACCAACAGCAGAGCCGTCTGCCCAGTGCATTTGCAACCCCCTCCATGGGGGCCGGGCTCCTTCAGGGCTGCAAGGGCTCCGAGCAACGCACACAGCTGGAGATGCCCTCAGGATGGAAGGGGGAATCCACCTGGCACCTGTATGTTGCATGGAGTAGGAGGAAGCCAAGGGTCAACTGATGCTTCATGTCAGGCGGAGGCCGGAGAGGACCTCCCCTCAGGGCTATCTGGCAGGTGCAGCCTGTAGGGACTACACGGCACTGGGGCACCGGCATATCAGCATCCCCCGTCTTCTCAGAAGCAATAGTGAAGGAGGACAGGCTCAAGACACAGCTGCTTCCCCAGACAGCCCACTTGCGCAGGACATGAGCCCCCACATCAGTCCCTGAAAGACATGAAGGCCCCCATGCAAACTCTGCTTGCTACCACTGTTGCAGCCCATGTTTTGCTGCACTGCCTCTGTGGGATCACATAAAGCTTAGAGACCTCAAAAACCAGCTTAACTATGACAAGTGCGTCCGAAACACCTTCAACCCTGGTTGGCAGCTGTGCCTCTGGGGACATAGATGTCCCCTCAGACCTGACCCTCCTAGGGAGACGGGGCCCACAAGGGACCCGAGAGTTCTCCATGGACTACCAGGAACCATCTTGTCCCTGGCCACGCAGTGATTTACCCGTGCAGCTGGGAACAGTTTCCAGGGGCCTCTCGGCTCAGACCACCGCACCGTGCTGCTCTCGATGCGTGCGGGTGTTGTAACAGGGATATCCAAGTAACGCAAGAGTGCCCAGAGCAGTATTGAGTAACGAGCGGCCTACCGGGGAACGGAGAGCACACATCGCTCTGAGCGAGACTGCAGCCCAGCATCAACGAGCCCAAGGGAAAGGCAGAGAGGACCAACTTGAGAAGGGATCTGGGGACAAACACAGGCTCATGGGAACATCCTAGACCTTGAAAACCCACAAAAAAGCATCTGGTGAGTCTGGACATCCTCCCAGCCTCTGCCAGACGTGGAGGCAGACATAGCTACTGCTGCGGGTCAGCTCTGCCCAGGCACCGTGGCTACGTACAGCCCCCTTTGCTCTGGGTTGTTATTCTTGCAGACGGGACAAGGGCAAATACCAAAAACTCTTTGAGCACTTACACATCGGACACGGGCTTCTGCTGTATCAGGCACCAGGGTCAAAGCTCGGAGACATAATAAATCGCAGAGCAAAGTTGTTATTGAAGACAAGGCTGATAAGGCTGCCAGCAGCCAGCCTTGCAGAAGGACAGGATCAGGAAAAGAGCAGCCTTGAGAATAAAAGGCTGGCAAAGAAACAGAAAATACTGGGAGCAAGTAATTCTTTCCAGACAGTCCTTTAGGCTCATCTCAGCCTCCATCTGCTCCCTATCTGCTTGGGATGGTCAGGCAGCTGGAGCCTTTAAAAAGTCTACTGGGGACTTCTCCTGCAATTGCCATCATCTCTGGGACAGGCACCATGAGGAAGATAAACCTGGAGCCCTTCCAGCCAGAGAGCTGGGGGCCAGTGTCCTCCCCAGCCTCCTGACAACACCAGCACCCCCCTGCAGATCACAGCTCTGCACTGCCAGGAGAGCAGGGCGGATGGTTTATCGTCCTGTGCTTTACTGCCAACGGGCTTTTTGTACTTGTGCAGGGAGGGGAATATCATGGGCCTCTGGAGAGATGGCTAAAATAGGTAGGGGCAAAGCAATGAGCTGGGCGATGCTGCTAAAGCAGCACCTCCATCCCCCAGCACTGCTAATACCGTATGGATGAGACAAACCAAGCCAGGAGAAAAGTGGATGGACGGAAGAACCCCCTGATCCCTCCATTCGCCTACAAGCCCATCAGTGCAACAAGTCACGTGCAGCTACATTGCCCAACACCCCAAGAACTGCAGAACTGGGGAACAACAACGGTGGGAAGTGACCTCAGGAGGTTTTGGTCCAATCTTGCTCACAGCAGGGCCAACGCCGAGCAGGTTGCTCAGGGCTTGCCCCTGCCAAGGGCTGAAGGCCTCCAAATGTGGCGACTGCCCCTCCTTCTCTGGGCCCTGCTCCAGAGCCTAACCACCATTGTGGGGAAATATTTTTCCTAGTATCTATCAGGAATTTCCCTTGTGTGCTGTTGCTTCTCATCCTGTCCCTGGGCACTTCCCAGGAGAGCCCGGCTTCAGCTTCTCTCCAAAACCACAGCTGCCGGCAGCGGTAAGAGCCCCCTTCTCTGCGTTCCTTTTCCCAGGCTGCACAAACCCACCACTCTCTGCCTCTGCCCCTGACACACCGCAGCATGCTAGAAGACTTGTGGCAGGGCCAGAGCTCCAGGGCATCTCTGGAGAGTGCTGGAGCCTGTTAGTCTCCATCCTGCCCAGCCAAGGGTGCCACCAGGGTTGACAAGAGGTACCTGTGGCCAGCCTCGAGCAGCAGATACCTTGGGCGTGTTGAAAAATAAGGGACTCACCTCAGCACTGAGACGAGCAGGGCTTGTTTTCATTCAAGTTGCTCTGGTTGGAAGCGATATCAAGTACAGTTTCTGCTGCAAAACACCTAGGCTATCCCAAGCCAGGAGTCCCAACTACCTGATCCAAGAAGTTTGGCCCTAAATACAGAAAGCTTTGGCTTCACCACTGTGACACCAATACCATGCCTACGTCCATCATGCCCACAGGGAATCTGCCCTCAGGAGTGACAAGCAGGACCATCAGGAGTCAAACTCAGCAGAGACCAGCTGGGCTAGATGGAAACTCAACAGCTGAGAGCAGGTCCCTGGATGAGGGAAGCAGCAATTCATGACACTCCCCAACACCCCCCTGGGTCTGCAACAGAGTCCAGATCACACATGGGATTTTGGAGCCAATGACCAACCATGTCCTCAGACCTGCAGCACATCATCCCTCTCCCAGCTCTCCCCCGATGCTGCATTCCCTCAATCCAGACCTATCTATTTATCCGTCTCTGCCCCAGCAGGGATCATTTATTTTTCCATCCTCTCCCTGCTCTTTCAGAGCAGATGAGAAGGTTACTGGGCAGGATCCAACCAGGACAGAGACCTGCTCAGTGTGCCCAGGGCTGTCTGGACACCCCACTGCCTTCATGGAGACAAGGATCCACCGCATGCCCAGGAGGCTGGGATACCTGGTCACTGCACTGCTCCCTCGTGGTGCTTATCTTCCGTCCCTCCTGGAAAAGCCTCAGTGCCGAGGATGCCCCACGCCCCTCCAGGACAGCAACATACCCATGGCTGGAGGAGATGCGGGCAGAGAATGGGTTCAGCACATGGCTGAGCTGGATTCCGTCCCGTTCCCAAGCCACAGGCACTGCCTCCACCTGCTGAGCCCTGTGGCTTTCCCAGCCCTCCTCTGGCACCCTCACCCCATCGCCCACGGGCTGCCAGGACCTTGGGCTTCCCTTAAAGCCCAGCCCTGGGCAAGCACCTGCCCTCTGCTTCCCGATGACTCACTCCCCTGTGATTCACCCCCTGATCCTGCCTGACTCAGCCATTTCTGCCACAGCCCTGTGCACACACGCGTGTGCGAGTGTGTGTGTGTGCAACCCGGCCACGGTCGTTGGGTCAATGGCGTGAACCCTACAAGGCAGCAAACTGGGCCAGGCGCCTGGCCGGGCTGTGCCAGAGCCGTCGGCTCCCGCAGCACCCAGCGGCAGGAGGGGCAGTGATGACTCCGCTGGCTCAAGCCCATGGTGGAGAGACGGGGCAGAAAGGCATGTCTGGGAGTGCTGTTGTGTACCCGCGCTGCACAGATAAGGAGCGACACTGGGGGAGGGCTTCCTCCAGCCTCCAAGGCTGTCTTACAGGCAAACCCTGTGGGCTTTATCAGCCCTCCGGCAGCCTGACCCCCACTGCTGGCTGTGGGAGGGTTACCAGGTGCTGCCGCAGCTCAGATCAACAGGAGAGCTGTCTGCCAACTAATCTGCCTTTGGGTACAGCCAAACATACCTCCCCCCCAGGCTGTGCCTCTTCCCAGTTTGACCCTCCAGGGTAGAGAGCTTCCAGGGAGCCAAGAAGGGACTTCCTCTGAGCACAGCCATGGTCACTCAGCATCAGCTGGTGCCACTGCCCACAGGCTTGGCCAGTTCCTGAATCTGGACAGTACAGGTCACGCACATGATGATACATATACATGTCCTCTGCAGGCTGCTTCTCTGAGTAGCAGTTCCCCTACTGGTAGGGGCTGAAGCTTACACAGGCTTTGCCCCACATCCTTTCACCTTTCCCCCAGCATCACCCCTTCCGAGGGCTCTCTGTCTAACCTCAGCCTCCTTCTCGGAGGGGACCAGAGCAGACAGAGGAAGACCGCACGCCGCAGCTGTGCCAGAGCCCAGCGAGAGCTGCGGCACACACCTCCCAGACAGCAAGCGGCTCTGCGTACCACAGCACATCCATCTGCGTCAAGGAGCACAACAGAGCGCCGGCGCGTGCAGAAGACGCCGGTCTGCACAGCACACACGGTCACGGACCTGCGCCTCTGCCTGTCATAGCTGGAAGATCCATTTCCCATTGACTACAGGAGAAAATTACTGGGATCAAGACACAGGCTCTTCTATCACTCTGTCTGCTCCACATCCCACAGGTCAGAGTCACGCTGACAAGGGGCTCTGGTCCCTTCCACCTAGGAGCGCTTGGCCAGCTGCAGCATTTTGCCTACAGCCATGCACGGGTTACTCCGGACAAGCCTTGCTGGTGCTGCAATAGGACAAGTCAGTCAAGCATCACATCTCCAGCAGGGTCACACAGCCCCAGCTGGGTCAGGAGGCCCTGACACCCAGGAATTAAGGGCAGACTAAACCATCCTTTGGCCAGGGAGGGAGGGACAATGTGTCGGGCTCGGATGTCACATATTAATAGGGACAAAGAATGATCTTATGCCAAAGCTCAGGACTATATGTCAGAGCCGCTGGTTCTCCCTAGATTTTTACATTCCTGATCCTCACCATGTACACACAGAGCCTTTCCCCCTTCTCAGGGCAAAGAAAACTAAGTTTCTGTCACACAGAGTTCCGTGGGCTCCAGCAGCTTCCCCTACACACCACCCCTCTGCTCATCAGTCCCCGGGGTCCTTTCTAGGGAGGCAGGGTGGGAGATCCTCAGCGCTCACCATGTGTCATCAGCGAGGCCAAAAGCCAACAGCGTGGTCACAGTGTCACCAAGGTCACAGCGCTGGGCAAGCACCTGAACAAAACTCAGCAGCTACCAGCAGGACAGACTCAGCAATCTAAACACACATGCTTAAATCAGCCTGTCACCACTGAAAAAATGGGCTCTCCTACAAGCCCTGGGAATCCATGTGAGTGCAGCAATAACCTACGTGAGCTCTTAGACGAGGCTGGCTCCCTGCCGTAGCCTCAAGGCAAAGGGGAAGCTGAAGGATGTGCCAGACACCCAGTTAGAGCAGGCGGGGACTGCTCCAATTTGAGCCAGACTGTGACAATTCCCTTCCGGCCCCCCATTAGTGACTAACAGAGGGGTAACAACCCACCTGCAACAGCCCCCTCCAGCCAGGCTGGGGGGGTCGAGCAGAGAAGAGGCAGCCAAGCTGCCCTTGCTTCTGACATCTCTCCTACACCAAAGGGATCCCTTGCAACTGCCTTGTGTTCCCCTCCTGTAGTCCAGGTGGCTAAGAAGAGTGGCAGAGCGTCCCTCCAAAGCACAGTGACAAGACCTTGCTGCTTTCACATAGCACGTTTCAGGTCAGCAAGCTGGAAACTGTCAGCAGAGAGGAACCAGTTTATTCACCCACCTTTATGTTTGTAGCATGGTTCTGCAGCACAGGTGATGACAGAGGACAGAATGGGAAGAGAGGATTTTGGGCAACAACAGATGGAGAAGTTCAGGCTTTCTCAACGTTGATGCTAAGCAGCAAGAAGTACATGAAGTTGCTGCTTCTGTTGAAATGGTTCCTGGTTACAAGGACAAACACACAGAGCATGACCCTGAGAACAGGCCATCTACCAAGGTGAAGAAAAGATGTTATGGTTCTGAGAGCCCTGAACCAAGCCTTCCGTTTCTGGGTTCTCCTTCTCACAGTGGTTCTGTGCTCCCTACGGTTCTCCCTTCTGGTGCTTGACAAAGTAGAGCAGCCTCCAGGCTGCTAACTTAGGTGGTGGCTTCAGTGACCCTCATGGAGCACTCCCTGGGACCAGCTTTCATCTCTTAGACAGAGCTCAATGAAGCACCAGCCCTGTGTTCCAGAAATCACATTCCAGGTCATCTGATCCAACATAAAGACCAGATGTGGAATTTCTTTACATGAAAGCTTAGATGGGGGAGTACACCTGTGCCAGGGGATGGAGCTGAATGGCCAAGTGCCTGCTAATCCAGCCTGAAAGTTTGAAGGACTAAACTGCCTTTTCTGGACAGTAACACGCACCTAAGTTTGCTAAAATTGGAAAGCCCACTGTGTGGCTCGCAGCTGGCGCTCACCCTTCCTGCAAGCTGGAAACCCCTATTGTCTCGGCAGCTCTGATCAGCCCCCTGCCCTCAGCAAAGCGATGCTCTTGTTGACTCAGCACATCCTGCAGCCCTCCGTACACGTCCTGGGTGGGTGGGCTGGCTGGCTGGCTGACGCCATCTGAAGCTCAGGATGGAAACTAGCTATGTCCTTTTTTCCACCTTGCTGTGGGAAGGGAAACAGAGGTTTCTGCCATCCATCCCTTCCCTAGCTTCTTTTGCTGGACCCGTTGGTGCTGTGCCCCACAGGGCACTCTGAGCAGATGACAATTAAGCAGAGGGGCCAGCAAAGCAGCTAGACTTGGGCTTCCCTGCTTAACTACACATGGAAAATCCAGTTTTCGCTTAGGCAGGCATTGAAAAGCCAGCTTCCCCCTTCTGTCAAGTCAAAAATATGCCTGCAGGCACTTGGGACTGTCTCCTTTTCTGCATTTTGGAGTGATCCTCCCTTGCAGGCATTGCCTTTTACTCTCTTCAGCCTCCACCGGCTCAGAGCAGGTTGGAGAGGCCCAAGTGCTGGCTACACCAGTCACACTGCAAATTCAGGTGCCGTGTGTGGGGGCAGCTGCAAATGTAACATTGGGGAGAAAACCAAAACCAAACCACCCAAAAATCCCAGGGCAGAAGGCCTGCACAAAGCCTACAGTCCTAGCCTCCTGGCTCCCAGCCTTGTGTTCAACACTTATTCATCGCAGGATACAGTTCCAGTTTTCACTCTCGCCTTAAAGCTCCCCATGAAGTTGCCCCCACTGACTTGCACAATTTCTTTTCTCTCTGCCCTGCTTCCAGCAGGGACCTCAACCACTGCTGCCTCCCAGCAAAAGGGTCTCCACGACCTTTGTAATTCAACACACTGGGAAAGGCTCAATCCATTCCCTCTATTCCGAGCCCAACACAGACCTTAAAAGCCCTCTTTGTTCCTGCTACAGACCCTACCCCACAACTGTGGCTTAACCCTTGGGGGACTGCCTCAAATAAAGAGTGCTTCACAGAAGCAAGGCCAGTTGCAGCATTCATGGGAAGCTGGACCTCCACCTACAAAAGAGCTGTCCTGACAATCTGCTGTGGCTTGCAGGATGCATTACATACACAATGAGGCGGGCATGGGGAGATGTCTCTGACCATCTCTACCTTGGTAGTACAAGCGACTACCAAGATATGCATGTGGGGACTCTGTGCCCCACGCTGCTGCAGTGACATGGGCACAGCTTAGGCTCGCAACTCTTTATAGTCTGCTGGTTTTGCTCTGCCTGCCCACAGTTCAGCANTTTTTTTTTTTTTTTTCTTTTCTTGCTCTGTGCAGGCAGATTTGGGGCCGCAAGGAAGGAATAGAGGTAAGGAAGGAAGCAGGTGGGACCAGGCACTCCCCTTGTCACTCCTGCGAGGACTCCTCTGCTCCTGCCCCCAAGTACAGCCATTGCTCCATGCCCAGGTGCAAAGTAGAGACAGCGAGGGATGCCATGCTGTTACCTCCGCAGCCTGCACATAGGTGAGAGCACAGCGACAGCACTCCTGATTCTTGCCTTGTCTGAGATAAGCTCAGGCCCACATCCCGAGCAGCAGCCCATAAATCACATGTTGGAGGAAGCAATGCCATGGGACTGTCCGTAATCATATGCCCTGCGCACGGGAATGCGGAGGGGATGGAAGGTGAAACCAGCCCTCCATGCCCTAGCATGATGCCTGGCACAGGAGAAGGCAGTACGGAGCAAGGGCTGCTTTGCGGCATCCAAAAATGCCAGCTCTGCAGCTGGGATGGAACAGAGCTGCCCTGCAGCACCCCGAAACACCAGCTCCAAGGTAGACAGAGCAGGCTTGCACCACTGCACACCAAAACATCACTTCTGCAGACAGGATGGGGTAGGGCCACCTTGCAGCACCCCAAAATGCCATTTCCTACCAGCTGCTGTCACTTCCCCTCTGCCCCTTTCCGGTCCCGTTCCACCCCTCCCTGCTCCCAAGGCCAAGGGGAAACCAAGTCACAGCGTGTTGTCCCTGTCCCGGGGAAGGAGAGCGGGTGGGCAGCCCCAGCACTGGGCATGGGCAGTCCCAGCACCGGGCACAGCCTGGGGAGTCAGGCAAGGGTGGTACCGACACCTCTGAAAACCCTAGCAACAAGGAGAGATAAAGATACCACGCGTCCTGCAATAAGTAGCCACCCGAATTATGAGCCTCCTCTGTTCCTACCTCTCTTGAAGCAGAAGTTGGCCGCACTCAGCTCTGCTGGGCTACATCTGTCCCCGCAAACTGACCCTGGCACCAGAGGGGATGGGGACATGCAGGGGTCTGCACCAGACGCACGTAACTTAGTATGGCCCAGAAAAGAAAGGTAATGACACATAGGGGAAAAAAAAANGGAAAAAAAAAAAAAAACATTAAAGATCCAGGTAGAGCATTGTAAACCAGAAGAGTACCCTGGCTCCCAAAAGGCTGGTAGGGGACTGGACACTTCCTTGAGAGCAGGTTATTGCATTCTTTACTTTAAAAGATTCATGTGTTTGAGTAAAGACTTGGATTCTCTGGTACAGCTCTAGGAGCTGATAAGTTTCCAGATACTGACCTCAGCCTCTCTGTTTTCACCACACAACTCCAAAAACCCTTTTGAGGGCCTGCTCACCAGTTAAGCTTCCCAGGACCAGGTCCACAGCAGCGTTCACCCACACCAGCATCCTTTAAAATCCCTATGCCTCGTGCAGTAGCATATCACCACCTATCTATCTACTTTGTAGGCAGAAAAGCTAAAGATAAAGATTTGTCCATTCAGGCGCCGGGTCAGGCATCTCACCAATGTTATTAAAGTTATGGTTTCTTTACTGCATTTCTGAAGATGGCAACGAAATTAAGAGCTCAGCCTTGTCCAGTTCAGCTGGGCCACTGAATGGGAAAGGAGAGCTCAAGCTGCAGAAAATGTACAGCTACTATGCACTGCTCATCTGCAAGTCTCCTGGCATCTTTCCCCAGGCCCATGTCTCTTGGCCGCCTAATTCCACCTTCCTGGGGACACTGAAAACAGACCCTTTCACCCATCCCCGGGGAATTGCGTTCAGGTGGTATTTGCTGCCGTTGTCGTGCAAAGCATAATGTTATTGCCAATACCCTTGCCCCAGCTCTATCTCCCAGGACAACATAATAGTAGATTAAACTCATTATCCCTATCACTTTATGGCACAATCTTTTCATTTCTCTGTTAACACACATCTGAGACGTATCGAGTTTCAGGCAGGCTCACTCCAAAGGAAATTCTCTGCTCTTTCCTTGCAAGGATTTGCGCAAGCAATACATTTTCTTTT
>RSEF01000031.1:8719847-8733866 GCA_003993805.1 Himantopus leucocephalus
GGCTGTCTCTGGCTTTGCCGTTGCAGTCCTCACTCGCCCTACGCTCGCCTGTAACACGTAATTACGATTTCGGGCACGGTGCTAATTGTCTTCTCGCCCTGCCGCCGGGCTCCCTTCCCTTGCTGAACAGGTTGCTGAAAGGCGGCACTTTCTCATGCAGGCTGGGTTATAGCGCTGGCGGCTTGCTCTCGATCTCCCGCTTTCAGTGTCTTGCTCTCTTGTGCCAATGAAAAAAAAAAAAAAAGGTAAAATCCCTGGAGAAGAACATCTGCCAGGACTCATGCTGCTGGGACGTGTCTCCCATCGGCGTTCCGCACCAAACCCTGTGGTCACGGGGTGTCCCCGGATGCCAGCTGTGCCCCGCAGCTTAAAAGTATAGTTTTAATGTGCTCAACTCCTTTGCCAGGTGTGATAAAAAAGTGGCACTGGCGTGCTGCAGACAGTTTAGCTCTTCGCTCACATCAATTGATTTGATAGCTCTTCATCCAGCTGTTCTTCACCTTTTTGAATCAAAATCCCTGTGTTGGTGATGGTGCTGTTAAAAAGATGCCAGCGCTGTGTCTTGAGAATGCATCGTTTTGGGGAGAGTGCTGTTCTTGTAGGATAGAGTTTTTAGGTTAACTTTCAGCCCTTTGATTGAACATCAGTTGTGTTTAAGGAGTTAGGAGAGGTGTATAAGTGCAAAATTTATCTTAAAATTGTTTTTGATCCAGTTTTGTGTTATCTCTGAAGCATGTGTAGCATCTCTGGTAGACTTGTCCATTTTGAAAGCATTGCCAGAATGTCTTCATTGAAGCTGATTCTTACTAGCTCAAGGATGCCTACATGTTACAGGTGTTTCTTCATTCTTTTTGGTGGTTCATCATCAAAATTTTCTCAGGCTGTCCTTTGAAGAGATCTGGTTTTGATGCCACTTGGAGCTGACCATGTTAAAGGTGTCTTTATACCCCATGTACTAAGAGCAGTAAAAGAACATGAACTGAATGATTGAGTTACTGAAACTAAAACCTTTTCGGGTGTTAGTTCTTGGTCTGCAGGGTCTTTGGGACAAAGAATGGAATGATGCGCTTTTGTGTTTGGCTTATTCTTCGGTTAGGTGTAAAAAGCTAAAGAAGAAGCTTGAGGTGGCTGGTGACTTGTGTGATGGAGAATTACCAGTGGTATTTTAGGTGATACTGAGCAATTTTATTATAAGAATGCAAAATATAGTAAACTTAATGAGTTTGAAGAAACATGTTTTCTGAAATAGCCACAACTGAAAGAATGAGCTGATGAGATCCCTGAAGTATGAACCATTAAACATAAAATGGAAGTATGCTGAGGTAGGGCAGTCTGAAAAACAAAACAGATAGCAGGACCTGGGGTAAAAGAATAACTTTTGGGGCAAGGAGAAGAAAACTCTATTAACTGTCACTTTTAAAAGCAACAAAAAAAAAAAGTGGCACTTTTTTGCATTTTCCCTTTCTACTGAAATGAACTAATCTCGCTGTGATAAAGCAATGCAGCTGTTCATAAGAAAGTTGTAAAAGCTGCTTTTTTCCGTTAAAAATGGTGCACATGTAAGACTGCATAGTAACATGGGGTTGAATGCTGTAGACCTGAGATTAAAAAAGAAAGACAACAAAAAACCCTGTGAAATAAGTGTAGGCGACTGGGACACTGTTAATAGCCTCTGAATTGCAGCTTAACAGATAAAGGGAAATGTGGAAAAACCCCTAAGTGGCAGTGTAACAAGAAGCCTGGCAGACAGAAAGATAGTGTTGTAATTCATTGATTTATTCCCCCCATCCTTGAATTATACACATTAATAGTATTTTAATGAATGGCTAATCTAAAACAGTGCGCACCAGACATGTCTGAGTGCTGCCTGTGTTCCTGAAAAAGCATCTAATGTACATGGCTTCTTGATTTCATGTTTAGTAGCACATTTCTTTTACATTTTCTTCTTAGAGGACAAATTGGGTAACTTTTTTTTTTTTTTTTCAGAATCATTGAGCTGTATCTGCCACAGAAGTAACTGACAGAAAATCTAAGCTCAGAGGAATTGTTGAGTACTGGGCTCACCTGCAAGTATTCAGAGGATGTGTGAAGTGAGCCATTGGTAACAGGCTGTTGTAGGAGCAAATTAAGGGATTCTTTTGGAGCAGGAAAATAAGCAGTGGGTATAAGTGAAGTGAAGGAGAAAAGAAATCCTGAATATTACATGATTGAGGCTTTTAGAGGAGGCTTCTTCGTATTTTGATTCTCCTGCTTAAGTGCAAAAGAGATTGCATATACTCCTGTTTAGAGCAGCTGTGTCTGGATTATGTCTGATAATCTTCTCTTGGCATAGTTTGTTTTATTAGTTTGCATTTAGTGTTGTATTTGTGGAAATAGCACATATTAAATAAAACTAATCCCAGTGAAGCAGTCTAGTTTTCCCATCAGTCTTGCATTGTTAACATTTTTCACCTTCTTTTGGAATCTTAATTTTACCCCAGATCTCAACTTAATTAAACTTCTTCTTCTGATCTTTCCTGTCTTCTGACTTCCATATAGAAATAACTGCTATCTCAGCACAGCTTGCAAGGGTCATAGCAAAGGAGGACCCTGCTGAGGTTGGATCACACGGTTGCGGGTGCCCTGTCATCAGTTCCTTTGCTCTGTTTGCATCATTTTCCTTAGACATACTTCAGACCTTTTCCCTTGCCCACTTCTGTTACATCCTACTTTGTCCCTAGCTCTTGCTTTCTCAGGACAGTGATGGTTCTCTTCTAGTTTTCTTCCTCTCTGCTTTGTAACAGCTTATGCCGTGTCTTCAGTGCCATTGTATAACATCTTGACCTCCCTTATCCATCTGATAATTACAGTAAAAACTGTGTCTCTCTGCCTCATACCTTACCTGTCCTGTTCACTGTGTCAATGTCCGAAATGCTTTGCTGTTGTGAGGCTATTGTCAGTGGGGATCTTCCCCCAAAGATCTTCCACACTTCCCTGTGTGTGGCTTAGTCCCACGAGCATATGGTGCTTTTGTCTTGGGGCCCAATCCGCAGTATCTGTATGAGATTTGGCTACCTGAGGTACGTAGGAGATTGAGTTAGGTGATCTCTTGTCGTCTTGCACTCTAAAATTTTTAAAGTTGTTGACTGCTGTGTGAAATTTCACCATCTTGAGGTTAGGGATGTTATTTTTTTGCCTACTGTTTGTCTTGCTGCTGCTCTGAAGGGGAAAAGCTTTCTTATCTGTTGACATTTTTGGTTTGTCAGAATAGCTGGAGTGTTGAAATACTACTTGGCGAACTTAACTGTGCATCCCTGTATTACCAGCAAAATTTGGGTTCTAGTAGCTGTCCACCAAATTAAACTCTGTGGACATCCAAGTGAAAGAAGCAAACAGGGAAAATGGAAATTGATGTTAATGATAACAGAAATGAAAACATGTTCATCATGTGGAGTACTTAGAAATATCCATAACCAGAAGTCTGCTGGTCAAACGTCAGGCTTTTTTCTTTGTGTTTATAGGATTTTTTTTTTTTCCTCCTGATGCAATAGCCTCAACTTGGTGTTCTGTGTAAGGCTGAATGCAGTGCCTCCAGCTCTTTCTGTCTCAAGGGTGAAGGTCTCTAGGTGGAACTCCCTACATTGCACACTTGTAAATAGTGCTTTTAGCAATAGAGTAACCGTACTGCTGTGTTGTGACAGTATTCTAAAATGGTTGCAGAATTGGAAAACAAAACAAACAAACCCTGCCTGTCTTTGTGTATGGAAATGGAAACGAACAGAATTGGATGTTAAAAGTGGTAACAGAAGTACAGGTTAAAAAGGAAGGGTGTTTAAAAAAAAAAAAGTAATAATGGTTCATGAAGAATTTGCTATGTAAGTATTATGCACTCTGTTTCTCTAGCTGCAACTAGTCAGGAAGTCACCAGTGTACGTAGTGTTGGAGCAAAATAAAATACATTAGAAATTTGGATAGTAACACTAAGATAAAAGAGTATTTGCTACTAAAGGAGCTTCTTTGCATTGAGACTTAAGTTTGGTGTTTGTAAAGTTGTAATTGGTGGCTTAATTGGAGAGAAAACTTTTAAACTTTCAGGCTGCTTCTGTTGTTTAATAATAGGAATGTTTAAAACCCACAAACCACATTTGGCTTGTGATGCACAGGTGGTCATCGGTTTTCCTGTTTCAAACCCTTGCTCCTTCAGCTTTGGACACTGGTACTGCAAAAGTTTCAAGAAATAGTGTGAAGTGTTTGTTTTAAGTATTTAGGGACTAAGAGCTTCTTGAAATTTCCCTGTGACTTTCAGTGGGATTGAGGAAATGTACAGGCTGCTTCCTGAATTCGAGTAGCATTGCTTTCTTCGTGCTCACTTGGTGTCCTCTCAGTTGACTCCTTCAGTTTGGGATCTGCCAGGTCAAACTTATTGAAGTTGTTGTTAACATACTGTTTTAATATGCAACAATGTGCTGGATTTAATCCAAATGCTGAAAGATCCTTCTTTTGAACTGTAACAGTCTGAGAGCTAGTTGCAATTTACACAATGGCATATGAAGTCCAAGCAAACGAAACTGCTGTTTTAAATCCAGGACCATATTTCAAATATTTGACTTGGAGGCATGTGAAGTGCATGTCTGATGGCAAGTGATCCTCTTAGAAATTTCCTCCTGCATGTTTGGGTTTTTTTTTATGCCTTGTGATTAAATTTTACACGATGTTTTGAAAAATACTTTAATCACTTGGTGAAAGCTATTTTCAGTGCTCTTCCAAGAGAGCTTAAACTGAAGTGATGAGCCTAATAGCTCTTGCTCTGCTTTTTCATGCAGATGATTCATCCTGTGGTCTTGCAGATAGCTTGGGAGCTGCTGCAAGGGTGTGTAGGGTCTTCCCTTACTCTGCCTCTTTGGTAGGTTAAAGCTTACTAGTGCCTGGAATTTTCTTGGTGTGGAAGTGTGTGAAAGCAACTTGCTATTCTTGTCTCTTGTTAGATGGAAAGACTTCTGGACTCTCTAGGTTGAAAGGTTTCTCTTTAGCATTTGAATTTGCTTTTCTTTGGAGTCTTTATTTTCTGACCATACTTCTAAAGTTTCTATAGAAATGAAAATTGCATTTGATATTCCTGTGTCAATCTCATCATCATTAAATGGAGAACTAAAATCTGCTTTATTCCTATTGCCAGCTCATGCGTACCTGTGCCTGCATTAGCCATCTTTGCCAAGGACTTCGCTGAAATAATGTTTTGCTTGCCTACTGTGACCTGTAAAATTTGGCAGATGCTTTCTGTGATATGGATTTCTGTTCTATAGGTTTATCCTGTGTGTTTGGTTCAGATATATCTGCATTTAGCAGGATTTCAGATGGATTTTCTTTTTTCAGGCCTTCCTTGTACCTGACTGGGCTGCTGTGCGTAATGCTGCTTTTATTATTTGCCTCTTCACTGGCTTGGTTTTGTATTTGCCTGTTGTCCTGCTTGGTTTTGTATAAACACTAAATGCCCAGTCTAGGAGTGAAAATGTTGAAACACATCAGGCATTTGGTATGGGAAACATCGCTAATCCTGGCTGGTCTCTCAAGTGGCTAACTGTTACTCTGTTTCACTGGCTTTCCACCATATTAAATCATTTCACACCTTAATGATGCAATCCTGCACTAGTACGTCATATGTCTCAAAAAATTCTGCATGTTAAATCTCTACAGTTTAGATCAGTCTTTCCAAACTGGTGTTGAATAGTAGGCATCATTTTTTCAGAACTTTGACTCCTTAGACATCTCAGACATTTGTCTGGTGTGCCCAGTGATCTGTAGGTGCCTGTCATGCTACAAGCGTGCCCTGAATGTCACCTCAAGTGTCATACTCTTCTCTCCTTGAAGCCTGTTTTCTAATCTCTCAGGATGCATTTAAAGCAAATGTCACTGGGCTACACACTGCTTCACTGACATCTGTGTGGTGGTTATCTAGACCTTCTGCTTTTTATTATTTGCATCTTGGATGTTTGTCATCTTCATTTACTGATGGGCTGGCAAGTACCTGGTCTCACAGGTACTTTCCTCTCCCCAGGCATGGGGCAAATGTTTATTGGATGCCTGTTGCTTCTTCACCATTAGCAGTTAAGTCAATTGATGGGAGGGCAATATCCTTGTTCATGGGTTTTTTTCTAATATAATTAAGATTTTTTGTTATATTTAACTCTTGCTTTCCCCTGCATCTAACTTCCTAGACCTAGGGCCACCCAGCCTGTGTTGATACCGTTTATTTCTTGTATATTTTGCCATGGCTTGTAGCTCTTTGGGATGGAGTGTACTTCAACTGTCCTTCCTGCTTGAGGAGTAGTGGCTCTTTGGCTCCCTAGAAAACTCTTAATAAATGATTCCTGCATCTGGCATCACAGTTCTAGTTCAAATTTATTCTTCTCAGTCAATTTTCTAATGTTTATCCTCAGCTTTATGTAATTACTCCCCTCTGCAGTGTCCCTCACGTGTTACTAGGGATTGTCTTTGGACAATGTTGTATTTGATTTGATCACAACTACTGCAGGTAACTTTTAAGTCATTGTTTTGTAGAAGTGAATCATAGTGGGGATCCAAAATAGTTGTTCTCCTGTTTAACAGTTTTTTGAGTTGGAATGCTATTTACAATTTTTAAAAGAACTGAATAAGTACTGGTAGGCATATGAAGTCTCCAGCATTTCTCTGTTTAACTGTCTTTATATGACTAATACTGTCTTCTGTGATGAATTCACAGATTTCAGTTAAATACCTTATGAAATACACTATGAACATCTGTATTTCTAGTTCAGATAGGAAGAAAGCTTCAAGTTTAATCCAAATTTTTTAAAAAAAGTTAAATTGAGAAACCTCTGGTTGATAGTTTAATGAAAAGATGCTAGTGAGGTTTACTTGGCATATTGCAAAAAGCTGAGATGCCCACCTCCTTCACCAGGCTTTCAAACTAGATTCCTTAATGTAATTTTAAAATTATTTTCCCTATTATTAACTTTGAATAATTGAATAATTACACTTCTAACTAGCAAATAACACACTGAGTACCTACAGATATTGGTGACCTTTTCCTTCTTGTGTAGCATGGTGTGCAAGAGACTGTGGCTATGGGATCAAGTTAGATGACGAGAAGTCCTCAGCTGAGGAATTCTTTTTACTGGCATTGGTTGAACTTCTTAAGCACCATGTTATGGCATGGATACATGTCCTACTGTTGTGGAAAGTAGCAAGGAATTGGAGTGTGTTACTGGCAGGTATGCTGTCTCTCTGACAGCTAGGTGAAGGTATCTTAAAAATGAACGGAAATACTGCCAGCTAATGGTTGTGACTCAGTTTATGTTCCCTCTAGCACACTGCTTTTGAGCTGTTTTTGAACTTTTTGAACTTTTTTGAGTTCATCCTTTTGTCAGATGAGTTGGGGTGTGATTTGGAAAGAACTGTAAGGGAGTTGGATACCTGCATGCAATGTGCAAGTGTATGTTCAGAGATGTTCAGTTTATGGAAATCCTATGCTGAGAGAAAATTAAATTGAGGTGACGTCAGGTATGTATAAACCTTACCCGCTTTGTTCACAGGATAAACTTTTGCAGGCCAGGCTTAAATTTGTAAAGGTCTTAACATTTCTGGGCAGGGTGCATGGGTTAGAACCTGTGTTAAAGGGATTTAAAAATGGTATTGTTCCTTTTTGCTTGCATGTTTTTGGGGTGTTGAGGCATTTAGAAAGATAAAGAAGGTATGCTCTTTTAACAACTTTGTGCTGACCTCAGACTCCTGATGTTCTTCCTTGCAGTTGAACATCCTATGTGAATGGAAAGTGAATTGGACTGGCGTAGCATGTCTGATGAGGGATAAGAGGACGTGTCTTGTTTGAGATAACCTCTAGCATAAAATTGTTGGCGAGTTTTAAAAGAAGTTTGCCTTCCTGCCTTGACTGTGTCCCTTTAAGAAATACTGGTTTTAACCTTATTACTTAAAGCTCCTGTGACTTAAGTCTCTTAATTCTTTACAGCTAAAAGCTCTGCTAAACAGACTCCAGCATTTCCACCATGGAGACTTAGCTATTGCATATAAAATAATTGCAGAATTACACTTTTGAGTATTAGCACACTCAATACTTATTTTCTCAGCTCAGGCCAATGTACTAAGAGAAACAATTAAAAAAAGTAACTACATGCTAAAGGACCTCTTGGGTCACCCCTCTGTCCAGACGAAGTCTGCAACGTATAACTGACCTGCTGTCATCTGTGGCTTCTCCTGAGGAAAGGAGTTTGCATCTGGAGCCAAGTATGGTGGTCCATTGAACCCTTCATTCTTTTAGGGTTCTTTGGCAGAACAGTGCTTCAGGCCCTGTGACAGGGATGCAGGGATGCTTGAATAAGGCAAAGTGAACTGATGAAGGGACTGCATCACCTGAAACCAGTTCTGGAGGATGATGTAGGGCTGTTGTGCAAGGCCTGGGCTGGGAGATGGTTGGTTGGCTTGGGAACAGACAAGGGTTGTTGCTTAAACTTATTCTATGATGTTGTAGCAAATCTGTCCTGTTTTGCCTACTGCCTGGTGTTTTTGTGACTTTGTGCCACCACTCATTCTCACTGCTCAGCTGTACCAGGGCAGCCCTTCAGCTGGTGGGTGGGGTGGGTGGTGGTGCTGTGCACAGAGAGCAAACCCCCAGAGTCAGGTGCTGGTTTGGAGCCTCGTGTGCTGATGAAGGTGCACTGTGCTTCTAAGCCTTCATGGGATTTTTACCTGGCCACCTCCCTTGGCTTGCTGTAATTCTTTGAGTAATCATAGATTTGTCTTACTTTTTGTGCCACTGGATACCTGATCAAGGCCAGACAGCTTTATAAACTTAAAACATGGGGAATGATGTGCTTTATTCTGCTATGTGCTGTTTGTTGGCATCCTGGGTATCACAAGGTTACTGTAAGGCATTTTTTTTCAGCAAGTCCTTGACCAGATTTTTCAAAAACTGCTGTGCATACTGAGTTCTTTAGAGTCTTGTGGTTTTTTTCCAATTGTTCTAAAATATGTTTTAAGGATATTTCAAAACCATTCCATATAGTCAGGTAGTGATGGAAAGGCTAGGCATGAAGAAACTCTGAGTCAAATTTCACTTAAGGTGTGTTGTAAACTGGAAGTTTCTGCTCAGCAAACATAGCAGTTTCCAAGGAATAAATATATCTATATATCTATACATGGATATGTAGATATTTAGATTTCTAGAGAGAAACCCTTTAGAGACATTTTTCTTTCCTGAGGGCTTGTGTGAGCCTCAGAATGTGTTTTCAGGAAATGTCCAGAGACTTTAGACTCTCAGTACCTGTGATGATTCACATTTAGTTGTCACACAGTCTTCTGTTGTGACAACCACAGTCCTTTGCAAATGAACTCCCTGTGGAGTGTTAGGGCTGCAATTATACATTGGAGACCTACAAACTGTTATTCTGGAAATATTTAATAACGGATTTTTCCTATAGGGCCAGGAGTACCAGACACTAATTGAGATGATGCCAAGGTGGCTTACCAGTTTTGAGTGAGGCAGGAATTTGACTGCTGGGTAAAATACTATACGCATTAGAAAATTAGGTGTCGTTCCTATTTTGTTCACCTTCCCATCTTCATCATGCAAATTCTTTAAAGGCAAGCAGGTGACATTTTCCAGAAGATCATTTGGTCTCTGTGGAAGACACACTTCATGTGGCTCCTCTTTGAGAGTCTGAGGGGCCATAAATTACTAGAAAGCTGAGATTACTTTGTTTTTGGATTTGGGAGTTCTAATGCTACCAAAAATTATAATGCCATTTCACAGATGAATAAAGTCTTGGTTTTTAACAAAATAGATTCTTGTTATTTTCTGGTTCAAACATCCTAACCTTGAACTCCTGATCTGAACATGAACTGCATGTTCAGTTGTGACTTGAATTTGGCATGCAACATGGATATGAATTGGTGGGGAGGGAAAAATGGATGTGAAACAGTAATTTTATTTCAGCCTTTCCTACCTGGTATAACTTGCTGCATGTGCAAAATTTTATTAGATTTTGGCATATCAAATTAAGTAAGTGAGTCTGGGCTCCATTTTAGTAGGAGATTTTTTGAGGAGATTAACTGCTTAGAAACTCTACGGTTATAAGACCAGAATGGATTGTTGTAATCATCTAATATGACCCTCTGTAGGACATAGTATTTTTTAGTTTAACAACCTAAGTGTTCTAGAAAAAGATCAAATTCTGAATTAAAATTGAAAGATTTTCTACAGTTGTTGGCAGATTTATGTTGATTATCATCACATGTGACAAACTTATGCTTCTTAGACTGAACCGGTTTTCTAGTTTCAGCATCATAACAGCAGAAGTTGGTGTGCCTTTCCTCAGATTAGAGGCGCTATTATGAAATTTTTACTCCTCGCCCTTCCAGTACTCAAGGATCAGGCAAAATGCAGTTTGGTAATGTCTGTTACTCGAGTAGAGGTACGTGGCTGTTGTATTATGACTAATCTGACTATAATGAGAAGTTTTTACATATTTTTCCATGGTTAAAAAGAGATCAAGACATGCCATGACCTATTGGATTGCAGTATTAAATCAGTATTTTGTTATGCTTTGGCAAGGTTTGTGGTTTTACAGAACTCTGCTGACAAACCTTTTACTTCTATTGTAAACTTGAGTTTGAAGTTACTGTTCTGTATGTATCTGACACTTTGGTCAAAGATACAGAAATGTGTTCAGGCTTTATTGGAGCAGAGCAGCACGTGACAGAAGTCTGAATACATATGAGTTAACCCTGTGCGTGCTTGCTGGGGGGCCTGCATTGTATTTTTTTTTCTCCTAGAGCGTCAGGAAAGAGCTGGTGTTGGAGATGAAATAGGTATTACATGATCCTGAAATGACAAGCGATGCAGTTATATAAAGTAAACAGTGAAAAGCATTTTAATTAGTAGTTTTGAGTTTGTTTCCAAGAGGATGTAAACACATTAGTGTTATAAAGCAAAGTGGGGAGCTTGTGACTGAAGTTGGTGTAGGACTCAGAGCTAGCCTTCAGCAGGTTAGCAGGAGCCATGAGGAGAATTGAGATGTTGGAGGGGATGCCCTGCTCTGGAAAGAGGAATAAAGGTGACTGGGAAAATTCCACTGTGTGTTAGTGATGCAAAATTGTAAAGCAGCATTAGTGTGGATAAAAGAGAACCAGCTGGGCTGAAATTGCTTTGGGAAGAGCCGATAAGAGATTTTGCTGTGATAGCGCAAGAGATCTACTGCACGTAGTCCAGGATTTAAATGTGGGTAGAAATCTCATAATATGGTTAGAGAGAAGTATTTCTGTGTATTGTCACTGTGAGACACTAACTCCCCACATCAGATAACGAATGCTGTTGGTAATGGCTGGGTACAGAGAGCTGTATTGTCTGACAGTTTCATTATCAGATAGTGACTGAAGCCATAAAATTGATGAAGTTAACTGTAGATGTGGCTTTAAGAAGCACAGAAGGTGCGTCAGGGAAGCTGGACATAGAATTGAACTTGGTTTGAGTGATCGCAACTTAACCTAGGTTAAGTTAAACAGATAAATGTGTAGGCCAGCAACTGTGAAGCCTCTAGAGAAACTGAAGGAACTTTTTGGTGAAGTGAGGCGCTTGGATATGGAGGAGGGCATGAAATTCAGTGAAGCTACAGGGGTAAATATTAGCATCTCAAATAACAAGAAAAGGCTCCACCTAGGAAATGACCCCAGAGCTGATGATTCACCTGGTCATTGCGTCAGGGTATGGTGAGCAAACACAGAACCTCTGTGAGGTGTGGGCAAAAAATCAGTTTGTAAAGGAAGGTGTATCCTGAGGATCAGGAAGTTCAGGGCTAAGGCAGGGGCTTCCACCTCGTCAGACAAGGTGACGTCTTGCAAAGGGTATTAAAGCAGATAACAGAAGGTGCTTTGGTCACATGAAAAGGAGAAATAGCCAGTCTCACAAAGGAAGATATTGGACTGCTGTGCATAGGGACAGGGGGTTGAGTAAAGATGGTCTGGGTGTGATCCCTGAACTGTAGGCATTGTTTCTTACAAGAATGATGCTGAAAATGATACGCAGATACAGGGGTGGGAGCAAAACCTTAGCACCTTGAGTTTCAGGCTAGTAATCTGTAGCCCAAAGTGCTAAAACGTGCAGCATTTGAAAACTGGATGCTGTTAGCAGAAGTTTGCTGCTGTAAGCAAGCCATGGCATCACCTAACTGGGGAACAAGAAAGGTGTTTTCTGTGGTTTGGCAGGAAGATAAGGAGATGGCTGATAAATGTGGGTAAGTGTGGGTTTTGACTTTGAAATCAGGCAAGGCTATGATAATGTGCAAGGTTTAAAATAAACTGTAAAGAGAGAATAATAAAACCTTTGCAGACAGGTGGAAGCAGTGTGGAAGATCATGAGCTATAAAATGTGGCATTGGTTTGCGAGAGGACGGTTGTTCTGGGCTAACCTCTTCTTTCTAGGCGAAAGCATACATCTGTTTGGACTTCTGTCATATCTCACAAATCGCCATAGCAGACAATTCTTGTTGAAGAAAATTGGAATTGGCAAAAGACATGTAAAGTGTATAAGGAACTGGCTGTAGCAGATGCTAGTAATGTTGCGGTGACTGGTGGGAGAAGCAGATAGATGTCTTCTGCTTGTATCACGGCAAGAAATGTAGGAATGTGCATGTCAGAGTTTTCTTTTAAGACAAGTCCTAATGGCATAATCAATTTGGAAGCAGATAATTATAACATGTGAAGGATTCAGTGACTTTAAGGACAGCAATAATGAAAATGAGAGCTATGCACTTAAAGGCAAATGACAAGAACTTCTGAAAAATGCAAAGGTTGGTGAAAGGAGAAATGTTGGGGAGTCCTTGTAACTCAGCACTGTGGTGTCAACCAGTACAGAATAATTGTGGGGAGAGGAGAAGGTCATACCGGTAGGTGCTGGGGAAAGTATTCTTGGCAGAGAGGGAAGGACAAAGGCATGGGTAATTTGTCCTTGTATGCTGTGGCCTGCACTGGCTGACCTTATTCAGGAAGGATGAACTTATGTAGCACTAAATGGAGAGGGAGAAATAAAACCTTGACTGGCTCTCTTTCTTTCAGTCTTTCTAGTGAAAAGACTAGGAGGCTGTGGCTTGTTCTGTCTGATAAACAGAAACTGATGAGATCTAGGACTTCTGTTAAAGACACCAGGAAATTAAACATAGGGTGAGGAAAAACATTAAGGTGGAGGATAGTGTTGACATAACATACAGAAGGTATAAGTGTGCCATTAGTTAAAGTGTAGGCTGGAAGTCAGGAGCGATTTTGAATGGCATAAGTGGTACAGGCGATACGAGAACCAACATTAGAGTTGGTGACCCCAAAGGGCCCTTCCAATCTCATGATTCTCACAGCACTAACGTCATGATGATGAGAATTATTGCTCTGACAACTACTTGCTATAGACAAATTGTGAATTGAGGTAAAATGTTGATGTAGCATCTTGCTTAGGTATAAACTTTAATAATATAAAACCCAAACTACTTCTGAGGGAACTTGCTCATACTCAATTGTGACCTAAGGCTGTTTGTTTTAGTTAATGATTTTGATTTTAAGAGCATTTAGCCTGATGGAATTTCACTTTAATTTTTATGGAGGCCCAAATGCAAGCAAACAGCATAGGTTTCGGGAGAACAGTCTTGGGCATAATCCTTGTCATTAGTAAGACCTGGTTGTGGTTCAGTTCTCTGTGTATGTGCTGTGTCAAAACAAAACCATTGGCAGGTGAATGCTAATGTGTTTGGAAGACTCCTGCTCCTTCAGATAATGTAAAACTGCCATGGGGAACAGCCATTCAGCTGCTTTGTCCAGATGGAGTTAAAATCACATGCTTGTTCGGGTATCAGTCCCTAGGCTGAATTTTATAAAAAACATTCTGTCTTTACAAACTTACCTGAAAAAAAAATAAACCCAACCTAAACACCCACAGACCATCCTTTTCAGCTTCCTTCTGGGGGAATATGGTAAATGACTGATGTCCCAAGACCTTAAGCAAAA
>RSEF01000031.1:8733966-8821057 GCA_003993805.1 Himantopus leucocephalus
ACTGATGTCCCAAGACCTTAAGCAAAAAAAAAAAACCCAAAAAACAAACCAAAACAAACCAAAAACCCGCAAAAATGTTGGTACCACTCTAACTGCCCTATTTCTACAATTTGTGTGTGTCCTCCAGGGACCGGTGTTGTCTGAGCAGTTAGTGAGTGCTAAGTGTAACACCAGGCTGCCAGAAAATTAGCCTGCAAACGGTGTCCTGCTAGTTCTCCCATTCCTGCCTGGGAATCTCATTCAGTTACACCATAACTCATCCTAAACAATTCTTTTTCTTAATGCTCACAGCTTATTTCTGTCTCCTAGATATTAATCTTTTCTCTGGTTTGTGAACTCAAGCAAGTAAATATTTAAATAACACAATATTAGTATTTTCATTAAAACTATTTTTCAAACTAGACCAATCCTGCTTCATTACTTGGTGCAGGAAAACACAGGTGCTGTTTTTCCTGGGAGCTTATCATTTCCTGTAGCATGGTGGGGTGCTTTTGCATTAAAAAAAAAAAAGTTACTCAATCCACCACAAATGTGCTATTGCTTTGTTTTTGTTTCTCTTTTGGAGAAAAAGCTAGACTTCTGAAGTTGAACAATGATATTCGTTATATCAGTTTTTAGCCCGATGCCTTTGAGGGCAAGCTTGTGCTCAGTCCTGCTTGACAAATAGCTGTGTTCCAGTTGGCTGATTGCATGCAATCCTGTAACTTAAACTGAAACTACCAGAATATATACCAAGGCTGTGATTAGGTGGCAATCATTTCTGGTGTGGTTAGTCAGCAACTCTCGTTCCAGGGTGCATCTTGTTTAAACTAAATCTGAACAGGGAGTGTGGAAACCTGAGTCACTCCAGAGGCTATACAGATGACTTCAGTGCTTTTGTTGACTGAAGAGAGAAGTGCGCTCCAGCCAAAGGAAAAACACACAAGTTGTTTTATTCTATCTGCAATTGCTACTTTTTCTTCTTTGTTTGGTACCAGAGGACTTGTGTCTTCTAGCACCTGTTACCTTGCTGTGATCGGGCTGTGTGATTTGACCTAGTAACTCTGGCAAGATTCTAGTCATTTACGTGACCTTTACCTGGACATGCAATGTCTGAGCAGCAGGTGCATATGCTTTGTGTCTGGGAAGAAATGATTCTGTAAAGAGTTGTATCTTATTTTCAAAATAAAAACCAAAAAAACCAGACAAGCCAATTTATAGTCTCATCTGGTTTCTGAATTAGTTTTAAGTGTTTTTTGTTTGCTTTATTTTTGCTTGTTGGTTTGTTTTTTGGTTGGTTTTTTTTTTTCACTGAAGCTTTTATTAAAAACTAGTTGAACTGTTGGTTTGTCAGCAAAGTCAGTTTACCAACTCAGACTGGCTCCTGGCAGACAATACACTATCAGTCTGTCTCTTTTCCTGCCATATGGCTTTCATTATGCATATTTCCTTGGTCTTTGACAGCTCTGGGGGCATATATGAGTGAAGTCTGTTTTGTGTAAAATTAAGTAGCTTAGGTTTTATTCCCTTATTCACTTAAGGCATTTTCACTAACTTAAAATAATATATTTATGAACATTACAGAACTTGAAAAAAGGATAATTTATGCCACTGAAAATTGGAAGCCTCCTTTACTCTCTATCCAATAGTATTTATCTTCTATATGTGAAAATTCTGAAAGATTTGATGTTTTTTTTTCTTTCTTAATCAGGCATGGATTCAAGACTAGGGGTGCTGTCTCTTCTGATCATAAAACAGTTACAAGTTCAGGAGAAAACTGTAACCTGCAGGGAACTCCTTAAAGCAAAGTGACGGAAGCACAATCTAACAGAATACATCTTCTGAGAGACGGTCACAAACACAGTAACTCACTCCAGTATGTTGCACCCATGCTGCTTTTTTACTAATAAAATAAAGGCTGCAACAGAATTTTGGAGAGAAGAGGCAGCTTGTGTTACTGCTTAGATCACCTCTTGGTTGGGGAACCAGGTCGCCTAACAGAGTTGTCTGTGTTGCCAGCGTCAGGAGGATTAACTTCTCATAATCTCTGTGATTTGAATAAGAGATTTTGTTCCTGTCCTCACTGCTCAGTTCAAAGCAGCTGCTGAGCATAAACTTCAGTGAATCTTCAGCAATGTGTCTGTGTTGGTCAGCCAAAAAAGGAAGAAATAGTTGTTAGAGGATTTCTCCTACCTGTGCTTTATAGCAACTGGTTTTACTGCTTGGATGCTAAGTGTATATAGGTGAAGCTATTTTATAGATTCAGGGAAGTTGGCTATATCCTCAGTTTCCTTTTTGTTTAAAAAGTGTTCTGTTACACAAATAATGTCAAATGCATTTCTCAAATGCAATCACCACAGTCTGCTTCCCCCCCACCCCCCTGAAAGCAAACTTTGGACAAAGGCATCATCTCTTGGTTTGTAAGCACAACATAACAAAACTTCAGTGTGTGTTTGTTTTCCCACTTCTCAAGAAAAAATGTAACTGATCCAGACCAATCAGTCAGAGGTGATGCTCACCTGCCTGTGCTAGGTCACGCCAAAGCTAGGAGTCAACTCAAGTATGTGTATCTACGCTTGGGGAACGGTGGTGGTAGTAATAAGGGACTTAGCTGTGCTTATAGCCCCACAAAATTTGAAGAAGGGTTTTCTTTCATGTATTGTGATTGTGGGGAGGCTATTTATTCTAGTTTTTTGGGTTTGGGCTTTTTTTGTGGGGGGAAAAAAAAACCCAAAAAAACCCCCCAAAAAAACCCCCAAAACCAAAAAAACCCCCAACAGACTGTATTTGCTGTGTCAAAATGGTAGCAAAGCATCTTGCCTCTCTCTGAGTGATAGTCCTTTTCTTCTCAATGAAGAGTGATATAGATTTGCTTGTGTTGTCTGCCTACTTTAAAACATCTGATTTTGCTGTCAAGTGACAGCAAAGATGTATAGCAAAGAGGCCACGTTGTGAAGCAAGGTCTCAGAATCACGTGTTTCCCCTTGCTATTCAAGGAATACCGAAGTGGAATTCACCTGAAATTGTCTGTTGCCATCCATAAGTCTTGGTTACGTTGGGGATGGAGGAGACTTGGTGGTAGAACAGACCATATGAAACTGTACTTTCTAGAATGTCACCTCTGGGTCCTAAGCCTAGAATCTGGGGGCATATTAATATGTAGAGTAGGTACTGCTGTATCATTATGTCATGCTCCTTCCTAGGAATCATCTAGGTGTTTGTATAGACAAGATACCAGGCTAAATGGGCTTGTTCTGCAGCCCTTTGTATTGTGTTATGACTTCTCACAGTGCAAAGTCCTGCTGAAGGTGTGCAAAGAGCCCCTTGGTCTGCAGAGCAGGAGACATCTGGTTTGGGACCAAAGTGTGAGATGTCATTGATGTCAAAGTGTCTCTTGGGGAATTCCAGCATAAAGTTTGAGCAGTGGCACTGTTGGATTTAATGAGATAACTGATGTTTTGGGAACAGTAAATTATAAATCTGACTGGCTTTGTCATGGTGTTGGTGAGGGGAGAGGCAGTAACCACAAGGCAAACGTCTGAGATGGAAAAAAAGTTCTCTGGAGTATCCTTTGTGAAGACTCGTGTGACTTGGTTGCAGTTCTTGGTGGAGAAATAGGGCAGGAGAACTGACACTTCAGTCTTTCCTTGGTGAAGAAAACCGTCTGAAGATAGCTTGAGTGCTACACTAACTGTGTCTCGGAGCCTGGGCCTTTGGTTTTGAGTAGCAGACTGATGTTGAGGTGACCGCTAGGAGTGAAGTTAAATTTCAGGTAGATGTTACCACGTCTGTGGGAACGTTACAAAGAAGCAAAGCACAATTCAAAATAAGCAACTGAGTATGCTGCCTCTTGCCTCGCTGGAATTAACTTGTCAGTTTGCATTGAGATCATGATTATTGTCAGATAAGTTGAAAAGGTGAGTAATGAGGTAAAGGGCTCTCTGGAGAGCAGTACACAGACTTGGCATATATTTGAGGTACCTTGTATTCCAGCACGGGCTGTGGGGCTCTTGAGGGTTGGAGCTAATGCCTTCTGTATAGCCTTTGAGGATGATAACAAGATGTATTGCTAGAGGAAAGATTTTTCTGGACACTGGGAGGCTGTCATTCCAGCAAGTCCCAAAGCGGGCAGAAGATGGCTTATGATTTTCAACTTGTTCTAGTTACATGAAGGGTGACTTGAGCTCAGTGGGTTGATCAGCTTTGTATTGGCTGGGGAAGTGTCCTGCCTGATAGCTGAACTGTCGGCAGGAGAAACTGGGATAGCCTGGAAGAGCATCTGCAATGATGGGAATTCCTGGAAGAGTGTCCTGGTGTTGGGAATTCCAGCATGACATGTTCCACTGCTCTCCTGCGCAGCATTTAGCCACACAAGCTGCTTGGTAGTAGAAGCTTCTGCACTTGTTCTGTTTCCAAGTATATTTCATGTACAAACTGGAAAATATTTTATGGGCTGTTGGCACTCTGGATTCACTGGCAGTGCTAATGTGTTTCAAGAGGTTGTAAAGTTCAAGGCTTGCATGTTCCTACTTTCTCTACTGCTTCCCAGCATCTGTTTCCAGCTTTTTTGGCTGTATGGTTCATGAATATGCCTTTTTTTTTTTCCTGGATAGAAGAAACAATATTGTCAGGCTTATTTTAGCTGCTGCTTATCTGAAATCAATTGAATGCTTCCAACTACCTTTCAGGAAGCTTCTTCTGGGATCAGCTGTAAGTAAACTACTTGCAGCTTCCTTACTGCAAAGCAGAAGTTTGACTAACTGCTAATGCTTAATGTAATAATGATTTGAGCTGTGGTTTACAAAATAGCTTGTCAATGTTTTAAGCATTTTATTGGTAAGATCTCCTGAGGCTTTTGGGATAAAATGATCTGCATGTTTTAAAATTCTGGAATGCTTTTGCAGTACGTAACGGTCATGATATATTGGTTGTATTTTGCCAGTGTAGAGCCTGTTCTGTGCTAGCTTTTTAGTAAAATCATCATATCCACTTACAAGTTCAGAGATGAGGGAAGTTTTGGGTTTTGGGACCTGCTGTTTTGTGAGTCTCCTCCCTCCCTTCCTCCCTGTGAACCTATCCTGTCCGAGTTGTAATTCAAATTTTGTTTTCAAACCAACAAATAACAGCATGACCTTGTGCCTGATACTATTTTCCACAGAAATGCTGGTGTAAGGATCCTGGAAGAGCAGTGTGATGTCTACTCTAACCTCATGGAAGGAACCAGTTGCAAACCTCTTTAGTTTTTCTATTGTATTTTATTCCCTGTCATGGTGGCTTTCTACAAGTTCCATACATAGTTTCAGTTCCATTTTTCCTGTCCTTTGTTCTCCTAGTAAGACACTGTTTTCAGTTTGTGTTTCTTTGAGATACAGGTTCAATTTTTCTGTCCAAAACTCTATTCACAACTGCAATATTCATGGCATATCTTCTGCAGCACTATTTATAATTTTTTTAATTGCTGTAGCATTTTTTTCACCTGTGAATTTCTGTTGCTGAAATAGTTCAAGGAATATTTTAGGCAGGTCAGTAGTTCCTGAGCTAAGCAACAAACAAGAATGCATACGAAACTCTTCAGTTCAGGAGGCTGAAAATCTGTCTGATGTTAAGTCAGTGTGTCAAATCAAATCTGGTAACAGATTAACCTGTAAACGAGACCCAGATGTCTCTAACTGTCTGAATCTATTTTGTCACTGAAAGTGTTTAGAAGCCTACTTACATTAACTGCCTACTACATTAAACCATCATAGAAAGTAAATTGAATTGTTACCCCTTCTGTTGTGTGAAATACCCTTTAGAGAAGGAGGGTCTTTTAAGAGAAAGCTTTTACTGATGAGTTTTATTTGAAAACAAAACAATTAACCCTTGCCAAAGCATCTGCAAAGTTGGTCCTCTGCTCCAGTGAGAATTTGGTTTTGATTGGAGTGTGTCTGCAACTGCCAGAGAGGGTTTCCTACCAAGTCTTTTCATTTGTTCTGTGTAAGTTATCCAGTAACCTTAGTAAGGATGGAAGAAATGGAGTGCTATGAAGCTTGCCTGCAAGCTGTGCTATATACGCATACAAAGTTTTATGCAAAAGCTGAGCTGAAAAGTGACAGTGTCTGCAGGAGGTGTGAAATTACATCGTTCTCTAAAGTGGTCAGACCGGATAATTCAGCAAAATAGTCAGATATGTCTTTCATTTGATAACTGGTTCAGCACAGTATATTAACTATGGATTTGCTCAGTTTTGTGTAGATTGGCCATCGTGTTGTCCAGCTAGGTCACCCAAATTCGTGTGAATGAAACGGTGGAGAATACTGAGATATCCTCCAACTGTGCTATGTCACTCTGATGCCCATGGGCTATGGCAGTAGTAGAGGTTTAGACAAGACAATGATATATAGCTTTTATGTATAAAAGCTAGGCCTTTTCTGGGTAGATTTCAGTACCTTGCTCACCAAAGTTTGGCTCATACAGGTGGTGGGATGCTGAGGGGCTGTGAAAATTCTGGCAAGAAACAGATGCTGGGGTGAAGCTTAGTAAGCAGAGCCAGGCAGCAGCTGCAGTGTCCCATCAGGACTGGAAAAGGCTGTCAGCCCCAAGGTATGGGGTGTCTGGGCTGCGGAGGGAAACAAGGGGAGTGCTCTCTCCCTGCGGGTTGTGACACGTGTGTGTGCAAGCCCTGGATCTTAACTGACCAGAGAATTTACAGATGAACAGGGTAGCACCTCGTGAGGTTTGGCAGTATGGAGGGTTATAGGGTTGTGTACTTTATGTAGTGCTTTCCTGGATTTCCTATATGAAATGGTGCTGTAATTAGATGGGGCTAGTATTGAGTGTGTCTCCTCTAAGCACAGGAATCTGAAAGACCCTTCCAAGCAGTCACATGTGCCCCAGCTGCTATCAGTCACGTCCAGTAGGCAGAAAGTGTGGAGTGACTGGTATAAATCTGTTTGCTGGAAATTGTGTTGTAAATCAAATAAACCTTGTATGTCTCTGGACAAGTTAATGAATTTGCAGATCATCTGAGCAGGAAAATGCTAATTCATGTGAATTAGGAGGGATTCTAATTCATTCTTAAGACATCTGGCAAAATGGAAATCCCCTGGGTAGATCAATTTTCTACCTCAGGCAACAGAATAGAATCTCTTACCCTCGCCCCCCCCTCCCCCACCCCCCCATTTCCTGAGAAGCATCCAAGAGTGATAGTAGTTGCTTTTTAAATATGGTTGGTTGCTGAAGGGAGCACCTTGTTTGACATGGTTCCCGAGGCCTTGAGAAAGGCAAGCCAAGCTGTCCTGTGGGCATTTAGAGTGGTCAAATTGAAGAAAGCTCTTTGCTGCATGAACAGGAACTGCAATGTAAAAGTAGTGTTTTTATATTTTTTTTATTTTGGTGAATTATTAAAAATTAATGAACTCTTATTGTGTCCATCCATTTATTCTGGATTACTTATTAAAGTAGATCGATCTCTCAGTTCAGTCGGGGTAAAATTAGTGGTACTGATGGCTTGCTGTTTAGGCTATCTGGATTCCTCCACAGTTGTCTCAGTCAAACAGATGATGGATTTTTGAAGGACTATTTTGAGTACTGAGTCAAGAGAATTTTGCCCTTAGATGCAGCCTTAGTTCTTTGGGTACTGATGGGAATCTGCGCTATGTTCCTGCTCTCTGCCAGTTACCAATCAAAGTGGCAGTGGCTTTTTTCACAGTGGCTCTTCTTCCTTCTGGCAGCAGAGCAGTCCTCTGGTCAGCCCAACCCTCCATTCACATCAAGCAATAGCGATAACAAAATGTTATCCTCTGTTTGCTGTGAATGCGGTCTCAGCTTTTATGTCTGTTGGCACATGAAGGTATCCACTGTGTTTCCGTCACGTCATTCTCGAAGGGAATACACTGGGGCGTAAAGTGCTCTCTTCCCCGCTTGAGTGGAACAGTGTTTATATGTGAACCAGTGGTTTGTTTTCCCTGGCAGAAAAACAAAGTATAAAGTAATAAATGTGACTTAAGTCTCTTGTCTCTCAATGGCCCCTGAGGCTGAAGGAATCTCTCAGCTGCAAAACCCACACCAGCTCAGCAGGTCTCCGCCACAAGGAGATGAAGCCCGAGTGGACCCTGCTCTGGGCTGTGTGCAGTCACAGCAGAGGCTGTCAAGGCGCTGCTGAGTGCTGGTGGGTCCCTGGGGCCTCCTGTGCAATTATGCTTCTTCTGAGCTAGTTCGGGAAAGTCTTGTCCTTCTGAACATAATTTAGCTCTCAATGTATGAGAATTCAGCAGAGTCTTTCTTTTTAGACCTGTCCCAAGCTGGGAATACCAAGGTGACTGTGACATCTTGAATCCTCGTAACAGGCTTGGAAAACCATTAAACTGCTGTTTTATCGAGCTCTTTCTTTCTTAGAGTTATGAAGGGATGACAAGAGTTTCACAACACAGTCAGTACTGTGCTTCTGCTGTGGCATGTGCAATTGCTTTTAATAGCATACCTCTAATGCTGCTGGGCTTTTATAGGGATTATGTGAAACAAAACAGTGACTGAGTTAAAATCAGGGGTAAGGTCACTGCATGGCCTCTGCTTCCCCCAGGCTGGAGCACCTTTTGGGTTCAGGTAGTGGGAAAGACACGGGTTCCTTGCACTCAGGTGGGAGGTGAGGATGTGCAACGGCTGTGCATGTAAAATGTTTTGATTTCCAGGGGAGGGAAAAGGTACCTGTGTATTAGAGTGCGATCCCCAGGGACAGAACAGTCCTTGTTCGATATTCCAGTCTCGCGCCACTTGCCAGCCTCTCATGGATTTTATAAATAGCTTTCAAGAAGTGAGTAGGAGGTGTTGAGTTTCTGGCTCTGCAATGAGGACCTGTGCTATAGTAGGGTTCAGACAGCAAAATTATTGCCAAAGGCTTAGTTGTAGAAAATCTAACCCGAAGGGCTAGAGCACTGCCTAGCCAGTGCTTCCCTCCCTTCTGCATACATGCTGCAGGGTGCACAGGCTGTGAATTTGGTGTGTTGACTTAGTCTTGGATAGTATGAGCATTTTGCTGTGATCTCTTATTTCTGTTGCTTAAGCAACCTTTGCACCTGATGCTGTGTATCACTGTGCACTGAAGTCTGAGCACCTGATAGAGGTGAGAAAGGCACAAAGTGAAATGGAAATATGTATTGATTTTGCTGTTCAGCTGGGGACAGTTACTGTAGAAGTTAGAGTGCTCTTGAAAACACATTAACATTGCATTCATGTTTCACAGCGAAGAGGAAGTTATTTGCTAAATTGCTAATCATGAAAATGCATTTTGAATAATCTGCTTTCAGCGTTGCATTTCTTTTTAAGAGCACTAATTAAACTGCATCCTTTCATTCTTCTAACTTCTCCCACAGATCCTCCATGGCACCTTATTGGCCTCTGCATAAAGATGTAGGTCTTGTTGTAGTGTGGTGAGTGACCAGCTCGTAAGTCATGTGCTAGATTTAGTTAGGATGTAATCTTTTGGCCATCTGCTCAGGCACTCCCTGTGTCTGCATCCATCTGATTTGCAAGCAAATATTAAAGGTGAGCTTGAATCTGCAGATGTTCAGAACACCCAAGTTCCCTTTGAGTGTGAGCTTATTCCTGCTTAGGTTTGAGCGATGTGTTTTCTGAACCTCACAGTAATTAGACGTGCTTGACTCTAATTCTCTGGCTGGTGTATGGGGCACCTAGTCAGCCAAAAAAATTATCCTTCAGACTGATTGAAAAATAACTGGATAGCAAGAATTTCACTGTAGAACTGAGTTTAAGAATGCTTTCCTATAAGTTCTGCTGTTATTTTTCCACCTTCCCACAATGATTCTGGACCTTTTTTGCAATCTTTGGCTTGTGTTTTCCTTTCCTAGTCTTTAGGAGTCTGTCTGACTCTCCAGCCTTTGGTAACTGACAGCTGTAGAACATCTGGAATCCTTTTGTGCCTTTTTTTTAAGTTGCAGGCAAGACTTCAACTTAATTTTTTTTTTTTCTTCTGTCTTTATTTAGAGCAGCACCAAAATGGTGAGAGATTCCCTGAGAAAAATCTCTGGATGAATTGCATGTTTACATCAATTTTTGTTGCTGTTATATCTGTCTGTCTAATTTGCATCTGGTTATTTCAGTGCAGCATGTTTGCTTTCTAATAGCTCATTGAATTGATGTTCAATAACTGCATCTCTGATATGCCCAAGTCTCTTTTAGTGATTAAATGAATCTTCATGTGCACAATGAGAGCAGGTGCATCTCTGTGCATCTGTATCATGCAGGGCTTGCACACGGCAATGCAAAGCTTTAGATCTTGAAGCTTTCCTTTCTAATGTTCTATTATTTTCATTCCCTCCCTGCTGTTTTGTCTGTACAGTGTTGCGGTGGCATAGGATTATGGTTCAGCATAGTCTAGTGTTTGCCTCTGAAGAGCTGGACTTTCTGTGCTGCCCAGTTTGCTGAGAGAAGCCATTTGAAACTGAATGGAATTCAGCATTTCCAGATAGTTTAAAAATGTGGCCTCCCCAGATCCCAGAAGTGCCTGTGGGATAAATGGAAGGGAGTAAGGAAATCTCTGATCTACACCTTTGACTTACTTTGTCTTCAGCTTTTTACTTTGTGGCAATACAGAAGCAACTGTATCTGCAAAACTTGGCTCTGCAGAATGCTTTCCTCTAATAATACAGACTTTTTTTTATAAAATGTGCTGGTTCACATGGCTTGATTTCAGCCTGCTGTCCTCCTGCCCCTGGCATAGCAATGAGTTTTCAGCCTTTGTTGCAACACTGTGAGTAATTAACTGTCAGGCTTCTTCACGACTTCATTACTCCTTTGTGTCCTTTCTTGAGCACTTGGCATAGAGGAGCTCTAACCAGACAGAATGAGCAGGTGGGGGTACAAAAGTTTCCCCAGGGAAGCTAACCTTGTTGTGCCTTTCCAAAGCTGTGGTCCTTTGGTAATAGCGTGGTGCGTGCTGTTCTGTGCCTTGCACCTGACCTATGAGTTCCCTGCGCAGATGAACAAGCTGGGTCTTGACAGTGTCTAATGGCTCTTAACAGCTCTGAACTCCTTGACACTCACCCTGTTTGTATGGGGAACCCTGCGGTCTCACGGCCAGTCCTGATCCTGAGATGTTGTGGGAGCTGCACTTTTGCAATGACTTTTACACACCCTAGGAAGTCCTTTCCAGTGGGCTAACAAAATAAAAACATGTCCAAGTCACTTCTCATGGGAACTTCTTGGACATGCTGCGTTAACTTGCAGGTAGGGCAGAAGAATTACTGGTGAGATGAGACTCACAGGTTTGTGATCCAGCTTTTAGAAATAAGCCCTGCTTCTGCAGCTAAAGGTGTAATTTATTATATGTAGGTTGTCTGCAGCCATGGTGTTCATTCCTGATAGATTCTAAAGACCCAAGATTCCATTTTTGTTACATGGATCCATAGCAGGCTTGTGATCTCTGATTTAGTGTCGCTGCTGCTCCAGAATATCCCTGTTGCTGTGAGGCATGGGACAGCTCTTGCTGAAGCCCCACACAGACGCTCTTTTCAGCATGCTAAGGCAGTGTAGGGTTTGCTGCCTTTCATCAAATGAACCTCTTAATATTTAGAGGTTGAGGCCACAAGGTACAGATAGCATCTGTTTTGTAGTTGCATGTCGCTTGCTGCAGAGACAAGTGTCTTGTCTCTTTGTCTAAGAGCCCACTCTGGCTGCTTTTTTGACAAACAATACCAAACTTCTGCACTGGGATTGCCTCCGCTTCCTTGCTAATGGCAGTGGAGCTTGTTACAAACAGGGAGAGAGACCAGCTGAAGCTTACCGTGCATCCCCTGCCCTCTTTCTCCTATTTTCCATCCCTCAAGTACATGCACTTCTTTGTCTCCTGCTTGTTGCAAAGGAGGGGAGAGGGGAGGATCAGAGATAAGCTGGTGTCCTCCCACTCCAGGGCAGTATTTTGTGAAATGCCTGCTTTTGTGTAGTATCCAAAGGCACCTAGAAAGTGGGTAGATTGCCCTGCCTGTTTCTCAGTGGTTAAACAGACTGATTGACTTGGAGATTAAAAAGAAATCTACATCTTCAGTCAGCAGCAATACTGGCCCCCACCATTGTATGTTTTGCTTGCACCATTAGGTTTAGCATCAGGAATGCTTCAGGCCCTGAACCTGGGAGAAAATGAACCTGTTTATTTTGGACCTAAAGGCTCGTGGGCCTTGGCAGTCAAGGTAAAGCTATAGCTCTTCTAACTTCTGTTTGAGATGCCTCTGGCTCATATAATACCTGGTACAGCATTTCTATCATACAAACACCTGCCTGGACTGTAAATGCTTGCAAAGGAGAATTTCGCAAATAGCAAGGGTGTTCTCAAGCATCACACTCCATTGCAGCTGTGTGTGTGTAACTGTGTAAGGGCCATTATTTTATTTTATTTTTAACGTTCCTTTCTAGAACATTTATCTTGGAAGTCAGGCCCTGTGAGCCTTTAGTGTTTTGGGTGCTCTGTTTTCTGGAGGAAACTTGACTACACTAGTTTTTGTATCTTTTTGCTCTCTGGTGTATCTTGCTTCTTCGCTTGTTAAATGTACTTTCTTCTTAGTGTTAGTTTTCCACTGGGAAAACTAGCTGGAGCCTAGAGATGTCTTACACTTAGCAATACCAGTGAGGATATGAGCTCGCAAAAGAGAAATGTAAACAAAATCTCCCCTAGGTAGACATGGACTTTCTCCATCTGGTGAGATAAGAGCCAGTGCTGTTTTATATTCTAACTGTTGTTCTTGATTAATACTGTCCTGGAATTAAATTAATAGAGGAGACCTAGAAAAATGACACTTGTATTTAACCCACTGTAACAAGCAGCAGTCTAATTTGATTTACAGATGTCATACTATAGAGCTACTAATCAGGCTTGATTATTTCCAAGTTGTGGTTGAAAGTCTGTTCTGCACTGTTGAGGAGAGATTCTTTGTTTTTAAAGAAATGTTTATTTCTTCTACAGTGTCTGTAACCTTGTAAGTGAGGTGGTATGAAATGACATCTTGCTAAGCAGCAGTAACATCTGTTTGCAAAGGACTAGTTTTGAGACTACTTTGCATTAGCCATATCACATTGCTTTCCAAACATTAAATCAATGCATTTAAAAAATAATCGCAGGATTAGAGAGGTGAGATGGGGTACAAAAGAGGTTTTGCCTCTAGATCTGTTAAACTGTTAAAATGATTGCGGATTTCCAGCTACCAGTCCTCTACTGGGGATGTTGTCCAATTAATACGATGCCCTGTGATGCTCTGACTCAAATAAAACCATAGCAGGACAAAATCACTAACAGCTTTTTCTTTTTTTTTTCCTTTTTTCTCTTTACAGTAAAAAAAGCTAAACTCCAAGGACCACCAGGTAAGCCATGCTCTACTCCTTGTTTGCAGCAATGGTGACACCTGCTCTCTCACTCCTGCTTATGCTGCTCCCTCCAGTTTTCATCTACATCCTCTCTGCTCCTCCGTGTTCTCTTTAGGAGTGACAAAAGCTACCCTGAGAATCCAGGCAGCCCGAGGTGGTACAAAGCTTGAGGCTGTGACCTGGTGTTGCAGTGCTAAGAAACCTCTACCTGCTTACCTGACCTGAACAGGTGATGGGCGAGGAAAGATGTTCCTTTACTATCACCAATTCCCACCCCACCCTGCCCTTTCCTCTCATCCTTCCTCTGTCCCTGTTAAAAACAGAATCTGAAAATGTCCACTGAGCAGAACTGGTGCGTGCCTGTCTGGATTCAGTGCCTCCTTGATCCTGATCGGGATTGCTGGATGGTACCACAGAACTGATTCATTCTCTTATGTGGCAGTCCGTAATGGCTGTGCTTGGGATTGCAATCCTGTCCACCAGGCTTTGTGTCTGCATAGTAAAATAAAAACAAACAGCTGGTGACACCCAGAATTTACAGTCTAGGCAACCATTTCACTGTGGTTCAGTAGCTAGCAAGGAGTCCCTTAGTGGGCAAATATGTTTATTGAATGAAATTTGATGTACAGTTTACGACAAAGTACACAGTTTGCTTCTGGAGTAACACCTATTCAGGTGTTTAGATCCAAAGCAATTGTACTGCTGTACTCATGATTTATTTGTTCAGCTTTATTCTCCTGATATAGCCATACTCAGATTGTAGCAGAAAGCTTCCCAGGTCTTGTTGTCCATACTCCATGTCAGGTCAAGATCTGTGTGTGCACCAGCGTTGACTTTGCAGGGAAGGAAAGCTGAGAGCCCAGACTGGAAGGGAGATAGTGTGTACTTTATCATTTCTGTAATCAAGAAGCCTGCACATGGCTGCAAAATATTTGTCCTGTAGTCTAGGTTTAACTCAACTGAAGCGTGCGGTTTTGCTGACAAGCCCAGTGTGCCAGGAGGATAGAAGTGATGTGACTAGATATGAGGGAATCTGACTTGCAGTGGCTTCCATTTCTTCCTTGGCTTCTGGATCATGTAGTTTCCCTTTCCTCCCTTTCTGTTAGGATATCTGAAGCTAGATGCTGGAACATGCCATAGTAGCTCACAGCAATCATACATGCGAATTTGGCAGTATTAAAATGGACTGTGAATAGATGCAGCAGAATATTGAAGTATTAAAATACGTACACTGCTTTCTAGCTACTTAGCATACGTCTTGTTCCAGGCTTGATGAAACTGATAGATAGGTCTGAGGTGGTAACTCCTCTTAAAAGGGAGTTTGTTCATTTTCAGATGCTGATAGTCGAACTTTTTATGTGTCTGTGCTTGGCTGCTTTTGATTTTATCAGCAAAGAGGTAGTAGCAACTAGGCAAAAAGTTGTTTCAGGCTTTTTCTTCAGATTTAAATTAAAAAGCAAAACATCTAAACAAAGCCTGTCTTGCCAAAATGTGGGTGTAATGTGGTTCTTCTAGGTCAGCTGGTTTAAGCAATACAGGTCAGTTTTAGCACATTTAGCATAAATCATTGTATTTTTCTTTTGCCCTTGATGGGTCTGTAAAGTTCTTTGTGGATTCATGGGTGGAAACCCAGGTTGGAACTAGGAGAGCAGTTGAGTTGGAAGGAAAGAGGTGATATGATCAGCCCGACTGCTTCTTGCTTGTATGTTTTACAAGTCTGTTTTTTGCTCTGCATGATGGGCCCTATTCCTTCAGACTGTCTATGCTTCCTCTTGTCTGCATTTCAGTAACAGGATCTTACAAAGGGTTTGTGTTCTTCAGGATTTTACACTCTTGCTTTGTCCCTGAGTTACTGCAAGTGCGTAGTTGCATGTTTGGGATTTTTTTTTTGTTGTTTGTGCATGAATTTCTAAAAAACTGTGATTGCAAATTTTATGGCAGGTGAAAAACATCTTGAACGTTTGGCTTCTTAACGCAGGGATGTCTTCCCATATGGGGTTTTAGTTTTGGGTCCCTCTGGGATGCAATCTATGGACCGAAAATCTTGAAATGTTGCATTTATGTGATGAAAGTGTATACTGAAGGAGATAACTTTTTGCCTCTCATTCCCCAGATAAATTCAATACATATGTGACCCTGAAAGTGCAAAATGTGAAGAGCACGACGGTAGCCGTGCGTGGTGACCAGCCCTGCTGGGAACAGGATTTCATGTTGTAAGTACGGTGTTGCACAGCGATGAGGTGCTTGTGGTTGAGTCCTTCTACAGCACTGACGTTTATACGGAGCTGCTATTGTGTTGTATAAATTGGAGTACTTAAGTAGGTAAAATGCACAAGCCTGGTGACAGCCTAAATCATTTGCTTTTCTGTTGTACCCACTGATCTGTGCTGAACAAGATGTGTGTTGGAAGATTGTCTCTGCTGGTGCCACGGGCTGGCTGGAGTAGTCTGTGTCTTTAATGGTACCAGGTTGCCTGGATTGCTGTTCTTAGACCTGTGTGTCAGGGTGCAGCGAGGGCCAGCTGCTCCCGCAGGGACAGGCAGCCAGAAGCAGAGTGTGATAGGATGGCTGGTAGAGCAGGGTCCTTACCACCCAGGACCCAGTCCCACAGTACCTGAGTAGTGCAAGTGGGGCAGGCTGAAGGATCCAGGCCAGTGTCTGCCGAGAGGTCAGCTCATCAGAGAAGTTCGTAGTAATGAGCCAGGTCCGAGGTCAAGCTGGGAGTGCGAGTTAGCAAATCAGGCTCAGGGTTGTGTCTGGTAATGATAACCAGGGTCAGACATAGTCCAGCAATTGCCAGTCAGGTCCATAGTGATGAGGCAAGTCTGAGGTTGAGCTGGGAAGTCAGTCTCTGGGTTGGGTCTGGATTGATGGGGTCCATGGCCAGACATGGGCACAGCTGTGGCTAAGCTGGAGACAAGCACACCCACAGCATAGCTTAGGCAAGGACTGAAGGCCCATAGCTGAGCTTAAATGGAGCTCCTGGTCTCTAGGAAGAGGGTGTGGGTGGAGGCCACGGAGAGGCTGGTGAGGGCGATTAAGGGCTGTTGTTAGTGCACTCGGGGCCTCGACAGGGGGATCGTGGTTACCTCAGTGTGGGAGCTGCTTTTGTGTGTTGATGTTTCTGCCACTGGCCTGGTGCCTATGAATGTGTTTTCCAGCTCCCCTGTTGCAGCTTGAAGGGCTGCCAGTCCCTGCCATGAACAGCAGAACCAATTCCAGCTCTCCCAGGGTTCCTGCTACAGTTGGCACTTCTGATTTGCTCTGGTCCTCATAGTCTTGACACGTAGCCGGGGATTTCCCAGTATGTTTTAGAATGTTGGGTTTTTTTGCAGGTGTATGAGTGACTCATTGATACATTGCATGTGCTTCTGTTTCTATAGCTTTGTGAGACAAAGTGAACTAAATTTACCAAATCCTGGACTCCAAGTCCTTTTCTCTGACCTTGGCATGGATGCTGCTGTTGTGGGGGGAATGATGTTGTGTTCATCTTGTGGAGTCAAAGCTAGTGCTGCTGTTTTTGAGTGAGTCCGAGGTGTTTAGTATCTGTAGCAAGAGACCCACAGGGGATTTTGTGAGTATGTTTCCCAATCCAGCATCAGTTGGTTCTCCTCTACCAAAAATGGGAAGCTTTTGCCTCTGGTTGAGGAGTTCACCTGGGCCATCACATCTGTGCTCCCATCTCCCTGGGAGTTTGGCGGCATTCTGCTTTTGGAGCAGCACATGAGGTGTGTGCTTCTAGAGAGTCTGGAGCCTATCCTTTGGCATCTGGTGAAACACGTGTGCTCCTGAACGCCACCATCTTCTCAGCTCTGCAGTTCCTGGTCAGACAGAGGCTGTGGCTATCACTGACGTAAACCATGCAGGATGGGGGCAGGGAATTGTACCTGTCTGCCAAATCACATGCCTATACCCAAACTACTAACTCATTCTTCCCACGATTTGTGCTTGTCCTGTGGACAGGAACTAGCTTTAAACATGGCCAGCTACAGAGGAGGCTGCTCACCAGTGATTTAAGAATGACACTTATTTGTATTGGATGACGGCTGTCATGGTTGCTCCTCCTCCTTCCTCTCAAACAGCTCCTGGAACTACCCTGCGATATCAGCTGGGAGTTTAGCTAGCATGCGGTAAGGTCACTGTGCTGCTCCGTAATTAGTTGCTAGGGGATATGAAAGCAGAATATTAGCTGAACTACCTCACCATTATCGTCCCTGCTTTAGCCAGGCAACAGCACAGTTGCTCTGATGTTTCTTTATAACAAAAATATTACACGTGGCAGGGAATGTGCTTTGCCTGATCCTGTGTACATTAAGTTGTCCCAGGAGAAATAACACCGATATTCCAATACTACTATTCACTGGTTTGCTCTTTTTCTTTCTGGAGTTGGAAAGGCTTTTAAACGCAGTAGTTTTTCCCTGAGGGAAGGATGCTTTTACTGTCTGTGTTTTTGTTTACCTTTTCTATGAGGCATAGTGAAAAAATAGACTACAACCAAGAAAATGCTTCCTGTGTTTGTTGTTTTTGCTTCCAAACTTCTTGTGAGACATAACACTTCAGAATTTGAGGCTCTGGGGTTATTTGTGATTTGCTTATTTACCAGACCAGTAAAGCACTTCAATGTATTCTTTGGGGACATCTTCTAATTTTGAAGGAGCTTTAAAAGGACAACATATTTGCAGCAAGCACCTCTTGAGTGAAAGTGCAAACCGATGTTTAGAACACGATGATTAAATCGGTGTTGAAGTTGTTAGAAATGTCTTTCATTTAAATTCTTTCTGAGGGAAGGACACCAAATTCCAGTCTCAGCTCTTTTGTTCTTTGAAGCTATTCTGCATCTAACCAGAAGGTGGAGAAAGGGAGACAAAAAGGCAGTCAAAGCCACTGTACTGAAAATCTTTTTATCTTTTATTCTTATTGGTGATATGTTCTGTGGAGTTCTGTACAGAAGCCCATTGGGTGTCTTTGGTCAATGTCTTGCTCTGTCAATGTAAGCTGAACCAAAGAACGTGGTTTTAATGTGTCTGAATTAGAGTATTTCTTCCTTGCTTTCCTTTTGTGGTCTCACACTAGTCCAGTCAGCAGAAAATCAGTCCTTTCTGTTGTTATTGCAAGTTTGTGCAATCAGATAAATATCATCTGCCAAGAGGCAAGCAGTGGGAGGACAGAGCAGTGATAGTGCAGGTGGCTAGTTGTTAGTTTGGCTGTATTGAGTAGCCATATCCAAACAGAGGGAGCTGGAGACTCAATTTCAAGATGCTTTCAGTAAACTCATAATAAGCCTGTGTAATAGCTTGATTTTGAACTATGTACACTGAGTCACCCAAGTACTGGACACTCCTGGCTTTAATTCCTGTGTCTTAAACAAGACACTTGTGCTTGGGTTTAAAATAGATATTAACGTGCTTTGCTGTAGCTGTAGGGTTTGTCTTGAACCTTGTAGACACAATATTCTCTTTTCAAGTTGTAAGAAGTCTCTGGGGCAAAGCTCAAATAGATGCTGGGATTTGCGGTAGTTCTTTTGTTTTGGCCATGATGGTAGTCTATTGAAATTAGCGACTAATGTGCTTTTAAATTCCTTTGATAAACTTAATGTGGATACATTTGGAAGGACAGCAGGCAGCAGCACTGTGTCCAAGATACCTACTTTGGGGGATTAGTTGCGCTAAAGAAAAATCCTGAGCTCAAAGAAGTAGGAACAATAGCCTTTCTTCAAGGTAAGTGTGAGACAGTTGCGTATCAATAGACAGCTAAAGATTCTTCTCTACTTCGTTGTTTTTACCAGCATTCAGGCTGTGCATGTGTTACGCTCCGCTTAAGTAGGCATGTTATAAACCAGCATGGAAGCGGGAGGCATAAATTCCATGAAGCATTGGGAAGAAACAAATGTGAGATATGTTCTTTCCGTACTGAGAGGGAAGATGTTCATGAAAACCTTCAGAGGAGTGTTTCGAAGAACTTGGCACTTGGTGGTCGTCTGGCTGTGTTGCTGCTTGCTGCCAGAGATTTGCGCAGCTCAAAGCCTTGCAGTGTCATGCAGGGGAAGAAACTAGTGCTGGAGCAGAAGCTGAGTAATAGTGCTGCTGATGCAGCTATGCTGGGTTTGGGAGTGTTACTTTTGGCATGTGGCAGCTCCACTCACAGATAAGCATTGGCATGTCTAGACCTGCCAGAGTACGCTTGTGTTGTTGTGCTGCCAAGGGAAAGGAGACAGGCACTTTGTTAGAAATGGCATGCCTGGTGACAAAGAACAGCTCACCTCTAGGTTTTGGCCCAAGATACACTTCCTCCTCTTGTGTACATAGCTGTAGAGACAAGTTCTCAACTGGCAATCCATGCATGACATAGTTCAGGGTTTTAGTTTGCGATCTTTCTGTAGTTAGTGTAAAACTATGAGAAATCAGTCATTAGAAACTAGTGTTCCCTGAGTATGAGCTGCCTCAACCGCACACTTCTAGAAGCGGTCTCTAGCTTGACACAGCTGTGTGGAAATAGTTCACTGGTATAATCATGGTGGTAATGCAGAACTTAAAGCAAAATTAGATTGTATTCTGCTTTTTTCTCACCTGCACTGCCTTTTCTTTTCTTGCAGTGAGATCAGTCGGCTGGACCTGGGCCTAATTGTTGAAGTATGGAACAAAGGACTGATCTGGGACACCCTGGTTGGGACTGTGTGGATTGCTCTGAAGGCCATTCACCAATCTGATGAGGTTAAGCTGACACGGAAGCTTTATTTTGACAGCTCCCATGTTGGTAGTTAACAAAATCTGGCCTGGTGCAGCCCAGGACTGTACTCCTCAGCAAAACTTCTGCTTGCAAATTCCGGAAGGGTGGGTGAGGGGAGAGGACTGTTGGCATCACATTGTTGTTTTTGTTTTTGAAGGAGGCTGCCAACAGTGGGACCAAAACTCAGTTTAAGTAGGGGTCTTTCGTCTCATTTCACTCACATGGGCTCAAAAACGAGGGCTTAATCTGTTCAGGGTCATGTATAATTGACAAGTGCCTGAAGTCTTAAGGGCTGACTGCTTAGAGAGATGCTCAGATTTCTATGAGTTCTTGCTAATGATGGAGAGTGCCCTGATAATAGACAAGCTGGCCTTTGAGGCAGGCCCAGAGCGTGTCTGCATCATCACCTTGTAGCTTCTGATTGCAGTGTTAGAGGGTGTCTAGTGGTTCTAATATAAATTGAAAAAAGTAGGAAATAGGATGTGTCAATGTCTGTAACTGCCCTAAATTCTGAATTTGGTAGTTCTTGCAGCTAAGCAGGACACGTTTGGTTTTTTTACTTCAAATTTCCGGGCATTTATTTAAAAGATTATTGAATTTGATCAGGGAGAGGGAGATTATATTTTCCATAAAAGGAAAGGAGTGGGGATGCCTAGCAGTGTGACCATAAGGTCTAGCTGATGCTCAGTTCCTCTGGCTGCTCAGGCACTCCTCAGTGCCTGCCTTTGAGGACTTACCTTTGCAGTTCCACTGAGAAGGCAGTAGTTCTGCTAGGAGGTGTTTGCTGCTTGTCTTGGTAAAGGCCTTTGAGACTTGAGAGAATAGCTGCCAGCATGTGCTGAATGGATGTCACTTGATGTTAAACTACTGATAATACTGTGAGGCTCTTCCTGGAGTCTTTTTTCTTAGCACATATGTGAGAATCACTGCATAAGGACCCGCCAGACTTGAAACTTCACTTGTTGCTTGTCATTCACAGGAAGGTCCTGGGGAGTGGTCTACGTTGGAGGCAGAAGTTGTAATGAAGCATGATGAAATCTGTGGAACCAAAAACCCGACTCCTCATAAAATTTTGCTGGACACGAGATTTGAATTACCTTTTGGTGAGTGCATTTCAATAACTTACCCAGGGTGCTGACAGTGGAGAGAGAACGTTTGGGAGCAACTTGAGTTTTATAATCAAGTAGCGCTCATTCTCGGTTCATTCAAAATAGTTCAGTGCAGATAAATTTGCTGGTGTTCATTTCTTGTTTGGCTTCTTTCTAACAACATCAGAATAGGGAAGATTTGAAGGTCTTTGAGTGCTGGAGTGTTTAGACTAGCAGCAGTTTAAGAAACTATTAATACTATTTCAGGATTGTGCAGTCAGACATTTTGTTCCTGAGCAGGGAACATTCAATTCTTGGTATCTAGACAAATTTGGCTCTAGAAGAGGTCCAGTGCGTTGTTAGAGCTGTTCTGTGATAGGTGCATTTAAACCCTGTTAGAAGTGTGCAGTTCAGTTAGTGAAACATTAATGCTTAGTGCTCCTGAACACTATCATTAGCAGAGTATATAAATAACTTGGTGTCATAAGAACTACCTTTCTGGCAATTACTTGTGGTTGAAAAGTACAGATTGTGGAAAACTAGCTGACTGGAGCAAGCCCATCTAAAGTAAAGTGGTGTATGATCTACTTTTTTATTTTGCTTAAAAAAACCCCAAACAAGTAAACCCCAAAAGTAAGGCCTTAGCCAGAATGCATCCAAGGCTTACACAGCTTCTCTTTCCAACTCTTATCTGACTCCTGGGACCAAGAACAGAGGTGACGTTTTTGGGAGTCGTGGTATTTTTTTTTCTGCATTGGGAATTGAAGTGTTTCAAAGCTGTCAGCCACTGCAAGGCTCATCTCTCCCCCTCTGCCTGTTGCTTGGTTTTTGCTGCCAAGCCCCTGGCAGTGTGAGCAATTTGTATTATGCTCTAAGCACTGGTGGAGCATTTGTGCACCCACTGGCATTTGTCCAGCAACTGTCAGGATTGGCCATCTGTTATGGAAAAAAGTTAGGTCATCTATTAGTCTGATACCCCCCTTCTGGGTGCAAGGGAGGATGCAGGCTTTGGCCCTGCAGCACTTATAATCAATACAAATTGTGCTCTGAGTGTACTATTTTGAGTGCACTGTCTCGGGGGGTGAAACATTGGCTCTTTGGGGCAAGTGTTTTAGGCTTCTGGGAGGGAGAGAACACAGCAGATGTAGGTGAAGGCAAGGCTTGTAGATGCTACTTTCTTATCTAACTTATCTAACTTTGACATATTTGCTTGTAAACTGTCTCTGCTTTAAAAGAAAACGAAGTTCTCATCTCTCCCTATGTGGTCAGTGTGTCTCCAAAAGAGAAATTGCTTTCTTCTGCAATTCATGTTTTGAACTACATTACATTTTGTGATTATTTTTTTTTTTAGTATAGGAAAACAGACTCCCTGTAAACCATTATGTGTTAGAGCATCTGGATTTAAAAAATAAAATATTTCAGGTAATAGTGTGTTTTCTCCCTACTACTATACTCAAAACAAAGGACTTTTTTTTTTTTAATGGTTTGTTTGGTTTGGGCTTTTTAAACCACTGTTTTAAAACATATGCTGTCCCATAGAACATAGAATCCTGAGAAGTATGATTTCATGCAGAAAACTGAAAACATTAAGTAAATAAAAAGCTTTTTGTGACTCTTCTGTTTTTAACACAATTGATCATTTAAAGCACACCCATTACTTATTCCTTTGCTTACTATGCCAAATACTGAAATAACAGGAACTCCACACTGCTGTATTGAAGGATTTTTATTTCAAAGTGTGAAGTCGTTTACCTGTCCAGTGTTTCATAATATCCAGGAAAAAAATGGGTGCATCAGTTAGCTCTTTCAAGGCTTCTGCTGCTCTTCACTTGAAGGGTGCTGCAGTTTGTATTGGATCTTCTCCATTTTCAGTCTGCCACAGCAAGGTCAGAAGCAAGTTGAAAAGCGGTAGGCACCAAGAGTGTGGGATATTCTCTATTCGATAGCATCTACCCATATCACCTTCCCCAGTGGTGCTTCCTTTCACACCATGACTGAACGTCTCCTGCCATCACCTCTAGGATAGAGAAGGACCCTGCAAGATGGATTAGGCTCTGTCTCCCTGCCCTTGCAGTACTGTGAGACTTGGAGGGATCCATGGAGGTAGCTCAGCTCCCATCACTGCCTCTGCATCTCTCCTGATGGATTTGCAGGTCAGTTTCCCTTTCAGTGGAGGGTAGCAGTACGGATTCTCAGTGCCCCACATGTTAAGAATGTGTTGTCATAGGAGCTGGGGACTCCTGCTTTAAACCTACACAGAGAACTAAATGGATCACTGATCTGCTGTGGAAGTTCTTAAGTCAGCAGCTCTGTTGCTGTAGAGGTAACCTTTTAATAACAGCATGTTTGCAGTGACACTTAGGAACATTGTGTATCACGTTTTGTTTCCCAGGTGAAGATCTCCTGGCTATTGTAGATACATGAGAACCGGAGCGATCTGTGTGCACACGTACAGCTTGTGCTGCTTTCCAAGTCTGGTAAAATACAGCTGTCTGGGATAGCAGCTTTAACAAAATAGTGTGTTCTTCTGTTTGGTTGTGCTTCTGTGCTGCTTCTGTCACTTCTGGCTGCTCTGTTTCATTTAGGTTAGGTGATGCACACGGATGCAGTACCCCTGGTTACGTAGTCCATGTATTTAAAATGTTTCATCATATTTAGGTGGAGCTTGAGAAGTTTTTAAGGGTTTGTAAGAGAGATTAAATGAATTTGAAAACCAGAAAAGCTGAAGTCCTTGGTGTAAAACATAATTGTATACGCAAAGAGGTTTAGAAACTGATTTGTTGTTTGCACTATATTTATCCCGGATTAGTTTGCTGCTTCTGCTTCCACCTGATATGTTCAGGATTCTTCCTCCCTAGCATGTCTTCTCCTGGTACTCTGGAGACTGGCAACAGCTAAAGCTGAAATAAATGCAGAATGTGCTGATGCTGCTAGTGGTAGTATGTGATGAAAGCAACTTAGAGGGTGGTGGAGTTTTTTTCACTTTTCACATGAAGTTGTTTTTAGTATTTAGCAGGCTTGGAGTTCGGAAGAAATAATTTCCTAACAGAGGCTGATGAGAGTTGTCGTCTCTGCTCCTGGTGATAGAAAATAACCTTTCCTGAGGTTATCTAGGAGTTAAACTTTGTTAATGCCCAGATTTCTAATGGGACAAAGAACATCTATGGTGGCCTTGACATATCCTGCATGTGTCCCATTGCATGTTCCAGATGCAGCTCTTGCGTTGTGTTCAGAAGTGCTGTTATTGTGACATTAGGTTGTGGTGTATAGGGGAGAGAGCAGATCTGTGGGCCTTTCTGCTGTGAGCATCTGTGTGTGATGGACTGTGGTGCTGGGGACCAGACTGTCATCTAATGTCCTCTGCCAGCCCGATGTTCGTAAATGTTCAATCTCACAGAAACAGAATGACTGAAAATCTGCTTCTATAAAAGTGCAGCAAAGCGTGAGCATTTGAAATGCGAAGTGTTAGTGAGAGTTGATATTAACCCCTAGGGTGCAAAGCATTTTTATGCTTGGTAGTCTTTTAAAAACAGCAATAAACTGCGTTCTTGATGGTAGGAAGTGGTTGTAAGCTAAGATAGGGTGGAGTAGCTTTCTCCACTGATCATATCTATTTCTTCTCATGAGCAAGACAGACGTATCAAGGAAGGGAGACAGCTTTTCTTCTTGGTTGGTTTAGAAAATTTGCTGGTAGGGAGAATACGGTCTTGCTGCTGTTGTCTTGATGCAGTGAATGTGTGCTGGCACAGACTTTCCAAAATGCTGCTTTTCAAGTGTAAAATTATGCTATTTAAAAGCAATTTTACTCTGTCCTCCCTTTTTTAGAAGTGCAGTGAGTATGTGTAGGTCCCTCACAGGATGGAGTACTCAAAAGTGCTTTCGGCTCCCAAACTATAGCAGGGCTGTGTCTGTGCCAGGCTGTTTCTAGTAGACAATTGGAGTGAAAATGCTTTTAGTATTCTCACTGCTCCCAGGCTGGGAGCATGCTGATCTGCATCCAGCCATCAGATGGAGTAAATGTGCTTTCTTGTTCATTTCTGTAAAGTTCTCAAGGAAAGAAATGCTCAGCTCTGCAAAGTTACGTTAGTGAGAACTTGTTAAGATTCCTGTACCTCTGGAAAGGGAAGAAATTGGGGCTGGAAAGAGAGGAAGACAGGTGAAGGCTTGTAGGAAAGGGGGGAGAGAGGAGGCATCTCTTTTACTTCCAGCACTTGTTTCAGTCATGCATACCTGGGGTATGCCTCAGCCCAGGACTTGCTACCTGGGGAAAAACTCAGGTGGCACAAGGTGATGTGCAAGGAGTAGAGCGAGGACCACCAAGCCTGAGGTGAAGGAAAGTTTTAGGGCTGAAACTCCTGGTTATTGCCAAGCTAGTGATCTCTAACTGGGAATACTGTCATGTTTAGGTACCTGAGGAGGTCTAACTGTGAGTGAAGTGGTCTGTATAGGTGCAGCAAATTCCCCTCTGGTTCCTTCCTCAATTTGATCCAGTTTCCATATTGCAGTGTCTCCATTTCTGTGGTGGTGTAGTGTATCCAGGTGTTAGGGCTCTAAGTGCTCTGCTGAGTCTTAACGGCACTGAGCAGCCCCATGTGGGATCCCCACCCACGCCCCCTGCTTATGGGCCCAGGAGCCCCACTTCAGCTCTGCTCTAAGCCTTCCCTCCTGAGTGGTGTTTTGGGAGTTACTGATCCCACACCTCAGCCACAGCCGTGTCTGTGTGTGCTTACGGACCCCATAGATCCAGGCCCAGTTGTGTACTGACTTTCAGACTTCTCCTCAAACCTGCCTTGTCACCATGGATCTGCCTGCTGATCTGGCCTCCTGGTTGAACCTGGCCATGATCTCTGAGCCTGCCCTGCTTGCCTTGCTCAGGTGCTGCAGGATGGGGCCCTGGCTGGCAAGTCCTCTGCCCTGCTAGCCAGGAGATCTTCCTTATCTCCCTTCCTTTAGGGAGCAATCAGATCTCACTGCTCCCTGACACCAGGAGCCCAGAGAAGACAGGGGTTTCAGCTTCCAGCTGAAGATAGCAATAGGAGCAGGGACAGGAGAGCTTGCAACCTTTCCACGTTGATATCAAATCAAGATAAAAGCTAGTGAACAGATCTGCCCATCTCCTGTCTGTTCTTGTTTAGCAGTTTTGTTTCACTGACATATGGCCTTGCTCCTCTTGTTTACCAAGCATGATGTCAGCAGAGTCCTCAGCTGGCATCAGGTGGTCTCTGTTTGGACTAGTTCAGCTTCTTAGCTTGTAAGCAAAAGTTAATGTAGCGGAGTAACTTGGTCTTGTAATCAAAGCTGAGCAGTGATGTAGGAGCGGCACAGTGGATGTGGCCTTGTAAACAGTCAGTCTGTGATCCCTGTGCTAGGGATTTCCATTCTCTGCCTTCGAAAGAACCAGCTTCAACAAAACAGCTGAGGTGAGATGAATGGTGAAATGGATAGTGAAATGAAAAAAATAGTTATAAAATGCTTCCTCAAAAAATCAAGAATTCTGTCTCATTGGGCATTTATTCTTCTGAGCAGGTAACGACTCAAATTCATAGGCCACTTGCTTCATGTTTAAGGTTTGCTGTGCAGTAGCTGTACTACCATTAGTATTAATGACAAGAGTTTCTCTAAGATCAAGAAGATGTCCTTAAAGTAGTCACTATCTAGAGAGCAGCAGATTTTTTTATCTCTAACTTGTATAAGAAGCTGTTTCAATAGAATAGCAGCAATCCTGCACTAAAAATCTGATAGCTCTGTTTATGAAACGGGCACCTTGGATACAAGGTGGGAACAACAAGTCCGAGAGACACATGGTGCTCCTTAATGCCTGGGCATGCCACTAAACCATGGTCTATGGGAAAGCATTGAAGTCTACCCTGAGACGACTGCAGTTCATGAAGTGTCGATGGTAGTCCATTGCTTCGTGCCTCCTACATCTCTTTGGTTTTGATTTCAGTCTCCAGAGTTGAGTTGTTTTGACACTGACCTTTAGTCCTCAGTTCACAAGTTTTTCTTCATCTTTTAGAGAAGTGGTGGCTTTCAAAGACAGAATTCCATAGGCTTTGCTTTAATGTTTGGATTGCGTCAGATCTTTGTTGGAGCTTGTCCTCCTAAATCTCATCAGGTTGTGTGCTGATAGCCCTTCAGTTAATTGATATCCTCTTTCTAGATCAATTCTGTCCAGATTTCCTTTGAATGTGCTCCCTAATTTCTGTGGAGCTCATCTAATAAATCTGTGCAGCTGTGACGCACAGCCTTGATGATCAAAAGCTGTATGTTTTTCTACAACTCCTGTAATTGTGGAGATTCTCTCATATTTCTCTTACCTTGTTTTCTAATAGCATATAACAAAGCAATGTACTGCACATCAGAAAGAGCAACTGGCTTTGTGTATTATGGTTAAAATAAATTGCTTTGCTGGTCTCTCTTCAAGTAAGGAGAAATAGGCTGTGTTTTTTCTACTTAATGCAGGTTTTCTAGGGCCCGGTACTAAGTTTCCAGTTCCCTAAAATTTTCTGAAGTGGGGCTGTTCTGTCCCCCTTGTCTGGATGAGCCTAGTTGCATAAAAATACAGTGGTGGTTCTGTTACAAAGGTGTGGACATTCATTTGTAGTCCAAGGAAATACCCACTTCTGAAACTTCAAATTCCACTAAATCTGTCATGTTCCTTGTTCTTGAAAGCAGTTTGTATTCTAGTACACTGGCCACTATTATCTCCAGATGTTTGAGGGTTACTGGCTTCATAAGGTGGTGGTTTTGTTGCTTAAAGAGGATACACATAGGACAGGTAGCTCCTTTAAGTCTACGTATGTTCCTTTCTGAAGGTGCCATAGGTCCCAATGGAATGCTCACCTGCCAATAAATCTTTTTCTTGTTTCTCTCAGGAGCGAGAGTGGATGTAACTTTTAGAACAACCTTTTCATCAGGAAACCATCTCAGCCTACGTCTCCCATCCTTGCCAATGCATGGTTTAGCATATCATTGTGGCTGTGTTCATGGGGTACAGTACAGTTCATTGCAGGGAAACAAACTTGTTAGGTGTAAGCATCTTGGCTCCTAATGAGGCGCCTCAGAGTCTGAAGAGTTACAAGAGGTGGGAAAACTAGCTGAACTGGTATTATCCTCGTTTTTCAGCGCTTGGGATGGTGAGGCTTGCAGGGTTGGTGGTATTTAGGTGGAGCAGTCCTTCCACTTCCTTCCTGTGTGAGCTCTGAAGTTTCTGTGGTTTAGGGCCATGAATAGCCAAATTTCAGAAGTCATTAACCCTTCTTGGAGGGAAGATCAGCCAACCACTTGACTGTCAGGGGCATGTTGAGTGGCTAAAAAAACCCCAACAAACAAAACCAAAAACGCAAAACTTTTTTTTCTCTCTTTGCAGTGATTTTACAGCCCTCTTTCCCTAAATAAATTACCTGATTCTCCTGAATTGGAAGCCTAACTGATGCTTTTTCTTTCAGTGGATTATTTCCCTCAGTGCTGCGCACCTCTTGCTGTATTCCTTAAGCATAGGTTGTACTTCACTTACTTTGTGTTAAGCTTTCCACAGTTCATCTTCACCTCCAAGGGTGCACTTTGAGAGGTGGAATTTTGAGTGGCAGAAGTCTGTGTTCCCTTCAAACCATTAAAACACTATATTACTTCAAAGTGTGAAATATAAAATAGTTGCCAAAATAAAGGTGATAATGCTTGGTACTTGCTGTCAGTCATCAACTTGGTTAATCTTCCAGAAGGTAAAAGGGTTGTTGTGATTCATTTCACAATGAAGTTGCAGTGTGGTGTAAAAATAGGAGTGTGCTTTCATGTGAATATGACTCCCTATAACACTGTTCATTACCTCAAAAGATTTGGCTTATTGCCTGCAAAGGAAAACAAGAGACTCTCTTTTTTGGTGCTTAATTTGTGTTGCACCAGGTACATAAGATGTGCTATTCAAAAGAAGCCCTTATTCTTTTGATGTTATAAAAGCCTCCAGAAGAGGCTCTTGATCTTGCTATGTGTTATCAAGCATATAGCAAGTGTATTAATATAATTGTGAAATGGCTCCTCACAAAACTAATTCTTGAATTAAATCTAAACCAGTCTGTCCTACTCTTTCCTACCTTTGTGCAGTGTGCATTTGGTTAATTGGCTTTAAACAAGAAAGCAATGTAAGCCCTTGAACTGTGTTACTATTTACAATGTTTATTTTCCATCTGAGTGCTAACATAAGACGGTCCTATTACTTCAAAATTAAGTGTGGTTTTTGTCGTGGTGTGATCGTGGAATATCTTCCTTGTTTTAATGCTACTGGTGATAAATGCAAATTTGCCTGGTTAATAAGATGGTGTGACTTATTCTTTTGCTATAGATATCCCTGAAGAAGAGGCCAGATACTGGACCAGAAAATTAGAACAAATAAATTCACTGGGAGATGATGAGGTAAATATCTAAATTGAAAAATGAATAGAGCCCTGAATGCCTTATAACTTGCTTTTATTCTTTGTGTTGGATCCCTGTGATTGAGGTAACTACTAAATGTTCATCATTTACAAGTCTTCCATGAACTGTTTACAGAACTGTTTCCTCAAGTGTACTGTTTTTCTGCATGCTGGAAGTGCTTGAGTAGTGAGAACTGTTTTGTTGATGTGCATGCACTCAAAGGAAAGGTAATATGCTTTACCTCGCAAGAGGGTGAAACCATTTTTGACAAGCTATAGTAGGTTCTCTTCTATTTGTGAAATCAAGTCAAGAGGGACATTTTTGGAGATAGCTCCTTCTGGGAAGAAGACAAAGCAAGATACTGAATCTTTCTGGGAACTTAGGACTGTTGGAGCTGTTAGCTTCTGTCCTAATCCAGTTGTTAATGGCTCAGTTTATATGAATCTTGTATTATAATACCTGCTAGCTATGGCTTTAGTTTCCTGTTTTTTCTAGTGTGTACTTCACTAAACAGCTATAAACTAAAAGTTACAATATTATTTCTTTTTTAAGAGAGACTGTTACATGATTAAAGCTTTTCTTTACAGTTCATACTGTTTGGAAAATAAGATCTGACATATTAATGCCTGTACCAGAAGTCTAGCATTTAAAAAAGACCCAAATTCATGTGTCGATGCCAACATCATTGAGTAAGAACATAGTGCTTGCTTAAACTCTTAATAGGTCTCTTTCCATAGCAAGATAACTTGCAAAATGTTCTGCCAGTGACTCTAAGAGGTTTTTGTTCTGGGATCCTTCATCTGTTCTTTTCTGCTCTTTATGGGAGTCATTTGGTTTACTGTGCAGATGGAGAAAAATAAGATGGGTTTTCTTTTTGACACAGGACAGACCAGTATTGGGGTGTTTAAGAACATAACTGCTCAAGGGCAACCTCTCCTGCCTTCCTAGAAGTTGAGAACCTCTTGGAGCTGATGACAAACTCAATCTGTGATTTGGCCTGTCAGTGATAGTGTTGTGGTGCCTCCCTGCTCCTGTGGACCGTAGCAGCAGTCTTTGCCAGGGACTTCAGTGTAGCATAGGTGCCCTCTAGTGCTTCAGTGACCCGGTACTTGCCGAAAAATACCCTGAGCTTTGTGAGACTCCCCTTTCTCTGGAGCGCCATCCACCTGCATGCTAAGTGCATGCTTTTATCAAATACTAGTAATAAAATCACGCTCTGTATTTATGAACTAATGATCTCAAATTTATTATGGATGTTCCCTGTCTCTGGTGAGAAAATTAAAAAATGTAAGAACACCTGTGCAGGGCCTGACCTAAGGTTCATCTTGTCCCATGTCTGACAGCAACCTAGAGTGGGGATGATATCTTCCTTGCATATTCCCGTAATTTTCAGTGACTTGTAGCTCAGGGACTTCCAGAACCAGAGGTAGTATCTTTGTCTTTAACAACACTGGATGGACTTTTCTTCTGTGGATGTCGGTTGCCTTTTGAACCCACTGAGGTTAGTTATGTTGTAGCAAAGGAATTCAGCACCTTAATTGTGCGTTGCCTGTAGAAGTACCTTACTTGCTCTGGCAAACAAACCCTATGTGGTGAAACCAGCTGGAGGCAGGTTTATCTGGAGAAATTGAATGACTGATCCTCATTCATCCACTCTGTACCACTTAGCTTTACAGACCTTGCCTTCTTCCATGGCTTTTGGGCTGCAGAGTCCTACTCTGCCCAGTAGTATTAAGTACAGGACAACTTTGTGCATTTATCTTCTTTTCTGTGCGTTAAGTTCAGCTATCTGTGTTTGAGACAATGGATGAACAGACTGAAGTTGCACAGCAGTATTCAAGAAGCAGGTTAATTTGGAGTTTAAATGGTGTCATAAAAATGCTTCCCAGTCTGTATTCCTACAATATTTAGTTGTCTTTTTGGGACTGCTGATAGCCATTGGGCTGATGCCTTAAAAAGAACAAACTACTGCCATTTTTGTATCTCTGAGTATAATAATTCAGAACCCATTGCTGTCCTGGCTGCTGAAACTTCTCATCAGCAGACTTCCTTTCACCACTTTGTCAACCAGGCCATGCTGTGAGATACAGCAGTTCTTGTTTTCACAATTGCGGTTGACTCGGTGAGTTGGCAGTTTGCTGATGGTAAGACTAACCACCTTTCAGGATCACTTGTGCATTTTAAATAGCACAGATCAGAAGGCAGCCACATCGGAAGTCTGCAGGCTGTCAACCTTCCATGTCATGAACTGGTCATTAATCCTTACCAAATCCAAGGAGAGGCTGCCTGGTCACTCTGTTTTGCACAGATTGCAGCACAGGTTGCTAAGGTTGCCAATTCCTTTGTCATCAGACCTTTTTTTTTCCTAGCAAAGGCTGTTCTCATTATTTTGCTCAATTGTCCTAATTTTCTCATATCTCTATGTAATACGAGACAGAGGAGAATAACAAAACAATACCACTAGCATTCCCTTAGGGAATGCTTTGATGCTGTAACAAACAGCTTTGTAAAAAGTCAAAGTTGGCTAATTGAAATATCTATGTTCTCTAATTTAGTATTAAATGAGATTAAAAATTCTTCACTTTGGATGTGCAGAGGATCACAGGAGAGTTTGTAAGTGTTGGCAGGGCAAACATTGTGTTACTGCCCTGCTGGGCACACTAATTATCGAACCACTTCAATCTCCTACTGCAGTGAACCCCTATGAGTTTTGAACTGTTGAAGCTGTTCTTGAGTGTCTGAACATAAATGGGCTTATACTCAGTTCTGAGCTTCCCATTGTAGTGACATTGTGGTGTGGAGAATCAGATCTTTTAGCTGTCTAATCTGAGGTCTCACAGTTGAGAATGGGGCCTGTGCTTGTAGCAAAGCAGACTTCACCTTAACCAGATGTGCACTTTTTAACACCTGGTTTTGGCATGAAAAAAAAAAGACACTTCTATGAGTGTGTTTGAATATGGATATTAAGGAGACTTTGATACTACCAGGGATGTTTTCTCTTGTGTGGCATGCTGTACCCTGAAAGCTGTTTCATGAAGTTACCATTTGCTTTCTTATTGGTCTCTTATCCTTCTTTTTTCTCCTCCTTTAGTATTCCTTTCAGGAGGAAGTCCAGAAGAAACCACTGCCCAGTGCTGCCTCCCAGTGTTGTAAGTTAGACTTCACTTCTCAATATTTTTTCTTTCAGTGTACTTTATTTCCTTCTCTGGTTAGTTATCAAATGATGGCACATCTGAACAATAATTTCTTGTTAGAAATACTAAAATCTCTGTGAAGTCAGTAACTTTTGTCTGTTATGAAAAACTATGCCCCTCAAAATGTTGGTCTAAGCTTCTGATGCTAGAAAGTGAAATCCGGCATTGAGTCTTTAACCTGTTTGTATCCTCCTGTGCGATAGGAACACAAAATGTGTTCAAAGTCACCTAGATAGTCATACCCTTGTAAGATTGATGCAAGTAAGAAAATGCTGAGTTTTATCATACACCTATGTCAGGCTATGTTCTCTTTAAACATCATTTATAGAATATATATATTCATATATATGTATTGAATATATATTTCATTTATAATGAAATTTGAGGAGGAGGAGAATAGATGGAGACAGGTACTTCTGGCAGCCTTTTAAAATGCCTAATTTCTTTGATATTCCTCTTCAGTGCTGTGTTGATGGATGAAAAATATTTTTACTAATTTCTGCTTATCTCATCTTGCATTTTTTTATGCTTCTGAAAACATGGATGGGAAAGTAACCTAGGACATACTGTATCTGATGGTCTGCAAAATTAGATTTCTGAAACACTGCTTTTAACGTGCGATAGATGAAAGCTCAGTGATGTCTCTTATGAATGTCTTACATACTTTTGGCAACAGCATTAATAAAATTCAAGTCTCATAATTTAAACAAATCTTTTATCCTCTACTTTAAATCTTATAAGATGTGCATATTACACTTTGCAGGCTGTTTATCCATTAGGCTGATTACAGGTTCTCTACAAAACTGTTAACATTGGGAAATGTTAATTACTGTTTACCTTTTTTGAGTAGAATTAATTTATGTGTATATTGTTGTTATGTTATCTTAAAACTACCTTCAACAAAACATGGACATTAACCAATTGCCTAGGAAATCTGAATGTGTTGTGTGGCTGGAATGTGTACAAAGCTATATAAAAGTATTCCAGCAGTGGTACCCTAGGTAACACCAGATGTGTCCTCCCTTTTTTTTTTAAAAGGAGTGTATGTAAAGAATAAGGTGCTTTTTTTTTGTTGTTTGTTTTTAAATACTCAGAAGGGTACAATTGATTTGTAAAGCTTACAAATAAGAAATGTTGGAGAAATGAATATTTGACTAAATCATACTAGCATAGTATGCAGAACCTCTAATGTCAAAAGATCAAAGAAAACCAGTCTGATATGAAGTGTCCAAGAAATGACCATGTTATTTGCTGAAATTACTTTCTTGGCTAAGTGCCTGGGACTTTGCTTTTGTTTGAGAGAGGATGGTTTGATTGACTCTTCTAAGTGTTGGGATGTGTGGGTAAATTGGGAGGCTTCTGTGTAGGGAAAGTAGCTGCACCTGTTCCCACAGAATGGTGCTTTTGCATCCTCAAGCTCTTGTAGCCAGTTTCTTCCCTGGAGGACCAACTCAGGTCTTGCAAATGGACGTAGCAGAGTAGAACTGCAGCTACCCTTTTTGTGTTGCCTGTTCGTAGCCTGCATCTTGCTAGAACGTGACCTTTTGCAATAATTAATTGAAGGCCCCTCATTTGAATAGTTAATATCACATAAGAATTAATTTAATCATCCATGGGATTAAAACACTCATTAGAATTGATGTTAAATATTTCATAGCAGTACGTGACTAATGTATTTAAGAATTTTCTAGTAATTCAATAAAGCTTGCGGCACTGTGTGTACTTTTGCTTACCTACTGCCTGCAAGTATCCAACATCTATGAATACCTAATTATTTACATGGACAAATATAAAATAGACATTTAATTTAGAAGTACTTTTTTTAAAAATGAACTCTGCCTGCGTCAGTCTGCCCATAAGAATTGTAAGCTTGCCTGAATGTAGGATAGTCCTTTGGAATGTGAGAATTCAACCCAGAAGATGCATTGATTGTGTCTCTATTGAAAGCTGACCTGACCTTTGCATATGACACAGGAGCTCAGCCTCCTTTTACATAGGAGCAGGGTGGGTGCCCTTGCCTAAACTAAAATGTGTTGAGTACAGAGTGTTCTTGCTCACCATATGGATAAATAATTGATAGGTATATTTTTAGATATAAAAAAAATATCCTCAAGGATATTTGTAAGACTCATCCAATTTTCCATCACGATATGCTAGATGAGTTGTGATCGCCGCTGGGAGCAGGACACAATCAGCTGGACAACAGATTAGGTATTTAGAAGGAGCAAAGAACCTCCTGAGTGTGAGTAGATTTTGCCCCATGAAAATATCTTCCCAAATCCTAAAAAATACGAAGTTATGTTAAAACCTGATGCAGCAAAACACTCTGTATAGCTTGCATGTCAAGAAATAACTGTATAACTGCACATGCCACTGGTGTCCTGCTTAACCCTCTTGCATTTCTCAGAAGACTCTTCTGGCTTCTTTTTCTAGCTAGGGAAAATCCTACTCCAGCAGGCAGGATCAGGTTCATTAAATGGAGAAATAGATGTCCTTACATGTTAAAGCTAGTTTATATTTCTGCCCTGTTCTGCTTCTGTGTTTTTCATACACGTCTGTTCCCTTTCCCAAACCACCTCTTCTTACGTTTATTTCCCCATCTCCTGCCTGGGTGCAGCTTGTTCTGTTATCTCCCCTGTGGAGGAAGGGGGAGAAGGATGGAGCGGGGTGTGAGAGAAGAAAGCTGGGCCGTGTCTGAAAGCCAACATCTGATCTGTGAGGGTGGGTTTTCATCTCTAAACATGCGTGGGCTGCTCCCTTGGCATGGTGCCATGGGAAATCTCAGCCCAGATGAGGTGCTCTAAATTTTCCATGGATTATGGAGCTTTAAGGCCCACTTTCACAGTCTCAAATGCTGCTTTGTTCTTACAAGAATCTGACCCATGACTTCTGAGGTAATGTGGAATTCAGGCTTCCTACCTATTCTTAAATGAAGCAAGTGGGTCTGTTCTTGTATGTGCAGTCTCTTCTAAGACCTACTGATTTTGGCACTTCCTGCTACTTCCTTCGTCATACTTGTTTTTACCTCCCAACTTCTTGCTTCCCTATATATTTCTCCTGCCCCCAAAAGATCACATGCTTCCAATTAATTTAACTTTCAGTGATCCCAGGCAAAAAGCAAAGCACTATAGTGCCCATGGATCCAATTTTGTTTGCATTTCTATTAAATGTAATCGTAGTTACTGATTTCCTGGTACCTCATTGTTGGATAACTGCACCATCCTCATTGGCTTTTACCCACAACCTGAAACTGGATGTAAATTAAAAAGAAAGCAAGCTTGGATTGTCTGGAAATTCACTGTAAATGAAGCAGATTGAAAAACTGTTATTTGATTACTTTGGCATTCATTGAGTCAATAAGCTCTAAGTTATTTATTGTGGTAGGTATAGATTTATTTTCCTTGTATGTTCAAGATCATTTCTGGCAACATAAAAGTCCATAAGTGAGTCACTCTGTCAGTATTTTAAACGCAGCTCCGACTTGGAAAGGCACCATGCAAACTGAAATGAGAAGGGTATTCTGTATCTTTGTGGAAAAGATTTGGCAATCTTAGTATCAGCCACTGTAAATACTGCCCTATACCTTTTGTCAGGTAGTTTACAAATCTGGAAGATAGCAGGTTTTTTCAGTATAATTCTCAGAAAAGATAACCTAGGTGCTATTGAATCAACCAGTTATGTCTCTCCTCTTGTCTTTGATAATGTTTCTGAGAAGGTTTTATCCTCCCTTCTCTGCATGTATTTTTTTCTTCCACTTCCTTGAGTCTGTGGTGTTGCTCTTGTCACAGTAAGACCCTGATCGACCACAGCACACCATAGTTCTATCTTGTATGTCTTTTGCTCTGTAAAGTCCCTGTCTACCAGGGCTGTGGTGTTGTGGTGGTGTGGTTTTTTTTGTTTATTGTGGGTTTTGTTGGGTTTCTTTCTTTTTTTTCAGAAGAAGGTAAATTTGTTGCTTGGCTCTGGATTGTGAGTTAGTGCAACAAGGAAAGAAATAACTTTTCCAGTACACTGTTATACCAGCAAAAAGAACCAAAGCTACCCTGTACTTGGTCTGCCAGCAGGTTGGAGAGAAAGAAGCAATGCAACATCTCCTTCAGGAGAATAGGAAAGAACCCTAAATGCTATCTGGAGTGTGTGTGCACATGCGTGCAGGAAAAAAATGCTACAACTTTGTTGTAGATACATAAGCAGCCTCTTAACTACTTAAAAGCTGGCAAAATGTTTTATACACATTATAGGAATGAGTGTCAGTTGATGGCAAATCAATTTGTTGTATTCACCCTTCTTTCCCAGTAATATTTGAAGAAATCTTATTTCTGCAAAATGCGTAAGGCAAACTTCTGTTAGTATTTACAAATTCACTACTATTTTAAAAGTACCAAAAGCTGACTTTGAGAGGCTTCATTCCTGATGCCCATTAGTTCTCTTTTTATGAACTCAAATTCGACTGATGCATCAGGGAGGCTTGTGCCTTCCTTTGCATAGACTGAGTCTGCTGAGGTTATGGTGCTCTCCATGGCACTGATGAGGAGCTTTGTCTGCTAAAAAGCTGGATGACTGCCTTCCCTGTCCCTGACTCCTCAGCAAGCTCTGATAACATCCACACTGATTCTGTGTTTAGGGCGCTGCACTGTGGATACTAGCATCTTTATGCTGCCATTAATGTGCCCTTGGGTTGGAGCTATCAAACCCTGCTGCTAAGGTTTCTGCAGCACAGATGGTATGGTTCTAGCAGAAGCAGTGGCACTGAGTGCACAGGTCTGGGCAGGCTGTGGGTCCAAGGCAGCTGGGTAAAACTCTTATTTAAAGAGCTTGGTTGGCAGAATATGCACTGCAGCCTGTTTTCATGGAACGAAGTTATAGCCATCCACAGTTACATGTGCACTTGTTTGAGCATGCCATCTTGTGCTGTTGTTGAATCCTGTGATTTATTCTAGTCAAAGATGATGTTGGCTGCCATCCACCAGTGTTGAACTGGGTGAACTGACCCTATGGCAGCACCTGTGCTGAAATGACATCCAGTTAAGAAATTTTTTTTTTCCTCTTTGCTAACATTATATAAAAACATGATCTGCTGTATCAGACTCCCAAGGCTAGGAAGCATCAAAATGTTTTGAGCATGCCACAACTTGACTGTCTTAGTTGTTCATAGAGATGTGTGATCCGTAATAGTGTGGTGGCAGGCAGCATAGTGGGCTGTGATTGCTGGGAGGTGATACTGCCCTCCTTGTTGTAGACATGTATGCTATACATCCAGATTCTTGCTGGGTTTTTTTTCTGGTTACCAGCCTACTTCTGCACTAAGAAACAACAGAGGTCAGCAGCTACCTACGGCACCTCTAGACCAGGCCAGTTTGGGAAAAATAAGGAAGATGCCAATGATTATTTTACCCTTCTCAAGGGTAGGTGACACTAAAGATACTGCTGCAGTCATTGAAAAGCTGTGCTCTAGTAAGAGTAAAACTACTGGCCACAGTGCAAATAGTAAGCCTTGCAACTGTCCTCAAAAAATGTTCAGTGTAAGTGTAATTCAAAACAGGACACATGAATGACTTTTTTTTTTAATTAAACTAGGCAGAGGAAAAATTACTCTTGTCTGTACAAGTGAAACCATTGTATGAGCTGTTTTCTGGTAGTTTGCTGATGGGCGGGGAAAGCAAGTTTCTTGGCCTCTCTGCTTCTGGGTGACTGGCAGCTCCTGTTCCTTTTTGTTTAGGATAAATCCCATCTAGCAGACTTGTTTGCTTGTGGCTTTGAGGTACTCACTGCCTGGGCTGGCTGAAGGCATGATAGGTGTACTCAAAGATCTTACTCTAAAATGTCTGCCTGCATTTTTAGGATAAAGCTGCTACTTCAGGACTGGATATGCCTAAGGAAAAGTACTCAGCAAATGGAAGTTAAAAATAAAAATACTGGCTATATTAGAAGATATACAGTTACAAATTTTGACTTACTGCTGAACTCTAGAGGACAGCAGATCTGTGGTTTTGCTGCGGATCCTCTAAATGTACTTTATTAGTTGTTTTCCTAGAGTACATGCTGTATTCTGAAAGGTGTTGACAAGGAAATAAAACTTTGACTTTCAAATAAGCCCCAAACCTAAAGCTCTTCCTGAAATGCTGAACACTGGTAATACTGATATGTGTCTCTAAGCAGTGATCAAAAAACATAAATGCTCAGTTAATCGCTGTAGGTTTCATAATTTGTTTAGTGTTCTTCATGAGTGCTTCTTTATTTTTTCTGGTGGGGATTTTTTTTAAGGACTCTGAAACTTTATTAGTCATCCTTTAATGTCATAACAAGAACAGAAAATTAATACGAATTTTGTTACCACAGTGGAATATAACCTTTTTAAAAATTAAGTTAAGGATTTTAAACTGGTAGAAAAATTATTGCTCAACTTTATACACAAGCCATAAATATGTGTCCTTGAGCAACGAGGCTTGTACTGAAAATCAGAAGAAAAAAAGGCAACAATTCTTTTCTCTCAGCTGCTGTAAAGCATTATATTCCTCTTTGCTGTTATGCATGTTTGTAATGTTAGGTGATCCACTATAGTCCAAAATTGTATCTCATGAGGAGTATATAAAACTTTTGTTGGTTCTTGTGTTTACATCTCTTAGTCAAATAGTCTGTGTGACTCTGTAGCCCAAAAATTTGGAAGATGAGACAGCTGTGCTAGGCATTAGTGCTGCGACAGAAATGTTACAGTTTTTCCATTGTAGGTAAAATTGTCACTCTCCCCGATACTTTTTACTATGGTTATTAATGAGTTGCACCAGCTTGTAATAATTTAGTGGATACTTTTGAGGATCTGATGGTGATCCAAGCCCTGCTTAAATTCTCTTCTCTCAATCTGATTTTGTTTAGCCAAAGTGGCCAGAAGTGCCATTTCATTTAGTGAAATAAAACACTCCAAACTTTTGGCATAAGCTGAATGCTAAACTAGACTAAAATGTGGTGAAAAAGAGGGAGTAGTGAGCAAGGAGAGTACTCTAGTGCCTGTCCTTGTCTCTGTCAGCTCCTTCTAGCTTGTGTCCTTCCTGTGCTCTCTGATCTCCTTTTGAGCAGAGGTCTTAGCCCTCATCTGTGGTGTTCCAAAACTGAACTCGAAATGGTGGTACTTGTTATGAAACCCTCTTGGTCATCCTGCTTACTGAAAACGTGACTTTATTCTAAAAAGCTCTCCAATGTTTATTTTGTATTTCAGAAGCTTATTCCGCTAAAATACCTACCACGTTTAATTTTGGGAAGTACACTGAATATTGGAAGAATGTATATTTTTATGGAATGTGAGATCTGTGTGCACTGTGTTGAGGGTCTTAGGGGAGAAGGAAATTTATTAAACCTAGAAGAACTGACCAGGACCTTGCCAGATCTATTTGTATTCTATAAACAGTACTTTATCAGCACCAAATATAGTGTAATTTCCTGACCTCAGTTTACTTTTATAAACCTGTTTAGATGCTCTCTGCCTTCAGTTCACATGGGATGTAACAGGAGTATTAAATAATTTATCAGCATAATTGTAAGGAGTGGACAGCAGTAAACAATAACATTCTGATGGGGATAGTAGGTCCTAGCCACTCTGAGACTTGTAAACAGAAATGAAACAAAATGGCACGCAGGCAATCAAATTAGCGTGCATTAAAAACTTGGAATATTCTGCTTTTCTTCAGTGTCCCTACTGATCCATGCTTGACAGTGTGAAGTGGGGAGGAGGAGTTCCTCCTTGAATAGTTGCATAATTGAGACACAGAACGAGCATATGTTATGTTCAGCTGACTGTGGGAACTTAGTTGTGCTTTATAAAATGTGTTAACGACAAGAATGTTGTAGCTTCCAAGGCACCAGTCTGCTGGCATTGCTTATTCCTTAATTGGAGGTTTATATAAAACCTCATTTTTTGAGTACTGAAACTTATGAATACAAAATAATGTGATAACCAAGACACACACTGTTGGTATTTAAGAGCACAGAGAGTAACTAGTCTGACTTGTCTGTATCATCTGTTCCAGTGTTAATATATGTTGTTGTTGTATGTTTTTAGAATTACAGCTTTCCACTTTTGTATCTCTCTGGACTTCTTGGTGTTTTCAATTCAAGTTTGTACAGGCTTAGACTTATTCCCAAAGGTGATCTGGAAGGGATTTTTTCTTAACAAATTGAGGTTATGCATATTATTTTTATGAAGCAGGAAAACAACTTGAAAAGGCTAAAAAGAAATTCTGTTTTCATTAACCTTCAAAATATGAAGACTGTCAGCCCAGGTCTTCTGTGATTATGCTGAAGGACTGAGATATATACTGTTAGCTCCTGAATCTTAAATGAAGCAGCATATGTGTTGAATCTTTAATAAATTCATCTTTTATCCAAAATGTTAGATGCTGAAGTGAAGTGGGTGTTAGTAAAAACAAACAAAAGCGGAGTTTTGAGATTCTGGCTGAAAATCCCTTGCTCTCTGTTATGGCAGCTCTTTCTGTTTGCTCCTGTGGCATTGCCTGCCCAGTTAGTCTCTAGTTGTAGCGTTGCCCCGGTTAGCCAAGACCCAACTTCTCAGTGTGAGAAAACTTGCAGGGTAAGGAGCTGGTGTCTAAAGGCAGCTGCTCTTCTCTCCACTCTGCCCTGCTTGGCATCGACTGCTGTTTGTCTTGGGAATGGAAATAGTCTCTAATCTGCTTTTGAAAGCTTGTGGAGTTTTCATGCTGTTCATAAGGAACTTGGTAGCAGTAAGGTAGACAGGTAAGTAGCTGGCTCAGGGATATCACTGTCAGTTTGAGGACTCTTGTCTATGGGAGGTGTGTCTATGGTATTTCTCCTCCAAGGGCAGACCTTGGATCTGCAGGGCTTGCTTTTAGCACTTGTTGGTTTTCTCCTTGTCACAGTTTGAAATTTTGAGTGGTGTGCCAACCATTGGACCATTTGCTGTCAAGGAAACAAGGGCTAGGAACAGTCTGAGCTGGTTTCAGGGGTCAGGCTTGCTGTTTTCCCTTAAAGAGCCATTCATTTCCTCTGTGCAGATTACAGTGGTTTGTGGAGGGGCTGTCAGTCTGGGAGTTTTATCTTTGGGAAAGGGTAAGCTCCATTTCCTCTGTAGTTTTTCTGATCTGCATACTGGTTTTGGAAATTTATAATATCTTCTGTTATTTCTTCCCCAGTTGCTTTGGGATGTTACATGTGCATTCATTTGTGAATAATGACATGGATTTAACTAGCAGGTAGTCTGAGTGCAATAATGTTGTGCCACCGCAGAGTTTTTCTGGATCTCTAATAGTAATCCAGGCTGCAAATGCCTGAATGTTGGCTTTCTTTGGCGCTTGCTGTTTACCTGAGATAGGAACCTTTTGATGGAAGGAGGTACTGAGGTTGCTATCACGTGTGTTAGTGGCTTGAGATTTTCAGGAATGAGATACACGTAAAGTATTGTTTGAATCATACATTAATAGGAAATCGTCTTCTCTTTAACGTGAACTATTTATTACAGCAAATTAAATCTCTGTGCAGAGGTCTGTCAACTTCTTGCTCTTTTTCCCGAGCCCTCTGCCCACGTCCCTCACTGATGCTCCTCTTCCTGCCTCTTGTTTTCCATACCCTTCTCCTGGTTGTCTCCCCTTCTCCTCTTGCTTTCCCGCATGTGTTTTACTTCTCTTTTCTTTGCTAGCTTGCTTGTGTGTTCCTCCTTCTCCTCTCCTTTTCCCCTGAAAAACATTCAGGCCTCTGTCAGAGCTGATCATAAGGCAATCTGTGGATTTTTATTGTTGTAAAACCAAGCCTGAGATGATAGCCCTGTGGTGAGGATCATGTAAACACTGGCTGGTGGATCCTGGCAGGCTTCTGATCAGTCTGGGTACATCTTTATCTTGCCAGTGTGGCTGGCTCAGATGCATTGTCCAAGTGATGGCTTGTCACACTTGCTGCTGTGGACCAGAGAAGCAGCATTTGTCATGTCTCAGACAGTAGTCTGCTGGTGCTTGACCCTATGAACCTCAGTTTTTCTCGCTTGTTAAGTTATGTAAACAAGAAAAAAGTTTTTGTTTGTTATTCCTGTAGGCAGGAGAGGAATAACCCTTGGAATACTCTATGGAAACTGCACATATTCAGTATTATACCAGTTTAGTATGCAGTTCTTTCTAAATCAAACCGGTAAAAAATATCATTGAATTTATTCTGTGCACATATTTGGCCAAAGCTGCTTCATTTAATGACCAAAGCAAAGAGACGTGTTACTTTTTTTCACCTCTAAGTACTCCTGTAGGACTCCGAAGGGAATGACCTACCTTTGAAGCTCTACTAGATAATAGAAGAGCCACTTAAATTTGAGCTATGGCTGTGCCTGTGCAAAGCACCACTTGTGTGTGCGAGAGCCTCGAGTCCAGGGACCCTGAAGTACTGAGGTGTGTCTCAGGAACTGCATTGCTTTGTGCACCTTTTATGTCTGAGAAGAAAGGAGCAACCTGTTTGTAGCTCTGATGCACCATTATTTCCCAGACGGGATTAAACCCTGATTTGCTTTTTTCTTTTTTTCCTTGGGGTTGTTCACGTATGTGCCTTTTTTTTTTTCCTGCCCACCTTTTCTTCCCCCATAGAATTGAAATACATGTTGTACATGTGTGTAGGGACTAAACCCTTGGGAAGCCAAGTTACTCACCAGGACCTTGCTTATTTACTAGTCTGGTGGTGATTTTTTTAGGGCAAAGATATATTAATTTTTTTTAGAATTGTTTTTTGCAATTTTAGCTAAAAGCAAGAACTAATCCATTCTAACTCTGAGACTCTTGTTAATGAGGGCAGGGGGAGGGATTTGTTGAATCCTCTGAGCTATCTCCTCCTGGAAATGTGTGCTGGTACCTAAGGATGAGGCTGGTAGCCAGGACAGAAAGCTCTTGCTTGTTCTCTGCCTGCATGTGAAGGATTTGTTTATTACCTGCTGTGCTTATGCATCAATGCTTCTGTAAACTGCACTTTTTTTAAGCGTTTTTTACACACCATCTTCTAGAAATGCTGGTTGTGAACATTTTCTTGGAGTTGCAAGTTGTGTTAATGCTTCCAAGGTGCTTTGAGGGTTGTATGTAGTAAGTTCTTGCCTCCATCATACTGAGTATGACTTTGGGGTGACAACATACATACTGATAAGTCATAACTTGGCTGTCTTACCAACTTGCAGTTTAGCTTTAGCATGAGTTTGTTGTCGTCTTTAATTTTAACATGGAGAGATTTGCCTACTGTTGTAGAATTAACTTGTGACTATTTGCATCCTTATGATGCTGAAAGACAGAGGGGGTTTTCTACCAGTGTGTATATCCAGCTAACAAAGTACTCTGCCCTTAACATTAGTTTACATGCACACAGAGTTTTTTGCACTGTTATTAACTGGTGTGGTGCTTTCACCACTGGGTTAACTTTGTTCTGAGAAGGGGGCGGAAGTGGAATCATGTAGCAGCTTTGGCCAGATTTTGGCCAGATACTGCTCTTAACTGGACTCTGGTTTCTGGGTCATTCTGTTTGTAATCCTGATAAGATGTGTACTGGGAAATACAGTGTTTAACTGCTCTTGCTAAGTACTGTTTTGATAAGTATTTTGTGTACTTCTGTTAATAAATGCATGATTGCTTAAGTATTCCTAGAGCTTGTAGTGATCTTAATCTTCAGAATGTCGTATAAACAAACTGGACAGTGAAGAATAAGCCCCAAAATATATGTACTGCTGTATTTATAACAAAAAAAACCCCTCTTACTTTTTCAAACTCACAATCTATAAGGCATTTTAAATACATGAAAAATATGCTTGTGGTTTGTTTTTCTAAGCTTTCTTTTTCCATTCCTATTCTTTGCTGCCATTTGTGTTACATGCAGGCAACTGGAGTTATTTCGGATGGGGAGAGCAGCTGAGTACGTAACAGTTTGATTTCTTGAAAGTTTTCTGATCCTATAATGATGCAGCATGCTCTAGTACAAGGAAAGTGGAAATATTCATGCATATAGAAAATCTGTTCCATTGTATTTTCTTTTACTTTCACTGAATCTTCATATTTGTGTGGATGGCTGTCCATTCGTTTTTTTCACTGTTTAGTTTAGGCCATGTTTTATGAGTTGCTTGTGCTTTTTACTGGAATTTGAGGATAAAAAGGAAGAATTGGACTATTCTTCTTTTCCCATAAAGATGACTCCGTTTTTAAGCTTGTACCCTTCTTTTGTGTTGGTCTTCATACCCATACAACCCCAAGTCAATGGTTGAAGTAACTGAAAAACTGGAGGGAATCTGCAGTGATTGTTTTACTAAGGTGCAAAGATATGCTAGAAGTGATCACAGGCGTTCCAAATACTACATATAGGAGCAAATCTGAAAGCAGAAATGGCTGGTGGACGCAAGTGTGACAGAAGGGCTGTAGGTATTGTACCATATTCAAGCTCAGTGAGACAGTATCACGGCAAAAGTGGTAGGGTTTTGCTTTAGCTAGTGCTTAGCAGCCTTGGAAAGCTTAAACTCAGATACTGCAGCTGTCTGTGATATGTAGAGCTGAAGCCCACACCTGAAGACTGGTGTATGAACTCTTGCAGAGGCCACACAGCTCGATGTTTTTGTTAATTTTTCCAGAAAATGTGTGTTTTCACTTTCTGGAAGTCTCACAAGTTCCAACAGGCAAGGTTTCTGCTTAAGCTACAGGGCATGGCTTCTGCTGCCTGTAGGACCTGCAAAGATTGATCCATCGATCTTAAAATGAATGTATCTGTTCATTGTGTCAAAAAAGAGCGAGGGTGTTGCTGAGGGGGGCACGTGAAGAAAGGTGACCATGACCACTGCCAGCAGGGAGGAGATTTCTGCCTAATGCTTTTCCATTTTTGACATAGTGGAATTTGGAGAGGACTGTCTTACTGCAGCCAAGTAACTGAAGTCTCATGTCCAGCTAATGTTGCAGTGTATTTCACAGATGGACCTGTTCTTCAATTTAGAAGTCTTCCACCAGTGACTTTTCAGTTTCTCCTTCCACAACATGTTTTGTCCTCCTCCTTCTCCTGTCCTTGATCAGACCATAAGTTCTTGGGCATCAACAGTGTTGACCAACCTCCTCCCACTGTCAGTGTTGGATGTCTCAATTGTTTGGGGCTGTTCTGAGAGGTGTGATAGGATAACTGAGAGCTAAATAAACTTTTGTATACTACTAAAATGAAGATTAGTGTCCTAAATAGCTTTCTTTTGTTCCCCAGTCTAGTGTGTTTGGGAGGGAAATGAGATGCTTAGGCATTGGTCAGTCAGATTTAGGAGGGCTGTGCAGAGGGTGTTTCTGTTGTTTATCTGGAGTGTTGGTGTATGGTGTTTTTGCTTTAAAAGGTGTTTGTATTCATGGAGCTCCCTCCCTCCCTCTACTTCATCCTTCCCGTGCCATCCTCTTTGAAATCATGTTAGCATCTTTATAGGCAAGTGTCGGCCAGTGTTTCCAAGTGATCTCCTTCAGCTTGATGATGTAATGAAAAGTATACTTCTAATTGTAAACTTACAATAGCAACTGAGAAGGAAGCAGCAGAAACAGCATTGTTGGTAGCTGGAAGACGTTTTCCTGGAGAGAGCTTCTTGCAAGAGGAGTGCTGCAGCCCAGAGCCTTGCTAGTTGGGCAGAAGCCGCTTTAGAAAAGGGACATCTTGTGCTGCTGACCTGGTTTCCCTTTTAGGAAAGGGAAAGATGTAAAGAAGCGGGGTAGATGTTCAGGGCAGTCTTTGCACTCCAGACTGTTGGTCCAGTTCTTGGCTGTTGAGTGTTTTCAGCAGCAGAAAGTATTTTCAAGTGGGAACGATGAGGTTATGCAAGCTCTTAAACTGAAGACTGAATATTCCTAATTTGCTGTCTTAAAATTATGTGAATTTCTAATGTATTTTTAAGTGGTGAGGGCAATAGGATGGACTCATGACCTGCAAAGTTGGACTTAAATAATTACTCAAAACCTAGGAGTTTTTAGCGTGAAGAGCTATAGAAGAGCCTCAAATATATGCCCTTGTATCCTTTTGAGATTTTTTTCCTCCTTGTTACTTCAGTAGTCCTCTTTAAACTAGTGTGCATTTTGATTATAAGATTTCAGAAAGTGTACAGGATTATCAGAAGTGACCGGCGGTTCGGTAGATGATGGAGTATTGGGGTCTGAGACTTAAGGAAAGTTGGCAGCTATTATGAAAAGCAATTTAAATGGATGAAGGGTGGGAAAGGTGAGTTGCAAGGACCCTGGTGTGGAGCTGGGACATCTCTTCTGAACTTGGACTGGAAGTCATTCCTTCAATTAGTACATTTTCTTCTCTTCTACCATTATGAAAATAGACAAAACCTGTGAAAGCTCGGTGGTTTATTTTGGAGAAGTACTGAGGATTTTGGGATACAGAACCTTAATGAACCTTCTTCACAAGTGCTTGAGTGTGCTTCACTTTCTGCTTTTGTCCAAGTTTTTGCTTGTTTGTGGAGGATAACTCAGCTTAGGGACTGGACCCCAGCTCTCAGTGGCTGATGAGACATCATTGCTAGAAAAGCAGGAGGCAATTTCAACTAAATGCAGCCTTTTGCGAGGAGCTCCTGCTGTGCATTGAGACCTCAAAACAACAAAAACACTTCTGAAAGTGCATTCATCCAGCCACCTGTAATAATTTTGCTATTAGCTTTCCTTCCTGTCCTGAAGCTTGATGTAAAGAAAGTTGCCAGAGGTTAAATGCGACTAGTAGATCCGGCATGACAGGACTGTGCAAAGTGGTTTTGATCAAGGTCAGTATATTAAGAACTAAATGTATTCTGCTCTGCAGCAGTGGTGTAATAACTGCTGGAAGCAGGAGTGGGGAGGAATAACAGGGTTTCCAGGAGGTGGTTTGTTTCAGAGGAGCTATCTTGCTTCTTGATTTTCCCCACTCTTTGTAAAATCCTACCCTGTGATGTGACTGTCCAATGGGTTTTCTTCTTATGCTGCCTATATGCATGAATATTCAATATTAAACATGAACAGCATGCTTCTGCCCTGCCCCTTCAGCCTTGCTCCCTACTTTCTACACAGTGGGTCCAGCAACAAAGAAACAGTTTTCATCTCTGGAGAACTCTTTGGTACATGTGAAATTTCTCAAACTGGGATAAAAAAATTACTGACTTTTTATGCTTATTGTTATGTATCTTGTTATTAATTAACTGATCTTCAGAGACTAAGCTACAACTTTCCTTATGGAAGACTTGGTGTGTCATCTGTTTGAAGAAGATAGTGCTTGAATTTATCACACAATGTGTGTTGTGAGGGATATTTTGCTGAAACATGGGCTGTAATGCCTGACCCCTCCCTTTGAAGGGATGCTGCATCCCCAAAGCTGCTTCTGCAAGTTCTTGTCAGTCTCTTGCTTTAATAAAATTTCAGTGTCAAGTATGTGGATGAATGGGATCATCACCATGTGCAGGCATTTCACAGTATACTGTCTTGCAAAGGAAATGTGTGCTATAAGCCACACATGGGCCAGGTTTTGGTGCTTTTAATCAGGCTGAGCATTGTCGTCATTTGTGAACACTTCTGTTTAAGGAAGTGAGATTGCTTATAAGGTAGGTGCAATTCAGTATCAATAAGAGTTTCTGGAGTTGGCACTTATTTATGAGTCAGTTGAGGATTTCTGCCTGATATTAGCACCTATGGATGCTGTAGGTGCATGGTGCAAACATCAGAGAAACAATGTGTTCCTGCCTCATCGATGTTTGTGGTAGCCGGACCCTTGCATCCTCTAACCCTGTCATTGGGGAGGCATTCTCTGTCATGACCTCAAAGAGACTTCCTCATGCTAAACACAAATAAGAACTGGGAGAAACTCTGATGCCACTTTTTATAAACAATTATGCAGTACATGTTTGATTAACATTTCGCTAATCAGCTATCTTTAGATGTTGCTTAGAGATACCGTGGTTCATATGGGAAGTCTTCATTTGATAGTGCAGAGGTGAGATGTGATGACTGGTTAACAAGTCCAGATACTGCTTCTGCAACAGTCCGATTGGGGAATCTGGAAATTTCTGAGTGCATTGGTGTGGCAGAGTTGCTGGCCTGGAGAAGCTGTGTCCTGCTTCCTGCTGTCTGATAACCATAATTGTGTAAGTCTTTGTGTGTCCTGATGTTAAGTTTAGCTCAGTATTAGTGAGTTCCTGGGTTCACTATTGTTTTGACCTAGATAATTGTACTACTGATTTGTATTTGTTATTATACTGTTGTGGTGAGATGAATTGTTTATCCTTAAAGCTGTTGGACTGGTGTCTTTTACCAGATCCCAAACCTGTAACTGAGTTGGGCTGCCGTAAGCCCCTGCAAGTTCTTACAGTGGTTATGCAGCCACAGCTGGGAGAACTTTGCATCACACCAGAGTTATTTAGGCTTTACCTTAAATGAGAGTTACATCTGATGGGAAGAAGAATTTCGCTGAGCAGCAAAGTGAGGCATTAGACAGCTCTTTGAAACAGTGTTTCTGTCCCAATAAAAGTAATTATTGTGCATTAGATGGTAATGGCTCAAGTGTTCTGCAATGACACTGCTCAGCTGAGTAATAGCTCGTTATCCGTCTGAGGATGGTGTGTGCCTTGTGATCTACAAATAGATCAGCCCTTGCTCCACAGACAGGAAATTTGGTGCTTCGCAGAGGGGTTTGGCACTTTGGCACGTTAAATCATTTTTGTGTAGCACATCTTGAGTGTTTCACCTAAGCACTGAACTGTAATAAAATTGATGGACATTGTGCTTTTAATAAAGCTGAATAAGTGGTGTATGATTGCTGTTTGTTTCTATTCAATTGACTAGAGATTGACAAGAACTATGCAGCATTTAAACTACTAAAAAGCAGGAGGCTTAACTACATTTTTGGTGTGGACAATCAAATTGAATTGATTGTACTTAAGAGAGTAGAGCCCGGCTCTTTCAAGTGGTTTGTATTTTGCAGACGTGTTTTCTGCTTGGGGTTGTTTTCCACTCTTACATCCACTTTAGGGAACTGATATAAACTTACTCAGTTGGGAAGGAACTGAAAAGATCATTAAGAACAAACTTTACGTTGGATTAAAAAAATGGAAATTGAATTGGAGGTGGGGGAAGTGCCAGTGGAAGAAAAAGGTGTTCCCTGATGCTGCATTCCATCTCCTTGGAATTTCAGCAATTAAATTCAGGGTTTATTTAAGGGTCTGACATGAAAACAGCACTTTCACTTTATTGTTCAGCCTCATGGTGAATGGCTGTGTAGGGCAGATACCATTGAATAACTTACCAGAGGGGACTTTAATTTGATTGTCCTTTTTAGGCAGGTTTTTGGTGGCAGAGAGAGTGAATAATGGCTTATCCTTATTTACCTTTGTTTCAAGCATGTTAATGGTGCACTCCACTGCTGCACAGCGTATTTCACTTTAAGCTTGCAAAAATAAGGTTGCATTCTGCACAGCCAAACACAGCAGTACATCAATATTGTATTTTTGATACCTTTCGTTACTATAACTCTGTGTTGCCTTTTTCTGAAGGGTTAGCGAGGAGAAGTGTTTCTGCAGGGAGAGGGACTCATTGGAAAGGAGCTTTTTCCTTTGTGAAGGCTATAATTAGTGTTGACTACTAAACTTAAGCTAATGTACCTGTGTGTTAAATGTAGCAATTTTCCCCTATAAGAAGCAGTGTAATTGTTTATAAGCAGAACTGCTCTCCCAGTTCTTCTGATTTTCCTACTGAATGTTTTTCATTAGTTTCTCTTAACTTAAACTAATGCTTTTACAAAAATAAAAAAAATCAGAACCCAAAAAATACTGGTTAAGGATGCTGAGAAGAGGAGATAGTATTACACCTTAAAGCCTGAAAAGTTTCCTGGAAAGAGCTCCTTTCCATAAAAGAAAGTTTATCTTTTGGGGTTTTTTCCCAACTTCTAAATGTTCATTTTGGCAGCAGCAAAGACCCTGAAATTTTGGGTGTTGGGGAGTTTTTTTGTTTGTTTTAAATAAGTGTCTTAATCTGCTTTCTAGGAATGACTAAAGAGAAATAAACTCCTTTAATAGGAAGTGGGAGATTATGGAGGCAATCGGAGGAATTCGAATATGCCTCCGATACTTGAGAGAACTGGAGGTTATAACTAGCTACCAGATGGAGATACACCCATAGCAGAGATAGCCTTTTTTGTCATTCTTTAAAAATGAAATGTGCTTCACTGTCCCAGCAAGGCAACTTGAGAGCTGTGCCCTTAACTGCTTTTGTTTCTTAGCCTTTGAAGATGCTGACAGTGCTGTGGATGATCGAGACAGTGACTATCGAAGTGAGACAAGTAACAGCATTCCTCCTCCGTACCACACGACAGCACAGCCCAATGCCTCTGTGCACCAGTTCACCGTACCGTCACGCCTGCAGCAGCAAGGGGTTTTGCGGGAATCCTGTGCTGACTCCCTACAAAATTATGATCTGGATTTTCGGGAGCATGTGGCCATCAGGTGGGTGCTCTCTTCTGGGCAGCATTTCTTTTCCCATTGACTTTCCATAGCAGACCCTGAAGGTGCCGTGGTAGCAGAGGAGGGCAGCTCAGGGCCTCTGAAAAGCTTCTGACAGGGAGGTGTTACAAGTTTTGTTAACACTGGGACTCTGCTGTGAACCAGGAAAAAAACATAAGGCTATCTGTTACACTAGATCCAGCAGTTTAGTGAATTACTTTTTAAAGATATGCTCAACTCTGAGGTCATTTATTCTTGGTTCTACTTTCACCTTACCTTTTGAAGGCCAGAGCAATGGGTAATTGGTTGTTCTGGTACCATTGTGTGGGTGTGCCTCCCAAGCCACTGAAATGTAGTCTAGCAGAGTTATCCTATTAGGAGTTTCTCTGTTGGGGCAGATTTATTTTCTGTTTCAGATTAGCTCCTGTTCTTTTATTAGCCCTGACAAAATGGCATATTCAAGAAGAAAGTCTGTAACCAATTAGGGTTTTCTTCCTGTTATCATGTAGCACTGTTGAATAGTGTGCTTTCTCTTTTGGTTTCCTTTGAGCTGTATGATAGCTTACTTGCTCTAAATTACCTTTTTGACAATAAATCAGTAGTTTCACAACTGCTTTTATCTTTTTTTAAGTATTAAGCATTACAGCATTAACTTACCAGGATCAATGGATGTGAACTATAGCTGGCTGTGCTGGGAACTGTAGAGACTTTACAAAACCGCCGTTCCAAATAACGGATGAGTTAAGTGTAAGAGGGAAAGCAGAACAACTTGGACAGTGCTGGTCAGCTTGGTAAGAGTGGGTGTGTAGAACAGGCCATGCTGCTGCTTCTGCCTTCGGCATGGAAGGACGAGGCAGTTGCTTAAACTCTGTCACAGTTAGAGGTGCAGGGTTTTACATGTATTATAACCAATTTGTTCTACCTCATCCCCCTTGGTAAGAATGTTCTTGTTTCCTGAAGCCTGAACCTGAATGCAGTTGCCCTCGCTGAATTATGTCTGAGGATGAATTTTCCTCTTTTTGCCTTATTGTCTTTAATGGTAAAAGCTGAAGTTTAATGCTGACATTTAATGTTGTTACTGAGATTTCAAGCAGCAGAGGTTAATGTGCCAACAAAATGCACTTACTACAGTGTGACATGTCATTCTTAGTACTCTTTTCCTAGTCCATTAAATATCTTGTATAAGCAAGTTATTCCTGGAAGAGCCAAACTGAACAGTGATATTGGGCCCGCAGCTTGGGGAAGCCATTGGTGGCTGGGTGTTCTTGCAGTTATGTGACTTCTTGGGGTGGTGTTGACAATACAAATAATCTTTCAAGGCTCACCTTGCTTGGAGGTGGGGCTGTGAACTTTTAACTGTTATCTAATGGATAAATGTGTTTATAAGACCTTCCAAAGAAGCACTTCTGGTTTGAATTGTTCAAGAGTACCAAGATGGAATATGTATATTTTTTTCTGGTTTCCTGAAGGTATTGATATGAAAGGATCTGAACTGATAAAGTTTACTTAAAAACTAAGAGCTTTATAGTCTGCTCTTGTTTAAAATTACTTTCAGTCCTGGAAGGCAAGTCCTAGGTGGTGATTGATTCCCTTTGAGTGTTCCTGTTTCCCTGTGCATTTTCCACATGCCTAGCAAGATTTTTTGCTACGTATTTAACCTTAAAACTTAGAAAATGCAAATAAACTTTCCAAAGAAGTTACGTGGGATTCTTTTACTTACCAGAAAGGTATTTCTAATGAGAGCTGGCTGGGTAGATCTTAAATATTTTCAAAACTCAGTTGTAGCTGAGTATTGCAAAACCAAATTGTGTTTGACTTTTACTCCTAGCAGCTCTAAGTGCTATGGGCCAGGCAGCAACCTGATGAAATCAGTGTTTGTAGCAGACTGTGGTTGGTGATTGAGGAAGTGGCAACTTGTAGGAGGCTGCCTTGGGCAGACCCAGAGGAACGAGACAAGGTTCTACTAGAACCTGTCTTGAATGGGGCAAAAAGTTGTCTATGCCAAAGTGCTTCAATTGAAACTGTACTAACACCTGTCATTTTTTTTTTTTCTAACGACATTTGAGTTTGGCTGGAAAAGTTCTGATCCTCTATATCAGCTGTTACACGTGATTGTGTTCTTTTGATAGAAGGCCATGTATTTTATTCCCACCCTCTTCTAAGGATAACAAGTAATGTTCTTATTTGTCCTTGGAGTGTGTTTTGCTGCCAACAGCCAGTTTAACTTTGGAACAGCACGCATCTTCCCCTCAAAATTTTTTGAAGCACTAACTTTTCTTTCCAATGTTAATTTTCGTGTAACCATGTGTCCTCCATGTCTCCCTGCTCTTGCTCTATTTACTTCCAAGGCGATACGGTAGCATAGATTCCACTGTGAGTGGCCGAACTGACCTAGAGTCCACATCTGAGTCTAGTCAAATGACAAGCCGCCAGTGCTCGCTAGAGAGCAGGCGCTCTCTAGATCTGTCTGATAGGTGGGTTAACCTCTTTGCAGCCTGTGTGCCTGTCTCCTTGCTGTTGCTGCTGTGAAGTGGTCTTGTGGTACATTTCAGCTGATATTTGCTGTTTGCGTTGGCTCTGTTTCAGACCGTAGTTTAATGCTGGGCTGATGTCATCATCTTTTTCTCCTCTCAGGTGTTGGATTTGTCATTGCTTTATTTCTAGTAAAAGGAATGCTTTGTAGAATAGCAGGGGAAACATTTACGGGGGGGAGGCGCTCAATTAGAAAAAAAAGTAATTTCCTTTATGCCTAAATTAGTCAATTGTTGGTTCAACATTTACAGCTAATGGCTCTTCAGGCATTCATGTAGCTCACATTGGTTTCAGCTGAGATTTGGAAGGGCTTGATCCAGTAACTATGGTGGCCCTGGGAGTCTTTTAAATTTCATTAGCTTTTTAAAGAAAATTATTTCAATTACCAGCTTAAAATTGCAAGCAAGAAGTGTAGTAAGTGTTTTAAATTGTGCACAACAGGGATCATTTAAAGTAATGAGTATCTTTCCAATTAGCGTAAGTTAACTAATACTGGTGGAAATGAAGCACTAAACCAGCAGTAGTGAAAATGCAACGACCTATTTGTCTTTCAGGGCTATTCCATCAGTATCCTATATTGGGGTGCCCTCGGCAACTCTCCAGGTGAAGACTTGTATTAGCAGTATCCATACGATGTCTATGTGCCCTTTGCCCTTTCCCTTCTCTTGCCCTGCTCTTACGCGATCAGGACATGCATGCCCTCATGCTCCTTAGTTCTCAGCAATGAATAATGTGAGACAAAGCTGCAGTGCATCTTTCAGAAGAGCATTTTGATTATTTTTTTTTTCCATCTGCTTTCTACCTGCTTGTTTTTATGTATGCTGGCAGGAACTCTTCTTGTGAGATGTAGATAAAGAGGAAGCTTTCTTGCTACTAGCCTTTGGGTTGTTGAACAGTTGAGATAATCCTTCTGATCAAGGGCTAGGAATTAATCCCAAAATTCCAAGGGTCACTTGGGTTTCTAGGAAGCTTCAGATTGATAGCAAAACACTAGCTGCCTTAATCCATTCTCCCACAATGGACAAATATAGATTGCTGGATCTGTTTAGCTGCATTGTAAATGGGAAGTACAGATCCTAAAAAGCATCTGAGGCTTGCAATGGACAATATCCATTGCCAATGTTTTAGTTTGCCTTCTGATCCAGTAACAGCTCTGAAGATCTTGATTTTGTGTTGGTAGCAGTCCCCCCGAGGGTATTAGCTGCAGTGAGAGTTCTCCCAGCAAAGAGGAGTGGTGGCGTAGCTGGAATTCCTCGTGTTGCTGGTGTGCATGATTTGCTTTTTGTCCCCTGTCCTGACTTGCCTGGAGTCCACTGACTCCTGAGTCTTTGCATGCAGTCTCTGCTCTGTAGCCACCCTTGGGAGAAACAAAGTGCCTGTGTGCTTTATGAATACTGCTAAAACAAAGTCTGCAGCCTAAAGTGACCGAAATGCGTGCATAACATAGTGGAATGGTGTGTGTGGGCACTGTATCTCAAAGTAGTCCTGTTACTGTAATAACTGACTTTTTTCAGCATGCCTAAAAAAGTAACAGCAGAGTACTGGTACAGCCAAGGCTGTGTGCCCTCACTTGATCACAAAAAGCTGTTCTCCTTCAAACAGGCATTTCTAAATTTTGTGCAACTGTAACTGGTGGAATATCATAACCCATGCTGCTTTTTTTGACTATTTGATTGAAATGTAATGGTGGTAGATTGGCAGGTTTTCAGTTTTGTTATCTCTGGATGGTTCTGATTTTAATTTTCCTTTATTTAATGCATGTTTGTTCATTACTATTTTTTCTGTCCTTTCTAGAGCTCTTTTTAAAACTGTTATTTTCCTCTTCCTATTTTTTTTTCTGCCTCTTTTCCTTTTCCTCCCACCCCCTTTATTTCTCATCTTAGACAAGGATCTCTAGCTAGAAATGAAAAAGTCAGGATCATTCCATTTAACTCTGAAGATGGAGAAGAACAGGAGAGTAACTATGAAGAGCTAGGAAAACTGCTAATAGAGGAATTCCTAGAAAAGAGTCATAAAAATAGAAGTTGGCAGGAAACAAAGACAAAAAAGATGCAAACTCTCTCAAAAAGAGAAAATTTAATTCATTGTGAAAGATCAAGGTGCTGCCAAAATGTGTGTGTGGAGTCAGGGTCTGTAGATGTCCCTAGGTATCCTCAGGAATATGATACAATAGATAGGAGGAGGAAAAAGAAGCTGCGATACAATTTTGAAGAGAGTGAACAAATAAGCCTGCAAAGTAATGAAGGTCTGCAGTTTCCTGGGGACAAAACGGTTTATTTCAACAGTGTGGCAACTAGTTCTGAACCTAATGATGATTTCCCAGTATATGATACAACTGGAAAATATACCAGTAACTCTGAAAGTAAGGAACAGTTGCCTGCTTATCCTATCCTGCGTCCATACAAAAATGGCTTAATGGTTAAAAGCGGCAAGTTGCCCAACAAGCAGGGAGTGAACCATGAGGGCTCACGTCACCTCAGTAATAGTGAAGACATGAAACTCATAGGGATGCCAGATAACACTTTTGTGCCTGTGGATATCCTTGAGGAATTTGACAGCAGTGCTTCTGATGAGTTCCAGTACTCACCTGTTTCAGACGATGAAATGGAGGAACTGGCTATGCTTTCACAAACGTGGTGTGATTCTGACATCAGCCATTTGAGAAACTTCATTGTGAATTACCCTGCAAATTTTGGCTCCCAGTTAAAGGCTAGCGGTGATAAAAAAAACAAGACTAAAGGAAGCAAGCATAGTCATCCTGTGCAAGACTTAACACTGTCTCCTGTTGAAGAACCCATTGAGGAGTACATAGACACGATGGATGAGCTTCAGTGTCTGGTAGAATCAGTTTCAGAATACTTGGCTGAAAAGGAGGAAGAAATCAGCAAATTTGGTACGTTGCCAGAGACTAGAAAAAATGTTGAGAGCATGTCACTGAAGCAGGATACTGCTGATAATTCATTAGAAGACAGGAAGTCTGAACAGCCCAAACAGCCTGCTGCAGAGGAAAGTACCAAGGGCAAATCTGAATCTCTCCCAGACTTGTCAGGTGTGAAGAATACAATGAATTCCCTGTTCAGCTCTCTCACTGAAAAGGTGGGGTCAAGCACAAAGCAGCTTACAGCCTCTGTTGAAAAGCTTGTTTCTTCTGCTCCAGAGAAGACAGAAACCAGAAACTCATCAGAAAGTGGAATCTCGAATGTATTTTCTAGTAAGTCCAAAAGCGAGAGTTCACCTTCTGGAGTGATGGCAGATAATAAAGCTGATACCAAGTTCTCCATTCACTCTTTGCTACCATCCCAGGTGAGTGGCGATAAAAGAGCCCAGAACATAAACTCCAACAAGCCAGAAACCACTGAGATGGACGGTAAGGCTTCTGTGCCGCATCATCTCCAGCAATCACAAGGAACTACCACCAGCAGCCAGCAGAACCAACATTCAGTTATGAATTCTGTTCTAGGCATGTTTAATCCCTTAAAGATCTTCTCTGAAAAGGAAGTGCCAAAACAAGAAGTCATAAAAGAAGAGCACACCAAAGAGGACAGCCCTGCTGTGAAAGATGATGAGGCAAACAGAAGCGAGAAACCATCCGGACAGACGGCAGCCAGGACCAGCAGCATTATTCCGGACATACGGATGAGTGAGTCTAGAAGCGAGGCAGAGGTAAACGCAAATAGCACTTCCGTGTCTTCAATCTTTGGCAGGCTCACAAACTCAGTCAGTTCCTTCAGCCTGAAAGCCAATTTTGATGGTCTCTTGGCTCCCAAGCAGCAGGATGTGCCTCAGAAGCAGTCAGATTTGCATCATGTTACAAATCAGCCAGATGCCACTGTGAAAGAGAGTGCGCCCACTGCCAGGGAACAGCCTCCTGCAAATCGCTTAGAGGATCAGCATACTACAGGTCATGGACTGGGAAACAAGCAAGACAGGGGTAATGTGGAACTTAATTCACAGCCTCAAGATCAGGGTACAGCATCTGAAAGCTTTTTCAGTCCACTCAAAAAGTCTTTCAGTCAATTGTTGCTTCCTTCTGCCGAACAAGGGCAGAAAGAAAGTACATCTGGGCATTTTAAAGGCCATAAGTCTGAGGAGGATATAAGACAAAATAGTTCATCAAATGAAGAACACTCATTTCTTTTCACTGGGAAACTTCCTTTTTTCAGTGGTTTGGGTTTTTCAGAAAAGCAGGAACATAAGAATGAGAAAGGGGGCTTTATTCCTTCGCTATTTAAATTTTCTTCTGCAGAAAATCTAGCACCTTCACAGGACCAAAGAAGTCATCAGAGTTCTAGTGGTATTTCTTTGCTTGAAGATGGAAACAGTAAATCAGAAAATACCATTTCATTAAAATCTAGCTCTGTTCCAAATTTATCAGACCATAAAAAGGAGTTTGTACAAACAAAAAACATGAATAAAGAAAACCTATCTAGTGCCCAAGTAAATAGAAAAAAACACCAGGAGAGTGCCTCTGCTACCTGTAAGGCTACAGGAGAGCAGCACAGAACTAAGAGTACTCAAGAAGAACCTAGAAATGTAAAAGGAGAATTGACAAGAGAAGGACTAAATGCACTAGACTTAAATGACAGGTCAGTTGAATCCACCTCTTCAGCCAGAGCATCAGAAGCTGCAAGTGCTGATGATAGGCAGAAGAAGCACACACCGGGTTTTCTTTCTGGCTTTCTTAACCTTTCTTCCAATGAAAACACAGCAAATAATCAAGAAGTGACTGCTAAAGGTGAGAGTGATGGCCAGAAAAGTACTTCTGGATTATTTTCTGGCTTATTTAAATTTGCTTCAAGTGAAAACTTGTCTGAATGTAAGCAAGAGAAGGCAAAAACAAACTCTCTAGGCTTCATGAAGCTTTTTGATAGAGGTGAAGATTCTGTCTTGGAGACAACACCCAGCAACTCAGGAATGGCTTCTGACACTCAAAGAAGCACTGGAGAAAAGCAGGAAGCTTCCAGCTTCCTGAAAAATCTCCTGCCCAAACCAAAGGAGAAAATGGATAATGTGAAAACTACGGAATCTTCTAAAACTACTGACCACCTGTCCAGTGCAAGAGTACATAAAACAGCCGAGCCTCATATTCACCACTGTGGGGATCCTGTATTCCCTGATCCTCTAAATCTTCAAGACAAGGTACAGGACTTATCTGGAAAGCCTGTAAATACTAGGCATATCCCTTATCAGGATGCAGAATCTGGAGTTTTTCCAACTCTTTTAAACAAAGGATCAAATGAATTTCTCAATTTGACTAATAAAAGCTATAACCTTGTGGAGCAGTACTCAGTTTATCAGGAAACAAGAAGCCATTCTAGCTTTGAATGGGAATATGAAGTGGGAGAACTGGCTGACACTCATGAAATCGCAGTACCAGTTTACTACATGTTAAACCAGAACTCTGTTCTGCCCCCTCAGTTCTTGGACTGGCCTGAAAATGATATGGTGGTGAATCTCTGTAAAAAGGATGGAAATGCAAATGTGATGGATTGGCAGACTAATGCCAATTTTGATGAACAGAGTTTAGATTTAAGTGTGATGTCATATGAGTCATTTGACCAGTTAATGTTTCAAGATGTTTGTTCAGAAGAAAATGATGCATGGACTGCTAATTCTCTCAATGAAAGTTATAGTAACTTCGCACCATTTGAAAGAGATGGTAGTTACTCATTAGAAGAGTTGCCTATGGATTTAAGTTACTCCTCTGGCTGTGATGGAACTATGTGGACTCTAATTGACCAAGAGACTTTAAGTATGGATGAGAGCTTTATGTACTCGTCCTATAGCCAGGAATATCAGGAGTGGCTAATGATGCTTGAGCAGGGTATATGGTGGCCATCAGAAGACGGTGATTGTGGATACTACATGTACAGTGACAGCCAGTATGTGTATTCGCTGCTCACTGATCCCACTGGACAGTATGTCTATGTCTGTGCTCCTGAAACATATTCCTACCTGGACTGCTGGGATTATAATTTTCAGATGGATTCCATTCCAAGAGCTGTGCTAGAAGACAACACAATTGCTGTTTGTGGTTTTAAAGTCCCTCTTGGCAGTGAAGATGAGCTGTTTTGGTTTGCTGAAGAAGAGTCTTTAGATGATTATACGACAAATAAACCCCTGGATTTGTCAGTAGCTTTGCAGAGGAGTGATCAGCTAATGAACATGAATTTGGAGACTTTTTCACAAATGTTTGAAGAGTCTATTTATTATCAGAGAGAGCAGCCATTAGACTTCTCAGGTTATAAACTTCAAAAACTCAAAGTAGATTTTAGACCTGAGAAAGAAACCCTGAATTATTCAGAGGAGTCTCCACTAACCCTTGATCTGAGAACACGTTCCAGAGTTGCTTTGAATAAATCGCTGAGTAAGGAAGTCCACACCAAGGAAGTGGATAAGGCTGTCCCCATGACAACTACTGGGAGTGGATCATCGGGATTCTTTGGCTTCCATCTGTTTCAGTCTACTCCTAAAGCTGAAGAAGCTGTGGCATCTACTGAAAGAGTAACAGAAGCAAAAAAGACTGAGGAAGATAAGAAAACACCAGTGAACAAAGTTAGCTCTTTATTTTCTGCTTTGGGTGGACTAATTGGAAAGTCTTCAGGTCCTGACCCTGAGACATCAGAAGATTCTGCCTTGAAGAGAACAGACACACAGTCAAAATCATCTGAAAGCAGAACTGATATTTTATCACTTGCACCAAGTAGAAAATTAGATGAGGCACAAGCAGGGCAAAAGTTTCCCGTTACATCAGAACCGAGAAGAAATACTGCATCAGAACTTAAGTTGGAGGCTGCTAGAAATGAAAAGCCAGAATTAAATCAGAATGAAAACATCCATGTTAAAAAAACAGGGTTAACAAAATCTCCTTCTCAATTGAGCCAAACTGCTCCAGATGGCAGGCCCATACGAGAAGAGAGACCTGTTAAAGCAACACCAACTTCCAGGCATCTTGAAGGGCATGCAAGTATTAATGAACCTAGTCAGTCACAGCCAAATCAGAGCCACCCAGCCACTGAGCCAGAGGAGACATTATTTAAAAGTGCACTGAAATTGTTCAGTCTTGGAGAAGATTCTTCTGCAAGGTCAAATGCCACCAAAACCCAAGCTTCTGGATTTTTTGATTTCTTTAAAACGCAAGTAAGCAAAGCACCACAGCCATCACCAGATTTGGAAAAAAGTCAAAGTGATAAACCAGAAAAGGTGATACAGCCAGAACAGAAGGAAACCTCCAGCATCTCATCATTATTTGGATCCCTTGGAGATCTCTTCAAAGCGGAAGCTGTGTCTTCTCAACCAACCTCAAATACTACAACTCTGCCAAAAACCCATAGCAGAACTGTGGCTGAGTCGAGGCAACAAACTGAGAAGTCTGGGGGTCTTCAGAGTGCCAGTATGCCAAGTCTGTCCTCCACCCCTAAGGACGGGGTGAGAACAGAAGGCTTGGACAGGAAGGTCTCTCCTAGCCCTGGGGTGCAAATGGAAGAACGAAGCAGAAAAGCTGAGGAGGAGTCTCCTGAAAGTAAAAAAGTGTCTCCTGGAAACACTTCACAGAAGCCAATGGGTGTAGGTCCCAAAATAAGCCAATTGAGTCAGTCAGCTGTGCAGCAAAGCAGCATACCCATGGTTACACCAAAGCAACAAGGAGGAAATCGTTCAGGAGGCACAGTTAATCAGGCAAAACCAAGGCCAGATCAGACACCTAAGGAGTCGGGTTTCAGTTTGCCATTCAGCTTTTCTGATATCACTGCTTCGAAATCACAGCCAGCCAGTAGGAGCATATTCTCCTTCTTCACTGGATCAGATGAACCAAAGCCTTCAGCACCTGCCGGTGCTCCTACTAGTGGGAAGCAGCAAGAAACAGAGGGGCTGTTTCATCTGCCCTCTTTCTTCTCCAGTGGTCCAACTGCTGAGAAGAGCATACCTCAAAGAAGTACTAGCTTTAGTTTCTTCAATTTGACATCCTTTTTGGATGAAAAGCCACAAACTGCTCCAGGACAGGAGAATAATACAAAACCAGCTAAACCAGTGAACTCTAAGCCATATGTGAAGCAAAATATTTCCACTGACTCTGGTGTTAAAAATAGCAGTTCTGCCAGGCAACAAGATGCAGACAATAAAAAAGAAGTTGATAATATTATTGCAGCAGTGACTGGCAAAAAGATGTCTAATAACCTCACAATCCCAGAAAATAAATTGGAAATGTTGGCAGTGGAAAATGTAGAAAGTATTGCTGAGGTAGCTGAGGAGAGTGAGTTGGAGAAGCTTCCACAGACTGGTGATGCTGCAGTAACCAATTCGGCTGCTTCTGGTCCTTGCCTTCAGACTCCCATTGTGCAGGAGGGTTCTCAGGCCCAACTGGCTATTTCCTTAGGGGCAGAAGAAGGTGCCTTGGATAGCACAGGGAAAATGGACAGCATTGCATTTCCTATTGATAAAGAAGAGCCTTATTCTTCAAAGGAACAAGCTTCTGAAAAGAAAGATTATAGCATGACCTTAGGTGATAAAATGGATTCCCAGAGTCTAAATGACTTAAATATTATGAGTGACACAAAAAATGAAGCAGTCTCTGAAGAAGTATGTGTACAGCGTGAGTTGCCAGAACATAAATTACCCGAACAAACTCTTGGTGACAGGTTACAACAGGCACAAGAGCTACGCTCTCCTTCTAAAATGCCAGAGGCACCTACTTTGCAAAACAAACCTAAGGAATCTGAGAGTGATAAATCAGTACTGGATTCTTCTGTTGAAATGTTTTCAAGTTTCATGACAAAAATGAAACCACCTAAAACATTATCCGGTTTCTTTTCCCAACCTCAAGCTACTGCACCTCCTACTGCACAGAAGAAAAGCTCCTCTTTCTTTGGCTTCTCATCCCTCCCAAGTGGCCCAGCACCAGCTTTCACAAATGATCTCTTTGGCATCTTCAAAGGTCCAAAAGAATCTCCAAAAGACACCCCTCCAAAATCCACCCCTAAACCTCAAAGTAGTGTGAAAGATGTCATTGGGTCTTTTCCAGCAAAAGGCTCTAGGGAGACAGAAAATACAGCTGTGCCCAGAGAGTCTAAAAGAGATGTCACGAGCTCTCTGAAGGATGTATTACCTGTTTCAGCAGAAGAGAACTCCACAAAAGAGTCTCCTATGAAAATAGAAACTGAGGAAAACAGGACCTCTGAAACCTGTAAAGAGGAACCTTTGAGGATCACTCCAGAAACAGCAGTCTCTGGTGAAAATAAAGCTGTTGAAGTTCTGCAGTTGGATAATGATGCACAGCCCTCTGAGATAGCAGATACTAAGCCATGCCAGTCTGATTTCATTAATGCAGTTGATGCTGTGCAAGCTGAGGCCTCTGACCAGGTTGATGTAAATACATGCCAACTAGATGTGGGGTCTTCACATGTAACAGAGGAACAAACTGCTTCTACAGACAAGGCAGCTGTTGATATCCTTCAGATTGGCTCTTCTGATGGGCTTAAACTGGAAATGGAAGCCCCAACTAAGTGGGCAGACACAAACCTTTCCCAGTTAGACGAGAGTGCTACACTTGAATCACAGCCTGCTATTACAGGGGATCAGGCCAGTGTGGGTATTGATCAACAGGACACGATTAGTAGTAATGGTAGAGAACAAACAGCTCCAGCTGATGAGCCTAGTGTTCATCTGCTCCAGCTGAATGAAGAGAAGACAAGTGAGGTAGAACAGCAATCTGCTGAACAGGAGAAACATTTAGCAATTGATGAGGTGCCTGCAGAAGGGATTGCTTCCAAATGTGACTTGAAGAAACAGGATAAACCTAATAACATTCCAGATGCAAACAGTGGTAAAACAGTCTTTGAAATACCAAACATGCCCAGTTTGCCAAAATTCAGCTTTATGTCATCTGCTGATAGTGGAAAGCCATTTGGGTCATTCTTCTCTCAGCAGCCACCTTCTCTTACTAAAGCAGGGGCAGATCAGGGCCTCATGTCCAGCTTTAAGAAACTTTCTTCGAGTCTGTTTGAAGGAGGTAGTGAAGAAAAGGTGAGTAAGCCAGAGAGTGCCCAAGGAGCAGTCTTTGGGAAAAAGCTAGATTTCTCTTTTCCCTGGCAAAAAGACAACAGGGAGACCTCTGCCAAAAGGGAACCACATGTACCACCACAGGCTTTGTCAAAACCAGATGACAAGGTGTTAGGAACAGTCAGTTCAGATGAAAACTCAAAATCTGCAGTCTCAGATCAACTGACTGATGCAAATATAGAAGTAAACTTGTCTTCAAAGCAGCCTGACACTGTAGACAATGAACTTTCTGAAGAACCATCTGGTGCAAGTGCTGTTGATGATACATCCAACAAAGAGCTGGGAGAGAAGTTTGATAAAGAGTCAGAAGACCAGCAGAATGTGATTTCAGGTGAACTGCAGAAAGAAGACCAGACAGAAGAGCATGCACCAGATGAACCTGAACGGAAAGACACAGAGCTTGATTCTGCTCCTAATGGAGCAATGCTTCATCCTAGCACACAGGCTGCAGATCTGAATAGTGTGGAACAACTGAATGAGAAAAGGCTAGTTACAAATGAGGCATAATAAATGGTTTCAAGTTTTTGACCATTTATAATGCAATACTGCAGCAGTAGATATTGGCCTTGGTGTCTGATGTTTGTAGCTCAGTCCCATCCCCTGTTTGTTGTAAAGTGTTTGTAGTATTACTGATAGCTGTCACAGAGGATGTGGCAAACTGCAGTCACTAGTTAAGTACAAGCCCTTACACCACTTACTCACCTTTTTCCACTCTTTTCTGTAAGTGTAATTGGATTTCCCAGGTTCTTATACTATGTCCCACTGAATGAGGTGCTTTTAGTGCTGATTTCATTAGCCTTTCAGAAGTTATGTTCTTTGTGTGTTAATTCTGCTGCATACAATTCACTTTGCTTTCTTTGTTTAGTGATAATTGTGTCCTATTTGCTAAGAGAAAAGGTAACACTAGGTAGAATGTATTGGAAGGAAAGAACATTTTGTTTTCAAAATGTAAGGTAAATGCTTTTAATTTTAGAGAAAAATTTAACTTACTGCTTATGTATTATAGAACTAGTTAAGTTCATTTCACATTATTGAAGATTTTAAAACATTTTCGGAGATATCAGTGAAGGTATTCTAATGTTTGCTTTTCCTACTATGCAAAGGTTATTTCATGCAGTTATGAAAGCCACTAAAGGAAGGTATCAATATTTCATGTGTCTGTAATCAGTCCTGTGCATGTGTTAAGTTACAATTGCCCTCAAAAATCAAAACAGACTCACTCAACTTATATCTCTGCATGATGTAAGTGAACTTGTGGCTCTGATCATACAGTTACAACACTGCCCTTTGAAAACTTCCTATCTGGGTTCAAATTCTCTGAAGTGCACCAGTGAGAAAAACATTAGTGCTGCTTAATTCTTGTCCGTAGTTTTCCTGACTGCATGAGAAATTTCTGTCCACTGTGTTTTGTGTGAGGATTCTAGGAATTCAGTCCCGGAAGTGGTGTCTCAAATCACAGAGATCACGCCCTTGAGGCACTGGTGTTTTTTATATAAATGAAATTCTTGAAAAAGCTCTGAAGTGATTCATATTGCTTCTCTTTAAACAATTGCTCGACTTTTACAAAAGGTTTTCAGTTGATAATCTTGACAATCTTAATCTTGACCACAATGTATTTTATCATAAATGTATAATATATATAAAAATTAACTTTCAGTTAACTGTACTACTTAATAATAGTCAGCTTAAATGGTCACGGTGAAGACCTTAGCTGCAGTGAAACTGCAGAAGACAGAAACACTTCCACTCTGAATTGCTATGTCTCCATTCTTGTTCGGGTCTGGTTATTGGAATATCTTCACTGGCAGTTTCTAGCTGATAGAAAGTAAAGAAGTAGTCAGTTGGTGCAAGAAAGACCATTGGTGTATACGGTCTATATACTGGTAGGTTGCATATGAAGTATTTCTACTGCCTACCAAAGTTCTGAGCTTCAGAAATCTAGATCTAGTTCAGGGAACATAGTTAAATGGGACTGTATAACATGTCTTTTCAGTAATATTTAGTGTCCCATTCAGTTTTACATGTGCAGATTGCTTTGCATTTCTCCAAGCCATGTTTTGTTCTGATGGAGTTTCTTATTTTCTCATAGTCCTGCTGGCAGTAGTAGATACGGCTCCTCTTGTAATGTCAGCCAGGGGAGCTCTCACCTAAGTGAGCTGGACCATTCCCACGAAAGTGCCCATGGCTCTGAGCAAGAAGATGATCACCAGGAAAGAGAGTCGAATCATTCCTACCACAGTTCGAGCAGCTACCAGAAGGATGGTCAGGCATGGCTTAGGGAGCAAGAGGAGCCTTGCAGCAAAGGAGAGGAGGAGAAGGTCTGCGAGACAGAGGAGAAACGTGCAGACCATTCTGCAGCCAAGTTAGCTCTGGAACTTGAGAAGCCCAAGGATGTTGATGCAGGAGCCCAAGTGAGGTAGGTGAAACTATTACTGAGTTCTTTTCAACTAATTTGAAGAGTATTCCTCTCTTTGCTATTTCCTGGGGCAAATTATGTACATTGCTCTTGAAGCCTTCTCTAGCAACTAACTTGATGTTGCTGATCTGTGAAACATCTTTATGTGCAGGGCCAGTTATTTGTAAGACATTGGCTAAGCTTAAACTATGCTTACTGTGAAGGTAAAGAGGAATGCCTTGAAGCTCCTTTGCTGTATTTTCTGTTTTCATGAATGCAGTCCAGCCCAAAGATAGCTGCTTCCATTGCTCATGTGTGATCAAGCTTATGTGTGAGCAACCAAGAACTACATGTAGTCATGGTTAGAGGTGCACTAGTTCCTCCTTTCTTGTGTAGTAGGCTACCACAATTAGAGTTAGTGTTTATGTAGTTGTAGGTTGTAGAATTACAATATGAATAGACATGTTGCTCTGACTCACTGTAGCAGCTTTTCTTGTCCTTGCACTAGGGCTTTCCAAGCTGTCAGCAGTATTGAAAACAGTCTTCAAAAGTATTTCATCTAAGTTTGGGGGAGTAATGTGCTGGGTTTTGTACAGGCTTTACAGGAATTTCAAATTTCACTACTTAACTTTGGGAGTGACTTGTTTTCCTTGAGGTAATCAAGTCATTGCAGCTCCTATTGTGGGTATGATTATACTTTCATAAGTATGAGGGCTTGATTTCATCTGGTTCAGTTAGATCCATGGAAAGAGATCTTCCTGTCTGTACCCTTCAAACGGTACAGCTGGTGTCACTGTGCTCATATGAGAGAATTAACCACAGCAGTTCATGTGTAGGCAACCCTTACACTAAAGATGAAAAAAGGAAAGCAAGACTAGAAAAAGTGTTAAACTGTTTATAAACTCTGAGTCACTTCCCTGTTCTCCTTACAGAGCAGCAGGAGTCTTGTCCCAGAATGGCTGGCCTATATTTGTTCACAGGGAAGGTTATTCATACAGTTTTTTTCAGGCTAAGTTAGGCATCTAGCTTGGATACTCCTGCATCACTGGCTCCCTTTCTCTCCATTATCTGGCAGTGCCTTCCTGTCTCCACAGAGTATGTACGAAACTGAGCATTGATCCTTAGAGTTGCATCTGAGCTAGATGTGTAGCATGGATTCATGTTGCTCCCAGCTATATATTTTTTTTTTATACCGTCAGCAGTGCAGGGTGCTTTGCAGACAGGGGAAGATGTTTGTGATTTACACCTCAGCAACATATAAAAGAAGGAATGCAACCAAAGGACCAATGTATCATGAGGTTAGGGAGTGTAAAATGTACCACGGGGCACTGAGATGGAGCATTGCTGCCAGATGCACGTACCCTCTTGAAAAGGTGTAGAAAAGGGTGGAGTGAAAAAGGTGCAGTGAATGGTGAAAAACACTGCTGAGCCCAGTTGCCAGTGTTTCCACTGAAGAGGGGATGTAAATTTGTAGCAGTAGGGGTGAGTAAGAAGAGGCAGTGGTTAGAAGGGACCTGCAACAGGCACGGAGATGAAAAATCTTCCATCTGCCTCTTTGTGTGTGCAGTGATGATACCAACATGTTGAACTGGCTTGATCAGGTGTCTTGGACTGCTTTCCTGGTGTTCTGACTAACATCAGCTTACTCCCAGAGCTGGATTGTACCCTAGCTTATATCTTTCAGCTCAACAGTTTCCAAGATGGTTCCTGTGTATAAGGAAACCTCTGCTTTAGCCTCTCACTTCCCAGAGCATGTGCAGGGCAGTGTTGATCAGAGCCTGTTGGTTACTTCAGTTTTCAGAGCTGAAGCTGTGATTGCACTGTGTAATATTGAATCTTTAATGCTACAGATAAGTGTTTTTCATATAGTGATTTTCTGTTTCTTGTGTTTAAGCTACCATGGTGACAATGAGCCACCACCATTTCCTCCAGCAAGAGCCCATTGGATTAGAGCCATTAACAAAGTTCGACTGCGGCTTCAAGAGGTAGGATGGAGTATTGCTTTGCTCCTTCTCTCTGCTAACTGGGTTTTAGATCTGTGGGTGAAGGTTTCATTTCTTTTTCCTTGTAAGACGCCTCTTATAGTTTTGATGTTTTGCAGACAAAAATTTAATCAAATGTAATGCAACTGCAACATGTTGTGATGGTCTTAGAGCTATCTAATTCCATCAAATATTTTGAACACCATTGTGTGGAACCTAGAGATGAATATCAGAAAAGATACAGAAGCAATTAGCTCTGAATTTGTAAATAGTTATAATAATGTCTGGGACTAAATGTTTTGTGTTAAACTGTTCAAAATGAAGACTTTTTCTCGAGGCAACTTGAGGATAGCTTGTTAGCTTAGTAGGAGTTATCTGTATTATTTGTCGTGTGAAAATGTTCCTTGGGAAACTTTACATCAAATATTTTTATATATACTAATTGAAAGTGGGTGTATAATAAGTCTTGGTATTTCCATCTCATGAAAGTAAGATTTAAAAATAAATAATCTTGATTTGGGAAGTCAAAAGGAAAAGGTTATGACATTTTCTTCAGCAGTATAAACACTCTTGTTATAGAAAACAGCAATTAAGACCCAAAAAGTTGTTGTTTTTTAAAAAAAGTCTTATGCTTTCATCCATCTGTATGCCCACAGAAAAATAACATATGGTGTTCATATTCTATAGATGATAAACTATTGCCTACTACGCAAAGTGCAGAATTAATATATTTCATTTAGAAATACTACTTTTTTCTAGAGCTCTCTTGTTTTGTTTTTATAAAAAATATTTTACAGTATCTATCTATCAGTAGCAGGACTCTTTCTTCAGGTTTTGTTGCAAATTTTTAGGAAAATAATTTTTTCTTTTTTGCCTCTGGTGTTGCGTCTGAAGTCCCATAGCAGAAATAGTTTTTACGTTGGCTTATCTGGATTGTAAATTCTTTCCTGTCTAACAATTACTGTGTTAGTTCACTTCTGAGCAGAAGGGATTCGGGTCAAAACTGTCAGTATGACATGGAAAATGACATTTAAGAACACTATTAGTATCTTAGAAGAAAAGGAACTTCTGTTGTGATTTTGTAGAGCGTGCAAGCAAAACAGTGTAGTTCTGTCCCTTATGGAAAACAAATGCACAAGCATAGTAGAAAAGACAAGAGATTAAGTGATGCCTCTCTCTGGTTATCTCTCTGTTTTTTTCTGAGAGAGTACAAGGTCCATGAGGTGGTTCAGCATCGATCTTTGCGTTTCTGCTGAATTGGAATGAAGACATGCTTTGAGATGACTGTTACAGAAACACTAGTTTAGTTATGATAGCAAAATGTCATGAATTGCTTTGCATTCACCTCTCCTAACAACTACTGATCAAAAATTTCCTTAAAGCATGTAAGAGATGGAGCTTTCCAGCAGCCTGCTCTGGGGCTTAGCTGTCTTTACTGTCCAAAGGCTTTCCTAACATCTGCTCTAGGTCTCTCTTGTGCCATATAAATCCATTTCTCATGATCAGGACAAGTAGTAAAGGAGCAGAATGGATTCCCGTCCTATCTGAAATAGTGAAAGGGTGCTGCAAAGAGAGGACAAAGCCCCACTCGTTCTTTTCATGTTCACTGAATGACCCTTTTTCTTTCAGCCTTTTCTTGTCAGTTTTTTTTAGGTACTCTTTAATCAGCCTGTCTTTTTTTTTTTCTTTCTCTTTTTCTCACCTTTCCTTGTTTTTCTTGAAGTGCAGTGTCCAAAGCTGAATGTAGAAACCCAGCAGAGAGCCTGTTCATGTGCGCGACAGAGCAACGAAGACTTTGTTCTCCAGGCTGTGATCCTGATATCCCAAGATATCAGGTATCCTGCTGTGAGGGTGCCTTTTTATTGCAGACTAACACTGATGTATGGTTAGCCTCTTATCCTTTCCAGAGCTGAGGTTCCTTCTGAAGAAGGGCTTTGTCAGTTGTTCCCTAGCCTATATTTCTGTTGGATTACAGCTGAATATGGCTTGTTCTTACAGAATTGGTTTTTTTCACTCCTTAAGCACATTACTGTCTGTCTCTTCCTAATCTGTTATGCCTACAAATGCTTCAAGTTGTGTGTGAAAGATTTGTGTAGTACCCAAGCTGTCAGGCTGTGGGTTACCAGAGCTGCCTGAGGGACACTGCTTGATACATTCTTTGAGGTTGGCTACCCTGAGTATAATTTTTTCCAGTGTGTTTGCATCTATTTTAGCAATTCCATGCAGACCTCAGGATATAAAACTTCTACTGTTCTTCTCCTACCCCTAAGACTAATTTACCTTGTCATAGAAGGAAGTTAAATGCATTTGACACAGTTCTACTCTTGATAAAACTTGCTGTTATTTCTCTCCTTTTTATGTTCTGGAAGAATTGCAAGTAATTTGATTATTTGTTCCAGTCTTCAATTCCCAGGAGCGGAGGAAAAAAGTCAAGTTAGCGCTTTCATAATTACCTAAGTCCTCCTCTTCCTATTTTTTAAGCATAAATGCTTGCTTTGCCCTTTTCAAATCTTCAAGTACATTGCCTGTTTTTCAAGTTCTTAACGTTTTGTGATTGTCAGTGTTGTGACCTGGTACCTGAGGATGAAGATTTATCAGGACCATCTGACTTCGAAATAACTACCTTATCTGTTTGCTTTCAAATTTGTTTTCCTTTACTGCAACCTGTTTTTTATAACTTGCTAAACTTTTCCTTTTTTTAAAAACAGTATTGATTCTGTCAGCTGCCTGACTACAGTTTGTTCCTGTCAGTGAAGACCTTAAGCAATTAAGGCATCAAATGTTCCAGCCTTCTTAAGGCTACCTGATGATAGCTTTGTCTTCCTATGAGTAGCAGCCATGCTTTTTTTTGGTCATATTCTGTGTTCACTGCTAGGTGTCTAAATTTTGTTCCAGTGCTTAGAGCAGCTGCTTATGTCCTTACTGTACAAAGCGATGCCTCCAGCTCTTCTCCATGTTCCTCCTCCTCCATCAGCACTGTCATTTCATTAATACGGGTGGAGCTCCAGCTCACTGATCCAAACTACTGGATTCCTCTCACATAGACTACCAAAATGGTTCTTATGACTCTTAATTGTTAATGGTCTGGCTGAAATGTGAAAGAAAGAAAAAAAAAAAAAAGACACCTAAGAAGTTTCCATATGTGATGTGATCCCTTAAGCAATTCAGCCTCCTACCTGGGAAGAGATTAATATTCATGTGAATAACATACATGCATCCTACAGCACCATGAGTCAGACAAATGTAGTATCTTAATTAAGACTTGACAGTTATAAAATGGCACAGAAATTTGTAACTGTGTATGTTAAAAAAGCTTTGTGGTAGCATGCAGTTTTTTCTTCACTTCTGCTGTTTTCCTTGTTCTCTTTCTGTGTTTGTGAAGAGGAAACTTAATTATGCCAGAATCAAACTAGAGTTTTCAGCCCTGAGAGGAATGACTCAATAATTGTCACCTTCACACTTAGAACTTTGTCTACAAAGAGGGATTAATTGATAGCTCGTCTGCTGCAGTCCCTCTGTGGGAGCTTCTTTTCCAGAAGAAGAACAAACACATAGCTATTGCATCTTCAACTTGCAGCCCTCCTTAACTGAAATAGCCTTTAGCTAGGGACATGGCTGTGTGACTTTTAAAGTTACACAAATTTGAATCTGAGTTTTGTATGACACACAAGAATTGGCAGACTCAAGATGAGCAAAAATTCAATCAAATTGTCAAATTGCCTCTCTTACCGATTCTTTCAAGTATACTTAAGTATTACAGGGGGTTGTGGGGTCTAGGATTTTATCCACTTATTGAATTTGTTTACGGGGGAAAATGTCTTATGCATCATTTTCCTCTTTTATGTCAGGAGATTATGTACAGCAATTTACTTGTTTTCATTTCAAACCCAAAGTCACTGGAACAGTGTTTCCTCTTTTTTCTTCTTCTGCATGCCATTTTATACCAATTATTTTGATTTTAATCTTTGTCTTTCCCTGTTAAATGTCAATAGTCTGTTCTTTTTGACTGCTGTGTAACTAGATCACATACCAAGATGGCAGATGTAGTTCATGACACTGTTTTTTCTGGAATATGGTAAGCACCTGCAGCAGGACTAAATGACTGTTCTTCTCTAGCGTTACAGGTACCAAATCATATCCTCAGTCTTATTTTCCCATGCCCTAGAGATTCACAGTCAGCAGTTATGATCAAGCACCTGCAAATATTTAAGGACCATCAGGGTTTCATTTTTAAAAGCCCTGATCCAGGGAGCATATTGTATTGGTGATTTTTGGAGTGTGGAGCCCTGTTTTTATTTTGAGAAAGCAGCCTGTTGGTTGCTTCTTCAGTAGCTGTGGGGTGCCCTCAAGAGTCCTTTCTGGACTTCCACTGTTAGTGAGGAGACCAGCAAGGCACTAACTGGTGCTAGCTTTAGTTGCTAGTTTGGCTGTAAGCTACCTGCCTCCCCCTACTCCCCACATGTGAATCCAGGCCCTCTCATCATTAAAACCACGTACTGTACACAAGCCCAGATGGCTAGTGGAGGACATGCCTGCTTTGAGCCATCACCAAAAGATTAGAAACTGTCCCTTTTCACCTCTCATGAACTATGCAGTCCATGCAATAGTTTGCTTTGGGCATTTTATTTCCCTTCAGCTTTGTTGCCTAGGTGTCTTTTTATTAGTCCCGTGAAGATGAGTAAGCTCTGCATTTTCAAAGCCTCCCACGCAGTGGCAAAGAAGCAGACTGAAGCATTGTGACTCTAACAGAGAGTTACTAGAAACTTCTCTTCATACAGAAAAACTACATCTCCAGTTAAATGTCTTCCTTCTTTTGTACCTGTTGTATTTATGAAGGTTATCTTTAACCTCCACCAAAATACCAACATTGCTGATGAAATGTCCCAAGGATCAGGATTGGTGGGGATCTGTAGAACACTGTTGTGCTCCTGAAATCACTGTTCTTACAGCAGAGAGGAGATCAGGTCTGTGTAGGTAAGGTGTGATCTGAGGGTTGTTGCCAGCTGTAGTGCAGACAGGCTGTTGTCAGGTGTCTGCGCTTGCAACGGCAGTCAAATGCTTCCTGCATACCTTATCTCTAAAATGCCTATGCGGCTTTCGGATCCCTTATGGATTGCACAACAATAATTATTTAGAAAGCATTTAAATACAAAAGTAGTGGAGGTGTTCTACTATGTCCCCATGCCATAACCTTACTTCCCTTTGCATCTGAGTTTGCAGACTGGCAAGTCTTGTAGGATTCCCCAAAGCCTTCACAGGTGATTCCCCAGTGCTTGAACAACCTGTGTCTGTTGTCTCTTCTGGTAGCCTCTCTGTGAGGGCAGGTTCAGCTGACGTACTCTGAGGAGGAAAAGCTTCTTTCATCTCCGAGTGTCTTAAATAAGATATCTGCATTTTCATATCTGTTCGCAATAAAATGAGTGTTTATTTATCCATACTCAGGTTCTCTGAGACCTGCTACATTTTTAACCTGCTTTGCAATAAATGTTAACAGTTATGTTACAGCAAAGAGAGAATTATTTGCATGTACACACAAGAAAATTGTGTTGTGCCTTCATTAGCTGCTGTTGTGATTTTAGAGTAGCTTTTTGATAACATTATCTCCAGTGGGAAAAATCAACACACTTGCCCTTTTTAGAGTAGTCATGCTAAAATTAAGAGAAATGCTCTCTTGTGGAGCAACGTGCTGGTCAGAAATCTTTTTTTTTTTTTTTTTTTATAATGACCACAACAGTTGGGACCCTGTTCAATTGCTAACAGGATTTTCTGCAAGCTTCTCTGAACATGTCAATATATTGATACTCAACTTCTATTCACTTCTACTATAGAGCATTTTTGGTGTTGATGATCTATATTCCCCGGCACACAGGACATCAGTCCCCTTCAGTGACAACAGAGTTCTTCCATACACTCCTGTTGCTGGTTAGAAAAAACCCAAGTTTTCTTGTTGAAGCAGGAGTTTGCAGAGTGGATAGCTAACTTTCCTATAACGCTATTTTACTTTTTCACGGCAAGCCTCCTGTGGGCTTGTAAGGCTTAGGGTAGCCTCCATGAGAAGGCAAAGAATCATGACGTCATTTCTTTTCCTGATCTATAGTACTATTCAGGACTAAAGCTTTGCTTCTATAGTTTTGTATTGTAAATTCTACACATCTGTAAGTCAACATTCTTACGAAGCCTCTGAATGGGAATCCAAGTGTGATTTACTTTTCTTCCAAGATTTCCTTAAAAAGAAAGGGAAAGTGTTTGTGCAACATCTGGGATATAGTTTACAAACACAGGATGTTCCATGGGTGCATGTCTTACTTTGTGCCAGCACTGCACATAAAGTTCAAAACATTAATCCAAAACAGAACCTATATGCTTCTGTTCTCTGACATGTAAGGTCATAATGACAGTATTGGGATGCATGTGAATAGTCTGCCATTATATCTTTCCTTTTTTTTTTTTTTTAATTGAAACACTTCATGTGTGAGTGCTTGACTTCTAGACTGAAGATGGATAGAAAGGGGCTGCTGCTTTTGCAAAGTGTGGGGTTTTTTTGGGTGGGTGAGCGGATAGACTTTCTGGTTTTGACTTTTTGAGACTGGCTGGGATATGTCGGATGGGAGACCCCTCTGTGGAACAGCCAACAGTTTAAGCTAGGATATTTCTAGAATAAGGGAGGAAACGGGACTCTAGTTCCTGACCTAAACTGCACAATATTGGGATTTTAACCTAGGTTTCCCACATTTTCTAAAAGTGCATTAACTGCAAAACTGTAACACTTTTCTGGGGAGTGACTCTTCCCTGCATTCCGCTCCCTGTTTGGACATTTTAGACCTGAGAAATATTCCCATTCAAATTCATCGTGGTCCTGTAAAACAAGTTTTGATTCTGACAAGCTGGTGTTTTCTGAAGGAAAAAGGTGTCTTACTCACTTTCATTCCTCTCCATGGAAGGTGTACCTCTGCTGATCAGAGAGCAAGATGTGGGTGGCAGCAGTGGGCTGGCAACGTGCATAGATGACCTTATGTCTTGTATAGCTCCTAGGTTCCCAATTAGACTATGTACCCAGAATTGCTGCCTCTTTGTCTCTGGTATTCTCTCTCTTAAGCGATCTGATCACAGCAAGTTCTGTATTTGTTATCTCCAGAAGTGACTTGCCTGTTTCAGGCTGAAAGAGCTATCCATGTGCACAGAGTACCGCTGAACCGGGATAAACTAGAGTAAGCTCTTTTCCCCTGTCTGGTGCTGCCCAGCTTGCGTTCACAGTTGTACCACAACTTTTCGAAATACTTTGTCGAGCAAGTGCTTGTCTTTTCGCAGGACCCCCTGCAGCAGTTGTCCAAAGCTTTCAGGAAAACTGGAAGCCAGGTCTGTTTTCAGAGTGGACCAAGTCCTCTAAATAGTATATATAGAAGGCTGTAGAAGAATACAAAAAATGTTGAAGCTGAGGTGACTGTTTCCACCATATGCAAAACTGCCCTCTTTGCACCTTGTTTTGCGCTGTGTTGATATAGGCTTGTATCTGATATGGAGTGGGGCACAGAAACCTCTGGCATCCAGACCACCTCAACGTGGTACTCATGCATGGTGCTCATCAGTAGAAACTCAGAGAGCTTCATCTAGTCTTGGAGTCAGTTCCTCCTGCTCGGCATAGGGGTGCAATGGGAGAGGTGGGTGGGGGGACTCCTACCTGCCACATACGCAGCCCTTAAAAATAGCATTGGCTGTTGGGAGAGCCAGACTTCACACTCTTATTTTTAAGGCTCTGCGTGGGAGGAGGGGATATTTCCCAGTGTTGTGTATTACTGAAGCAATCTGTACAAGAAATGCTGCACCAGAGAGATAGCAGTGGGCTTTGGCTTACAAAGCATGAGACTTGGGGAAAAGATGAGCTAACCAGCACTGGCTGAGAGCATCATAAATGAAGCGTTAACTATTCGTGCAATGTTAGCAAACACTTTGAATAACATCATAACTTCATAGAAAAAGGCAGTAGGTCAGAAGAAAAGGATTTGGTATATGACAATTTTGTCTTTTAGTGTTGTTTTTCTTTCACTTGTTTCTTGTTTTCCAAGCTGCATGGTTACACAACTTGTTTAGATGTAGGGCAGGATTGCCTTGCATGCTTCTGAGCTAATTTTTGGAGTTGTGTAAGGGTTGTTGTAACTGGAATCTTCTAGTATTGTGCATCTGGATTTAATAAGTAAGATGATTAGGTTTTTTCCACCCATTGTAAAAGTGGCATTTGGAAGTCAAAATGCTGTTAATAATGGTTAATGTAATGCCTGAAGACAGCAGGACTCCAGTGCTGGCTGGTGCTATGTAGTGTGTAAAACAGAGTAGCATTATTTTCTGCACATGTTAATGTCAATGATTTATTGAATTCAAGCCACTTGAAGGTCTTGTGATACAGCAAATGAATGCTCTCCATTAGGAAGTAGTTCTTCCCAGGTGATACAAGAACTTTCTTTATCCAAGACACCTTTCTTGGCAACCAAACAGGATTTTTAAGCCATGTCATGGCCACCAGCAAGTTGTCTACTGTCTGCTCACATTTAGAGTCTGAACAATTTTGTGACATTGTGGAGGGCCGATCAGATGAGCCTGTATCAAGCCGTGTGCTCATTTCCATTGCTGTGATGGTTAATCACTGGCACTTTCAAAAAGGGATTTTTGGTGGTTCCCCTTTGGTTTCATTTGAAATCTGTTCTTGGTGAAGGTGGGACCAGTTCCTCCTCTCCTTGTCTTTTGACAAAGTCTGTAAGGAAGGGCCTGCAGCCTTTCCTGGCAGTCTGTGAGCTGGGTTTGTAACATGCATCCTCTGCTGGAAGGCGCTTGAGAGCATCAAGGTATCAGATAACTGTTCTGCAGAGAGAATTTCCTGAACACGTTGGCAGCTTCATCCTTTGTTGTTATAAAACTAAAGATAATTTGGGCATAAAGCTGGGGTGAAATCCCAAAGATTTTCATCTGATTTGTTTCATCTGTTCAGCTTGAGACTTTCATCTGTTGCTCAAGTGCAGGTACCAGATGCTGGAAGGGCTGTGGAAAGTCTGCTAATTTACTGGGGTGCCGCAGGCAGCGTTTCTCTTGCTGTGCAAGGTAGGTGGTGCCTTCAGGCTTGCTGGATGATGTGGTACCAGGTGAGCAGCCATGCTACTCTCTGGCCCTTGGGGATATCCTCTTAAAAATGGGAGGATCCTGTTTAAGCTGCTTATGCATTGGGGAAGAGAGAAGAAAGGGCTGTTCTGGGTAACTATAGGCTCATTTAGTCTACCCTCGCTGGTGTGTGAGGCTAGAAAGTGTTACTGCCTGGCAAATGGGAAATTAGTAAAAACGCTAATTACATGCTGCTGTGTGCTACACTGTGACAGACCCTGGTCTCATCTGCCTGTATTTCCGTAATATTTCTAATATGCCATGTAGGACCAGCAAATGGTTTGGAGAAGATGGGGGCTATTGCAAAAATCAGAGAACAGGTTATAGAAGTAGGAAAGGGGACACTGGGGCAGTCTGGGGAGGGGAGGTGCTGAGGATGTGTGAGATGAGGCCAAACAAGTATGGCTCAGCTTAGCAGACTGGAAGCTGAGAGCGGATGTTGCTGCCGTGTAGTAATAGAGCAGGGGAGTAAATATTGGCAAGTTTACAGCTATTTAAGCTAAAGGTTAATGTTAGTGCAAGAACAGAAGGGTATAAGCTGGTTATGAACAAACCCAGGCTAGAAGTCAGAAAGCGATTTTTCTAATTGTTAGTGAACAGCTTCCAAACGGGTTTCTTTGCCCTTTCTGTTTCTAATTAATCTAAAAATGGGTCTGTTTATGAAAGCTATTATATGACAGTCGCCTGTGGGAGCAAAGAATGGGACTTCGTCATCCAGGAAGCGCCTCAGTAGGCTGTGAGAAATGTCCGTGGAACCACAGCCTCCGTAACTATTTTTCGTAGTGTGGCCTCCCCGTGTTCACACTGCCCACCTGCCTGCTTTTGCTGCCGAGCTGTGCCGTGTTGCAGGACCCTGTGGGTTTCAGAGCACAACCAGCGGTGCGTGGGAGAGGTGTTGGCTACGTAGATGCTGTCACTGAAGTAAAATTATGAAAATCATTGCAGCCCCTCTTGGATGGTGGCTTTTCCATGTGGTTGTGCAGTAGGTCCTAAGGATGCTAGGCTGTGTGAGGGATTTCTTGAAGAACGGTAGTTATTAGTGACTCATGCCTGGTAATGAACCTGTCATAGATATAATTTTGTTTTCTGACAAATGTTCAAGTGGTAACAGTTTCAGAAAATATGGTGTAGTTTGTAAACAGGTTTGTTCTTAAATGAGATTTTTAAATTCCCCATGGGATTTCAGATGCTTATTTAGACAGTAAATTGCAATTGAACCTATACTCGTTAAAAGTTTTTAAAAGCTAACACTGGAAAATTATTTTCTAGGAGAGCTTGAAAAGCAATAGAAAATATCAAGGCAAAATTGGTGATGTGTACTAAAAATCAGATAATAGACCTGTCCATCTAGAAGGGAATTTAGATTTAGCCTTGAACTTATTTATCTATTTAGCCTCACTTTGATCAATAATTTAGGTTGTTACATACAACAATATATGAAAAACAAATCGAGATTGCTTTATGTAAAAAATAAATTTATTTTAACCATGTGTCCTTCTGTTTTTTATTTTTGTTGATGAGTAGATATTCACCTTGCATTTTAAGATAGCGCACACATTTTTAAAAAAACTTATTGAGAAATTGAGTACTACGTTTTATTGCAATTTGGCTGGTTTTATTCAATGTATCATGTTAGTGCAGCAGATTGGAATGCCTCTGGTTTTGTGATATCTCATATAACAGGTACTTGAAGGATCCAGTTTTGTCTACACAAATGTCTATAGATTGGCTGGTGTATTCACTCTGAATTTTGTTATGCCTAATTTAAGGAACTTAATTTACAGCAAGTACAGCTCTCCTTCGTATTTGTGTGACATAGTTACATATTACTCATCCTAATTAAGTCGCTGTATTTTTAGCTCACAGTAGTAATAGCTAGTTAATATACAACTGTGTACAGCTGCTAGAATCATCCCTTTTTCATCCTGTCTTTACATCCATTTCTCTCCAGTTTCGATGAAGGTGGAGTGGCTTCCATGACCTGAGAGCACAGAGCAGAGGCAGCAGCAAGTGGAATGATCCCCCCGTCATCCCTGCTCAGTATTTGGGTGTGTTTTGGTCAACCTGTGCTTGTCCCTCATGTCACAGGCTTACCAAAGGGGCTAACTGGCCTCTTACGCTTGACTTGGGTCAGGTATCTAATCAAAACTTGGTTTGTAGCGCAATCTTCATCCCCTTGCAGAGGCTTTCTGAATTCAATCACTTTCATTTTTTGCATTAAATTTCCTCCTCACTCTCCTGATCAGGGGAGCAGACTCTGTTAGTTTCTAGACCCAGTTAATTCAGGCCCATTTGTAGAGCCTGTCAGGTGCCTTTACTAGAGGTGTGAAAGCTGTGTTTGGGCTTATTAATATGGGTGTGATTGCTGGAGTCAGCTTTGTCAGAGCTACTGTGTGGCAGTGCCCCTTTTTTCTTGTTCAGTGCCTACGCTAACAGTGTCCTCAGAGACTGACAGAGGCTTATATGTGGTTCATAACAAGTATTTATGGGGAATCTTTGTCCGTTAATCAACTGCTGCCTTCTGCAGGGAGTATAAATATACAAAATTATTCCTGCCTACAGAGAAAAGCATATTATTTAAGTCAGCAGTCATAAAGACAAAGGTAGGGTAGTAAAAAAGATTATTTCCCTGATTTTTGAAAGTTGGTGTATCTGTAACAAATGAGGAAGAAAGTTCTGGCAGAGGAAGCAGTCTGTTGGTAGAGGTAGCTGGGCATTGCTCCATACGGTTATTAGTTGTTATTCCTCTGCCACTCTGTTACATGACGCTGGACAAGCCCTGGTGGTTTTTGAAAGGGGCTTTTTCCATTGCCTCTCCCTGTGATCCATGAATTGATTTCTGGTTATTTGATTTAAGATTCTGGAAATGAGCCATCAGAGCATTAAGTGAAGTAGCTGGAAGCCAGACTTCAGAGTGTTTGATATGCTCCAAACTTAAGCATTCTGAAAAATCAGGTTTTTGTTATCTTGAGATGGCTGTTCAAACACAGAAGAAGGTCTTGACCTGCCCTCAAGTCTTCAGTTGTAATGGGGACTTTTTCATTTCACAGGCATGCTATGAAAACAACAATTAATACTTGAATTGATTGAGTAATATGGTGATGAGTGCGAAGAACAGTCCTTAGCTTACTGCATGTAATGGTAGGGCCTGGCTGTGACACAATAAATAATGCATGTGGTCATGCTTTGAATAACATGAAGGAAACAATATTAAATAGTTTCTTGTTCCTGAGAAAGGGGTTTACCTCCAAGCAGAGGAAGAATTGTCTTTAAGTTCATACTGGGTGCTAACCTGTAGGATCAAGGAGCTGAACTTCTGTAGCCAAATCTTTATGTGTTGGACCTACCTTTTGCAGAATGCATGAACAGTTTTGTCAGAGACCATTTCCTTGTTCTCACTGTCAAGCTCGGGGAGGAAAACATACTCTACTGTGTTTGAACTAAGCCCTCGTGTTACAGACGGGTTGTCACATGCAGACCATCCATGGGGAGTAACGTACCTTCATGCCTGTTAGCAGGTATATGTGTTAACACGTGGTTTCCTACCTGAGACAGGTTCTGGAATCATATAGGCAAGGAGCAATAAAACTGAGACCTGAGCAGTATGTGAAGAGACTAACTAGATCATCTATCTTCCTCAAAAGCATCCCTGAAAAATGTGTGTACGCCCTTTGTTAAAATCTTCTGTGATAGAGATTTTGTAGCTTCCTTAGACAATCCATGCTCACTTATGCTTACAATTAAAAGCCGTTCCAGACACCTAACCTAGCTTTCCACGGCTGCAACTTAAGCCTGTTATTTCTTTATCTGTATTTAGAATACAAATGCTGAATACTTTACTTCCCTTGTGCTTGCTTCAACTAGTTCATGTTGGAAGGCTGTTATGTCTACCTGAGGTCTACATTTCACAGCACCTGCAACTTTTTCTGCCCAGGTTTCTTGATCAAAAAAAGCACTTACAGTTCTACCTGAGAGTATAATTTCAAGTTTTTTCCACCTCCAGCATATGTCTGTGCTCAGATGTCTTTGCATTTTGGCAATGCTGATTTTTTAATTAGATGTGCAATTAAGACATTGATTGTAATTTTCCAATTTCATGAAATATCAAGTCCTTATGTTTTGGATGCCATTAAGAGGGAGGGATGTAATTTGAAGGAGGAAGCAGCAGAGGGAGAGTTTTCTCTGCTATAAATGCTTCCTCACTGCCTGTTGACTAAGGTTTTCAAGCTGGCTCTGGTTTAAAAGCCAGTATAATAGTTGTTTCTGGAACGCGGGCATCAAGTTTGTCAAATTTTTTAATCAGCTGAGTTGTAGAGGGTAGGACAGATTTTCTAAGATTCTGTCTTCTACATATACATTTTGATTAAAAATGGAGAATGACAATTCAGCTGAAGAAAAGCTTCCATGCTTTTGGGTGGGCAGCCAAAACTCAGGTCAAGGGCTCTGGTGGGGGCATTCAGGTGTTTTCAGGAGCATGTTTAAGGAAGGTTTTCTGTCTGTAATTTCTGGGGCACAAGGAGACAACATGCTACCCCAGGGCCTGTCACCTGATACAGCTTTGTTTTTAAAGTCTGACTCTGACTTTGAAGGCTGGTGTGGGCTGTAACAAGTGGGGTTGGCACTGTCTCGGTAGCGGCTTTAGAGGAGGTGAGGCTTGTTTGTGCCTCAGAGTGGCTGGAACTTAGTGGTCGAGAAATGAAACAGCCTCTTCTGTGAAGTGTTGGGTTGCAGAGCTGATAGTATTTGGTTTTGTATCCCAAAAGTCAAGAGTGCAAACCATTTGGAAACAAGAATGGGACAAGCAAGTTTAGCCTGTGCATTTAAAGGGCTGCTTCAGGTCATCTCTTAGGAAAGGCTTTGTCTGTTGTTGTGAGTGACAGGGGTGACTATAAACAAATCAAATGGAGGATGATTTTAATCTGAGCTTTTCTAACTTTATGACCAACACCTCTTTAAGGATTTTGCACCTTAAAAATTCCCATGTCAGACTAAATCTGTTCTAGCCCAAGGAGGAGTTTTTGACTGGTGTGGCAGCAGCAGCAGCCTCAGAGGGAAGGAGATGGGAGGAGTCACTGCAGGCAGCTGTAAGGTTTCTTCTCAATATCTGCCTGATGAAAATCGGCCTAAACTGAAGTGTTAAGATTTGTAGCCCTGCAAAAGCATTAGTGCGATGTTAACTCATTTTTTCCCTTATAAAAATCCCACTCCTTGAATCTTGCGGCATTCTTGGCCTTGTAAATATCCTTTACTCCTAGGCTATGTGGAAGTCTTTCGTTCTATTAGTTCAGAAATGTTCATCTCTCAGGGTTCAGCAGACATCCTTACAGTCAATAATGTTAACATATGGAGTAGAGACATCTTTCATACGAAGATAAGACAGTCAGTGGTTTGGTCTCACCTATTCAAAACATATTGCTTGTCTTGGACTTATATTGCCTATGTTTGACTTACATTGCCTGTCTTTGGAAGGTAAACAGTCCCAATACCTCCATCCAGCAGTTTTTTCAACGTGCCAGTGCTATTCTTGTTGTCTTTCTATAAGCCAGACAATTCGCCTTTTTCTTTTACGGGAGGAAAAAACCCTTTTGGAGGACAGAGAACTTCTGAGGCAGATTGTCTCCTTCCTTTTCTTCAAGTGTTTCAAGGCCAATATCTGGCAATGGCCAATTTCCAAGGTGCTTGGGGTGCTGTAGGAAGGACCTGTGTCGTCTTTTCCTTCCGAGCTTGCAGGTTGCCCTTGCAGTTTGCCTCACCCTTTCCTATGGGGATAAGAAAGAATCAGTGTTTTGAGAGACACCTTGCTCAAAGAAACTCGCTCTTTCTTCTGAAAGCAACATCTTGAGCATATGTTTCACAAGTGTGTTCTGGAGCTATTGTAATGACAGAAACGGCATTGACAGGGTAGTTTTAAATGCCTTGGAATATACAGTCTCCTCTCTTCCAAGCGTCTGTCTCAGCAGCGCTGCTTACATTGTGGTGATGCACAGCTCCTCAAAGCGTGGTATTCGTTGAGGACAGCTGTCAAACAGCAGGAGGTTACTGCTTTTTCATTAACACTTTGTCTTTAGACTGCTGATTGATTTGATCGTCTTGTGGCTTTGAAGAAGATAATAAATAGCGTGTTTTCACTGCTGAATCAATTGATAAACTTTACACTGTGTATTTGAACTTCTAAGTTCTAATGCTTCTCTGAACCCAAGCTACCTTACTGAGAACTCTGTCTTTAGGGAAGTGCAGCAGGCAGTTTCATTTGGGACAGATGGTTATTTTTCTTCCACTGAAACAAACAAAAAAAATGGTTTTAGAGAGCTCTTGGGTCAGAGATGTCTGTGGCCATTTGTGAGATGAATTAAACCTCAGTGTGAGTTGGTCAGAATTTATCCCTGCTGTTCCGGACAAAGTCTCTCCATTGACTTTTCTCTCTTCTCTCCTGACTTTTTTTCCCTTTTCTGTCTTTGTTTAATCTCTCTACGTAGCGTTCTTATCCTCTAATTTACTTAACTGCCCAATTTTGTACTTCCTCAAGAGCCAGGACACTGGAAGCATTCTTGCTTGTCTTCCCGCAGGGAGAAGGGGTGTGAGTGTGAGAGAGGGAAGAGCGGGACCTGTGCTCAAAACGTGCTCATTTCCTTTGATTAATCCACTCGTGCTTGTGAAGGAATTGCTTACTTCTACAATTTTATCAGTAATTCAGTACTTTACAGGAAGTTGGAATGAAATAGATAATGAGGATTAAAAAAGAAGAAAGGGTAATGTATACCTCGCAGACATCAAAGCATTTGGCCTATATAGCTGAGCCTGGCTTTATCAGTTTTAGTAATTCCCTGCTGGCTCAACCTAAAATTAAAATCTTTTGGTGAATTAAAAAATAGCAGTAAGAAGTATTTAAATTTTTAAGTGGAGGTTTATTTCTCTAGTAGAAGGCAAATAACTCGGTACACTGAGCCTTAAGGTAAAGCACACCATTTCTTACAGGCTTTTTTATTTTTTAGATGCAAGTAGTGCCTATTTTTTCCAGTTCCAAATTATCTTCGTTATTTCAGTAAACAAAGTATCACTGAAAAACAGAGCCTGTCTCAATCTCCTGTGCATTAGGTAAGGGTTTTTAAATGTTTGAAAGGTGCACTCTTCCTTGCTTCTGAGGACACCTGTGTTTTTGTCTTTTTGTATCCACATTTTTCTCTCCAGCTCCTTGTGAGCTGTGGTGAGGGCCATGACATTTTCCAGCACTTCATTGCTTGTGACTTCCATTAGTGTTGTCTCTCTGTCTAATGAGGCTTGCTCGCTTTTTCCATGTATTTTTTCTGTTCCCGTTCTTACAAGGCAGCCATGGCAGTATTGGAATTTTATGTGATAGTACTTCGAAATCTGCGCAGGCTCTTTGGGTCTTAAGAACTGCAACTGGAGGATTGTGTTTGGCTCCAGTGCATTTTTGGCTTGGATGTGCTAATGTCTGGTGTTGGTGGCTGCAAGGATGGGCAGATATGAAGGACGGAAGAGATGTGAAGGACAGAGGCAGCAATGGCGAGATTACATTGGCTCCACTTGTAGTAGGATCTTTGGAAAAAGTAAGACGTGAAAGCTTGGGAGGCTGTCTAATGGATGCTTCAGGTGCTATAGAGAGTTAATGGGAATAAGAAAGTGTCTGATGGATGCTTAATATTTTTTTTTTTAAACTATTGCTGTGAAAGAGAACCCTGGCAAGATCTTTTTTTGTCTTATTCTTATGCAGAGTTTTGAAGATACTAAGTGCTGCACAAATCCTGGATTGCATTTTTATTTTCTCAGTTGGGCAGTCTTCATCCTTATGTGGATGAATTTGATACAGAGCTTTGGCTCTGAACTCAAGTGCTATAATTGGTGTGTTTAGCAGCAATCATTTCTATTGCAGTGGCACTTGGTGCCCTTAGTTGGGTAGGAGCCCTGTTCTCCTGGCAGGGTGCAAACATATAACGAGAAACTCAGGGTCAGACTCTTAAAATCACTTAAAGCTAAAGCACTTCTGAAAATCTGACCTATGGTCCCTGTGCCTGCAGCAAGGGAAGGTGCAAAAAGAGGGAGGGTTTTCTGGGGGACGGAGGATATGGGTGACCACAGAGGAATGCCAGCCTTACAGGGGGTCTGAGAGGAGGTCGGTGGCCTGGCTGCAAGGGCCAGGGCTGTGGCTGCATATGGGAAGAGCCGGTAGGTACTGTTCAGCAGTGGGGCTGCTGAGACAAAATGTTGTGAGTCATGGCATTAATCTACCTGTAAGCAAAACTTCTGTTTATATCCATTAAACAAATGAACTGATGGGAACACCAGCCTGGCTGTTGTCAGATGGTGCTTTGATGAGGTGCTGGGATGGAGCTGTGGGACCAGAGGGTAGGAGGTGGCAGGAGAATATCCCGTGCAGTGAGGGCAGGGCTGGGAGCGCAGTGATGCTTGTGGAGGAAGTGGTGAATAAAAGTTGATATTGCTGTAGGTAAGAGATTTGGGGGGAAATATCATTCACAGCAAGCTGGCTCACAAGGAGGTAGGAGGTATTTGAGCAGATGGGAGGATAGTGGCATTTCCACTGCTAAGTCATATAGGCCTCTTCAAAATCCCACCCCACACTGTGAAATGACTTTGTTTTGAAAGATGTAGTGAGCTGTCCTTGAGCAAAACCAGGAAATGTGCACAGCTCCCATACAGTGCCTTTAGTGCTAAAGGCAGAGAAACAGCTTTTGGGAAGGAGGTGCGTGCTTGTGTTGGGTGCATGAAGTAGGGAGACAGGATGAAGGGAGAATTTTTGAAAAGGAGGATGTGGACCAATTGGCCAGGAAGATTGTCTTAGCAGCAGTGTGTTGGATGCTCCTGAGGCAGCTAGTGGGGCAAATAAATGGTGCCTTTAATTCAGGCACTTCTTGCAGGATTAGTGCCTGCTGATGCTCAGTCCCGGGAGAGAAGTGTCGGTACAACGTGAGTGGATCTGATTCTGTGCACAACACTTCTGCAGTCATTCTTTTATGTAACAATGTGACTTTTATTTTTGGGATATGCGAGATCAACGGGTGTTCAGTCCCCCACACTCATAGCAGAACTGGTACTAGTCTTCCTTGGAAACTGGCTACAATTCATTGCAGCGAGGGCATAGCTGAATCTTGTGGGTTACTCTGGGGGTGAACAGGAGATACAAAAATAAACATCTATATCTGAGTTGGGCAGAGAATCTTCTTGGAGCTGGTTAATTATGTTGAATTCCCTGCTTTTTTCCCCAGCCCCCCTGCTCCACAGTCATACAGGATGCCAGGAGTCAGGCAGAGCACTTTTCCAGCACAGATCGGCTCGCTGCGCTGCACTGCCTGCTCTCATAATGCCAAAGGAGTGCGTTTTGTCTTTAGTCAGATTGGCTCCATCAGTTCGTATTTCCTTCTGAATGGATAATAAAGTGGAGAATCATTTCGAGGCGAGGAGTGTTGGTGCGCGAGCGAAGCGGGGAGGCTGCGTGTGTGAGGAGCTAGGCAGTAAGCAGCTGACGAGGAGGAGTAAAGTAGCAATAGCTGCACAGCTTTCTCTCTGCCTCTGAAGTACAATATTTTCTGTTGAGTCACAACTGAAGAGAAGGATGAAGTTTTAACTGTACTTGGTACTGCCTGAGAAAGGGAAAAGGTGCACTGTGGCAGTGAACTAAAGAATTTCTGTTGAGGGATACTCCTGGAAGCCGACAGGATTTCTGCATTTTTGGCTCTTACATTCATTGGCTTCTGCTGATTTTTGCTTTTTGGATTTTTAGTAGCTGTTTGCATTTTTTTTTTTTTTTTTTTTTT
>RSEF01000031.1:8821090-8894125 GCA_003993805.1 Himantopus leucocephalus
TTTTTTTTTTTTTTTTTCCTTGAAAACAAGCCTTCAACTTTATGTGATTTCTCATACTAGTGCTGCCGCGGAAGGGGATACTCTTGGTGCCTTTAACATTGCTTTCCCCAATACCTGAGATGGGACACCAACAATATGTTGATAATCTCTGTAGTGAAAGTTCATTATCTGGTGAACTTTTAACAAGATTAGGAATCCTTCAGGACTTGTCTTTTCTATGAGACCAAGCTATTGTGTTCTCTAGTTTTCTATTAATTCTATAAATTACCTTTATACTTTAACCTTTTGTTTTATTTTGAAGCAGCAAGGTAAGTGCATGATTGGAACAAATGAAGTGGCTGGGTATAAACTGCAAGTAGGCAGCAACCAAGGAGAACTGCTCTTTATTTTTGGAGCAGGCTCTGTGTGTGTGTGTGTGTGTGTTTACTTTAGCAATACAATAGGTCCATTGGAAGCTGACTGGATTTAAACACGTGCTTTGTAAAAACAGTTTACTCTTAGTGTGTTCATTTGCATGCTCTATTTCTTAGTTTTTGTGTTCACCCGCTAAACACTGATTGTTGTTGTCTTATTGCTGGTATAATTGAGGTTGTGTCTGTTTACTTCTCATACTTTTCTGTAAGGAGGGTTTGTATCTCTGCTGGAATTTGACATCAAAATCACTACGTGAAGAAGAGTTAAAGGGAAAGGGATTTGGGGATAATTTAAATTTGATCACTTGAAAAGTAAATAGCTTGAGAGTAATTAAATTACTGGGTTGATTCTTCGTTAAATGTCACTTAAAACAGGCTTGCTTTTAACCCAGAGTGTATTTGTCATTGGCCTAATTTCCTGTGCTGAGAAGCTTGTGAGCTGATGAGATGAGATGAAATGACTGGCATGCAGGAGCAATGAGGGTGCTGTACAAGCTCGTGAATCAGAGCAGATGGTGCGACTGTTTCAGATATTGTTTCAGTTTTCATTCCTTTTATACGGGCAGCTTTCTTTTGCTAATGGAGTGAACCTTCGGGGGATAAACACCGAGACTTAATACAGAATGCTAAGGTCTTCTGTCCTCAAGATGAAAAGGAGAAAGCTTATAGAACTAAAGCTGCAGTTTTAGTCCAGGAGGATTTTAGTTGCCGAGTACTGCAGTTTAGCAGCATGAGCTGGAAAACTCTAATTATGCCATCAGCTGCCTCCGTTACCTTCACCCAGCCTGGCTGAACGCTGCCAAGTGTCTGCTCTAAAGGAGTGCAGGACAGGTCAGAAACAGTGAGCGAGATCACATAGCAGCAGGCTGTACCCCAGCTGTGTTAGCACTGCCCTGACAACAGAAGTTGGACCTCCTGATTTGTCACCCTGGGTTGGTGAGTGCTGCCTCTCTGTCCCCTACCTGAGTGTCCCTGCGAGCTGAGGCACCGTTACCTGGAAAAACAGCTCCAGACCTCCTTAGTGGGTAATCGGAGTTCTGAGAAAATTCTTAGGGATGACTGTTTCCTGGTGGTTCTTGTCAGAAACGCAGCACTCAGAGTTCACACTATTGCTTCAGCACTGGGCTGTAAATTGGATTACAAGTAGAGGAAAGGTACAGAATGTTCTGTTTCTGTTAGTCAAGGCAGAGATCTTAGCATCCTTCAGCACTTTCATAATGGTGCATGGAAACCTTATTTAAAGCAGAAGCACTGGGTTTGTAGTGGTGGTGCTGTCTGTCTGCTCTCCAGTTAGAGGTAGCTGAATAATCAGAAACCGTTCCCCAAAGCCTAGCAGATGTTCTACAGTTCTGATCCCAAGGCCAGCTAGCTTGTCAGCATACTTCAGTGCTTCGGCTTCAGTTCCTGGTGCTGTCTCATTTAAACATAAAGTTGGTTCTTGCTCCTGGCTCATCTGTTCAATATAATACTTGGTTCTTAGGACCCTGTTTTGGAAAAAATCTGTTTTAAGGAACAGCTAGTGCTTTAGGTTCTCATGGGTAAACCATTTACCGATTGATTCAGCTGTGTGCAAAACCCCCATGCTTTGGGAACAAGGGGGCTGCTGAACTTAATTGCTCCTCCGTTTGCTCTTAAACTGCTGATAGCTGCTGCTCAGGTTCTGTATTTGCTGCCAAGCAGTGAAGTAACTTTACATAAGAACGACAGAAGCAGCTGTGATTTCTTTTCTTTTTTTTTAGCAGTCAATTATCCTTTTTGCCTGTTTCTCAGCACAGGATGGTCTCAGAACTAGGTAGGTGCCTTAGACTTAGATGGCTGCTGGCTAGGCATGAACCTTGCATTTCTGCAGTTGGCAGCTTCCAACCTGTGCCTCCCTCTGCACTCGGGGACAACCCCTATTTCTTTGACTCTGTCTCTGGATGATGCCTTTTCTTGGCCGCCAGGTAACGGCAGACCTTACTTGTTACTGCAGCCAGTACATCGCTGTGCCAGCCACTGCTGCTTTTAGCTTGCAGAAAAAGCTGTGATAAGAGGATATGGCTGCAGAGGGAATGAGCACATATCAAAGAATGGCAGGGCTGCCTGGTGCTGAGGTGCTCTCTGGGGCTTCCCAAGACAGCTGGACTTAAAAGGCCTGAACATCTCAATCCGTCTCCATCTGTGCTCACAGAAAAGATGCTGGGTGGATGACCGACTGACATTAGTCCCATTTTACAGAAAGCTGAGACACTTAGCAACTTCTGTGGTGTCCCCTACATTTGTAGGGGGTATAAAGAGTTAAGACAGGGTGTGTTATCTCCTTGCTGTACTGCATAGTGATATCCTTTAATTACATGAATTTAATTTCATGCTGTTTCGCAACGGAATTTTTTACACTGGTGAATGCACTTGCAACACTTTAGTGGGTGTTTTATCCTCATACTTACTGATTTTTGTTGTTGCTTCACTTTGTAGCTACACTAATAGCTTGCTGGTACAGCAAAATATTTTTCAGAGGTGTTTTTTTTGCCTCAGTTGAATGGCCTTGTGTAAAAGGTAAGAAATAACTGGGATGTGGGAGGTGCAGAACCATGTAATTCATTCAGCCAATATGCAGTGCAGTGTTCCCTGGATCAGTTTTCCACCATGAGGGTGACTGACTGGCCAAACCTGACCTTTTGTCACATCTACCAAACTGCCTTAGCAAGGTTTCAAGTGTGTTTTTTTTCTAAAATGTGGCAGACAGGCAGGAAGGCTGGCTGTCATTGATGTCTGCATTGAAGTGTTCTGACACAGTTTTTGCTCAGCTTTATCGAAACAAACCTGTAAGTACAGATGAAACCTGGGAAACATCATTGGAAGTGCTTAAAAATTTCAGAAAGTTCTACAGGCAGGGATGGGATGTGGTTTCAGAGCTCATGCAGTAATTCCTGAACAAGAACCTGGGTGGAGGCTTGGCTGCAAAGGGACTCTGAAAGGCTTACCAAGGGACTGTGTTTCTCTGCCCACATTGGTTGGTTTTTTTTAAAGTAATTTCTTTCCGTTTGTAACTACTATCTTTTCAATAGCATGGATGTATTTCTTCGTTAATACACTGTGAGGTGCCACGTGTCTCTTCCGCACCTTACTTCTAGCAGAAATGTCCTGAGGTGAACACATTTTTCAAGAGTACATTTTTTTTCTCCAGTCCTGCTGCTCTTTGGCCAGGATCACTCAGTTCAGTACCTTCTTGTTCTGATCATTCATGCCAGGACTGAAAAGTTAGAGTTTTTGTTCCCTATCAGGAGAAGGTTTGAAAAGACACACATTCTCAGAAGCAAGCAATAATGCCATGTTTAGGTATAATCCAACCCAAAATTAAATCTAATCATGTTAATTAGAAAATTGCATTGCTCACCTCCAGAAGTCATACATCAGCAAAGGTGGCGGTAACCCTTCATGTCTCTGTCAAGCCTTGTTGTTAGGATTCTTTCAGCAATTAATGTGTTTAAAAATGCTATAATATTCCCATGAAGAGTCGACGTTTCAGCATGCAGTGCTGGGGCGATGTTGCTATGGCAGCCTTAGCCATGATTCCTTTCTTTTTTTAATGCCAAAATCTTTTTTTCTCAGAATGTCCTGCATTTTAGTTATTGGTATTCTTAATGTTTAAATGGTTCTTTGTAAAGTAGCAAGACCATTTATCAGTCAGTTTATTGCTTTTCCTATTGTAATTGTTAGTACAGGTAATGCAATATCACTTTGTGCGGAAGATAATGTAAATATAATCTAATCCAAAAAAACTCTACTCAGTGCCATGGTGGCATGAGTCAATAGCCAGAGAGGCTGCTGTGAAATGTTTTTTGATCATAGTTAATTGTTTTTATACCTCTTTGCTGGTGACTCTGAACATCATGTCTACCCTGGGGTACCTGCACCTTCTAACATGATGGTGTGGAGTAAAGGTATCTCAGTATCTCCCTTAGTGTGATGAATACCAAATAGCCAGTAAGAAGATAAATCAACCACATTTTAGCAGAGGTTTAATGGACACAGGGGCTGTGCTCTCGCCCCCTTTCTTCCACCCAACTGCAGCCAGCTCACTGCTGTGTGGGGCAGTGCTGAAGGCACCGCAAAGCTGCCTTTGTTTTGAACATTTGTCCAGTGGCTCACAGAAGTGAAGACGCTGCTCAGAGGGTGTTGCATCCAGCTCTCCTCAGTCTGGTGAGAGCCTGACCTTGCCTAGTGTGCTGTAAGTGTAAAGTATGACTGATCCCCAGCTGATGAGCAGAGAACTTACAGTTGCATTTTATTCCTTCATGGGATTTCTCATGTTCATTTTTCTCACTCACTGATGCTGGCATGCGGTGCTTTTGCTCCTATTGTCACTGCAAATCCATAGGTCAGGAGGAAAAGTAACGGTCTTACATGCATTTTTCAAAAATGTCCCCAGTGACAAAGTCATAAACTGTGCAGTGTTTGTGCTAATTCACCTGTTTCCCCTGTTTAAAATCTTAATATGTCAGTTTTGTCCTCATGGGAATAGCAAAACAACACAAACATGCCCAAGTAAAGCCAGTGGTATCTTCCTCCTGCTTAGCTTGAGCCTGGCTTCATTTTGGGAAGTGCGGGGATGTAGAAATGGTGGTACCTGTGCATGCTGCTCTTCAGTCTACACACCCAGAGAACAGCTCCATGCTCTCCAGTTCTCCTGGAGAGAAATGCCTGCTAAAAAGGCAGTCAGAACAAAGCTTGTGTAGTCAGTGAGGGCTTTGCAGTATCTGGCAGGATACCAGGATGCAAATACTCTTTCTTCAGAGACTTGATTTCCTGTTATGTGTTAATGTGACTCCTGGAGTGATTCTGGAAGAGAAAAAGCCTTCAGCAAGGATTTGCATCCAGATTAGATTTTTTTTTTTTTGTTTCCCCCCCTTGTCTGAACCTGCATTAACTTTCCTCGTCACTTTGCCTGTCTGTGCTACAAAGAAGCATGGTCCTAACACAGGCAACATTAGAGGAATAGAGGATCTTTATAGGGGACAAGTGACTGCAGAGCACCTAGTCTGGAACAGTGGAGGGGGACAGTAGTGTGCACACAACCCTGGGTGGAGAGGAGGAGTGAAGCACCCTGGCAGGAGGCACTGCCGGACCAGCCCATAGGATGAAGGGAACGAATACCCAGAGCTCCAGGTCTGAGCATGGGTCTGGGGTGGCAGAAGGTGGGGAACGGAGAGAGGGATGCTGTGGTAGAGGTGCAAAGAGTGTGATTCTCTACCTGCTTATTGGCATTCCGGTAAGTGGGCAGTTGCTCTTTGATGACAACGGAGATTTCTGTTCCGTTCCACCCACTATAGGGAGACGTAGAGAGGCTTCCCTCTGAGCCAGAGCTGCCATCATCGTGCTGCTCTGGCCTTGTTCCCAGCCTGGGGGGAAACCGTTTCTGTCTCTCTTGGAGCAAGCTGGAAAGGTATTGCTGGTATTTGAAATCAAAGATATATATTTTGTTTAAAATCTCTAACGAAATAAGTATTTCTGTATATCTATATGTACCTATATATACACCACGAACATATATATAAATAAAAATGATGGCATCGTAGTGTTTGCACTGAACTGCCTGCTTTGGAACAGTCCTGCAAGTGAATGTTCAGCAGGAAAAAGCATTCTCTGTAACAAACTGCTGCTGTTGAGTGTTGCAGCAGACAGAGGAAATGAGAGTGAACTATGGCTTGAATTGATTTTTTTTTTTTTTTTAAGCTAAAATGGTCATTAAGCCCCTTGGTGCCTTGAAAGCTGTGTGCAGGAGGAAGCATGATAAACATTGAGCATTCGGAGGGAATCCTTGCACATGCATGTTTAGGCTTTTCTCATAGCACTTGTGGTTCAATATGCTAGAAAACATTTGAAATGAGCATCTCTCTGTGCTGCCCTCAAGCAACACATGTAGGGAGCCATAACTGTAGAGCTCTTCTTCTTGGCTGCCGTTGAATTCAGGTGCTTGCTCTGTGAGGGTTCTCTTCTTCATATTGATACAAAAGTGTTTTTCTGGTGTTAACCACCAGTTAGCCATTCAAGAGAAAGGTAAACTGTGCAAGTGGTGGAAGAAGAGAGCCTGAGCAAATACGTTTTAGGTCAGCCCTGTTCCATGAGGGAGTAGTTAGATAAGAAAGACATGAAAAAGAAAACCTGATCTTTCTTGACCAATGGTCTGAAAATTGTATAAAATTAAAACTTGTTTTCTTTAAGAAGCTGACAATCAATCTAACAGGCAATTTGTTTAGCCTACACAAGGGCAGGTATTGCCTTTGATATGGAAGTTCTGCTGAGATGCTGGATGATGGGACTTAAACCTGTAGCACAGATGCAGCCTCTGTTGTAGAATATTAATTAGTTCTGTTTAGAGATTGGTATTTGCAAATGCTGCTTCCTCCAGATCAAAAACCACTCTCTCCTTCCCTGCCTCTAAAGTGAAACAACAAAAATGAAAACAAAATATTCCCCAGGATGAAAATACTCACTAACAGAAAAATGCTGGTAGTAACGTAAATGGCTGTCCGGTGGAGGTGGAGGATGTGTTAGGGAGGATTTCTGCACTGCAGCAGCTTGGCATCAGTGCTAGTGCAGAAACGGTGAGTTAGTTTTGAAAATGGGAATTGTTGTTTGATGTCTGAAAGAGTTACAGGGTGAAAGGTTCTGTGAGCTCTGGAGCTGGTCCTTGGGTAGTGAAAGTGCTCAGAGTGAGTTTGTTGGGCCTTAGATCAACGCCTCAATCCAGTGCAAACAGACGTATTGTAGTGTTCAGTCCTCTGCTTAGCATGAAAGTGTGAAATATTTGGGGTCAGGATTTGGTCCAACATTCTCTGGTGGGTGCTGCTGGGACAACGCGTGACTGTCCCTGCAGAAGACTTCAGGGTTGCAAAGACCACATTAGGAGAGCCAAGGTTACCAGACCTCAAAGGTGTGAATGGAGCACCAAGAACATCTTGGTATGAACTGTAACGCATTAGCCAACAGTTAAACCAAAAACGAGGTTAGAAACCTTGTTTCTATTCCTTTCAGCATGACAGTAAACCTTCCTGCACAAAGCTGGACACAGTTGGCAAAATTTAAGTTAGGCTGAAAGCTGTGTGTGATGACTATGTTTGTGTGTTGTGGACATTAAAAACTTTTTTCTTTTTTTTTTTNACCAAAGGCAGTTACTGTAGGTCTTAAATCAAACAAGAATGTGAGAAAGAATATGTGCTTCAGCAACAAGTCCAAATTGAATCCTCAAAGACATTGGTGTTCTCTAGTCACCTTACCTCCAGGAGGTCTCTGCCTGCCTTACTCTCTGGAGGAAAAAGCTGATTGTATGTTGCTTAGTAGGTACAGCGGTGAAGACATATGAAAGTTTTAAGTAGTTAACATAGTAATTTTTTTTATTTACTTTGCTCTTTACAGAGGGGATTTAAATTGGGAAAATGATCCAGTGCAAAAGCTTGAGTGTTGGTGTAGAAGTGACGTGCAGAATCTTCATGCTGTCAGCTCAGCCTGTTCGTACATATGCTGAGTGTGGCATATTTAACTGTAGGTTAGCTTGGGAGCTTGTAAGCTTTGAGGTTTTTTGTTTTTTTTTCTAGTGTTTGGTAGCAAAATATTAAGGTAAAAATATTAAAAAAGCAAAAAGGTTTTACATTTAAAATCTGTCATCCAGTTTCCCTGCCACTTTACATCACTTCGTGCAATTCTTGTGGGACAGCTGGTACTATGCCAAGTTAAACTTGATTTCTGCTTTGTTTTGAAGCAAGAAAGGATGAAGATTGTGGACTTGAAAGGAAAGGAAATATGCAGGGATAGAATTCCTAATAATTGTCAGAATTCTGCATTCAGAGGGGTAATTAAATCACACAGGGCACCATTGCCAGGAGCTCAGCTTAGAGTGATTTTGCAAGCCTGGTAGAAAAAAGGAATGGCCACAGAATTGCTCTTTTATTCTTTTTTTTTTTTTTTTTTTTNGGAGTGAGGAACACTTATTTTCACAAAGAAGGACCTGATCTGGGGAGGTGGCCAAAACCAAGATGATGTCTGTATGCTTCAAATAGCACGTCCTCTTTCTGTCTGCTTTTATGTGGATGCTGGGTTTTTTATTCTGATGCTTAAGTTACTTTGGCTATTTCTGTCTGAACCAAACTGTAATGTTTTTTCCCCTCTTTTGGTAGCTGCTTCGTGACAGAATAAAAACTGGATGTGAGTTGTGCATTGGGAAGTGATTGATGTGTGCTTGTGCAGCTTGTAGCACTATGAGAAACACAGGTGCAGCTGCTGATGATGTTTACTAGAAGTAGATTGAAAAAGCAAGAAAATGAAATTGCGCTTCTGCACAGACAACCTGTTGTAAAACTGTGGGCCAGGAAGCAATTCCGGAAGCAAAAGCTCCATTTGTTTCTGCGGGACAAAATGAAGAGACTTCTTCAAGGCCAGGTAGATGAGAATCCAAACCACGCTCATCACTGCCAGCTCTCCCCAGTGGAGATTGAAACGGACATGTTTGTTTGTGGAATAAAGAGGAGCTCTGCCAGCACTGAATTTTCCACTGCTGGAGGGGACTTTAATCAGGATGGAGGACGTGATTCCAAGGGAGTGAGTGAAGTGTGCGTTGGTGAGGTGGAACTGAACTGGGATGGCTATGTGAAAATACCATGCTCTGTTCAACAGAACAAGAAGGATTTGCAGGGAAATTCTTCTGATGGTACAACAGAGACCTCTTCTGAAAGAAAGAGCAGAGTGTCTGAGGGGCAGGACCTTTCTTCCCTGAGCATTACCATGAGCTGGAGGGAGGTGGCTGAAAGGCAAGGATGCTTTCCCCAGGAAAAGCCCACTGCATACAAAAGTCATAGACGGCAATCAAGAGATCGCTCAGCTGATGTGGTTGATTACATTGTTAAAGAGCTCCAGGGAATAAGTCGCATTCAGACAGAGATTGCAGAGCTCCGGCAGCACCTTACCTTGATAAAAGGCTCTGTGGATGAAGTCTCCAGCTGTGTGGATACGGTCCTGAGTGAGATAGAAGGCCTACAAGGTGGTTCCACAGGCAAAACCCAGGGTACACATGCTCGAGAGCCAAGTAGGGAGGTACACAAGGAAGACCCAGTATTATATTTTTATGGCATCCCAGAAAAAGATGGTGAAAACACAGTAGAGCTTATCTGCAGCTTCTTGTCTGAATATCACTGTTTCAATGGTATCCAGTGCAGTAAGTATATAAAAGATGCTTATAGATCAGATATTGGTCCAGGCAAGCCATCAACGCCAAGACCAGCAGTTGTGAAACTTGTCAATTGTGAACAGAGAGACTTCATTTTACAGAAGTCTATCCTTCTGCAAAGCTCAGGGGTCCGGATTGCTACCAGTGAAGAGCAAAAGCGACAGAATGGCCAGAGGGGCCGCAAAACAGATTCAGTCTCTTCACAGTCTGGCTTCAAGAAAAATCATCGCAACTCAGTGAATCCTGATGCAGCTCAGACAACTGATACAGCTGGGCACCTTCGAATGGATTCATGCCAGGTTAAGTATAAAAGCACAAGTAGGAAAACACAGTGCATAGGGGAGAGACTTGATTCGGTGCAGAAGTCAACCTTGACTAAGAAAAGCAACTCAATACCTGAAACTGGGAAGGAAGCACAAACAATAAGCTGCAGTGAGCAGCCTTCAGATGACACTTACATTCATGAGGCCCTTCATGAACCTCTACAAAATCCACAGGTGACCAATTTGGCCAAATCAGATGGTGGAAATCACTGCAACTCATCTGACTCTTTGGGCCATGCAAGCCAGATGTGTGCTTCAAGCAATGTTAGTGAGCACAGGCTTGACACTGAAAGTGTCACTGGGAATTGTTCTTCCCTTCTAGATAAAGATGAGGGGATAACCACAGAAGAAATTGAAATAGACTGTGATACCCCATGCAAACTTACCAGTGTGGAGAAAGTTGATATTCAAAGAGAGGATGTTTCTAGTGGGGTGACAACCATTAGCTATGATCATACAACAGATGAAATGGCTGATAGTAGTGACAGCTTGAAAGATATGATCCAAATGGACCTGAATGATCAAGATCCAACTGATCAGGTCTTTAGGGATGTCCTGGAAAATTCCCAGTATTTCCTTGACCATTCCCGGGATAACATTGATCTTGTAGACATGAAGTTTTACACTAATAAGCTTGGTAAAGCTATTCATCACTTCAGGTCTGCTCTGCAGGTGGTGTTTCACAAACTGGAGACAAGTGATTCTGAAATGCTTTTGGAAAATGATAGTGGCTTACAGATGGATGATGACAATACGCTTATGCTGACCAGTTCAGGTATGTGTGGCAGCTCTGACAACTTTGCAGAAACCCCTCCTAGTCAGTCCTCTGAGAGCCAGGCGAACACAACTGGCAACAGTGAAGCATCTGCTCAGATGCAGTTTGTTCCTCTCAGTCTTTCCTCTGTTCCACGTGAGCCTCCTGTTCCCAGTTTGATACCATCATCTGACTGTGAAATCCCCGCTGGGCAGCACTCACCTCCTGAGGAGCTTGGAGGAGATGTGAACTCTCTCCCTGAGCCAGCAAAGGAGTGCAGACCCATGAGCCTTGACAAGGTGTGCGCAGAGACCATCTACCTGAACAAATGCATCAACAATTTCAAAAATGTGCTGAGGGAAAAGAGACAAATGCGTAGGAGACTCTTGAAAGAATTAGCGCAGGAAGGAAACTGGATTTCCGCTGAGGAGACAAATTCAGGTAAACTGAAAAAAATGTTTTTAAGGAGATGTCAAAATCTGACATTTGTGCAGCCAGTAGCCAACACCTCACTCTCTCAGTGAACAGTTTATTAGAAGTTGTGAGCAAATAGTTACAAAGGCAAGTACATATGCGGTACAACAGTACTGACCAAAAAAAGTCTAAAATTTATCATGTAACACACTGAAATGCAAGTTAGTAAACTTCACCTCTTTTCTTTTTTCTTTTTTTTTTTTTTTGGGAGAGAGGGAGATTTGCAGTGCATCTTCAAAATAGCAGGTGTTAGGATTTTTCATCATAATTCGTGACTTGGTTTCTTGTTAAATATAATAGTTAAGATGTGTGATAACAAAGTGTGCATTTGAGCTAAAAGTAGCCAGATTTGCAGTTTTGGAAGTTGAGTGGATGCAGACTTCAAGTGGCTCCATCACGAAGTGGGAGTTCTCAGTGTTTAATCACTGCTAGATGTTATCCTAGTGAAGACCTTTAAAAATTAAAAAAAAACCAAAACAAAACCAAAAAAACCACGTTGAGACCTGTGTTTTGGTATTGTTTCTCTAACTTGGCCATGAGATGAGAAGTTTTCCATTCCTGTGGAGATACATGCCTTTTTGCCAGCACAGATAATGAAGTGTTTGACCACAGCAGATGTGAGCTGATACAGTGGTGGAGCAGTGCTGGTTAACCCATTCCTGAGGATATGGAAGATAGAAATGACCGACATGTTTTGATGAGCCATGTTATGATAGGCCTTGATTTGGTAAAACCAAACCTAACCTTGACACGTATGTCCATCTGCCCCTTTGTTCTCCAAGTGGTGAGAAAACTTTCTCAGTGTCATCTCTGTCCAAATCACTACACAGTTAAGGGAAAAGGCTTTGTTTCAAGAGTGGATCTTAGAACTACAACTTGAAATATTCACATCCTTATTGTGAGCCTCCTTCTATCAAGTATTTTGTTCGCTTTTCTCCTTGCAATCATGAAAACTAGTCAGAATAATCAGGATGATCATTTTTCCCATTTGAAGGAGTTGGCTTGCTCCAAGTGTCTTTTCCAGTGACTGCCATCGCTGTGAAGAAACAATCTGTCAATCTGTATTTGACTTCTGTACCAGTGACCTTCTCAGTTATGCAGATCATAAAGCTTGTCATCAGCTCTTCGCTTTCTTATTTTGTACGAGGTCCTTAGTGTAGAGTTAATTCAAACAATAAGTTTTTAATGAGGGAAACACTAGGAATTGTTAGCAGGCTTGGCACAGATACATACATATTTTTGTGTTTCAAGGGAATGTTTAGATTACTAAAGTAAAGATAGTACAGAGGAAACTGTCTTTTTAATTCAGAAAGCTATTTTTATTTTTTGGTTAATTCTTTTCTTTTCTTAGTACTGTTTGCATAGTGCTCAAGTCCTGGACATATATCCTAATTTTAGGTCACGAGGGAACTGACAGTGGTTTGGATTAGCATTTGCCACAGTGCAACAAAAGTATTGAAATAACCTGTTTCTGAATGTGAGAGGAGGCTGCTCATCTCAGCAGAGTTTGAGCAGTACAGGCATGCTCACAAGGCGAGAAGTAGCCGAAACACTTGAGGAGGAGGATCACAGCTGTACTTTGGTACCTTAGATCTGGCTCCAGGGTGGATTCGCATTCCTGAGCCTCCCTGGTTCAGTTCTCCTGAACATCAACTAGTGACGTGACAAAGAGTTGATGCTTGTGTGACACTTGCATAAAGGCACACCTGTATGGTAGATATGACAACTGAAGTTATAACAATAAGTATGGGATGAAATCATGATGCAGGATATGTGCTCTGAGAGACAGGAGGAGTCTAAAAGAGTCAAGGGTAGTGGAAAACACTGGATAAGGGATGAGAAAGGGAGAGAACTTGGAAAAACACCTTGGAGATGTCAGGAAGCAAAACAGCCCAGACCATCAGTGCAAGGCAGGGGAGCTGGGAAGGGAATAGCCTGCTGGAGTGGAGGTTGAGGTACATAATCAAAGCAGAGTGCTCATGCAGGACAGGAGTAAGCAGGCAAGGAAGCAGTGGGTGAATAACCACTTGGTAGTAGCCAGAGCAAGAGAAGGGGATGACAGTATTGCCAAGGGCTGTAGAGCAGGGCAAGATCAATCACTTATTCAGTTTGAAATAGGATTGTTTTGGCAGGTATTTTCCAAGAAAGTGAAGCAACAGTTTTATGTGCTTCTTCGCCATACTCAAAATAAGTTTGAGCCAAGCTCCTTTTTTTCTTCCTTTGGAAAAAATGTCATACTCGGAATGCAACGAAAGGTTGGTTTTTGGTTTGGTTTTTTTTTCCCCAGCTGCAGATGAGTGTTTGTCTTACTTTAAAAATATAGTTTGTTCTTAATAGGCTTTTAAATTCCTGGGTCAAGTCCACTGAAAACCCAGTTCTGCCTGCTGGCTTTTTGGTTCTGAGCCTGAACCACTGTATTACTCATGCCTGCTTGAAAGTTCAGTTCAAGGTATTTTATTAAATGTGTTTGGCAACAGTGTGTAGCAAAGTAATGGATGGTAATTTTGAAGGTGTTGGCAAATCTGTGTGTTTTGGTGAATCAGAGATGATGCACTGGCATAAAGGTTTAAATTATTTATAGTTGTACACAGATGCAAATTACTGGAACAACTTAGAACTTGGCAGATGCATGTAAATAATTGTTGTGTTTAATTTGAAGTCAAAAGAGAAAAAATTAAATATCCCCTGAAAATCTGAGCAAGTTTTAATTTGAGAAAAAGGAAAAAAGTGTAAGTGAAGATGAAAACAGTTTCACTTTGTGTATGTTTAAAAACAGCCCTGAAATGGTAGAGATTTTTGTAGATGTATATCGACCGCTCAAAAATGGAATGGTGAAGGAATTCTGTGATCAGAGTTTAACCAAGTTAGTCACCATTGAAGATGCTGTGAGCACACCTACTGTGATGAGACATAATCGAAAGATTTTAAATCTTTGTTTGCAGCTGCTCAGAGCTTTGCCAAATTTTACATTTGGCTTGAAACTGTCCCTAACAGCTTTAAACTGAAGGGTCTCAGAAATCAAAGTTATGAATGGAATTTAAGCCAAAATAATCCTTTCTTCCTTCCACGCCCCCCCCCCCCCNAAAAAAAAGTCTAATGCAAGATGTATTGCTTTGTGTTTGTATACAAATAAGTTTGACCTGTATTTGAGAAGCTCCAGTGACCTCAGGCCTTAAAATTTGGCAGTGCCAGTCAGTGTCAAGGATTTTTCTGTGGAAAATCAACCCCAAGTAAGCGAAGTGAATAAGCTTTTGAAAAATGTGTAGTTTGCATATGCTTGCTGGTAGCTTGCTACAGTTGAGCTGTTGCGCTGCCAGAGACTCCATCTGTCCTCAGTGTTTTCCAGCCGGGGGCTAAAGCAGGGCTTTCCCTGTTCGGCATGACTGAGAAGCATGGCAGACCTGAGAGCGGACTTGACTCCAGGTCTTCTGCTCTTGGAGACTTCACGGGAGATATCAGGAAGGAACCTGTTTCAAATACAAAGGAGAAAATCCCAGGAACGAGGGAAGTCTGGATCTGCCAGGGACACACTGAAACAACCCCAGGGACCAAGTCAGGAGAGATTGTGCTTGGGCATGAGCGTTTTAGGGTGACTGTGCAAAAAGGAGAAAACCAGAGGTGCACTTCAAGTGAAATTGGGGCTGCCTAGGTGAGAAGGTTTTGCTTAATAGGAAGGGACAGGCAGTAGGATGGTACAGAAAACCACTTCAGAGGGGAACAGTGAAAAGTGTCTGTGCCCAAAAAAGCATGTTTCCATCTGAGTCTGGGATGGACCCCAAGTTTCCTGAGCTGCTTCAGGTGGGCAGGTCTGCGCAGAGCTGACTGTCAAAACATGGCACTCCTGCGGCACTGGTTGTTACGCGATAGACCGCAGCATACTGCTGCTTGCCTATTCTCCTCCATTAGCTCATGAAGGAGAGGCTTTCAGGGCAGTCTGCAGGCTTTCCTCACTGCTCAGGATCCATGTGGGCATGTCTTAAGGTGGAAAGTAGGGGTTTTATTTTAGCTACAATCCAGCACTTCATTTGCTAAAGTAATTTGACTTCTCCTTAGTGATTGAGTTAAAATAGCTTCTCTATTTTCCTGTCTTAGTGATTGCATGTGTGTAATTACACCCATATAGACAGTAACTTTGAAAACTATTTTAGCTTTTAAACCAATTTGAGTGGCCCTTGTTGCCATGAAGCTATTCCTTCCCCTCCGTGTTTCATATGCAAATGAATAATATGATTCTTCTGTGCAGGTACAGAATTCTCTGATTGGAAGACTTAAAAAAAATACCATGTCTGTACCGGAAGTTTTGAGTATGACTCTCATATAACTTTACTAGCCTTGAAATTGCCTATCCATAAACATGAGATTTAGTGTAGGAGGCTTCTGGATTTTTTTTTTTTTCTCAGAGGAGAATTGCCTAGATTTATAAAACCAGAAAATATCTCTCTGCGTTATGGTATTTGCAAAAGCAAAATGTGTTCCGTGGGAGCTACCAGTTTCCTCGTAACGGGCAAAATGTACAGGGGGCGAGGAGGGAAGGAGGGGGAATGCTTCAGATGCAGACAGTGGATGCAGTCTGGGGGAAAGGGGGAACAAATCTGTTCCTCTCTGTAATAAATACAGGTTCTCTTTCCAGTATGGTAAATAGCAGCTTCAATTCTGTATTAAGATTACTTATGGTTCCTGTTTTATTAACTCAAGAATTTTAACTCTAAAAATCAGCTCTCAAAAGCATACGTTCTAATGCATGTGCAGTTATGGATGAAATTTGATTAGTTTAACTTGAGATTAATTGGTAGAGATTAATTAACTGGTGTATGTCCCAGGAAGCACATGGGGAAGCTCTCCGCTGCACAAATGTTTTATCAACTTGTGGCAAATGTTTAGCCCACTTTCTAAGATCATTTTACAGAGCTCATGGCAGAAATCTGGTCTATTAACTTTTGTTCCTCTCCTTCTCTTTTTTTCTTCACAGAAGGAGGTAGAGGAGACCTCCAGGTTGTACATGTTGTCCCTTGTAACCAGCATCTCTTTCTGAAACTCCTGTGTGTGCATGCCAATTGCTCCCACTGAGGCGCTGAGATTCAGTTTAGCATGTTATGGTTGTCAGAGGAATTGTTAACACTGTGTATGAGTTAAGAGTCTGTTCAGTGCATATTACCTTGTACAAAGAGGAAAACATGAATGCTTGGAGTGATCTCCTCCCTTTGGTGCTCTGTGGGGTGTAATGTGCACAGGCACCACGTTAGCAGAGTACAAATTGTTTACCTTGTCTTTTCCAGTCTTCCTCTTTATGAATCTTGTTTAAACCAAGTGTTTCCTCATTTTTCCTCGGTTTGTATTATTTCATTCCATCTCTATCTGGTTCGCACACTTACAGCAATTAAAGTCAGAATTACCACTATGGGCTATAATACTGAGATTAAGCAAGACTATGGATGCTGGGAGGTGTCTGCTGCAGATCCTGTGCCTTTTTAGGTAACTACAGGCTGCACTTTGCTTTAAGCAGGGCCGTGTGCCCCATGGCAATGTCAGGACTTTTCCCTTAATACTATTGCTTTTGCTTCTTCATTCATGGACCAGGTACCTCTGCTTATCTTCCTGTGGGCAACAGGTAACTCTTTTTCCTCCTAAGAGGATCCACAGAATTTTTTTGTCGACAGCTGTGTAACATCTTAGTTTGTGGTTGCAACTGTACCTCGTATAAAGAAATTTCTGACCCTTGGATTCTCAGCTTTTGTATTTTCTTGAATCGGTGCTGTGTGGATTCAGTGCCTGCTGTGCTTCTGCCTCTCTTAGTTGTGTGAATCAGGCTAAATCAGCTTCCTGGAGTGGGCTGAGCATTGCATGGCATTTGGGCCTCCATGCAGATCTCATCCTCTGAATTTGCGTTTCTAAGCTTTATTGGCTCATGTATCAACAGTTTTTTGTTTCATTCTTACTGGCAAACGTCTGCCCATTAATGCTTTTTCAGGGATGCAGAGGTATCTGGTGTGAAATATTGGTGTCAAATTCTGTCCTCTTCTGGCTTCAGTGCAAAAACACTGCAGCCTCCTTTAAACGGCTCATCTGGCAGCTGGGAAACTGATACTGTATGTCAGGTGGAAGGAGCTTCCTTTGGGACTCTTCAGTCATTATTTAAATTGACACTGTTGCAGAATACAATGAATTTAAAATAATCCCTTGGCTTGTTGCAGCTTTGGATTCCATGTAAAACGTAGCATACTTGAGTCAATGAAGACATTGAACCACAAGACCGCCTGGTTTAATTGGGATGATTTAGGTTCAGTCTGATTCTGCTAATACCCCTGAAGAAATGGTCTAATTAGGCATGACCAGAAGTTTAATTTAGACAGTGAAACAGTTGCGCCTTGTTTTAGCCTGATTTAGATTAATCTGCAGCTAAAGTGAGGTCTTTGAGGTTTAATAATAAACCACAGTATTTGAAAACAAGTTAGGATGATTTTCAAAACAAACAAGAAGTCATTATTGATTTTTTCTTATCTGTTTAAATAAAGCAGCTTTCCATGTTTTACATCTGTTTTTTATCTAAAAGGATAATGTGCTAGACACAGTACTTAACTGTGATGGAAAGTTACATTGTTAGAAAGCCTTTTATGTGGAGAGATGGATTTATGAGAGGGCTAACAAACCGGGGGATGTTCTTTCTTTTCCTTGCGCTGCTCCAGACTTAGTGTTTTTTTGGTTTTGTTTTGGGGTTTTTTTTTGATGCCTCACTCCATTTTATGGACTTTCTCTTCTACAGAAGTACATAATTGGTTTTTCTGTCCATTGAAACATCTTCATGTGTATGAGATAAATTGCAAAATTTAGAAATTGCAGTTTGGTTAAATAACTTCTCAAATTACTTGTAAGCCTAGTTGCTGGTTTTCCTAAATAAGCAAAACTCATATTAGTTTCCTTTTTAGACTTCACTAAGCATTGCCTTCCCTATGAGTGAATACTGTGCCTTAAATGATCATGTCTGTTGATTTATTTAATCCAGGGTATTAAATTTATGTTACTCTGTCACTGGCATTATTTTGCTAACTGATTCTTGGCTGATAAGAAACTTTAATTACTTGTAGAAGACCTTTCAGTGACTGATTGCAGCATGCTTCACTGCGAGTGAACGTACTGCATTACTAGGGGTGACAAGCACTTCTGCAGCCAAAGGTATTTGTTGGACAGTAAGTGTAAAACTCATCCATCAGCATCATCAGAAATAAAAAAAAAATGAATAGGGGTGTGATGGGCTGTTCTGTTTACATGTTTGCTTCTCCATCTTTTCAGTGCTGCTTTACTTGCTCACTGGAGATTTAAAAAAAATAAATAAATAATTTTCAGATTTGGACTGGTCCAGCTGCTTTCAAGGAGAGATCAAATGACAGACCTGTGCAGAGAACTGAAGCATAAGCCAGCAAAACACTCTCTGTGATCTGCAGCATGTGGATGTCTAGGTGTTAAATGTGTCTACTTTCCCTTTGCCCTGTTTTGGGAAGGACAGTGCTAAAAACTCTCTTGGTTGTTCCAGTGTTGTTCTTATCTGCCTGTTGCTTCCTCTGCTTACCCAGGCTCTTAAGTGAGCCATGCTGTCGCCATGGGCTGAACTTGAGCAGATCCATGGCTGGTGACAGGACCCAGAGCAGCTACTGGAGCCCTCCTGTGCCCTGGCGCGAGTGCTGCCTTAAGAGAGTGGGGAAACTCCCCAGCTGCAGCAAATCCATCTAAACAGCATTGCTATTTGCTGCCTTTAAATGAAGAGGAATGTAGAAAGTGTTCCTACCCACAGCAGTGTTGTAAACTGTGGATTACTTTGTTTAACTGGCACTCCCAGAGGTGTCTGGACCCTGTTAAACCTCATGCCAACAGTAGTAGGTAATGCAGCCTCTGATTCTTTGACTGCATTTGTCATTGCAACAGGGGACTGCAGAGGACTTCTTGGTGACTGCCAGCCCTCTGCCACTGTGTGATATTGTGCCATTACCTCATATATAAACTGCCCAATTTCCTTCTTTAAAACTGGTTATGCTTGGTGTCTGCTTCTCCTTTTGAAAGGCTACAACAGACCTGTCATACTCAGACACCTTCTAATTTTCATCCTCCATTTATATTTAGCCACAGTTCTTCCGTGCAGTATGTTCTCCTGTCTATTGAAAGGGTCCTTTTTGCTAAAGTAAGCAAGCTGTCCTGTTCTCCTTCTATAGTACTGTGTTTACATGCACATGCTGCTTTTGCCATTGTCCTGCGTGAATTCTTTTTAATTTGATATAGAAGAAAAAGATTTTATATGCCTTTCTGAAGGAGTCTTGCCAGCACAGTACAGTGGTATTTATGCTTTTATTTCTGTGGAGACATTTCACTGGACATACTCTATGGATGATGTTCTCTCCTTACATGGCTATATCATAGTGGCTCATGGCCGGTGTGATGACTAGAGCTCAAGTCTTGTCTCATGCTTTTCTCCACCGAGGAACAAATTGTATGCAGTCAAATTCACAGCAGGTTTTGTGGCTCTGATTTGTGGCTCATGCCATTTGAACTGTGTTTAATCTTCTGTTGTTGCAGTCTTCACTGCCATCAGTTCTTTCCATTGGGGATCTGAATTCTGTATCAATAGTTCTACTGTGTTTGTCATTGGCAGATTTTATCAGCAGATCCTGCTTACTCCCACTAGCTTCCTTATTGCGTTGTCCGTGGCTGGCTCAGTTACAGTTACTTGTTTACCCACCTTACAGCTCCCTACTCCTTCTCAGCTTATCCGGCTTTATTAACGTCACATGGCATTGCATCAAAAGTTTTTTGTTGAAAGGAAAATTGAGTTGATAATTCATTTTACAGTCTAAAGAAAAATGGTTGCTTTGTTAAACAAAAAAAAAGTGTTTTCAAAACTGGTATGCCCTGTTTTATATTTTTTCCTATTTTCTGATTGCCTCCATGTTAATTCTTTCCTTCATGTTTGCTCTGAAGCCTTTCAAGCTGTTCAAGCCAATAATGAGCTTATGCTAGTCTAGATCACATTTCCCTTCTTCCTCCCCACACTTTAACTGTGGCTCTTCTACAGTCTTAAGGCACCAGCCCTCATTTGATGGATGTCAGATGCTGGTTCTCGTGGCATTTTCTCAGGGAGAATGCTGCCTGGAGCAAATTACCTCTTTACTTTGCTTTCAGCAGGTGATAACTCCTGATTCCACACAGCCATCACCTGCCTTGCCCCTGCATCGATATTGTCACTTACTGAAAGCTCTTTCTTTTGTTTTGTGTTTTTGAACCAAGATCGTTTTTAATATCGACTCTAGAGAAGCTCTTTTGCTTTTCTTGTTTTCTTTTTATTTGCATATCTAAAAGGCTTGGCAAAGGTAATTAAAACAAATGAGCAGAAGTACTGTTTATCTGGACTCGGAAATTTTTACTTGCCGTGTCTCAAAATCTGGGAGATGGTGGAGGTTTGTTTCCTGATTGTGTTTCCACACGGCATCCTTCCCTGCATCCGTACTCCTAGCCGTTCTCTGACTTGTGGTTGCCTGTAGGAAATGGTTATTGCTCAGTTAAATAACAGCTTTCCCTGGACCTTATTCCCCTGAACAGAGTTCTTGATGGTCTCCAGGCTGCAGTATTGCCCATGCTATTTATGGTCTGTTAATGTAAGAATATTGGTCACTTATATTTAGAGTTTCTCAGATAAACTGATGGAAAACCCTGTTACACTAGTTCCTATTGCCAGTAAATGTTGCCATGTTTGTCATTCTGTGTCGTTCAGTACAGCTGAACCAATGGTGTCAAGCTCAGTCCAGTATAAAACATTGTTCCATTTTAGGATTGCTTTCTAGTCACAGCTCTTCCAAGTGTTCCAAGACAAAGGAAAGGATGTCTTGCCATGCGCACTCTGAAGGATCTGGTTGCATTTGCTTCAGGAAATCTTTCTTTACCAGCAGTTGATTCAGATCCCTCCAGAGAAAATGCAGGTTTCAGGCTGAGGTGTTCTGGAAGCATGGCTTGGAGCAGAGATGTGTAGAGCACGATCCTTCCTGCAGAAGCCTGGATCCTTGGTCTGCTGCTCCGGCTATGGGGGAAACATGCATCTGTGCAGGACTGTGGGTCTGGGCTCCTGCCTGCTCTGCAGACCTGTGTGATCATGTAGAAAAGCTGGGGTGTCCATTCAGTTATGGATAATGTCATGTTGTTCATGCCTGTTTAAAAATAAAATAATAAAGGTACATGTAGTCTTCAGAGTGCCTAGCCCTGGAGTTGTAGGGCTAACAAATAAAACATTTGGACTTTTGCTGCTGTACAAGTTGAGACCTCAAAGAGAAACTTGTCTTCCTTGGTTATTTCTGCTCGTCTTGGGAGACCTCCTCTTTCACCTGTGAACACCCTGAGGTTGCACAGCTCACCCAAAGCCCAGGACAAGGGGGGGAAAAAAAAGGGATCTTTCCTTTGGAGCTGTGTTCTTTTATCTTACATAAAACTGGAGCTTATTTCCTGACAGATACTCCTTCACTTTGTTATGATTCTCAGGTTGTGAATCCCATGGCTGGAAATAGTTGGTTTTCCACTGTGTGCAAGTTGTAGCTTCTTTATACTCTTGGCAGATGTGATTATCTGAGGTTGGAGCATTAGCTGTTAGCAGTGTGTCTTCCTTAGTCCTGTCTGAAACCGGCTTTTCTTTCAGGGAGTGCAGGAGAATGTATGAACTGTAAGCTGGAATGAAGAGTTCCCCAGTTATAGGTGAACCACTTTTCCCCTTATCCAAAAACTTTTGTTTCCTCTTGGTACATTGCAAGTGTTTAAGCACTTCTAAGCTCTAATCTGTTGACTGAAGATTTTTCAAAGCAACAAAACATAGCTCTATAAATACATTCCTAATATGAACATAAGAACATGGATTGAATTCATGAATATGAATCCTCATATTTGCAGTCTATGGTGTTTTCCATCATGCTGTGAGATCCCAGTTCACCAGCAATCATCTTGCAAGTGATGGCCCTTGTTTGACACCTGCATATGAATGGGTGGAACTGCAATGGGACCTCCCTGCTTAGGGGGCTAAAGTCTTCGCATTTGAGCATGAACAAAGCTCACAAGTGTTTGTACGAAGTTTCATGTTCATCAGTCATTTGTGCATTTCATACAGGTGCTTTTAATTTATAACATCCTGATTACGACCATGTTCGTGTAAGTGGTGACCTGTAGTAACAGAAGCTCTCCAACAACTCATGCTCTTGTTGGGTTGGAAAAAAAAAAAAAAGAAAAAANGTCTTGGAGACTGCCTTTTGAAAGAGAAGGTGCACTGAACAGGCTCTTCTGGTCCTGGTTCTAGGTGTTCAATGAAATCGTATAGCCTCTCTGTCTGTATGACTTGTCCTGACATGTTGGTCATTTGCCTGCATGCAGTGCGGTCTGTTATCCTGTCCTCACAATATAATCTGAATACTTTTTCTGGTGTTTTCAGAAGCTAATTTCATACTGTTCTTTTCCCTTCCCCCATTTAAGGGTCAAGATGAGGCTGATCCGTCGAAACCACCCTGGCTCAAAGGAGGGTAAGTGGCATTTTGAGACCTTGTTTCCCCTGTGTTTATAATTACAGTGTACTTTAAGGTGTGCGGTTCAACCTAAGTAAAAGCAGCAGTTCTGATGTTTTTAATAGCTGTCTTCAGGACCATGCCTCACTTAGGGCTGGGCTGCTGCTCTATTTCAGAGTCTTCTATTGAGCAGCCGGCGGTGGGCTGTGCAGCTCTTCAAGAGATCTGTGGTTAAGAACAAGGTTATAGTTGCAACGCGTAATCTGTAATGTGATGGCGCCAAGTGCTTACGGCAGCAGTATTAAGTAAACCTTACTGAGCACCACAGAGTGGTCTGGATGAGGTCCTTTTTCCGGAATCTGTCACTGATGGCACCAGGGAAGGGAAAGAGTAGCTCATAAACATTGCTGTGTCTTTTGCTCTTAGAAGAAAGAGGTAGCTTTGGGGAAGTCTTCTGTCTTTGCTGTGATTTCTATGGTCATTGTAGTAGTCAAAACTGCAGTAACTCTGGAAATCAGTTTGTAATTTTTAAAGCAGTGATCATCATGCCTCTTTTGCACAGGTGAGAGTGAGAGGCCATGCGTTCTCTCTGCAACATGCTACTCGCAGCAAATGAAGCAGACAAATTCTGATTGTGTGTAATTTCAGCATGATACTCTGCATAATAGGTGCCAGCATGGTGGCTTCTTTAGAATCTGCTCTGGGAAAAAAAGACAGTGACACATTTTACAAGCTGCTGGGTTATGTGCCTTGTACGTGATTAGGGTGATATGGTTTAGTGGTGGTGCACTCATTAGAAGCTGGCATAGCAGCAGATTTGCACTAAAATCTCAGCAAGAGGTTGGCTTGCTACACACATAGGTTAATTCTCATACTACTGAAGGAAGCTTCCCTAATAAAACGCAAAGTTAAATCGGAGGCTTCATTATACGGCTTTCTGCTTTTGGAGTCATTGTTCTGCAATGCTGGTACTCCTGCAAAGCATCCTCCACACCTGCGGATGCCTGGAGCTGCCTAGCAACCCTGCACTTTCCTAAGGAGTCCAGGACTTCGGTGAGCAGGCTGCTAGACAACTGGCAATTAGCAGGAGCAGAAGACAGTGATTTATTCTAACTATAAATGACACCTTCTCCTGCTTTAACAAGGAGACAATGTACTGAGTTTATTGGTTCATGCAGACAAAATGGTTTCCCAGCCTGAAAGATGAATACACCTACAGTCCTGAAATACTTAAAAATGTGTTTTGTCAATTCAAGGCAATGTTTGCTCTAGTCTGTAATTTTTTTCCCTATCTATGTGAGCTCTTGCAAAACAGACTGGCTAATGCAGTTTTGAAAAAAGTTTAGCTTATTCACTGTATCCCCACATACAAGGGATTTCCAGAAGAGGTGGTTGTGGGTGGTGAACCTTTAATTCCACCGTTAGCCTTGTGGCTTATTAGCCTCGAAGTATATTGATGTGCTTACTTTTGGAGTTCTTTCATGTGAAGATTAGAGAAGTTTTGTCCTTTAAAGGAAGCAATCATCTTCTGTCATTGCAAACCATCTCTGCTTGCTTAAATTTTCAAGATTTAATGGAAGCATCTGTCTTATAAAACTTGTATTAAAAGATGGATATATGCTTCAAGCTATTTGCACTTTTGGTATAATGCTAAAAGTAGCTCCCTATCTGTAATCACTGGGTTTGGAGAGAGAGCTTCCAAAACAGTACAATTGGTATTATGGATCAATCTCTGGTGTAATATCTCATATCTATATATTTTATTTATTAGTGCAAATCATCTTCTCATACAGAAATGCTATTCACTCTTCAATACGGCACTCCGTAATAAAGCTATAAATATTACATGCATTGCAGTGGAGAGTTACCGTATTACATATAAAGCTATAGTGTGCATATTTGAGGCACTGTCAGTACTTCTGTCTGTGCAAACACTGTAATTTTGTTAAGCGAAGTAGAGTTTATGCTTGAATAGAGAGACTGAGGTAGCTAAAACCACAACAACTTGAATAATTTTGAAAATTAAGAATTGTTGCTGGAAATTATTATTTTTTTTTAAATATTAACAAGCTAAAAGCAGGTCATCTTGAGTGTATAACTGTCTACATGCTAGGATACCTCTCTTCAGTGGCAAATACAAGCACCTTTCAAATAGTCTTGTTCTCTGTCAGCCTGGCTTACAACTTATCATATCCCTCAGCCTATCATAAATATTTTGCAACAAACCATGTTGTAACTAGACACGTTTCTCAAGCTCAGTAACTTGTTTAGGCTCATCTTGAATTTATAAAACATGCAATTTTAATGTTTTTCTTTCCTGGGAAATGTCAGAGTATCACAGTTCCATTTCAATTGAAGTAGAAAAAAAATAATCATTGGAAATTGTGTAGAAAAGAAGTATAAATTCCCAGCTGTGACTTTTAGCAGGAGCATTGACTGTGGATTTTTACTTGTGACCATTTTGTTGTATCTTTTCAGCTTACAGACTCTCGCATGTGTTTTCATAATTCAAGTGATTTGACACAAATCTTTGACCCAAAATTTACCAATAAGCTGCATTGTGATTTAAATAATGCTGGAATTCTTGGCATCATCTGGGTAGGCTTCTATGACACCTATTTTACCCCAAAACAATACTGCTAGTATTTGAAATGTTTTGGAATACTAGGGCAGCAGACGAAACTCCATGTTTGATCCCAGCAAGACCGTACTGAGTTCTGACAATATAAACACTATGTAGATGTTTCTTATTTTTTGATGTCGGTCAGATTTTTCTATAATAAGTCAGAAGGGATTATTGCAGTGTAACTTGGAAAAAAGTTTTTCTGGAATTCTCTGTTGGAAATGAGGGTAACCTCTCCTAAAAACACAATGTAGACTCGCTGTAAGGATGTCTAGCATTGGAAAACTGTTCTCATTCTTCGCCAAAGATTCCAGTAGTTTTAATTAACTGCTGTAAATCCCTACCTTTCTCATGTCTGAGTTTGTCTTCCATTCCCAGCTGTGAGGTCTTGTTGCCACAGCTGACTGCGGGTGCTTTGTGCTCATCGTGCAGGAGCACAGAGTGCCGCGCATGGTGCCAGTGTGACTCATGCTGCGTGCAGAGCCGACGCAGTTCACGCAGTTACACGTGACTGCTCACCTTCCCACCAGGCTTGTTCAGCCAGCAGCAGCTGTCAACTCCGCCGTGGCTCGGACATGTCACCCTCCTACGCCCTGTCAAAAAAGTCCATTTTACCATTACAGTACTATGGCATGTTTCTGTATATAATAGACTGTTTCCCTCTTTGACACAGCCTTGTGCTAGGCTGTGCCGTGACATCCTTATCCATCCTAGAGCATGGGCTGCTATAACATCTGTTTGGTCACTTTGGAAGTTTTTTAGACTTTCAGCTGTATTCAAAGGGGGTTTGAGTAGGCCGTGCTTGCTGCGGAGCACACGTTTCCTCTTGTCACTGACCAGCCTCCCAATTTTCATGACGTGCAAATTTGTAGTGGCAATTTGGTTTCCTAGATTGTTTTAAAAGGTAGCTCCATGTGTGTCTTTTATTGCAGTAAGAACGGTTTGACCTATACTCCTCTTCCCCGTAGTTGCAGTGTCCTAAAGCATTTCAGCTGGGTGTGGTGTACCAAATCAGCAAAATACACAAGTTAAAAGTGCCAGTCAATTTATCACGCAACTGCAAAAAGGTATAAGCCAGCATGGTACAGGGTGAAAACGAATGGCTAAGGATAGAGAGGCAAAAGGTTTCTTGATAGTCTCTGTAGTGAAGAAAAAGGCCTTGGAATCATATTCTAAGTGTTAGCAAGGCATGAGAACAGTGTGGAGATGGGGAAGTTGAGTGAGAGACTGAGAGGGGCTGTGGGTTTTGGCTGGCAGATGGGTGTTCATTGCAGGGAGGGAGTCGCATCACAGGTCTGTTCTTCAGTTTGGGACAAGTACGAGAAGCAAAATATGTGCTCAGTTCCCAACCTTAGCAAAAAGCATTTTCTTAAGGCTATGCAGATAACTTATTTGGGGCCTTTAAGCTGAATTAGCAGACTTTCTTCAAGCACAGGCTTAAATCTGTGCAGTGTTAGCAGTGCATGGCAGGATCCAGATACAATTATTCAGGCTGGTCTTGTCAGGAAGAAAGCAGGTTATAGTGTTTATTTCTGCAGGCTCCGAGTATTGCTGGGGTAATGGCTCTTTTGCTCCCTTGCCACTTCCACCAGTGAATGGCAGCTCTTGTGTGTAGAGGTCTGCGTGGTTCAAAACACTGAGCACCATGGATGGTCCCTTTTACAGAAATAAAAATAATCTTATTTTTCCTCAGATGTGAGGTTTTTGCTAATAATTATATGGACCTCGAGGGCCGGGATTAAGTATTTTCTAGCCTAGAATCAGATGATGGGTAGCAGCATCCTGCCTCTGGGCTGATCCGCTTTGATGTGCTCCCTCCCAACCAACAACAGAGAGGAACGTCTGGATTGTTGTGTACAAAGAAGATGGACACTTAATTGTTCTTAGCATTAACTTTATACTTTCTTAAGTATGATCTTCTGGCTGATGCTCCTCCTTGCCCTCCCCAGACTCTCTTCAGCGGTGCCCAGTGACAGGACAAGGGGCAATTGGCACAAACTGGAACAAGGGAAATTCCGTCTGAACATGAGGAAAAACTTTTTTACTTTGAGGATGACAGAGCACTGTCACAGGCTGCCCAGAGAGGCTGTGGAGTCTCCTCTGGAGACATTCAAAACCTGCCTGGACGCGTTCCTGTCCAGCCTGCTGTGGGTGAACCTGCTTTGGCAGGGGTGTTGGACTAGCTGATCTCTAGAGGTGCCTTCCAGCCCCTGCCATTCTGTGATTCCTGCCATGATGCTCAGTGCCAATAGTAAACTATAAACTGAGCTCTCCCTAAGGAAAAAAAGTACTTCTGAAAGTAGAGGTGTGTGGATCAGTTACCACAGACTAAGCCAGGTGTGAATTACTGCCGTGGAGCTCTGGTTCTGCCATTGGGTAAGTATTTTTGCCAAATCTGTGCCCTACAGAAGCAGTGGGGATAAGGCTGCCTTAACCCACTGTGCTGGCAGCAGTGACTCTGAAGCACTGGGTGCTCTGCAAGAATGAAGAATGTGCCCAGCCTGTTCTGAGCGAGCTCAGACTTCAGAGCTGAGAATTGGATAATGACCTGTTTTCAGTGTGTTAACAACTTCGGTTTATTATTAAGTTGCATTTGCAGTGACCTGATTCTTCCTGTTCTCATTAACTATGATACTAGGAAGGAGACCGATGTTTTAAGGAAGTTTTTTGGTCATCTCTTCTCTGGCTCTCACTGCTGGTGAGATTCTTAATAATTTTTTTTTCTCCTGAATTTCCAGGCCTGCAGGTGGTCTCTATGGTATTGATAGCATGCCCGATCTACGCAAAAAAAAGCCAATTCCACTTGTCAGTGATCTGGTAAGAGATTTTTCTTCTGCCACACAGCCATTAGGGCAAGTGGCTTTCCTTTTTGACATACAGTAACAATCACTGTCATTTCAAGAATTCGAAGGTTTCCCTTTAAATTAAATTAATTCTTACAGTAAGGGGTTAGGAGTTGTGCTTGGAAAAATCTCAGTGAGAATGACCTACGGTTTCATTATTTTGGCAGAATTAAGATACTTTTCATGTTCTTTTTCCTTTTCATTCTACACAGAGTATTTGATTATTTTTAGGCCTGCATTATTTTTAAATGTTTTCCTAAAAATCACATACTTTGGGGAAAGTTATAATGTCCATGTGAGGTTTGGCAACTTGCCAGAAGGTTGGAATTTCAGAGGGTAGATAAACGAGCATATGTGCTTGGATTTTTTAAAGTAATTTGCAATATTGCCAGTAGGCTTCTGCACTGAGGAAGCACAAGAACCAAGCAAGTAATGAGGACAAGTTTCATATGCTTGTGTGATATGGTGAAATAAGGCTTTTGCGGGACAAATGGTTTTCTGTTGGCTGTGTTCAGTACACGTAGCAATTTCATGCTTGAGAGAAATGCTGTAACAGCTGAAAGACCAAAGTTTCCATATCCTGTAATTCCTCTGAAAAGATGCATGCAATTCTCTCTGCCAGCTTATGGATGGGAAGCTTAATATGTGTCTTAGTAACTGCTTGTATCTTAAATCTTTGCAGTAATGGCATTAACTTCTATTACTTCCTTTGTATGCTTTCATTCTATCTCTCCACAGGCCATGGTAAGTGGAGCTAAAGACTATCTGCCAAGTCTTCACCAGAAACAAAAATTATTTTACCTTATTTTCCCTCCACTTTTTTGCTTTTTACTTTGAACCTGCAGTATTGCAGTGCATGTGTATCCAGCACTCTGTCCTGCTCCATCACTGATGGAATGAACTTTTCCAGTCTGTCTTCAAACAGGATGAATCAGAGCAGAAATGGAGGCTTCTGATAGGGTTTGATGATTTCAAAGCAGATGTTGCTAGCATTAATTTCCATCTCTGCCTTCAGCTAACTGGAGAAATCCTTTGTATGCCAGCGTGAGGTGCTGCAAAGGCACTGCCCTGTTCTGCCCAAGGCTGCAGAATGTAGTGTTGGCGTGATGCGAAGGAAGCAGTTTTGAGGGGAAGATGCTGTTCATTGTATTCAGTGATGGCCAATGAATGTGATAGACCAGCACATTCAAACCTGTGCTCCCAACCCAGTCTGTTCTTTTTTTGACCTGTTTATTTGTAACCCTTCCACTGTCACATTTGCGGGTGTTGTGTCTGTTGTAAAACTGATGAAATAATCTCCATTTGGCTATGAATGAAGTTAGATATGAATGAGTGAGTTCCACATAGTGACCTTAGGCAATAGCAGAATTACAATTGCTACCAGGACATAGAAGTGGAGATGTGAACCCAGGTTTCGTTGACAGTCCTTACCAAAGAAACAAAAATTTGCCAGAGTGAGACTGGTTGTGGGCAGATGGAAACAATTTGCAGACCTTTCAAGGTATTTGACTCTTCTGAGATGTGAGCTATCATTTAAGAAACCAACTTGAATGTAATAGACTGCCAGTTTGGTGTCTGGGATGACAGAGTCCCCTTGGTCACATCTCTGGGTGTGTAGTGCCAGTGCATTTCTGAATATTGGTGGTGAATAACAAACTTTCTTCCTTCTTAGTCACTGGTTCAGTCCCGGAAAGCCGGAATTACCTCAGCAATGGCCACTAGAACATCTCTCAAAGATGAAGAGCTGGTAAGTGGGAGGGTTGCTTGGCTCCTGTTAACTTTTAGTAAGCAAATTAAGGGAATGTGGCTCTCCGGGATGCAGAGCCAGCTTCACAGATGTCTAAAAATATAGATGCGAAGCTTCTTGTATCATTTGTTTAAAGAAACCAAACATGTAAAAAATAACATTTAATGTGTCAATATGATCCTGAAAAATGTAATCTTACCATTTTCTTCTGTGCTATCTACCATGGGAGACAGTGTGTGGAACTTGCTTTATGCAAGATGTCCCTCATCCACAAACCTTCATTCTTTTATTCCATCTTTTTTAAATGCCTGGATAAACACTTCTGGAAGGGTGTCCTCTGCTGCTGCTTGTAAAAGTTTTATAAATTTGGCTACCTCAAATGCATATATTTATTGCACTGCTCATGCCTTTTCCTTTAAAACCCATGTGTTAACCATCAAAAATAGGTTTGGTCGCCTTCCTGGATGTTGGTTTATGTATGTTCTTGCCTTTCAGAAATCTCATGTCTATAAGAAGACCTTGCAAGCCTTAATTTACCCCATCTCTTGTACAACCCCACACAACTTTGAAGTGTGGACAGCCACAACTCCTACCTACTGCTATGAATGTGAGGGGCTGCTGTGGGGTATTGCACGGCAGGGAATGCGCTGCGGTGAATGTGGAGTCAAGTGCCATGAGAAGTGCCAAGACTTGCTCAACGCTGACTGCTTACAGAGTGAGTAGTGGCCAGTGGAGCGTGGCTGTTCCAAAAGTGTTATCAGAGCTTTCCTGAATGTATAGCGGGTACCTCAGTGATCAGTGAAGATGTGTTTATTAAAATGACTATTTTCTGAAAAGGTGTCATTGGGCTAAACTTATACCCATTGCCTTGTGGACACAGACAGCTGCACTGATGCAGAACTTCTTTGCAACATTGTGCTTGATGTGCTTTAAAAGAAGGTTTAGTTCTTGAGTCTTTCACATATATTTGGTTTTAAGCCATCTGTTTAATCTGTCTGTCAGCTCAGGTGATGTGTTCGCCGACATATCCTGCATGGAAGAGAGGAGGTGGGCTGGGTGAATAGGGTACTAGGCTGGATATTGTGACTTTTGTTCTGTCCCTCCTGCTCTGGTATCTCTCAGGTTGCTTGTGTTAACCATCAGCCTGTTTTATTGTTTTAAGCTCTTCAGAGCAGCACTGGGTTTCTGCTTAGGGGACAGAGTCCATGGACTTAGCTCAGATTCTCTGTACTAAGTACAGATTGCCACAGCATTTTGTCTTTCTAACAGTAGGGTCTCATGGCTGAATCGCTTTAGAGACCTGGGGCTGAGCCAGCACAGATGATGGGTCAGATAGGAAGGTGTTGTTTGAGCGTATGGGTAGTACTTCATCTTCTGACTAGCCTTTCTGTTTGTTTTGTTGTTTTTTTTCTGCACCGTTCAAAAACTAAGCCCTCTCTTCAAAGAACAGCTCTTCAAAGAGCTGTTATGTTGCAAAATAAATAAGACCTTACACAAACAATGGAGTAGTTTAAAAGGAATTTGATTAAAGGGGGAAAAGAGAGAAAAAGTATTAATTTGGGCATCTGGCTTGGTCACTTATTCTTACTTGCTTTTAAAACAGTTTCTTGATTTGGCCTCAAATTTATGTTCCTGCTTGAGAGCAAAATATCTTGGTCTAAATGGAATAGAAATTTTTGCCATATGTGTTAAATCTTGAGTAGGAAGGTGGGGCTGTTTCTGTTCACTCTTGGTTTTCTTGGCATTCCAGCTTGAGGGACTAAGTCTAAGGAATCAGAAAAGTTTGTGAAGTATAAACAGACTTATTGCAAATCCATGTCAGCAGTTATAGGAATAGAGAGAGTAGTCAAATCTTGTATCTGCCTCAGTCTAGTTGATTGGGAAAGCCAGACTGGATGATTCAGCAAGGGATACCAGTGAATCGCAGGCCATTTGTTTTTCTTATGGCTTATCTTGAGACCCCAAATGGACATTGTTTATGCTTGTATTTTTGATACATGCAGAATTTTAAATAAATCATAGTTGGGAATGAAGCTGTTTGCAATGGCGTATTTATCAGACACAGCTGATACTGGTGAAATATTTCTGCTACGCCTCAGTTGCTTAGTGTATCCAGATCGGACTTTATAGCGTTCCAGGAATTGCATCATTGACACCTTGGCTTTGTTGCAACCATTTTGTGACTAGGCAAAGAACCGCTGTGTTGCAGCTGGTTCAGGAGAACGTAGTTAAGCCATAACTCATTTTTTCTGTCAAAACCTAATGCAGAGGGTCAGTTAGACGCAGGATAACTTTGTTTTGGGAGTTCACCAGAACTTTCTACTGACGGGTGATTTTCAGTGTTTGAGATGAAAAGCGGCTGATGGGCACATCCAGGCTTGATGCAAATACACGTCCAAGATGTTATAATGTTGCAGTGGAATTGTGATATGTCAGAATGGGGAAAATGCTGTTGAGAGCAGAGGAGAATTAGGTTTGCACCAGCAGCAGTGAGGAAACAGGCACAAAGCTGTTGTACAGAGCAGAGGTCATACAATCAAAAACGGTAGAAAGAAAACTAAATTTAAGAAATTAGCTAATGACTAAGAGGGAATGTATTCCTGCAGAGGACAGCTGCGGCTGTCCGTGTTCAAGAAGGGAAGCTTCATACTGGGATGAGTTCTGGAGAGAGTTCAGTGGTACAGGGAAAAATAAGAGAATGTCTTGAGAGAGGCTGGTGTGAGTTTGTTAATCTTTCAAAAGAGAGGCTTGGCTGTGTGGGACAGGAACAATGTTGTTTCAAAAAAGAAAAGTAGCCATACTTGGTCTGTCCCAATACAGTGTTTCTAAAGCTATGTTGTAGAGCCCAAGGCAGAGTTGTAAGACATGTGTGTAGAGCTCCTAGGACTGTGGTTTGCTCTTGCAGCTATCCATGGCCTACAACTTTTCTGAGCAGTAGATGCTATGCTTAATAGCTGGCAGTGATGGCTCTGTGAATTGGTTTAATCCTTGTTTGAACCTGTTTATGCCTGAACTATGTTGGGGAAGAGGGAGATAAGCAGCAGGGAGGAAGATGGTCTGTTTAAGCTTACTGTTTACAAAAGAAAAAAACGGAGTAAATATGCTCTAAGACAGCTAAAGGTGGAAGTAGAAGACAACTTCAATGATGAGAACAGGGACTTTCTGGAACAGCCTCTGAAGAATACCATGGGGGCAGGTTTTCTGATTTCCGGTTAGAATTAGGTAAGTTTATGCAATGGGCTCTGGGATGTGATGATGGCAATAGTCTGCACTTTTCTATGGAAAAGAAGCAACAACTGGAAATGACTCTACTTTTCGTATATGGCAAAGCATTAGATAAGAACTTGTTATTTTATTCAGGGGATTGCAGATGTTTGCTTTGCACATTTCCTTTCAAAATGTAAACACAAGATACTTCAGCATGCAGAGTTAAAGAAACAGAGAGGAAACAAGTGAGATTACACTGGGCTTAAAACTTCTGAAGCCTGCAGAAAGGTAAAACCTCACCAAACAAAAACTTTACTGAGTTATTTGAAAGCTTGAGAGCATCAGAGCAGGGAATATACAGAGACTGTGAGCCAGGGGTCTGTGGAGGAGTCAGTGTGAGTGTGGTGGCTATCATTATCTGGGGTAGAGATATGAAGGAAGCTGAAGATAGCAATTGTGTAATTAAAAGAGAGAGGAGGCAGAGGAAAGATAGTGTTGAAAGATTAAGAAGACGGTGAGGCCGATATGTGGATGTGCTGCTGGGTTGGGAAAACAAATGTTATCAACAGTAGAAATCTATTTAAAGGCTTTTTCATGCATTGTTCATGCTAAAATCCTTCTAGCCCACTAGGCCAGAAGAATATGGAAGAACTACATTAATTTTTATATATGTTTGACGAACATAAGCTGTTCTTGAGGAAAGAGAAATGGTGTTTCTGGGGAGCAAGCAACAGTTTAGAGATCAAATAAATTCCAGACAGAACTTTCTTGTAAACTAAATTCAAGGGGGCTTTCTTCCTACCATAAGTTTTATTGTTGCTGTCAATAAGAAAACCAACATTCTTGGGATATATCTTCACTTAGGTCTATTTAAGTCTTCCAGAAAATGTTACATTGGAGTAAAATGAATTTTCAGGCTGGCAACAAATACAATTCTATTGATTATACCTTGATGCCTCAGGATATATGATATGTTCCAAAACATGTTGCATTAGAACAAAATGAATTTTCAGGCTGGTCACACGTACAGTTCCATTGTCTGTGCCTTGAAATTTTGGGTAGACACCTGGGGTTTTATTCCTTAGAATCAGAATGTGCTATTTATCCATATTCTATCCTTCAGTGCCTTTCCGTGGGAAATAAAAAGATCTCTTTCCTCAAGTCTGTTAGAATTAAGTTTGGTTATTTCTGCTGAGGGTGTTTTTCTTACCCTCTACATTTTTAAGAAATTGAGTATCTGATACAGTCAACAAATGTGTGGGACTGCAGTGACAAAATACTCAAATTCAGCAATGCTGTGTTGCAATTTGAAACAAAATCCACTTGCAGACCAGTTCAGCAGGGTTGTTCCATGAATTGGCAATGTCTGAAGTGCAGTAAACTGGAATCAGTTGTATGTGTATTGCAGCCATCTGTTTTATGGCTCTGTTGGCACCAGGTTGTTTGTCTGAGAGGATGTTTCTCTATTGTAGGTACTTAGAAGATATTATTCTGATGATGGGGCACTTACCTTTTTATCATAAGCTCATAAATTCTTGCTCAAGGGAAGATGCTCTCTTTTTAGCCTTCTGCTATTCTTGAAAGTACTTGAAATCTCTGCTGCGCGGTACACGTCCTTTCTCACTTGGCTGAAAATGGATGGAGGGATGTTCTTTAAAATCCCCGTAGCATGCAAAGCTTTTGGAAAAAGAGCTTTTATCTCTTCCCCTGAGCACTGGCGTAGTACTAACTGAAATACAGTGGGTTGGGCAATGTTGGTATGAAAGGAAGAGTAAAGCTGAGGATGGATGTGTAGGATACCAAGGAACAGATGCAGAGAAATAAGCAAAATTATGAAGAGGGTGGAAGGGAAGAACATTATGCTAGCAAGATCCTGGTGAAAGGGGTCTGTACAGTTCTGGACTAGCATTTGAATAGCCATAGTAATCTGCTTCTGCAAGTGTGTCTAGGGTTTGGGTTTTTTTTTTTTTTGTAGTGATGCTGATCTAGTCCTTGGTAAATTATAGTTAAACCTTTGAAAAGAAATTGCCCTGGGATAGCAGAATTTCGTCCTCTGGAGATCTTGAAAGGAAATGAGATCTCAAGTTTGAAACTATGGTTGAATGTGAAATCTGTGTTGTGAGTGTGATTAGCCATATGTCTGTACTAGTGCTTCTTTATGGTGTGCTGGAGCAACAAACCCTGGGGAACTTCACACAAGCAGTCAGGGCTGTGTTACTGAATGCTCTACCTTTGGTGCTGTTTTGGCTCCTGGGGTTATGGTTCATCTCTGGAGTTGTTCAGTTCTGCTTGACTCAGGACTGGAAGTCAGGTATGTTTGTTGCTTTTTGGATGAGAAACTTGTGTGTGTTGCACGCTGAATTCAGAGACTGCAGTCCAGAGACTGGCTCTGTGAGTGGACTGTTAGTGAGACCTATTAAGTCACTCTTGTGATAATCATCTTGGCTTCTGGGTTGAATGATGATTAGACACCATGGTGATGAACGCTTGTTTGCTCCCAGAATCCTATGTAGGAAAATATTTGCACAGAAGGAGGAAGGATACCTTTATTTGAAACTTGAATATCTATTTTAAGTTTCAGGAATATATAATTTCTAAGCATTATCCGCCTACTGAACAGCTGTCTTCTATCCTGCCAGTGTTGCTTTCTTGACTTTTTCCTGTTAAAGCATAGGATAAGAGCACTGGTGGTTTACTAATAACTGTATCAATACAATTCCCAATATAGTCTTATTTGCTTTCTGTTTCCAGTCATAAATTGACTCATAACTCAGTCCTAGAGAGGAAGAGAGAAGAAAAGCCCAGTACCATTTGTATGATACTGTACACAGTACTTGCATATTCCTGTGCCTTTCTAGTGCCATTTATAGGACTACTTGAAAAGCAGATCCACTGGCCAAAACGTTCTTTTTGCAACTGAATACATACTATCCAAGTCCAGTAGCAGGAAAAGCACCCTCTGCCATCCAGTATGGTGACATACTTTGGGTGTATATCACATACTTTATAGGTAATTAGTCCCCCAATGGTTATTTTGGAAATTCTGGTGGTTTTGTACCAACAAGCAGGTGTTAAAGTTAGAAAGAGTGTGTTGTCGAGTCAGAGGGTTTTTCTGTTCTTTATGAGTCCGTATTGTTAAATAAGGTGTCAGTCTGATTCTGGCTTTTGCACTGCAGTTCAGGTGCAGCCTCTGCAGGGAGAGACTGACCTTTCCCAGGGAAGGAATGACGGAACCTTCTTATCTGGGCAAACAGTTTGGGCAGAGTGGGGGAGTAGCATGGATGGAGGTGAGGGGTTTTGTCTGAAAGTCAGGAAGCAGAGCCAGGCCTTAGAGGTGACAAAAGAGAGGGCCCTCTATGTGTCTATGTGACATGGCTTACACGTCTTGCAACCCAGGATACCCTGGACTGCTGCTTAGCCTTGCAGAGGGTTAAATGGCCCCACTATGCAAGGTCCTGGAGGTGGTGGGGATGTTGAACGTTTTTTTAACTAGAATTCTTCTATGTGTCCAAGTTTGCATTCTAAAGCATCATTTGATGCTCCTGGAATGCTTGCATTAAGGTGATGATGCAGACCATGCCACTCCAGAACTGCAATAACTCTTGCCCTGTCTCAGTGATCAACAGTGAAACATTTATATTTGCAAGCTGCCTGGCTAGTAATTTTTTGAGAAAATGGTTCTGAAATAGAGCACTCTGCTTATGCACAACGTGAACTCTTAATGTTTGAATTTTCTTCTTATTTTTTTTAAAGTGAGAAAAGGCAGGGTTGGGTTTCTTTGGATCACTACAGATTTCAGAATTCCAATTATGAAAGGCAAATTTTTCAGCTTGGCCTTTCCCAGTTTCCCAGTAATTTTCTGTAGCTCTGCGTATACTGTGTAGAGTCCACCTCCATCCCCAGAAGACCTAGTTCTGTTAAAGCTGAGTAGCTCTTCTTATCTGAAGTTCAAAGTATAGCCCCTGGTATCATTACAGTTTCGTATTACTTTAATAAATGTTGGGTCTACAGCTGGACGCTTTCCTGATACAAGGCATCACTTTGGGTGGTGCTTGTTCTTCATCACTTGTGAGTAGAGAGAGCAGGGGCTGTGTAATTAATTCCAGTATTTTGATCTCATTTCATCTTAAGCCAACAATAGGGAACTCTGGGGCAGATATATTTTATTGTACTAAATGAAATACTGAACATCAAGCCTCTAGCAAGTGAAATGAAAAAATAATTATCAGGTAATGCAGAGTTATGGCTTGTTTTATACCAAGGTCTTTAATAGCATGCCTTGGTATGCAGTGTCCTTAATGAACTTCTGAAACTTCAGCAGTCACAGTCTGTTCCAACCTGTGTTTTTGTTCTTTTTGGTTTGGATAGTGGAAGTTAATAATTGAGTTTTGTTTCTTTATTGAAGTGAATTTAGTAACGGTGAAAGGTGTAAGATTGAAGACTCTAGAAATGGATGTCTTCAGGCAGTGTTAGTCACTGGGCACCCTGTCGAGCCTGTTAACAAGGTTGCCTGTTATGATGTACTGCTGGGGGTCCTTTATCTGTTTGTGTTCATGGAACTTTATTTGTATTTGGTCAGTACCTGCTGAAACTGTTTCATATGCAAAAGTGTAATGTCTTATATTAAAGGTGCTCCAGATATATTTGCCCACTTCTTCGAGAAGAAAACAGTTTTATGTATCTTTGTGATTGATGGCTCCCTTTGCACACACTTGCACCTGCTTTAATGCATATTTTTAAGGTGATTTAATATTTGGTGAATACTTGGATGAAGATCATTTTTCTAGGACAAAGCTTTCTTTAATTAACGATCCCAGAAAAGAAAAACGAGCAAAAGCGTATTAAACTAACAAAGCTTACTTTAATTAAACTATCCCAGAAAAGAAAAACAAGCAAAAGCATATTAAACGAAACAGAAATATTATGATTGAATGTGTTCCCAGGACTTTTGTACTGTTTTAGCTTAATCTGATATAAGATCATAACTTGAAATCGCTGCAGACTACACATAGAGAGACTGTGTGCAGTCTTTGGTTCCTGCTTTTCATTTCACATGCTGGTTTATCTGCCCTGTTAGCTCATGTCAGTGCTTTCATTAATGCATGCCTCACATCTGACACAATAGTCAGTGGCTGAATTTTGACAGCAAATGACTGTCAAAATGGAATAGGGAGTAGTTGGTTGTGGGAGCAGCTGGTTGTGGGAGCGTTCTTATCTCGTAATTGTATGAACTTTTAAATTTTGTAAGAGGTATGCAAGTGACCAGAGGCCTCTCTTTTTCCAGTTACAGTTAAATACCCCTATGTACAAACCTCTAGGCCTGGCTTTTGTGAATCCAGCTGCTAGATACTGTACTAGTGCCCCATACTTATAATGGCCCAAGTTTTTAACTATTGAATTTGCTGCCTGATAGGTATTCTTTATATTTACTATGCCTATGCAATTCTAAGAATGGATTATTTGAGTTGTCTCCTTACAAACTGATAGAGTAGAGTGGAATCCAGAGAGGGATTTTGGATGTCTCCAGCTTGATGCCTGATCGAAAGAGGGTGGCTCCTGGCAGAAGTATGGGATTGTGCAGTAACTCTGTGCTGAATGGGGATTCCTATGGCACACATCAGTAGGAAATGCTGACTGTGTTAGCCCATCTGAACTTCTGCTCTTCTGTGTCTCCTGGTTTCAGCTGGGATAGAGTTAATTTTCTTTCTAGTGGTTGCTGTGTTTCAGATTTAGTATGAAAGGAATGTCAGTAATGCATATTACTTTAGTTGTTGCTAGGTAATGGTCGTACTAGTCAAGGACTTTTTCCAGCTTCCCATAGAAGCTGAGAAGGAGCATAGACAGAACAATGGAATGGCAATGGAATACTCCATACCATAGACGTCACGCTTGGTACTGAAATGGGGGTTGGCTGTGGGTCAGGAATCCACGATCACTTCTCAGGACAGGCTGGGCAACCAGTTCACCCGGTGGTGAGAGTGGCTTATGTTGTATTACTTTATCTTGTACATTCTTTTACCATAATTCTTATTATTTTATTATTATTGTCGTCGTCATCATCATCATTATTATTTTCCTTTTTCTGTTATTGTTCTGTTAAACTGCTTTTATCTCAACCCACAAGGGTTTTTTTTCCCCTTCCCTTTCCTTTCCCCTCCCTTTCTCCCTCTTCTCCCTGCCCTTCTAGGGGGGAGGAGGGAGAACTGCATGAGTGGCTGCATGGTCTTAGCTGCCAGCTGGGGTTAAATCATGACACCGTGGTGCCGAGGTGCAGCACTGAGACAAGCTTATAGATAGTATTTGTAATGGAGGTCCTATGTCATCTTCTTAGCACTTGCCCAACCAGGGATTTATTTAGTCAAAGCAAGGTGATGAGAGGAGGGGACATGATGATATATACTGTTACAAGCAAGAATCTCATTTCTGGGTATTCCTCAGCTGCAGGGGTATTGAACTCAAGCTGTTGTCAGGATAGCAACCTGGTCCCAGCTTATAGAGGAGTCTCAGCACTCCCCTTCCATTATCCTTTGAGTGGTCCACATTCTCTTGTGTGTACGTTGAAATGGGGGGTGGGGGTGTCTGACTGTAAAATTAAATAGCAAGAGCCATCATGTTGAGGGTAACACGACTTTGTATTTGTCTGTTTCTGATGAGCATTATGTACTTTCTGCTGCACAGGAGCAGCAGAGAAGAGCTCAAAGCATGGAGCTGAAGACCGAACTCAGAATTTCATCATGGCCATGAAAGATCGCATGAAAATCCGGGAGAGGAACAAGCCAGAGATCTTCGACTTGATCAGAGATGTGTTCTGTGAGAGCAAATTGACACATGCTCAGCAGATGAAGACAGTGAAGCAGAGTGTGCTTGATGGCACCTCAAAATGGTCAGCAAAGATCACGATCACGGGTGAGTGAGGGAGGCATGGGTTCTCTTGGCCTTTCCTGGGAGAAGCCTAAGGTAAGAGAGAATTGGTGTGAAGCTGGAGAGAACGGAGAAGATGGGGTTCTCTGTCCTGTGTCTCTTTCGGCTCAGTGTAGAGGTAGCAGGTAGAGATAGTCCTACCCCAGGCACTGTGGTGCACCATAAACTGAGGCTCAACAGAAGAGCTGTCACGAGTGCTACTTCTGTTTCTCTGGCCATTCTGAGCTGCTGCTTCACATGGTGTGCGGACACATTGTCTTATTGCATGGTGGTGGTAACCCTTCTCTTTTCCTTCCAGTGGTGTGCGCTCAGGGTCTGCAGGCCAAAGACAAGACTGGGTCCAGTGATCCATATGTAACCGTTCAAGTGGGTAAAACAAAGAAGAGGACAAAAACCATTTTTGGGAATCTGAACCCCGTTTGGGAAGAGAAGTTTTACTTGTAAGTGCTCTTACAAGGACTTTCAGCCCCGTTCTGCCTGTTTGTAATGATCTGTGCTTCAACATCTGTCTTCTCTGTCATTATGCATTCCCACACCACCTGTAATGTGTGATGGTTTCATTTCCACTCAGTGTTGTGTGTGTGTGTCTGGAGGTTTGATATCTTTAACAATGTACATAGCGCACACCTGTCTGTTTCATCTGTCTTACTTGTGTGTATATAAATTTTCTGCTCTGTGAACAACTTTATATTGATGTTTCTGGAGAAAGCTAAAGAGCAAGGAAAATCTTTAACTCTGCGACTTTTGTTCCTGGCTAATAGACATACTTTCAAAATTCTTTGTAATATAAAATAGTAAAGTTTATATAAAAGACTAAGCAAACTTCCCGTGACCTGCGACTGGTGTTTGACCAACAAAGATTAAAGGTAGTTAGTTGTCTGTCACTTATCTGTGACACTACCAGTCTCCCCTTTTAGTTCTGGAAAATCAATGTAACAATAACACGAGGGATTATCTGCTTTCAAGAAGAGCAATATATCCATGTCTGAATTGAAAGCAATGGCTGGAGGCACAATTCTTTAGATATCAACTACTCTCAGAAGGCTGAAGAATGTATTATTCCATCCTGCTTTTATTGAATAAGTAAACAGTACCCTCAATTTATCATTGAACATGTTATAAAACAAAGTGGAGACATGAAATCCAGCAAGCAAGTGTTTTCTGAAGATTCTGGATGATCTCATTCAACTTCAAACAGCTTTATTTCCTTTAATGTGTAAGCCCTTCCCTTGTACCTTCTCTCCCTTTCCTTTTTTTCTTTCCTGTTTTTCCTTAACTGCTTGGGGGGGAGCTCTCTCTGTAAAGGGAATTTATTTATTTTTTTTTTAAATCAGGCTTATATCAGCCCAGCTTTGTTTTTTACAATGCACAGTACAAACAAAATTATTTTTAAAGTAGTTTTGAGCTACTCATTAACGTCAGAAGAATCTTGATGCTATTTTAAGTGAGTAAGCCCTTGGCTTTATTCTTAGTTTAATCTAAGGTAGCATTACTGCTTGGTAAGTAGTAAGTATGCTTAGGTGCCATTTGGATAACTCTAGTCACAATAGCAGTAAGTCTGTGTGGGAGCCTTAAGGACCTTGATTTACCATGCCAAGTAGTTACCATGGTATTTGCAGTGTGTTCCCTTCTAATTTTAGGAGCTTCAACAACTGTGTTTAAAGATAGATAGCACAACGTGATAAATGTCACAGTTTTAACAGTGCACTATTTAGATTTTATCACCATGTCTGTGATTCAGCAGATAATATGCTGTTGCGCATTAGAGTTGATGCTACTTTCTATCTTACCTATGTCTAGGTGGTTGTTTTAATTGCCTTGGGGATGATGTCTTGCAAGGGGAGATAAAGGAAATGAGCACAGTGTCTAGCTCGATGGCAGGAGATCATTCAATACTGGGATCAATGTGTCGTTTCATTAGTAGAAGTCAAAGCTCACCTTATGCTGGCTGAGGAGAGGGTCATTTAAAGTGTATGCAGCACAGATCTTTTACACGCCCATCTTCCTTTTTTGCATTTATAGATCTTTTTTCAGCTTACAGATCTTATAATTTCTGAATTTTCTACCCCATAATCAAATGGAAATTTAAATCAACATATGCAGGCCAAAAATACGCATTACATACCAGGGTTTTTTAGAAGACATTGTCAGGATGATCAAGAAAGTCAAATTTAAAGGACTGGGGTGTGTTTGTTTCTTAGAATGAAGTTAATTTGTTAGAGCGGGAGAAAGGTGTGCTGGTAGTTATTGCACACCTACCTTGCAGTAGATGTATGAAGAGTGTGGTGTTCAAAATGCTTCAACGTTTCAAGGGGTGCAAGATATGTGAATAGAGAGAGGTCAGGTTAGTAACTAATGTGTGGGTTAGCAATTGCTGCTCCTTTTCTGTTTGGCTTGTTGGACAGACGTATTTGTAACTGGTGTTCATTAGGTGCCCAGCGTTTTTTAAATGATCACAATTCCAGTGTCATTTCAAAAGTTGGATATAGAGCCAGAAATCTGCGTGCATCAGTCATTATAATTACAGTATTGTTGTTGTAATCCATGGCTTGAATTGAGGCAGACTATGTACAGCTGAGTGATACAATTCTTCCTACAGACACAGTAAAGTGTATTAAAAGCAGCTTAAACAAGTTTTAAAATTTTTAAGGCTGCAGTAACCTATTTCAAATAGTCTTTTTGTGCTTATTTACAGTGATGGATGGAAAAGTATATTAACTTAAATACCTCTCCTTAAATATGACTTTGTTCCTTTTCTATGTATTTTCAGAAAAAACTATTGTGGTAGGCTTGACCCAATTTGGATGTCCAGATTTAGAACCGAGTTTTAGAGAAGACAATGTTGGAAACACTTCAGGTTTCTATTATAAGTGCTATTTAGGTCATTACTACCCTATGTCACTAGGCATCTGCTCAGATTAACGACCAGTTCCTGGAGCATATTCATGTTGTCTGAGCAAGTGATTGCAGGTCCTGTTTCTTTCTGAAAATTCTCTTTGTATATTTACATCTTTAGCTTTAGGAAACGTGGTGTTGTAGAGAGATTTTTGTATCTTTCATTGGAGCTTGAGGGCCTGTGAAAATATAAGGGGTTGATCTTTCTGCTTAGTTCAAAATTTTGCAGGCTTGATGCAAAGGCTTTGCATATATATGGTGCTTGGCAGGAAGAAGCCTGATGAGGGGAAACCAGCCATTGCTGCAATACAGAAATGTTCTGTGAGCAAGAATGCCTGCTTCCCTTGCTTTACATCCCATTCCCCTTCTGCAATAATCCCAGATCCCTTTCCTATAGCTACGATGAGCAGGCTTATATGTAGCCTCCTTCTGTGCCCTCAGCTCTCTTCCCTTGCCCTTAAACTCCGGCTGGATGGAAGACAGCATGTGTCCGACCTCCCGTTGGTTCTGAGTTGTCTGGATCAGTTGGTACACGAGAGCCAGGTGGTTGCAGACTTTCCAGGGATGGCAGCTGGTATGGGTTTCTGTTCTCCATCTAGCTGTAATTTTTTTTTTCACAAAACTTGTTGGAACATAGAAGCTTTCATCACAAGTCTGTGTAACTTTCATTTCCTTAGGAAGCAACCCAGTAATATTAAAGGGAAGATGGTTTTGCACTATTCAGTGCAATTAGAACAAGACATTAATTCCCCATTTAGACATGTTTTAGACTGTCAGTAGAAAATGCAGGCTTCCTCGAATCTTTTTTTTTAAAGGCTGAAGCTGAGCATCCATTTGAATGGGTTACAATGGCAGACAGTGTTTAGGAGAATAGACTTGACCAACAGGACAGAGTTTCCATTATAAGGGGAGCGCCCTGGGCTCAGTTAGAGGGCTGCTAGTCTGTGTCATTTATTCAGGAAGTGCCCCAGTCTTTAATGACTGAGCACTAGAAGTTACTGGATTCGAACAGGACATTGCTGTTTTTCTTGGCCTAGGCACAAAATGACTCATTCATTTTACAGTAATATTCCCTTAGTTGTATTGTCTGAATACAGCTGTGTCTCTGAAGCTTTGAATGGTGGGTGTGAAATCATTGCCTGGAACAGATTACATTGTCACTGAAGAGTTTGCAAGAGGCCAGTTTATTCTCTCTTGCTGCAGAAGAGTAACTGAGTTAAAATAAATGCAGTGCCTCCTGCTAGCAATATCAATATTTTACTAGGACATGCAGAGCCCCACATGATACACATTCCTGTTAATCTTTTGGGAATGCTGCTATTGCATAGCTAACCACTGGGTTGTCACCAAAAGGTTCTGTTTGGTTCCTCAATTTTCCTTTCAGCTACTGAGCCTGTTATCAAGCTCAGCATCTTTCAGTTATCTCTGTGGTTATATGTGACTGTTCCAGAGCTGATTTTTAGACTTCACCTTCTGAGACCACTTTATAAATGTCACTGTATCTCTGCTCCCTCAGCCTCCTTGCACTGCATGGCAGGGACCATTCAGTTTGTCTTGCTTTCTTTGTTCTCCAGGTACTGCAAATACTGAAACTGGCACTCTGATAAAATCCTGCTTGTTTCCCTGTTCAGTTACCAATGTGAAATTTAAATTTGAATGCAGAGTTGATGCCTTGCAGCAAGCACCTGTTGGGAAGCTGAGTTAATGTAGCTAAGGATGGTAACGCTCAGAATCACTTTATCTGCTCTTTATAGTTAGGAGAGCCACACCATTAATTTGTCAGTCAGTGTTGTAGCATTGGGTAACAGCAAAATGATTGTACTTGTTCCCCTAAGAGAAGAGTTTCATGCTAGTAAGAACAGAAAATTCATTTCTTTGTTCTTAGACAGCAACAGCTGGATCTTGGGGCATATTATTGTGCTGTCACGCTTAACTTCTAAGCTGTTAAGGATTTTAGTTTAATTCTCTTACCACTCTGATTTTGCCTTTGGTGTCTTCTCCACTGTCCTTTTTTTCCTCCCTAATAGAGGAGCCTTGGCATTGTTTAAAAAAAAAAAACCTGTCCTGAGAAATTTTCTGCCTTCCATTCCCATTGAGCTTGGCCGCAACAGGGCTGCCAGTTGGACCCTGCTGTGTCAAGACACTTCATTTGAACCACATCCAAATCTTCCTGCTTTTTCAGCCAGACCATTTCCCATAGACAACTTTTTTTTGTTCCCTCTGCGTGTGTTGTTATAACTCTTTACTGGGCCTTTTCGTACTGTTTTGCTATAACTACTCCTCCCTCTCTGATTTTCCACATAATAGCTTTGGGTTTTTTTGAAGCTTTGCTCCTCAGAAGCAAAATTTTTTTCCTAAAAACAATTGCAGGTCCTAAAGTCTTGCTGATCTGTTCTCTCCTGTGCATTTTCTCACCTGCTGCACTCTCATCCATTATTTCTGCAAGCAGCTCTGCACTTTTTCTCTACCATTGCATGAAATGTGCCCTGCATGGGTCTGTGAAACTTTACAGGCCCGTCTTGAGAGCTGTGTCTGCCATGGTGCAGAAGAGAAACTGCTCACAGAATATGGCCATATAGATAGATATTCACTAGACCTTGAACCATAAATTATTTTTCTAGTATCAAAACACAACAAAACTATTTAATTCTGGGCTTGACTGACCTACTTTTAAATCTGAAAAATATTGTTGCTGCCTCTTCTCCCTTACTTCCGTTGTTTGTACTTCCTATGTCTACTTGTTGCTTTTTGCCTTTATTAGCCTGTCAGCTCTACAAGGCAAGGACTGTCTTCCTCTCTGGGAGCTGCCAAGTGCAGTGGAGTCCTGGCTGCACCTGGGGCCTCGGGACTCTCCTGTTCTACAGGCAGAAAACAGGAGAAAACAACATAATTTAAGGAAATGTGTTTACGTGAAATGGGCATGTGGAATGATAAGGTCATGTTGGCATCCCACCTCTCTAATCTGCACAGTGCGTTTCAGAGGTACACAGTCTAGGTCTTGCTGCAGCTTTAGTGAAATGAAACTGAGGGCTTAGTGTGTCCTGCAGGGTTAATGTGTTGATAACACCTTTCTTCAGAGGAGAGGTTGATTGGAAAGAAATGATCATGCAGATGTGACACAAATGGACCTTAAAAAACCCTTATGGTTATTTACCAGATCATTGGTCTTCATGAGTGTAGGTTCACCAGTGTGAGCTAATGGTGTCAGAAGGTTATGGGTTTTCAATTTGGCACTCTTCATGCTTTAAACTTAAAAACTTTACTTTGTGTAGAGATCATTTTGTGAACTGCTGGATACGTGGTTTTATAGGTATACCTTGGTGTCTCTTATGGCAGAACTTTGGCAAAATGTCAGTGTTGCCACAAATTCACAAGGTTTATGACTTTGACATTACTGTTCCTGCAGTGTGGAGGTTAAGTAACAGTCCTGCAAATGTTGTTAGCACAAGCAGCAAATGGTAACCAAATTCAGCACAAATGTCACTGGTTTTTTGCTTCAAACTATGAGTCATTGGCTCAAAAGTGGTGTTCTGGTCATTTTTAGACACTTCTCCTTTTTCTTTCTCTCCACTTTTGGAGGAGACAGGGCACATGCAATACTCTGTCCTAGACCCCTGGTATCATCTGCGCCAATTGGGGCCAGCCTTTAGAGGCAGGCAGATGTCTCGGAACTAAGAATCACTTCCTACATTTTTTTTGTGGAAGTTGAAGCTGGTTGAGAAGGATGCAAATTACTAACTTCATTGTGGGACGCACTATAGTGTAAATTCAGCAGTTGCTTGTTCTGTTTAGCCACCGATATACCAATTAGCATGTGTGTGGGCATGCCAGTGTGTGGGCATGCCACTGTGTGTGCGGATCAGAATTAACTGCAGCTTCGTGTGCTCGCGTGCTTCCCCTCAGCCCAGTTGCTGGCTGGGCATGGGAAGAGGCTAGAGTGTTGACAGTGCAGGGGATGTGTGTGGGAACTGGTGGTTCAGAGTTGAGTAAGGCCAAAGGGGAACAGGGCAAAAGAGATGGAGGTAGATAGCAGGATAGAGAGCAAGTCAGCAGAACCAATCCCAGCTGCTTCCACTGCTCCTGCAGCTTCAGGAAGAAAAACTTCATGGAGAAAAATTCATGATTTATTTGATTTCAGTTTTTCTTAAAGGTTTGGTGTGCTGTTTCTTGAAAATGTTACTTTCTTTGGTAGCTTGAAGTGTAAAAGTAAGTTCTTTATAAAAATGGCACCACAGCAAACATCAGGACAATATGGATGTAAAAGAAAGAAACAATTTCTGAGCTGTGTACAAAGGGAACCTGGTGTCCAGTCTCTTTCTGTCTGAAATGGGCCTGAAAGCACTTGGTAGTTTCTTCCTTGCAACGGGGTCACAGAGTGTTTCTTCTCTCTGCATCCTCTTGGGAAAGCTGCGGGAGCTTAGCTGTGGGAGACTGGACCGACTTATGTGTGCACAGAGTGAAATCAAACTTCACAAAAAACATAGCAGGAAGTGGGGCAGGCATCTTCAGAAACGTGCCGGCTCCTTTATTAATGAAGGGGAAAGTTTCTAGCAGCAGAGCTTGTTAGCCACAGTCTTATGGAGTTGTGATGCTGTCACAAATTGGAAGATATTTCACATTAGTTAGAATGTCTGTTATCAGTCAACAAGCCCAAGTCCCCCAGTATTCATGGTTCTATTTTGGGGTGCTCTCTGGAAGGTGAACTGGTGTTGCCACAACTGTCTGTCTTCATCAAAAGCAAGGACTGTTGTTCCTACAGACTTAGATGGTGACGTTACACAGGTAAGCCACCAGCCCAAGGCTTTCAGCTGCTGTGAGTGATAAGACCCACTCTCTGGCATGGGAGCAGCATAAGGAATATGAATTGAGCAGTCTCTTAAACAACAACAGAGAAAGGTATGGTAAAATAGAAGCTTCAGTAGCTCAGTAAATGCTACTGGAAAGTTTCCTGTAGCATTAGCGGTGAGTATTGCTGCTGTAGCCGAGTGAAGGATGAGAGCCAGCCACTCCAGGAGCGTGGGATGATGCATGTGGGACTGCCTAACGTAGATTCAGGTCTAAATGGTGAATGTTTTCCTAAAGGAAAGAGCGAGTTTCTGACCATTGGTAGCAAAGAAACAGGATCAAAGTGGTCCCAACAAAGAACATGCCAGAAGGTGATGTCTGAAGAAGTCAGGAGCTAACATGCTGGTGCTTTGTAAATGGCACTGTGTGCCAATCTGTGTTTTTAGGCACCCATGCACTTCTCAACACTGATCCTCTACAGTACTGTCAGGATGTACATTAGTGCACCATGTCAGGAATGGAGGATTTCTTTTACATGCTTATGCTGTGTTGCTGGTAGATATGGCAATGCACTCAGAACAAATTGAGAGCTACAAAAAGCAGCAGTCCAAGCATTCCCTGCTTGTGAACGCTTGCTGTGCATGGTTTTGTTAAAGGAAGACACCCTTGAAGTAGAGGAGGAGGAAGGGGAGAATAAAGGCAGGAGAGAAACATTGAACCTTTTTTCTTCTGAACTCTAAATACAGCTTTGATTGCGCAGCAAAGGCAGGGAGCAGCGATGCTCTTTGCCCGTGATCAGGACTGCATGGAATTGTCTCTAACTTTCTTTGTATAATTCCCAGCTATTCCTCTGTACTGGAAAAATCAGTAGGAGCTGCATGGACATCTGCTGAACAGTCCTGAATCACAATGGTGGCAATAGGAGCCCAAATGATTTCTTGGTAGAAAGCATGCAAATACCAGTCACTGCCACATCTTATTGACCGGGCTTAGCAGATCTCTTCTGACCCATTTCTTCCTTCTCCCTGTTGCTTAGCAACAGATGCAGCATGTTAATGTTAAAAAGGCTGGAAAACAGGCCTTCAGCAGAAGTTGCCTGTTTTCATAGGTTTTATTTCCTTGAGGGCAGACATTTGTAGTGGTTATGGTGAGTAATCACCCTTGTCATGGTCTCATATGAGCATTCAAATTGCTTTATTGTATTGCATGCCCTGTAAATGAGCAGAGCTCTTATAATAAGGTGGTTCTGCGCACTTCTGACATCCAGGAGCCTGTTTGTGCCTAGAAAATGTATCTGAACACCTAAAAAAAGAGGGACACCACCAATTCTGTATGTGCATTAGGCTGCAGGGTGCTGATTCAGCAAAAAGTAAACTGCTTTTTTAAAATGGAAATGTATTTAATGATCTGCCTGGGACACAAAGTATCAGTCTGAGCTGTGAATAATAGGAAGAATCAATTCTAGTAATTAAATATCAACTTTGTACTGCTGTATCCCACCCTTCCCTCCCACGCACAGGCAGTGTTTGTATCATCTGATTGTAATGTATTGCACATTAATGCACTACTGCTTTGTGACTGTCTTGAGGTAAGATAGCTACCTCCACCTGAGCTATTTATCTTTCATTAGAAAACAGCATGAAGGTTGTATGTCATAGGCCTTGACTGTGCTATCCTAGATGCTGCACGTGCATAAACAGAAGTACCCTTTAACATCTACAGCAGAACAGAAGATCACTGATGGGCAAAAGCTGTCAGAAACCAGTGAGATGCTGATCGGCATCTTTGGGGTGCATATGCTGAGTTTACCAGCCTAGCGATCACCAGGCTTTTGTGGGCTTCACAGCAAAAGCACCGGCAGTGAAGAAAATTCCCAAGTTCAGAGAGCTGCTGCTGAGAGTCGCAGCCACTTAGCAAGTCTGAAGTTGGTGGATGCGGTCAGGGCAGGGCACTCCTTCAGCCTGCATCTGAAGTGCAGTATCTACCATGTCACAGGAGCGTTTACAGTGTACCGAAAAGTTGCGTAGTTCCTATCAGACGCTACACTCTTAAATAAATAGGCAGTTGTTTGCATTTTGTTTATGCCTCCCTCTACTGTTGGACAAGTGGGTCAAGAGGAATGTGAAGCATGTAGCATATAAATGTTGGCTGCATTATGTGCTCTTCAGCATTATATTTGTCTTGTTTGCAGTGAGTGCCATAATTCCTCTGACCGGATCAAGGTGCGAGTGTGGGATGAAGATGATGACATCAAGTCTCGCGTCAAGCAGAGACTGAAACGCGAGTCAGATGATTTCCTGGGGCAGACAATCATTGAAGTCCGTACTCTGAGCGGAGAAATGGATGTGTGGTACAACCTTGGTGAGCAGGGCTTTGGGATTGAAAACATGTCACATGTTAGTTTGGGAACATTTGAGAACACTTGTGTGCATCTGGGCAGTTTGCAAGAAAAAAGCCAAAACAAAACACAAACCCCACATTATTTCAAGGGGCATATAATGATGCTGTGGAGCAGCTATGAGGCTTTGATCAAAGTTAAAATGAAAAGGAGGAGTATAACATATCAGAAGGGTGATGGGTTGGAAAACAGGGAACTCTCAGTCGTTGGAAAGTACAATGGGTAAATGCTTGGAGCAGGGTTGGATTCCACCTGTGCTGGAGACATGTTTCCTGGCCTGTACCCTTTTTTGTGCCAACACAAGCTTTTTAGTAGTCCTGCAAGTGCACTGCGCTGGCCTGAGAAGTTGTTGAGACCTTTCCAAGCAACCAGAATGTAATGTTGTAGTAAGTACCGGCAAGTAACCAGATGGTGCTGAATTGACAGGCATGGCAATAATTGTAGGAGGGCCAAAATCTTCTTGATTGCGACAACCAGCAATTCCCAGGAGCTCAGGACTATGGTGATGTCAGGAGCAAATTCCACATATGTCAGCTCTGTTCTCAGAAAAGGGATCCAAGGGGTCTTGGTGGTTCTAGTTCAGCTGACTGAATCCAAGACCCCATAGCACATTTGCTGTCAGAAAGGCTAGCTTATGTCTAGAAATGTACATAGTTCTAGCTAGATATGTCATTGAGGGTGTATCACGGCAGTTGTTTTGCTGATGTCTACTTAGTATTCAGTGTTTTGAAAGAAAAAAGTCAGAAAGTTTCCTCCATGGTGACTCTGATCACAAGCTCAGCCTGAGCTTCCAGCAATTTCTTTTCCAATGTTTTTACCTCAAGATGGCTCTGCTCTGAACATAAAAAATGTGTGTAATTGCTGATGATTTTTCCTTCTAGAGAAGCGAACAGATAAGTCTGCAGTGTCTGGGGCTATTCGCCTGCAAATCAACGTGGAGATCAAAGGCGAGGAGAAGGTGGCTCCGTATCATATTCAGTACACTTGCCTTCATGAGGTGAGAATCGGGTTCAACTCAGTCATCACCATGTCCATTGTCTCTCTTGAAGAAGTAATCTTCTGACCTTTATGTCCTTGAAATGTTCCTCTTTGCCCTAGGTGAGTTTTCTTTTCCCTACTCTGCAGGCATGGGAACACACCGAATCATCAGACTCACATTTGTCAGGAAGGCAAAGAAGGCTTTAGGCTGTTTCCCCCACACCGAGGGCTGGCTGGCTCAGTCTGTCCCACTCTCACAGTTGTGCTGCTGTCAGGCAGAGATCATGCATTGATCCAACTCAGAGTGCCCCCTGGGTTTAACGGGGAGAAACCTCTGAATTCCCTTGAGTGATGTTTTCAGCATGCACTATACCTATGTCTGTCTTTAGAGCAGGTATATTAAAATGCTTGATGAGTAAATTCTGATCTGGGGAGGGTTTTGACTCTGGCTGTTGAGTGATGCAGATGTTGGTGTCATAAATTCTTCTGTGCTGCTGCACTGGTGTGTAGCTATGAACAACTTTTGGGGAACAGAAGATAAGCTGTGGTTACTGGGTACTGACCTGTCTCAGGGTGAACTAAGCTGGGCAGGCAGTGCTGCGGAAGTTAGGAGAAATCCAAAGATGGCTTGTGAGAATGACTAAAGGGAACACCCTGTCTCGGAGAGATGCATGGTGCCTAGTCTACCTATCAAAAAGAAGGCCGGTGGCAGGGTCAGTCTCTAAGTGCCTGAATATGGAAGAGTAGTGAGAGCCCCTTTCATCTGACATACAAGAATATCATGAGATCCAGTGAGATTTAAGCAAATTCATATTAGTAAAGGAGGACAGCTGTATCACACAGAGGAATGTTGAGGTACAAGAACAACATATTTATCCAGATACTGGGCTAGATGAGCCCTGTGGTGTCTTCTGGCCTTACCAGGGAACAGGCAGATATGAAGCTTAGAAGAACATCAGTAGGCTTCTTTTAGTAGGCTGTGTTGTGTCCTTCAATACGTATTTTTTGGTTTTTAGTTCAATGATGGCTTCTGTTTAATAAGCTGTTTCATTTTTTTCTCCTTCTGAACGTGCATGTTCACTTGCTGCCCTTCTTTTTTACAAATATGTCTCTTTTTAAGGAGCATCTTCTTTCATTTGTGTATAATAAAATGAAAATGATTTACCGCTAGAATAATTTAATCAGGACAAATAGTAGTGTAAAGCAGAGTCCTCTAGCTCCTAATGAGATCATTAGACTTTTGCATCCCTTACTGCAGGGAGCCAGCTGTCTGAAAGGCTGATGAATCTGTAAGTGACAGGAATTTGCAGATTACTGAGAAACCCGTGGAACTGAATGTGCAATTTCTGCACAGCAATGATAGCTGAAAGCCTTTGCAGTGTTAGATAAAGTGAAAGGTTATGTTGAATAATAATGCAAGTGTCTATTTGTTAGGGGTGATCTTAAGGATGTCCTTTTCAGAAAAAAAAAAAATCTGTTTGGACTGTTCTGCTGTATAATAATAATTACAAAGCTGATACAGAGCTGTTACGTCAGCTCGTTTAAGTAGCTTGTCCATGTTAAAGCATTTAATTCTGATGACAGAAATGTGTAGGTTTCAGGAAACTAATTAGCCTGTGATTTCACTGCATTGAAGCACTCCTCTGCATCATTCACAATGTCGCAGGGTAAAGTTGTAGGTATGCATGCAAAAAATTCAGTTAGCACTCAAGAAGAGAAGGTAAAAGCAGAAAAATAAAAAGTGGGTGGGGGGAAAGAAAGAGGGATGCGAGCAAAGAAACATGTGTCGGTGCCGCCTTCTCAGCAGTTCCAAGCTCTTCATGAAACTCACTTGAAGGCTTCAGCAGCCTCACATATAATTTCATTCCTGTTTTGTGTTTCAGAACCTCTTTCACCATCTCACGGATGTGCAAGGGAATGGGGTGGTGAAGATCCCTGATGCCAAAGGAGATGATGCCTGGAAGGTGTATTTTGATGAGACAGCTCAAGAGATCGTGGATGAATTTGCAATGCGTTACGGCATTGAATCAATATACCAGGCCATGACGTAAGATGCGTTTCCTGTGGTCTTTAGTACAGATAATCCGTGTTACTAATCCATGTGACTGTTAATATTTAGAAGATGAAATATGTTGGCAATGGAAGGCTTGGCAGTGACAGCTGCTGCTTATGGGGCTTACTGTGAGCGAGAAGAGACTGCCTGTCTCTGAATCACTGGTCTCCTCAAAGTCTAGTAACTGATGTCTGTCAAAGTGCTGGAATTAAGCAGCTATCTGAACTGTTTGTGTGAGCACCTTTAGAACTAATTCTAAGGAATTACACCAACTTCGGTAGTGTGAATGACCATATTTTATTATTGACAGCTGAGCCATTCCTGTTTTAAGACTCTAAAATCTCTACTTGAACACTATTCTGTTAAAAAAAAAGGTATTGTTCAAGGATCCCACTGGAGATTTCTGACAATGTGAGAAGGGAAGAGGTTTTGTGAAAGTGTCTGTTGTGGTGATTGATACAGTCCTTTGAAGTCACTAATTTCCCTGGTGCTAGCTGAAGGCATTTATAGGAAGCTTGAGTAATGGAACCACTGATTTGTCCTCTTTGGAGCTAGACTGATACTGTTCTTGATCTTCAAAGAGCGTTTTCCTTGTTACTATATTTTTACTTGGATTTGGGATTAGCCATTCTTCCTCTTAAAGACTACTAGTGCTATGCTTAGCCCATTTCTTATTTCAAATGTAATACTAAATATAGCAGACAAAAGTGAACTTTTTCAAGTTAGAAGCTGAAAGTTTTGGGGTCTGGGTGCTTGGATGAGTTGTGAGCTGTACTTACGTCACCTTGCAAGTGCCTTTTCTGCCTATTGATTTAAGCCAGAGTGCAAAAGAATCAGAAAGTAACTCTGGAGGTCTGGTCCCTGCTTATAGCAGAGATAACCTGGGAGTTGGACCAGGCTGGTCAGGGCCTCTTTCAGTTTGTCGAAAATTTCAAAGCTGGAGATCTACCACGTCTCTGGGCTCCTGTCCTCCGGCTGTGTTACCCTGGGGAAGAAATTCCTGATTGAAATCCAGATTGGAAAATCCTACTTTGAATTTCCTATGCCGTAACTGCTGCATATTGCTGCTTATCTTTTAGTCTTCCCTCTAAAAAGATTTTGGCCTGGCTTAGTCTTCTCATTAACCCTCCCCTCTCTGCTAAGTAGTCAAAACATTGATTAGATCTTCACTCCTCATGCCTTTTCTTCTTCAGGCTAAACAAAGCTATTTTATGTCTTACGTGTACCCATTGGTACGTAGGTATCATGTAGCAAGCAAGTTAACATTCAGGCATCAGTATTGTGTTTGTCTGAAATATACTGACTTGTGAATTCCTGTGAAATTCTCTCACTGGAGCTTTTTTGGTTATAATCATTTGTAGGTTAACTAGCACAGAAGCTAATGTCTGTGATGAGTCCCTTAAGCAGAAAGCTACATTTGGAAAATAATTCCCAGATTTAGTTTGGAAGCTCAGTGAGCATTCCTGCTTAAAAAGCACTGCTTAAAGATGTCCCAACTTTTCTGTCTGTTCGAATGAACTTTACTTGCTGTGTCCCATAATATCAGACCTCTTAAGCTCTGACTTTTTTTCCCCTTATGTCTAACAGATTTTCTTTGATTGTTTAATCGTTTCACAAGCCCGGATGCTTCTCACACAATTTTGAGATTTCCTGCAGGGAGGGTTCCTTGCACTTTAATGAGAGCAGTTAAGTGGGAAAATGCAAATGAGTGTGCAGGCTTCCTGCAGGCTGGAAGGGTTAGCCCTAAGGAATCACGTATCAGTGCAGCACAGAAATACTAGTGTGTGATCTCACGGTGCTTGAATGCTTTCCAATTGCTGCTGCCTCATGTCACCTCAGAACCTGTGGCTGCCTCAAGTGGCAGCAAATTATATAGATTTCCTTGTGTCAGGCTAGGTTCTAGGAATTGGCATCAGGACCCAGGATATCACCTAAGCCACAAGCTGTTGGCAACAAATAGTTGAGAAGCTGTTTGATCTGCAAAGGGCTGTGGTGACGGGATTTCTCTTGTTTTGAGCATATCTGTTGTCTAGATGGCATCTTTCTGAAAAAAAACTCTTAAGATGCTGGAGATATACAGAAAGGGAGAAAACATAACTTTCATGGTGCCAGTTAGAGTAAGGGGGCTATTAAAGGAATAGAGTCAAATTGTGCTACACAAAAGAGACCAGAATGACTTACAGAACTGTCCTTTTGCAGGCATTTTGCATGTCTTTCCTCTAAATACATGTGCCCAGGCGTGCCAGCTGTGATGAGCACCTTACTTGCCAATATCAATGCTTATTATGCGCACACAACTGCCTCCACAAATGTGTCTGCTTCGGACCGCTTTGCAGCCTCCAATTTTGGGGTATGTTTGTGTGTTTGGTGATGTTACAATTGGATTTCTCTAATTTGCCTATGGTGCTTCTGCCTTTCAATAAATAACTTGCTCTGTTTAAGGAACACGAAATCTGTGAGGAGTTGGAAGCTGTGGAGCTCTTCTAGACTAGACAAAGAGCACGCTTCTATTGTCGTCACCATCACACATTTTAGATATTAATCAGTGTAATGCATTGTGATGTTTACTCTTCATGTTCAAATTGCAATGGAGCACAGATGGTATGGAAATGAGCAAATAATATTAAACTCTGCGTGCTGATGCTGTTGATAAAATATACCGTGTGATCTGATCGTTTCAGAACTTTGTTTTTAAAAACAACAATTGCTTTAAGAAAAAAAAACAACAGTCTATCCCCTTAATGATTCAAATGTTTTTTGCATAACGTGTGGTGGAGCTGAGCGTGATGGAAAAGTATTTGGAAAAGCTCGTGCTTTCCATCAGACTGAGAATATATAGTTTGAATGAGGTGTTCACAATGCCAAACTAGAATCCAGTGGAGAGACCCAACCCCAGGAAGATGTCATGAGGAGCATGTAATATTTGTTACTGAACTAATAGATAAGATCTTGGAACTGTGTCACTGTTCTGAATTGGACCCTTTTCTGCCTGTTCCTTTACTCACCTCTGAATAAATATTTTTCTCTTAAATATAAGTTCGGCGCAAATTGCGGACTAGAAATCAGAGGGGTTTTGTTCTACCTCTGCTTCAGAGTGAAAATGGAGTTTTTTTCTGATACTTCCAATGTTACACAGACTTCAGAAATAATTACAGTATAAGGGTAAATCAAAGAATTGAAAGAAAGTTCTGTTTGCACAATACAATGCATCCATATTACTTCCTCCTGCTCTCCTGAGATCTGAGACTAATTCCCTGATATCATGCTGCTTACTCTGAACATCGATTGGCCAGTGATGATATGTGATGTTTATTGGTGTTTTCTGCTCCACAGAAAGAACGATTTGTGAAGCTTTTGGACCAGCTTCATAATTCACTTCGGATTGATCTCTCAATGTACAGGGTGAGTGGGAATAACCAGAATCCTTTCAGGCATTCTGGTGGGCAGAGGGGGAAACGCACCATTTGGATTTCTCTTACATTTCTAACCTTTTGGGTAGTTTGTCTTATGGAATTGTCATGACAAGCTTGTTGCTCGAATACACCATTTTATTTTCCTCATGGATAGAATGTAAATCATGTGTTTTAATTCTATTATAACTTCCTCAAGACATCTGAAATAATTTAAGGATTGTGAACTATGCTCATCTCTGAAATGAGTCCCAGAAATGCTAGTGGAATTGGATTAATTAATTTTAATTATTCTTATCAGCTACTTCGGGTATCATCTGCAAAGAGAAAAAAGACTTGTTCTCCCCTAGTAAGACAGAAATCTTTTAGAGCACCTGCAGCCGTGTTGTGACTTATTTTAGATCTGCAAACTCAAATCAGTGTCCCTCACTCTGGACCTACAAGATGTGCTCTCAGGTTGAGATCCCCCTTACTGCAGCATATTGGGAAGACATGAGTTTCAAATGTTGGCATCAGTCCGTCAGGATTCTTGAACCCTCTAGTTTCTTTCTTTGCTACTCCAGAGTCAACATAGTCTTACCATGTGACTTGGCTTTTTTTTTAATTCCTTGATATATTAATTAATTAGTGACTAATTCATTGACAAAATTAAAAATGGTGGCAAAATGTGAGCTTTGATTTTATTTATTTACTTAAAAGTAGATCCTCTTCTGGTTAGTGCATTTATCTGGAACACAGTAAAACATACAGAGGAGGGAAACACGAGTGGACTAAGAAAAGTGCATTAGGAAAATGAACAAAAAGGAAAAGGGGCAAGGTGCAAAAGAAGATAAAAGGAATGTTGTGTAAAGAGCTATTCTAAAACTACATTACTAGTAAGAGAAGGTCTAAAGAGAGCCCTGTTACACTGAGTAGTAGAGGGAAAATTATCAACACATGGCAGTAGGAAGCTGTAGTGGCAATGCCTTTTTAGTTTTATATGTCTTCAATAAAAGCTTTCTGGTGGCTAATGCAGCTAAACCTTGGACAAGATATTATGTAAAGGACCAGGGAAGATTTGTGTCTTTTAAATAATTTAGATGTTAATCTAATTGGCAGTATGTCTAGAGAAATGGCTGAAGCAATTTGGGAGCTCTTAGTAATTATTTTAAGACCCCTGAAGGGCAGGTTAAGTTCTGGAAGAAAAAGGTGTTACTTTCCAGCTTTCAAGAGAGGAGATGGCAATTTACAACTTAAATTACCCAGATTAAGCCTCGCCCCTCCCCTAATTTAACCAAGCTATTTGTAAGCACTTAAAACAGAAAATAGCAAGCAGTGTGGATTTGTCAAAAAGAAAGTGTCAAACCAATATGTGCTCCTTCCAGGGCAGGGTTGCAGACTCTGGGAGCGAGAAAGGAGAAATGGAGCTGTTTCAAGGGTAGCTCCAAGTCACCCTCTGAATAATTATTTTGAAAAGTCTTTTGTTAGCAAATGCACTTATTTTGTATGCATGCAAGTTGTTCCTTTTATTGGTTGGTTGCTAGCTGACATAAGCATAGAGGAGGTTGAATTTCAATACAGGTAATGTTATCTTTTCCTCATTATTATTCCTAATTAAGAACATGCATTCCGTCCCCAAGACTTATCCAATGGTTTGTGTTTAAATCTTGACCCACGGAAGTGGGTCTTTGATTATGGTAAATACCCTGAATGTCAGAGTGTCCATGTGAGTGCAACTTAACTTTAAAAGGAGAGTTTTCTAGGAAAGAGCATCTACAAATGCCTGTTAAGAGCCTTAAATTGCTTGCAGTGGTTAGCTGAACTGCAGCAATACTCAATGGCTGCCAAGAGACATCATGTTTTTCTCCAAGTCCGCAGTAATAAATGAAAGCTTGTTCCCCTCTGCCCTTTTTACCTTTATCTCTAATAATTTTTGAATGAGCAAATATGAAGAGACTATCCAGGTGAAGGTTGCCTTTGCTATTTTACTTGCAGCAAAACCGATCACATCAGTTAGGACATGCTGAGGAACACGAATGCTGTTGAAGGGCACAGGAAGGAAAGAGTGGGAATGTAGGAAAGGGCACAGTGCCTGAGGTCAGAAAGGGAATAATCTCTTGCAAGAAGCAAAGCTTGCTGCATTCAGCATATGCATTTACATGCATATACATATACACACGCAGGTATCATATCTGGAATGGACAATGAGACTTCTTATTTCAGCGGAATCCAGAGAGTGGAAGAGGAAACTATGGCTACGGACAGCAGGGTGGTGGGCAGACCAAGTAAAATTAATGCATTAGAGTGAAGGAGTCCCTGAAGGATAAATGCTTATCTTGGCAGATTGGATCTTACAAGGCACTGAGTGGTTACAATGACTTCTTAGAGACATCAGTGGTTGTTTTCCCTTCTCAGTCCAGTTTATTTCTCTGGAGGGGTTGTTAATATACCACACTTCTTGGTGTCTCGGAAGAGAAGCTAAAAACTAAGTGGTGAGTGCAGAAACAAAAGGACATGCCCAAGCAACCTCAGGTGGGAGGCCAGGGCTGCCGGTGGTGAGGCTGTTGCTCCCTGCCTGCTCCTTCTACAGGCAGGGAGAGATCTCCTGTTGCTGAGGGCTGTCAGTCTCCTCGCATTCACAAACTTTACATTCATATGAGAAGCTATTTAATTAAGCAAATGGATAAGCTCCTGCAGCAAAAAGGCCTTATTTATTGAGCATTGTTTTGACTGGTACAAGCTTCTCAAGCAGGAAATGTTTCCAAGACACTTTCCTTATTTAGCACATGCTTGAAGCCTTGCATGGATCTGACTGTGCTTTCCAACACGATTTCCCTTTTTTGTCGACAGAATAACTTCCCAGCCAGCAGCCGCGAACGGCTGCAGGACCTGAAGTCTACAGTGGATTTGCTGACCAGCATCACTTTTTTCAGGATGAAGGTAGTGTTATGGGTGGGGATGGGAATGGGGCCTCGCAATTTTTGCCATAGGAGTTGTTTTCCCATTTTCAAACCATTGTTTCATGTCATTGTGCTTTGTACACTTAAGGAAAATGAAGATCATCTGCTGACCATGTAATAAACATCCACTTTTTGCCTCTAGTTCACTGTATTTTGCATACTGAAGATGAAAGCTGTTTTTTCCCTGGGGTTCTTCAGTCATAAAAATGGCACAAAATAATTTTAAAAAGAAAAGAAAAAAGAAAATGGTCTGGGTTTAGGAAAATAGTTTACTTTTGTTAATAACGTGAAGAAGCTTCTTCTGTAAAACTGTCTACAACGTTTATCAGTCAGTACCATCTCTTCACCATCTTTTATCTAGTAAATATTTTTGAATTTATTTCTTGGAGGGTAAGATACTGAAATGGGGTAGTATCTCTCTGTAGAGATCCGAGAGAGTTGTTATGAATGCTAATTTTCTGGTTCTGTAGTTAAGTTTATTGGTCTAGCCATGAGTAACATTTATTTTTAATTCCTGATTTTTATTTCTAAACTCTTTTAAAAAAAATACTGGTTTATGCTAGCATATGTCATTTAACTTTTTCTTCAAAAACAAAGCAAGTTTTTAGTTTGACCTATTTGATGAAGTGCTTAGAATTGTACTCTTAAGCCCTAGGGTAAATGATGTTTTAGAACTTTATTTTGAAAGGGCTCATTCAGACAATATGTTTGTATTGAAAGTTTGCTTTATAGAAATGCTCTGAAAAGTTTAGACGTAGTGACAATATCAAAATTGTCTCAGGTTACAGTTTTATTTGCAGGGTGATGCCTGCGTATCTGCTTAGTTTAAAGTAACCCTGCAGTGTTTCTCTAAAGCAACACAACAATGAAATGAAAAGAGCTGCTGCTGTAAGGGGAGAAGGCATATCGGTTGGTATGTCCCTAAGGATTTTGGTGTGCTTTAAAATTCAATAAAGCTTGTGAAGAAAGATATCCTTAAAGAAAGTTATTGTTTAAAGGCATGCAAGTGTTTGGTCTTCAGCAAGACTTTCCAGATCAGATGTAATGCACTCCACTAGAATGTTGCACGTTCTTCCAATATGTGGAAAGATTGCTTGCTTGCTTCATAGCAAAATCATATAAATTTAACAGAAACTGTGTGTGCTTTGCTCAAATGATGTACACATCAAGCCACACAATTTATTTATTCTGAAGAATCTTCCTTGGCACTTCAAAATCTCTTTTTTGCTCCAAATGCTCCTGAGGGGACGTAAGCGTTGTCACTGCTGTTTTGTGCCTGGGGAGAGCGACCTGTTCATGGTTTCAGGTCACTGATAGCACAAGTCGCTGAAAGCAGATCTACCAAGTCCTGGGTAGTTCCCAAACCCCGGTGACTTGTTCTTTCCGTGTTTGATTTATGAACAGTGCTTTGTTTGTCTGACTCTTTTGTCTGCTTGCCAGGTCCAAGAGCTGCAGAGTCCACCCCGAGCCAGCCAGGTAGTGAAGGACTGTGTAAAAGCTTGCCTCAACTCCACCTATGAGTACATTTTCAACAACTGTCATGAGCTGTACAGTCGCGAGTACCAGACAGATCCTGTGAGTAGCTGATAAATGGGCAGAAATCCAAGTTTCTGATTTTCTTAAGATAATAACAAGAATACTAATTGATATAAAAAGCCAATACAAAATTATGTGACTTGTTATCTTCTGAATGCACAAAACTTGTAATCAATTAATGAGCACTAATGAGTAAGTGGAGGGTGATAATTGTTTTACACTAATTATGATTTATTTTGCCAGCCTCAGCTATTTTATTTCATGAGCAGTTATTCATGAAGGGAAGGTTTGATGCAGCTTTGAGTGAGCAAAAGCCATTTTGAGCAAATGTAGATTGGTCAAGAAAACCGTCTTTAGCATAGATGAACCTCAAGCAGTGGGATTTTATCTTTTTTTTCTGGTACCCAGTGTCCTGCACTGGGCTTAAGGGGGTACATCGAGACACAAACTGTTTTCAAATCCATGAGAGCTCTACTGGCCACTCTGCAGTAATGCACACACATGGATACAGTCATCAACCCAGGTGCCTAAAATGCAAGTATTTGGAACAAGCTTATAGCAAATGATGTCCCAGCAGGTCTTCTGGAGCCTGACCTGCTCTTGGCATTGGTAAATGACAAAATGGGGATTATTTGGGTTTGAGGCCACTGGTAAACAATATGGGTTGGCATGTTAGTCTGTTTTGTATTAGATCCTGCAAGTTGCCAGCATACAGTAATAATTTTAAACTCTTCAGACGAAAGGGTACACAGGTAATTAGTGTTTGGTGTTTGTATGGTGATCTACATTTTTCAGCTTTTTTTTTTCCCCCCCTTTAAATTTACACTGGTATTCCAACGGCTTTCTTCCCAGAACAAAAATCAGGACCTTCCTCCTGAGGAACAGGGCCCCAGCATAAGGAACCTGGATTTCTGGCCCAAGCTCATCACTTTGATAGTTTCCATCATAGAAGAGGACAAGAATTCTTACACCCCAGTCCTGAATCAGTAAGAATCTTTATGTCCTGTATGGCTAATGCTAGTCTCTGTGTGCTCTGCTTTATTTGTTAAACTGCTTTCTATCTCTTCTGTCACTTGTGTATTTATAGAAGTACTTATCTTGTCTGTCTGTCTTTCTGTCTTATCTGTCTCTGTCTATATAAATAACTCTTTTTGATTGGGATGGAAGAGTTTCAAAAGGTTCAGTTACGATGGCGTTCGAGCACAAACACCCTGATTATTACAATCCTGAACTCAGGGAGGCACCTGAAAATGGGGTGAGAGTTCTTTTGGTTTTTTCTGATGTTGAGCAGTTCTGGGATGCACATTAATGCACACAGTGGTGCCATGGTGACAGTACCTTAAGCTGTGATTTAGGAATGTGGTGTTCAGTGCAGCACTAGGAAATTGCATTGGGTGGGGTTGGCACAGCGTTTGAAAGGAACCTGAAACTGGTCTGTTTAACTGGTGGATACTCCTCCAACAGTCCGACAGGGCAGGAGAGAGGGAGATATCTGACAAAGTATTATACACAAAGAGCTGGATTATGTCTTAGTGATCATTGATTTAACATGGAAGGGACGCCTGATTAGTGTTCACCTGTCAGCCTAATAACCCTAGAAAAAAAATGAGAAAAAGAAAATATGGACAAGAAAGGCGAAAAAGGTGCAAGGATATTGAGATTACATTCCCAGAATTATTGTATTGATCTCTTCTAGGAGAGACATTCAGGGCCTGGCTTTTTGAGTTAAAACCAGTCTCAACAGCAGTGTTGTTTTCAGGTTATTTAATCTATGCCACAGAGTCTGGTCCATGATCTCCACTTTCGACTTGGTCATTTATCTAGGGTGAAGGAAGCGTCTGTAATGTTGAGCTTTTCAGCTTGTAGTTTAGCTCAGAGCTGAATAAAGAAGAGCCCTTTGCTCGGATACATGCCAAAGCCTTTCCCAAATGTCCCCTCAGGTTTCCTCAGGAGCTTGCTGTTGGGAAGATCAGCGCAGAGGTGATGTGGAGTCTTTTTGCCCAGGATATGAAATATGCCATGGAAGGTAAGAGAATTCCTCACTTCTGCCAGCTGATTTGTTACTGGTTGCTCATTCTCTATCCTTTTGGTGTAAATGAGGCTTAAGCACATTAGTAGCACTGCTATTTGGAACAGGGATTTCTTTGATTTGTTTGTGGACAGCTGCTTTATGAGTGAGAATTGAGGCTGTGATCGGCATGAGCTGTAGACCTGTGTGTTAGGCTGTGTTGCAAGCTGTTTGTTGTCGTCCCAGATGGTTTGAAATCAGAAGTTCACTTTGGCCTGAGATTATGATAGCTTAGATTAACAGCCACTTCTCTCTGCAATGTACAATGATAGAAGGGGCTGGAGAAGTAGGTGGACTCTGGGTTGTGCCACGGCTATAGTTCCCTGGATGATACAGCGTAGACTGTCTAAGACATAGGCAGAAATGTGCTGTTAGAACAAATCCTGCTGCAGACACCTTCATTTTGAATGAATCTTTGCATAATTCCGCCAGACTCCCAGCAAAGGAGAAATTTTACTGTTCATGAAAATACATCAGGCATACAGAGCCCAACAAACTCCCAAAAAAGAATTCTGCCACTTTTAGTACTCTTCTGATGGTTTGTTACAGTTTCTGAACTTGGTTTTAGTGCTACAAATTAATTTGCAGAGTGTAATCAGCTTCTTAACAAGATTCAGAGAGCATCCAGCTCCCACCAGCTCTACAGCTGTGGTAGCAGCTGTTTTCCCAGTATTTTGCAAGGTCAGGCTTTGTGATCATCTGTAAGGTGGTATTGTGATACAACAGAAGTACTGGTGTGGTCTGTGGCATGCTGGCTATATTCATATTCCAAAACTGTGTCAAGTTACTGCTTTTGGTCACTCACAAAATTATGCTGAATCCATTTGCCCCAAGTTTGATTTAAGCTCACTTATAGGAGTGACAGCCTATTAGGCTCTTGCTTCAGACTGCTAGAAAAAAACTGCTGTCAGCTAAGAGAGTTTCCTGGATTTTGTTCTTTGGGAACAGTCTGTGGGGTTGCTCTGTAAGTGAAGAAGATTGACTCCATCTATTTCTTACTCTCTGTCAACGCAACAGGGGTAGAGACTGTGCTGTGGGGGGGGAAACCCTTTCCCAGCTCTAGGCTTGAATTCAACAGGCTGCAGGTCTGGATGAAACGTTCTCACTTCTGTGTTAGGAACTTTTTATATATGCTTGTACCCCACAGTGCCTTTGTCTTGTGAGGTCATGTTGGTGTAAGAACAGACACTGGGAAGAAGGACTAAGACCTACTGTATTGAAGAGTCTCTTTTATAGTGACTTTCACTACTTGCTTATGCATTAGAGATAAGGAAACTGTGATAACTTCATGTTCACTTTCCCTAGAAACTGTTTGCTCCTGCAACCATTTTGGCTCCCCTTTCCATTTTGCCCTTGTTTACCCCTGTGCACTCACCCTCAGGTATTTATAATGCAGTTTGCTCTTCTACATGTTGAAAGTGCTGTATCTTCCTCCTTTCCCAGCAGCCATGAGAATTGGATCTCTCCAGATCTAGTTGCTGACTTTCCTAAGATTCCCTTTCCCTGTTGCATCCAAAATGCAGCTGCAGAAAGGTTACTGATTGTGTGTGTGAATTTGATTGTCAAAGGGGACGTGACTTTAACTGATTACTTTTTTTCCCCTCTCTTCCATTGCTCTATCTGATTGCCAGTGCCCAGGTTAACTTTGCCTCCCAGGTTTTCTCTATTCACATCTCATACCATGTCCTCTTTGACTCTGTCCTCCCTGGTGAGTTTGGGCTTATTTTAGCTTTTCCTGACATCCTTCTGGTCACTTGTGAGCTTCTTAAGACAAGGATTGGCATAATGTTTCCGTGAGTTCATCAGTGCATAGCAAATATTTGCTGAAAGAGCATCCTCCTTGTGGTGAGTTGACCCTGGCTGGATGCCACATGCCCGTCAAAGCTGCTCTATCACCCCCCATCCTCAACTAGATAGGGGAGAGAAAATATAATGAAAGGTTTGTGGGTTGAGATAAGGAGATCACTCAGCAGTTACTGTAATGGGCAAAATGGGTTCAACTTTGGGAAAATTAATTTAATTTATTGCAAATCAAATCAGAGTGGGGTAATGAGAAATAAAACCAAATCTTAAAACACCTTCCCCCCACCCTTCCCTTCTTCCCAGGCTCAATGTCACTCCCAATTTCTCCACCTCCTTCCCCCCCAGCAGCGCAGAGGGATGGGGAATGGGGGTTATGATCAGTTCATCATACGTAGTCTCTGCATCTCCTTCCTCCTCAGAGGAGGACTCCTCACACTCTTCTCCTGCACCGGTGTGGGGTCCCTCCCACGGGAGGCAATCCTCCACAAATGTCTCCAACATGGGTCCTTCCTATGGTCTGTGGTTCTTCACAAACTGCTTGAGCATGCATCCCTTCCATGGGGTGCAGTCCTGCAGGAACACAATGCTCCAGTGTGGGTCCCCCACGGGACCACAGGTCCTGCCAGAAAACCTGCTGCAGTGTGGGCTTCCCACAGGGCCACAGCCTTTGGGTGCACCCACCTGCTCTGGTGTGGGGTCCTCCATGGGCTGCTGTTGGATATCTGCTCCTTTGTGGACCTTCATGGTCTGCAGGGGGACAGCCTGCCTCACCATGGTCTTCACCACAGGCTGCAGGGGAATCTTCGCTCTGGCACCTGGAGCACCTCCTCCCCCTCCTTCTTCACCAACCTGGGTGTCTGCAGAGTTCTTTCTTTCACATATTCGCACTCCTCTATCTAGCTGCAGTTGCGCAGGGGGGGTTTCCCCCTTCTTAAATATGTTATCCCAGAGGCACTACCACTGACACTGATGGGCTTGGCCTTGGCCAGCTGCAGGTTCATCTTGGAGCCAGCAGGCACCGGCTCTATCAGACATGGGAGAAGCTTCTAGCAGCTTCTTGCAAAAGCCACCCCTGTAGTCTCCCTGCTACCAAAACCTTGCCATGCAAACCCAATACACCTCTTCAAAGTATTTCTTGGTGAGAAAAGTTGACAGAAAAGCAGCTGATGGGACCGGGAAGGCCTTACATTTTGAATGAAAGATGAAAAACTGCATGGTAGATGTATTTGTACTCTGGCTGTGCCAGTCCTGCAGGAGGATTGAACAATGATAAAGTCTGTGTTGATGAGTGTCTCTTCCAAATATACATTCAAGAAATCCTCACGGTGGAAAATTCTACTTGAGGCAAGTGTGATTCCTCACCACTTTGCTCTCCAGAAGCTTATGAAGACAATCTTTATAACAAGCTCTACAAGAATTCAATTACAGGCCTTACTACATGTATTTTAAATACAGATTATTGGATTCGCTCACTGCATTTTTTTTTTAATGAGGGGAAAAAAGGGGTTAAAGGAAATGTTAAGTGATGTGGAGGATGATGATTAGATTTGCTCGCCTCATCTCTTGGCTCTGTCATTTCTGGGTTCTAGTTGCTAATTTCTCTGCCAGTTTAACTACACCAAGAGTTTCATATTGCTGTGTTTGCCTGTTTGGGGAGTAATCCTTGGGTACATACTTGTGTGCTCCAAGATCTGTGTGCATCAGGAGCTCTCTGCAACAAAAGCTAATCTGTTTTGTGGAGATAAGTGCACATGAACCCAGAGTATAATACTTGCTCCTAACTTTCTTCATGGTGTTTTCCCTTATGTTCTGTTCCTAAGTTCTGGATAACATGAGCTCATTCACCTCACCATGTGGTAAGTTCGTGCTCGTGGTAGAGTTTATAGTTGTGAGTAAGCAAAGACTTTTATCTGCTACCTGTAGTTTTAGCTCTTTGGATGTAGTTGCTAATATTAGCTTTAGTGTCCTGTAGTTTTATGCCAGTGATGAGCAGATCTGCAAAGATGATGAGGAAGACTATACTGCTGCTGCAGAAATTGTGAGGGTATGTGCTGATTAGGAGACTTCTGATCTGACTAGTTATTCCAGCTGTTGTTTTTTGATGGTACCCGATACGCTGAGGAGTTCTGTGTAAGAGTCCCTTTGCTGGGTCCCAGGCATTAAGCTGTAGATAACATCTGATGGAGAATAACATGTGAGCTCAGAGCTCTAGTTCATGTGTGTCTCTATTCCTTCCCTCCTGGCTGGGATGATGATTGAGGGTCTCTGGCCCTCTTACTCTGCAGTGGGAGTAAATTTTCTTCTAGCTTAAAGGCCATGCAATAGCTTTGGTGTAGAAAGAGTGCTGGCCTGGCTGTGTGAAACTGCCCCCACGCTCCTTCCAGCCCGATGCTTCCAGTATGCAGTGTGGAAGAGATTTGGGAGGCTCAGGTGGGAGGTGGCTTCTCTGAGTTGGAGAGCGGTGCCTGGCTGCATGAGTTGTTTTCCTTTTTCCCCATGGGTGGCAGCTAACTGTGCGTCTCCCAGATGGACCTTACCCTCATGTGCTCTGTGCAGCCTTGTGCAGGGCAATGTAAAAATACTAATTTATGTCTAGAATACAGTGTTTAGTGGCTTCAGAACCAGAAGTCTTGCTAGCCTGTGGATGCTGCTGCATCTCACCTTCGGGCACCTCCGTAAGAGTTAGATTGCTAATGTGTAAAATGTTCAAGTCATAAAAATGAAGCACCTATTTTTTTATTTGAAATACATTCAGCAACTGAAATACATTCAGTCACAGCAGTATTGTGTTTGACTGATGGAAAGCAGGTGCATGGCAGACCTGTCTTTTGCCTTCATCTCCCCTAAGGAGACTCAGCTGCTGAGACACAGCAGAAGCTCCAGGATCTACCCCACTTGTTTTGTTTTCTCTCTCCCCTGAAGCACTGACAGCTCAGGGCACCATGAACAGCAGACCTGGCTCTTCCCTCCTTGCTGATGAAGGCAGTAAAGGATGAGGCATTGAGAAGTATCCATTGTTCCCCCGTCAACCCAAGAGTAAATCAGATCAGATAGACATGTGTGGCCCAGACTTGGCTGCTACCCTGGAGTCACTGTAGTGCAGAGGATGATTTTTCCAAATCATGCAGTTAGCTCCACTTCTGGGATGCTGACCAGTGCTCAACAGCTGGATAAACTCCTTGTGAGCCCACTGGTAACTGGAGTTGCTAGTTTTTGTGCTGTCCTCTGTGAAACCTATGTGACTCAGAAAGCACAAACTCTCTGGCAAAGAGGGCTTTTGCTCTTCCTTTACTAGGAAGACATTAAAAGATGGTAATAGAAAATCAATGGCATCCTTGACAGCAATGGTTCATCTTATTTTGGACGCATCAGCATTAGGAGAGTTGTAAATTGGAAACATCATTAATAGGAAGAGAGACTGAGTAGACTTGGTGGGCAGGATTGAAACAAATCATTCTGCCACATTCTCACTTCTAATGAGAGGAGGGGGATCAGATGCACACACAGATGCCAGCTGTCTAAAGTGTTAACGCTTCAACAGCCTCAGTACCTATTAGTGTTTCTTTGCAGAAATTCAGCATTATTTGCTAGAAATTAACCCATGGAAAGTAGGCTGATGATCAAGAAAAAATCCATGGATTAAGGATGTGGCGGAAGTCCTGTTCTCTGCCTGAAAAATGGAACTGGACATGACACTAGACAGCGTGCTGCTAGGAAGCAGTTCCCTATTAATGCCTTAATAATATGGCCTCGATGACCCTAAAAGCTCATCTCCGGAGGAGACTGTTTGCAGATGAAATCTGCTGAGGAAATGTGAGAGACTTACAGAACTCTGCGGTCGTTTCAGGATAAAACACAGCAGTTGCTGCAAAATATCTGTGCACTCTTCCACTGTTGCTGCTGCTAAGCTCTTTAAAAGCCAGCAGGTTATAAAGCAGAACAGAAATGTGCTAAGACTGATGGCTCCCATGCTTTTCACTTTACTTTTTCTAAAATGGGGTTTCAAAGTATACCTCTGGCCAATGTGTTTCCCTGTCATCTTCAAGTGCTCTTAAACATTTCCCTTTACAAAGAAAGCAGCTGATCAAAACTGTACAGGGCCCATTGAATGGGGGAAGGTATGAGCTGTTGGGGATGAGGGGGTTTTGGGGCTTTGTTGGTTTTCTTTGTCCTCCGGCATTTTTGAGCTGTTATAGTTCACTTTTGTCTTTTCTCTGTCACAAGCCCCACCTTTCTTTCGCATTCGTAAAGTTCTCTTTTATGGTGGTAAGACCTCTCCTTCTTTCTTTTATCTTCCTGTCGTTTTATCCCCTTGGTGTCAAGCGTCTCCTTTACTGCTTGGATGGCTAGGTAGTCCTAGTAGCAGTCGTTGGGCTTATGCTTCTGTGGCCGCTTTGCATCTTCCTCTTCTGCAACTTAGTAGTGTTTTAAGAGTCCTAAAAAACAGAAAAAGCTTGAATTACTTGCTTTTATTGCACTGCTTAATTTTAAGGAAATAAATCTGATTTGAGTCCTTTTTACCTCCAAGTCAGACCTTCCCTCTGCAGAAACACCACTTTCCCCATGCGGGAACAGCACCTGGGTGGCAGCGCGTATCAAAGTTAATGAAGTTATAATTGTCCATTGATTTCCTCACTCTCGCAGGGAGCTAAGTGGGCACGATTATTGCTGTGTTTGTTTCCAGTTTTAGATCTGCGGAGAGAGCTTTGCCTTTTCTTCTGCAGTTGTTCTTGAGGGACGTCAGCAGTTCAGACACTGGGTATACTCATACCTTCTTAGTGCTAAGGAAAGATACTAGATTTATTAATGTAAAACAGGAATGGAATTTCCTTGGCTCCAATACAAGCAAATTCACTGTGGAGAGTAATGGATCACAGTACACGTGAAACAGTAGCACATGTAATTTTTTCATTGAACCATCACCGCTGGGGACTATGTCTCTCAGATATTGGATATTTTAATTTCTTCAAAACAAAGGTTGGGCGGTGGGTGCAATTGTATCTGTGTGGATCTGCTACATGTGAATTAGAAGGAAATCTGTATTACACTGTTACAGAGGTTTGCAAACAACTCACTGGAATATTCCACTGCTTGGGAGTTGACAAGGCTTATAGAACAATTATACATTAAAAGTTCTTTGTTTTTTGTGTTTGCACTTGGATGATTCATAATTTATTTGGCCTTTCTTCTTGTGCGTGTTGTTGAAGCTTCAGGAGAGATGTGGAAGTTCCTTAATGTTTTGAAATAGTTGCAAGAATTCATATTTATGTGTGTTTAATGGTATTGTAATGTAAGCTTGTCTGTCAGGTAACTGATTAGAAAGCTGGGGCCCTTTTACATCATTGAGATGTATCTTCTGCTGATGAACATCTGTAGCATGTATTGCTTGCATGTGCATATATCTACACAGTTACTGGGTACTTGTACCGAAGTCCTAGATTAAAGCCATTCAAAGTTAAGAGAAACGCTTCCACTTTTTAGCATAGTTGGATCCTGTCTACACATAAACAGTAATGCCCTTTGAAAGTTACATCAATAATGAGGTAAACACATAAAAGGTAGGAAGACAAGTCTGAAGTCAAATTTTTTGGGGAAAAAAAAATTAGTCTTGAACGAAGTCATGTATGTTTTAGTCTCATATCTCACACTGTAGTCATGGACTAGCAGCTTGCTGTGGTGCTAGAGTGGATAAAGAAGCCTGGCACAAAGTGTATTCATGCAGTTGAATCTTGGCAGAAGAAAGAGATGGATACAGACAGGTAGCAATAGGGAGCAGTGGTGCAGAATTGGTCAGCTGATAATTCAGGCAAAGGTGCAGGCAAAGGCGGGCTGTTGAGTCCTCTTAGCATCATGGAAAAGGAATTAATTTCATACCTTTCAAGGAGGACTTTGAAAAAAGCAGCGCAGTAGAAAGAGCTGCCTTGTGTAAGCACATGAGGGGTGGCTCCGGAGAAAGCATTGAGATGCTTTTGGGGAACTTAACAAATAGTTTAAAACCTGAGATCGTGGGCTGATCAGAGGTGGGAGTCAACTGCTGAAAGATGGTAGTGTGGACATAGGCTGTGAAGGCCCTTGAGATCAAAGACATGGAGCATACATTTCTTGTGAGAGAAAAAGGGAAGTGGTGGTGTAGATGATCTCTGCAGAAACGTAGGTCTGAGTATGGGAAGTGCTTTAGCAGCACAGGTGTGTGGGAGGGGTCATGTTGTGGAGGTACGTGCATTATACAGGGAAGAACTGCATTGTCCCAACATAACCTGGGTACAAAAACATAATGAAACCTGGCAGGAGGAGGAGGCTCAGCAGCAGGTAGATATCCATGGGTTGCTTCAGTGGACCATGCTCAGGAAGGCAATGCAGATAAGAAAACAGTTGCCTTCTGAAGAAGGGTCATGATTTCTCCAAACTGGGGATCAGGGAAGGCTCCAGCTCCTGTGTAGCGCGTTTGAACTTGCTCGTGACTCACTGTCAAACTCTAATGAACTTGATTCTTTCTACTCTAGTCTCTTAGGGGATGTAGTAACATGTTGGTATTGCCTTTTATTTATATCCAAGAATGAACAGATTCGCTTTCCTTGATTTGTTTCCTGCAAAGATGAAATCTGGACTGTCATATGTTAAATGGGAAGGCCATAAGAGATTGCTCTCTTTTTATTGCTTTGACAACCAAAAAGTCTTTAACAAATGGTAGTATTAATTGGAGCTACAGAAATAAACGCCAGAGCCCCAACAGTCAACCACTAAGAACCCCTGCCTGCTGCCAAAATCTTGTGTCATGAAGATTTTGTGGCTCTATAGGTGCTTCAACCTCAAAACCATTGCATACTGTGGACATGCTTTATAAGACCTTCCTGTGCCTGATGCAGTGATAGTGGTAATTTCAGACCTAACTGCTTTTTTTCCTTCCTTACAGAGCATGAGAAACACAGACTGTGTAAAAGTGCAGACTATATGAACTTACACTTCAAAGTGAAGTGGCTGTACAATGAATATGTTCGTGATCTGCCTGCCTTCAAGGGAAAAGTGCCTGAATATCCAGCGTGAGTGTGTTATGTCTCCTGTAGTAAATCCCCACTATGCATCTCCTTGTGTTACCTTGAGGAGAGTAGTCATTTGGTTCTCCTGTGGCTGCCTTTGTGCTACACAATTTTTTCACCCCTGATTTTCTGTGTTTATGTGCATGTTTGTCCCCTCTGGTGTTCTGTGCCACTGTCCCCGACACAATTCAGTCCCTTCTTGTACATTATCTCTCAAGATCTCAAAAGCTTTAGCAATGGCATGGACAGTCTTTAAATCACTTTGTGCCTGCAGTGTGGGCTTTGGTCAGTTCTTGAACAGCAGACTTCTGGATGTATGCCTACGTTCTTGTGGTAATAGATACAACTTTATCTGTATGTACTGTATGCACGTTTGTATGGGTGTGTATGAATGTCATATGTATACATACATAACAGGATTTGTAAGTAAAAGTAATGTTTCCTTTTTTTTGTTAAGGCCAGGTGGTTTAATTGGAAACATCAGATAGTTACTCTTAAGCTCTAAGTGATTGTTCACAACCTCTAGTTAACTTGAAAAGAGCAGCAGTAGACTTCAGACCTGAAGAAGGTTTATGAGCCCAAGAAGTTGTCTGAGCTACCTGGAGAGAATATTGTAGCTAGAGTCCCACACTTGGCCTAAGGCAAGAGCAGGTGTGTTGTTTCTGACCAGTGTTTAACTGGTTTCCAGAGGCTTTCAGTGATGGTTGATCCACATCTCCTTCAAGTAGGTTTTTTCCCTGTGCTTCACTGTTACCTCTCCACTGGATTTTGCGGGTTTAACACACTCCCCTTTTTCCCACTCCAAATCTTTCTTGCTTTGATTTGAGCTTGTTCTGTCCTGTCCTACCAGACTGGGCATGGAGAACAAATTGTTCCCATTTTACAAGAGTAAAATGCTTTTCTTGTGTCCCTTCCCAGTCTCCTGCTGGTTCCCATTTGTTCTCAGCTTTCCTTGTAAGTGAGGTTTACTCTCCTCTTTCCAGCTGATCTGTGTCTGGACATACAACATCCAGACTTAAATACTGATGTTTCATCTGGACCTTTCCTTGCATTGCCTTGCAGTGCTGCTGCTTTTGCATGCTGGGATGATAGCGGCTTTTTTTTTCTTTT
>RSEF01000031.1:8894159-8911690 GCA_003993805.1 Himantopus leucocephalus
AATGGTATTGTTGACTAGTGATGCTTCCAGTGGACCACAAACTAGCCCCAGGCACCCTTAACAGAATGTCCTAGCTGTTCTTTCCATCCTGTATGTGACTGTTCACTGCTCTCTAAATGCAGCATTTTTCACTTGCCTCTCTTGGGGGGGAAAAAAAAAAACCAAACCTGAAAAAAACCATCTTGCTTGGACTGTGTTTCCACTTTGGCATTTTGAATTCTCTTCCCATCGTGTGGTGCACACAGTCCCTCAAGCCTGGTGCTAACTGCATACTAATAACACTTGAGGCAGTTAGTGTAATTGCTCAGCTTGGGCTATGGGCCTTGCTTAACAAATCAGGTCAGCGAGAGGCATTAACTCAGTGAATAGGGCGCTGGAGTGACAGTCTCGGAAGCCCCGTTCTCTTTGCTGTGCCTCTGAGTCAGTGCAGTCTCAGGCAAGCCATCAGATATTCTTAATCTCTCTTTTTCTCCTGTGTAATCAGGATAATGATGCTCAGTTTTGTTCTGCAGTCTTATGCAGGCTGTTCTGCTCTGCTGGCCTTTGTGGTAGAGCTTCAGTGCTCTTGTACATCTGGAGCCACTGGCTTTGTTACTTCACTTGTTTTTTAGTACAATAGTCACATTGTCAGACACAGGTGATGTTTATTTCAACCACAACCTTCACCTGTTACGAAATATCCCCTTGGTATCAATTACAGCAATGTGTTCTTGTCCTTTGATTTGCTCCCTCACATGTATTTTTAGTCTTGAATCTTCCTTAAACAAAGAAGTCCATGCATCAGGTTTGATCATCAGTAAACTCTGTAGTGAAACTCAATTGCTGCTGTCCAGAGAACAGCCAAGTTGTCTGTCTACTTGACAGACAAGAGGCTATCCACAGCTCACTTTTCATGTTCAGACTATGAGAAACCATGTGCTGATAGCCTTGAGATATGATTGAATAAAGTGAAGGCTCTGAAGTATTGAATCTGAAGGTTTTATGCTCCCCTTATTTTCTGAAATTCAGCAGCAGTTTCTGAAACTGAAGTAGCAATATAGCCGGGAGTGGATCTTCAAAACTTCCTCTCTTCACTTTTTAGCTGCCAGCTAAAAGCTGTGAAGTGTCAGTTTCCGAAACCCCTAGCTTTTTAGATGTGTGAAGAAGTGTTCTATGTTTTGTTTTAATACTGATGTTAGCATGCAGCTACTATTGTAGCTGTACTGGAAACTAACTCCTCTCTGGTTAGGGAAGGCATTCCTTCCTTTGAAATCCTGTCTTATTCTTCTGGCTCACTCCATCAAACATACTATTTGTTCTTTTACTCTCTGAAACCCTGCCTGCCTTCTTGCCTCTGCACTTCCCAAGGCCCACAGGATGTTCATTGATTACCCACATGCATCAACAGAGCAAATGAACAAGATTAATTCACCTGTGAAGTCTGAGACCACAGGAGCCAGGCTCGTGGCCAAGCTGAAATTGCAGCCTTTTGTGTTACATTACTGTTGTGCAGCCAACAGAGGTAAACTTCCATTTAGCCACAAAGCACTGCTCCCTTTCCTGGCAGGCAGGACTAAGGCATATTCTGTGCAAACCTCATTTGTAGAGGTTGGCTGTGCCGTCTCGAATCAGTCTGTGCTGACCCCTGCAAGCACAGAATGTCTCTGAAGCAGCACCGTGAGCCTCTGCCTTGTGTGCTGGTGCATGAGTCATTACGACGTTTGCTTCTAGATCAATAATTGAAGCAGACGAGGAAGAAGATATTTGCCATATAAAAAAATTTTGAAGCTATTTCTGCATGAAATCAGATTAGTTTTATTGGTTTCTATGCTAGATAATTTTGAATATCATTTTGGATATGTTGCCTTTGTACTCCTCAGAGTCCCCCCTCACTTGCTCAGCGGCCCAAGACCTGATAGTAAAACCCTGTAAGGGGTATTTGGCTTAAGATAACTCTAGGTTTGTGTTACAGCTCAAAGCACATTTTGGTCCTGAATGTGCCCAGGGACTGGAAGTATTTATAGATGATTTCTATCTCCTGTGTTTTCCTGCCAGCCAATAAGGGACAAAGTTGAGACTGGCTTTGCAAATATAGTTACAGAATTTCCTGACCTGATCCAAGTGATTCACTTTGCACTTAAACATTCATATTAAACCTCTTTCTGGAGGTAGTGCATTTTTTATTTGGGGGTGGGGGGAGGTGGTGGTAATTCCGCACACACATCCTCCCCCCCCTTCTCCCCCCCCCAGTACCTTTTTCTGTACTACCTTTGTTTAGACAATTTTGTAAGACAGTAAAATACCTATGCACTTGATTTTGTATATCAACATATAGTAGCCATAAAAATGGGCAATGACTTGTCAACAGTGAATGTCCCTTTCTTATGGATATGATGCAATAACTAAGGATGAATGATAATCAGGAAGTAGTTCTGCTTCTCAGAGCAAAAATTGTGGCTTCTGGCACAAGCAAGTAATTCCCCCTGTACATGGACCTATGACATGTGAAGCAATTAGCAACTTGCAGCCTGGGAACTGTGAAAGGGGTGGAAGATGTGTAGTTGCTCCCATGTAAACTGCCTGAGTTATCTTCTAAGGATTGCACTGTTGCTTTAATATATGCTATTATAATTAATAACAAAATGTTGAAAGCTCAAGAAACTTGCAGCAGACTCTAAAATATGCTGACTTTTAGGAGCCCGAAGTGCCATTCAAAAGAAATTTTTCCAGAACACAGGAAGTCCGTATGTTTGTGATAATGTTCTACTGCTGCTGTCTATATTAAATAGAGCTGCATAGACAGGTTGCTGTTGGCATTTAACACTGTGTCAGTTACAATTTCCAATATTAGCATTGATATGCTTTATATTTCAAAGTGTAGAGAGTATTTAAGGCTATCTAGTATGCTCTGTCTGTGAATTTGCTCTTGATCTCCCTCTCATGTCTGGCACATGCTTTCATGTTCTTTGCAAACTCAGTCCATAATTAGCACAGTCTCTATGAACACAGCTGCCTATTTAGAGGAGGCTGTACTCTGTGAAGCTCATATAATAATCTTTTGTATGGACTGAAATCACACATGGATATTTTTTTCCCTTATTTGTGAATGCTGTTTAGTAATATTTGAAATTAAGATTCGCTTCAGCTGCAGTATGTTGGCACTTGCACACAACAAATCCTAGACGTTTAAATAAAGCTGTAAGTGCGATGTTGTTGCTTAAACACAGACACCCACCCCGCCCCCCTTTTTGTACTATGTGGATATGTCCCACAGAGCAGAGAACAGAGGGATGACCAGCTGTAAGATCTCATCACTGAAGCTGCTTCTCACCTTGCCTGTTTGGCCAAGGTGGGGCTGTGTAAGAAGCCTTTTGTTCAGCGCAAGAGACAGCTCCAGACAGCACCTCATGTAAGGCACGTGCCCGAGATACAACAGCGGCTGTTGCAACAGCTTCATGGATTCCACTCTACCATTTAGCTTATCCTCCTAAGTGAGGAGAAAGAACAGAGACAAACTTTGCTGTCCTGCTTCTGGGACCTGCCTGGTTTGGGAACTTGACCATGCTCCAAGGCTGATGGTACAACACTTAACATGAACTAAGCTTGTGCTTCTTTAAAAGAAAACAATGAAGAGCTGCTTACAGGGCTGGCCAGCCTCCTGCAAGCCCTAGCAGATGTGCTGTGCTATCACCAGAAGTTAATCTTCCTCAAGTGTCTTCACAGTAAGATCAGCAGCCCACAGAAATGGGAGGGTGTTTGAGAGAAGGCTTATGGAAAGGGAGAGCAGCATTAAAGTGCAGAAACTTCTAGCCTTGATTCTCCCTCCTGGCACTCCAGAAACGTGTCTATATCTGCAGAGAAAGTGGCTGAAGGGCCCTGGAAAACAGGCACTTCTTTTCCTCCCTTTATATTCATTTGCAGCTCTCACATGAAAGATGGTAGACCCAAGTGGGCAGCAGGACAGTGTGCTGTCTCCCTTAGCATGCAGAAACAGTGGTATTGGTGGTCTCCCTTGTCCTGTCTGGCACCTGGGTGAAAGGGGAAGAAAAGACAAAGTGCTCAGAGATGATGCAAAGTTAAAGGTGGTGCTCAAGGGGAAAAAGGGGGAAGGTATGAAGAAAGAGGAATGATGGGAGAGAAGGACAAAACCAGTGCAGGCCCAACAATCTGCAGAGGCTGGGCTGTGCTGTGTTCTGCTTGTCCAGCCCAAGTGATGGCACAGCCCCTGCTCACTGATAGCTTGTGTACAGGTAGGAGTACTTTTGGGGAACTTTGACTGCACATGTAGATAAGAGCATTCAGACATCTAACAGTGGCAAGCTTTCACAAGACTGACTGAAACAGCAGCAGTGTCTGAGTCTTGTTGGGGTGCTCTGTTTCTTGCTGTAACTTATTGTCTTTCCTGTCCCTCGTGCAGGTGGTTTGAACAGTTTGTGATGCAGTGGCTGGATGAAAATGAAGATGTTTCTTTAGAATTCCTGCATGGTGCTCTGGAGAGAGATAAAAAAGATGGGGTATGTAGATCACTGAGTGGAGGACTTGGTGCTACATCCTTCCGTGCCCAGAACCACACAACAACACTGTAAATTCAGCTGTCATACAAATCAAGGATGCAGCCCTTTTTGCTTGCTTAACAACTGGGAAACTCGTTTATTTTAGGACTTTTCTCTACAGGTCACAGAGAGCTTTTTAATAGCAAGGTGCATATCATTCATTTATGTCTGTTCTGTTCTGCTGCTGTTAATCTGTCAGCCAGTGGCTTGGTACTCTCTGATCTCTCTGTTTGTGAGAGGTAGTTGAAATACGAGGCACTTTGCATGTACTTAGTCATGCAGTAAGAATGTGACCTTAATCCAGTGACAGAATAAACTTATTCTTAATTTGCTGAATATTCCCGATGGAGAGCAAGAACCTTCCCATTTGTTCAGTGACTGTTGGCGCTGTAGTCTGTGATGCTAATGTAAGCATTCTCTTTAATTTCTGAATTTTAAGCAAAAAGCTCTTCACTCTCATTCTTTCCTCGTTAAATGACAGGCAAGCCATACATTTTATTAAGAGTCTCAGCATCGTGCTACATTTCCTTGGTCCTTGTCATGTCATAGTTGAAGGACAGTAAACTTATAAGCCAACGGAATTGGCTATTTAGCTCCTCTAGGCCTTTTGGAGAGCTTTTGACTAATTCTGAGGAAGATGTAGATTTTGGTAATGTTGTCCTGCCTCTGATACGGCAGATGATGGAGACATCCATGAAGTGGGTGTATTTCAGATCTTTCCATTTGAGAATGACTCTTTGTACTTCTCTTTTAGTTCCAGCAAACGTCCGAGCATGCTCTGTTCTCTTGCTCAGTGGTGGATGTCTTCACCCAGCTCAATCAGAGCTTTGAGATCATTAAGAAGCTGGAGTGCCCAGACCCTGTCATTGTTGCTCATTATAATAGGAGGTTTGCTAAGGTAATACCCTCAATGTCCAGCTGTTTACCTTCCCGTAGTGGGATGCAAAACAGTATGATCTTTTCTTTGTTTTATTTCCTGGAGTTCTCCTGCAGTGATAGAGGATGAGTAACAGTCACATCTTGTCTTCACAGACTATTGGGAAAGTGCTGATGCAGTATGCTGACATCATCTCCAAGAGCTTCCAGTCCTACTGTTCTAAGGAGAAACTGGTGAGTCGTGCTGAGCTTCTCTTTTGCCCTGAGGAATCACATAATTGTCCTCATAAAACCAAGTTTCTCACATTGCATGGGACTATGTTGATGGTGTAAATATTTTCAGTATTGGTTTTATCATCGTTTGTATGCTTTTGCAGACTGAATTCTGGCTTGGCCATAAAATAAAACTAGGTCCTGAAGATGATCTGCAGGGCTTGAAGGCTGTCAAGTCCCCTTGAAATTAACATCCACTCTGCCTGTCTGGGTTGTATGTCACAGAGGTGATTAAAAAAAATAAAAAATGGGCATAGATTGCTGTGTAGATGTGGTACTTAGCAGCACTCTTGGTTTATTGTTGTCTCCATCTAATTACCTTGCTGTTTAATCCTGAATTCAGTAAAATTCTGTGCATTAAATAAAACAGGGCCTTACTTTTTTGAATGCTGGGTCTGTCCCATAGTGGTTTTGCTATCTCCCACACCTGTACTGGGGCTGTAACAGCAGAGAGAAGAGTCTGTTCCTCAGACTGCCCTTGACTGTTGCTCTCAGGCTTGGCCTGGCAGGACCCATACCTCTGAATGTAGCTTTGGCTAGTGGTTCCCCTCTTTATCTGGGAGGTACACTATGTGCAGCATTGGGATTCTGGTCTGGGAGGTACACCATTTGCAGAATGGATTCTGATCTGGGACGTACATTGCAGCATTAAGAGGATGAAGGTGACACAGCTTGGATTCTTGCCAGGCATGGCAGGAACTGCAGAGAGTTTAGTCTTGTCCCGGCTGATGTCTTGTCAGTTCGTTCTCTGCTTGTGATAAAGCTGAGGAGGAAAATACAACACCAGAGATCTCCCTGATCTGGGGTGTCTGGAACTGGCCATCCCTTTTCAAGCTGCAGAAAAAAATGACTTGTCTTTTTTAGGTTTGAATACTGAAATCTGTGCATGCCTTACCTCCTATTGGACTCTCAGATCTGGTGGTACTTGGGGAAGGGTGTTGAGGCACAGACCGTGCCACTGCTGAAAATATGTTGGCATCCTGAGCAGTAACAGGCGCCTGCTTTTGTCCCTTCAGCCCTGCATCCTGATGAATAACATCCAACAGCTGAGGGTGCAGCTAGAGAAGATGTTTGAAGCAATGGGTGGTAAAGAGGTAAGAACGCTAAGAGACTGAGTATTACTCATTCCTACTGCACTGTTACTAGGTTATTTGCATCGTATTGGTAGTTGCAGACTGCAGTCATAAGGAGAGCCTCCTGACACCTGGCACTATAAGAAGTGTGAGGGGACAGCCATGCCTTGAAGACTTTTCAACAGAATTTATCATAAGATGCAGGAGCGAATTTCAGAGCACAGAATAGCACAGAGGAGGAGAGAGAAGGATATGTACTGTGTTCCTGTGGGCTGGATGTGGGCATGGCTGGTGGTTTCACAGCTCTGAAGAAAGACAGCTAGGTCTGAGAACTGTTGACATCAAGTCATTTTATGTGGCATGTAAATGTGGGACAGTACCTTTGGCATTAAATGCCCAATATCTAATATATTTTAGACATGCAAATAGAAGTTCTGTACTCATGCTCGGTTGGATACTCAGATGTGTCCATGGACATAAATATCTTGGGGTTTGTTCTTTGTTCTGAGATGGGCATTTTTACAGAAATAAATTTTTCCTCCCCCAGATCACCGTGTCTGTTCTGACATAATCCATGTATCTGTGTTTTTCCTCTTTTTTTTTTTTTATTGCTTTTCAAGATTCGGGAAGGTGAAGAAAAGGCGGCTGATGCTGATGTTAGGAAAAAATTATTTTCAAAACCTAAGTGCATTGTCTTTGGTTGTGTTGTGGTAGAACCTGTGCTATGACCTGTATGCCAAGAGGAAAGTCAGCTTTGATGGGCAGCTTGGTTTTTGCCTGTATTGCTGCTTCAAATCTTTCTTGTGTCCAGTGGCAGAATTCTGTGAAGTGGCAAAAATGTTAACAAATAGATTTACCCAACGAGTCAAGGAAAGCTGCTGTCATTCTTTCATGTGTGATTTCACAATCCTAATTTCTGAGCCCTACATCAAGAACTGGAATTATATGCTCCCAGCTGAAATAGCAGTGGTAGCTGAATGCTCATTTTTCAGGAAAAAATAAACTTGTGATGAACTGTTTGTGAAGTGGTTTATAACATTTTAATCCATGTGCACCTAATTTCCCTTAAAGAACCAATTTGCTACTTTTTTCCATAGCAGTGGCCATTAAGTAGGGTTTCCCTATATTTCAAATTGAAATACCACCTGTACATTGAAAATACAACCTGATAGTGTGTTAAATAGGGGGAGCAAAAAAGTGTGTGTTAAGACTGGCAGCTACTTTTCCTAGCCTAGACCTCTTCTCTGCATTCTGCCCTTTAAAACCTTCCTCAGGAGGCATAGGTAAGGTAGAACAGAGGTGATGAAGCCACTCTTTCCTCTGCACTGTGGAATCAAAAGAAAAAAAATGGAGAGGAACCCAGACTGTGAGCAATAAAACACACCAGAAGAAACCAGGCAAACATGCTAAGAAGCTGGGGTTTGGAAGTGATTTTCTTCTTTTCTCTTCAAATGCTGCTTTTCCACTTCATTAGGCTGCCACTGGTCACCAGAAATAAATTGTGTTGTGTTAGGTGCCTGCATTATTTGCTATCGCCAGGGGTTTCCACCTTGGTGACTATGTAGTAGTTTGCTTCTTGACTTGAAACCTGCCAGGTCCTCTGTTTTGCTAGAGTAAACAAGGTCTTGTCCTAGTTTGAGTAGTCCTTTTTCTGATGTAGATTGAATCTGGCTAGTGAGTAACAATTGGTGAGACAACAGCTTTGAAAATAGAACATGTAGACCAACATGCTCCTGGAAATGCATCTCAGGGTTTTAGCCTCTCCTTCAGCAAGGGCAGTTCTTACTTTCTGTGACAGATTTGATTTACGTTCATCTATACATCACACAGTATCTTGCACAAATATAAGCATTGTCCTGACTTCTCTACCCAAAAAGGAACTGCTTCCTTTGGGCAATAAGAAAGTAGCATCGTGGTATGTCCTGGTCATTTTGAACTGTTCACCTTTTTCTGTTCTCAAAGATGTTGTTGAGAACCAGGTACCAAATATTCCATTGTTCTTGTGGCAGGTATGTTAGGTGTACTGTGTATGAAGCCAGAACTTGGGGATTGGTTTCAGTTACTGTGTACCTGTGGCTTCATCTGCTTCTGATTCACAGACCGATCTCTATCTACAGCTGTAGCACTGCCCAACTCTGGAAAGCTTTGAAATACTGCTGCTGCCTAGTGCTCCTTGACAGTACATCAAAGACACACTCCTATGGAAATCCATATCACTTGCTCCCTTTTGCAGCAAGGGAAATGAAGTGACAGGGCTCACCCATAGTCACCCTGCAGTGTAATGGCATAACATGGAAGAGAAGTGCTTGCCCAGTACTATTTCTTGAGATTGGGCTCCTTGAAACAGTGCTTTCCTTTACTTTTCTTTCCCCCAATTGAGGAATGGTACTTTTGCCCCCACTTTTCTTATTCTTTTTCCAGCAGTAGTACTCAGAAGGCACAAAACAGGGCAAAAATTGCCCAGCATCTCTGGGTTTAATGTGTTGACATCATGTGGTCTGTGAACATTACTAGTCAGAAACAATAAGGACAGTAGAAGAGCTTTAGAGAGCTTTGTGTGGATGGATTTTCTTGGGTCTGTGCTTGAGATCTTAAGGCGTATGTATATACACACGCATATATATACACACAGGCGCATACACAGAAAGAGGTATCTTAAATGATTTTTAGGATTTATAATCAATACTTCTATTTCCCTTCTGAGCCATGTTGATCTCATGGGATCAAAACAGCTTCACTGTATCTCAGTAGCATTCTCAGACATTCCTGAAGGATGTTTTGGAAAGACAGCATTTATGGAGTGGCAGGTAGCATTAAAAGCATGATGAACAGTGAAATCGGGGGGTGAGTCCTGGACATGAATACCTTCTGAAACCTTTGATTCCTTTGAATCATTTCCTGTACACCCACAGAATGGAGTTTGTAATTTAGCTCTGTGCTAAAGTGGGCTACGTAGGTTCACTGCTAGTGTTTGCCTGAACTTGGCCCCATTTATTTAATTATTCATGTATTATCTAATAACACCTAATGCAACCTGCATTTTCTACCCACATCTGCAGTTTTCCTGCAGACTTCAGCGTGCTCTGTGTGCTGTCCCTGACACCAGAATAAACCTTTCTCATTTTGCTTGAGAGAGATGGCTTTCTACAGTCGATTATTTTGCTTATCTTTTCATGAATTGTGAACTCATGGCACCGAAATCAAAGGTGCTATACTTGCATTGCCCACTGCTGAAGCCTAGATGTGTTGTGGAAGTCTGGTTTAAAACATTTCTGCACTTTTTTTCTTTCTCCAAAATCAAGCATGCGGAGTGAGTATAAGAGACAAGCATTGCCTAGGGAACCCAAAGAATTAGCTGCTGAGTAGCAGCAGATTGTCATCATACAATTTTCATGCCTTCGGTTTCAAGCTAATCTGTACAATTAATGCTTCAGGAAACTCTCCTCTTAATGCTTAGCCAGGGTTAGCCCACATTTTAAATCCTAAGTTAGCCACCTGAATAACAAATTGCAGAACAACTTAGAAACAGCCGAGACTTGGTAGCAATGTTCTCAAAGGATTTGTGGTATCTACTGATTGCTCCTATTTAGCATCCCATGTGCCATAGCTAAAGCCACCCTAGTACTTGAGAAGCTGGCAGCTGTTTGAATTCAGTGGATTTGAATTGTTCAACATCATCAGCCTTCTAGAGGGCAAGAGCTATGTCTCTCCATCTACAGAGGAGCCTTCCAGTTCTGGTTGCTCATGCTCCACCACTGTGTGCAGAAGCCAAAGAAGAGCTAATGACATCTCTTGGAAAACTTTGAAACCCATCACAGCAAATTCTTAGACTCATGGGTTCTATTTCATCCATGAGAGAAGCAGGAGAAGATCAACCTAAACTGAAGTCCATAGCACTATGCTGTAAATGCCACCATTCAGATTAGCAGAGAACTTGAGGTTCCAGCCCTGAATGTGCTTGGATGAGACTTTGAGGCCTGGATTTTCTGGAATGCCAGGCCCCAAATATAGGAAATAACAGGGCCGTGCTTTCTTCCCTGAAATGTAAATATAGGGTTACCTCTTCCCTCTTTGCATGCATCTGAGTTTTCTGTATCACACATTTAAGTCTCAAACACAGAACGATGGCCATGCCAGCCACTATTTTCACTGGAATTGGAGCATTTGCTCAGAGATCAGAATATACCTCGCTGTGGGTACTGTCCTGTGTTTTGCATAGAGAACTTTTCATTAGCCTTCTTCCTCTGAATCATCTCTGATACACCCACAGAATGGAGATCATAAGCCTGCTGAGCTCCAGCTTCCAATAGAAATGGTCTGGACGTGACATATGGCAGTGACCCAGCTGCTTAATGCTGCTTTCAGCTTTACTCTACCAGCCAGATTTATCATGCAGTCCAAGTAACATTTCCTGCTATCAGCGATAGCTGATGTGCTTAGAATTCATTGGCTGACCGGCAACAGCAAAACGCATACTGTGTCATTTGAGCGCTGTTATCAGTGGCAAACCGTATTGGCAAAGAACACTACATGCTACAGGGAGTCTGTAACCGGTGTGTAATTTATATATGTGAAACAGTAGTACACACCTGCTGGCACCTTCCTAATGGACTTCAGTCACACTCGGGTAATTCCCCAAAATTTGCTTTCAAACCAAAGCATGTCAATGCCCAAGCATCAACGATCAGTATTGTATTATGTGGATGACTCCTTCCACAGTAGCAGTTGCTCACAAGACAACAGCCTTTGTAGGGTGACAGAGGACTTGGTGGATACTGAACCAGAATGCTTACCGCCAGGGCTTTTATTCCAGAGGGTGAGTGAGGCTGGGCACTTCAAAGTTAAATCTGGGCAGCTGTGAGCTGATGTTCTGGAGGAAGGAGAGGTCTTCACCACAGATAATGGAGCTCATCCCCTTGGTAAAGCATAGCTCTAGCTGTCCCTTCTTGCAGTACAGGGTTGGCAATCAGCCTTTCTTCTGTTCCGGAGAAGGTCTGTTTGCAGTCAGCAGGTACAATAGCAAGGAGAAGCTTAGAGGTAGTTGGTGAGCTCTCTGTGTCACCTCACAGTAAAACAAGTCATTAATTGCATGGTTCACGAACCAGTTGTTGTTCCTGACCTCAAACATCCTTTAGACCCTGCATCTGGTAGCTTATAAAGAAGTAGAAGTAAACAGTGAGGAACAGGTGTCTTGTGCCAAATTCTTCTGGCTTTTTTTTTTTCATCCAGAAAAGCAGTTACTTGAAATGTGTTGATGAATCCTGAACTGGTCCTGTCTCAAATCTACCAGAAATGGCCAAAATCAGAGGACTGTTCAGTGCCATTAATTGTAGATAGCAAACTAATCAGCTTGTGACTCGTTGCCTCTTTACAGAGTAGGAGAAAGGAAGGATTAATGTAGGGGCAAGACAAACCCTCACCAACAGATGCTGGTTTTGTTTTGTTACCTAAAGCTTGGCTAGAATGCCTGCTAATCAGCATATTAGCTTTCTTCTGCCATCACAGGGTGAGGGAGTTATAAAGGTAACAGAATACAAATTCACTTTAATAAAGGAAAAATAATCACAGCTAGCAATGCCTAAAGTTATAAGGCTTAAGTAATCACAATTTGCTTGGGTCTTTTTAAAATTATCTTTAAAATTCTGATCCAGGAGTTCCATTAGCACAGGTTCAAATGCCTAATAGAGTCAGTTTTCCATGCCAGCTTACAACAGGAGAATGAACAGATCAGATTCCAAATCCCCTGAGGCTTGGCTTTCTCTGACAGATGCTGAGGAATATGAAGAGGGCTTCAGCACCGTATATAGAACTAGGAACTCCTGTCATGTTCAGATCCTGTATAGCTGCATGTGTGGATAGACTGTAAAAATCTAAACCGATTTTTAACCACTGTACGGGCATCTGGCTCATTACATTTGTAAATAGATACTCTGCCTTAGAGATAAGGGCAGAAGCTCTGAATGCCAAATGAAAACATTTCTGGAAGGTTTGTGCTTTACAAAGAGCTTGCCTCCCGCAAACAAAGGCAAATCTGTTTTACAAGTTACTTTTTCAGAGCAAATGATCCCAAAGCATTCAACATGTGTTGTTATGTGTAACACACAGATAGGTTGCTCAGAAGTGGCTCTTTCGAGGCTGGAGGAATGACTGCAGGTGGAATACACGGCACTGTTGTATGTAAAAGCAGGTGGCTTTGGGCTGATAATAATGGAGCAAACACTTTCTTACAGAATGTGCCAAAGTGTCAGCAGCGTCCATGTAGTGCTTGGGGCACTTTTTTTGTTTGTTTTGTGAAGTCTCCTCTGAACAATTGTATACAAAAAGCTATTTGGCTCCACATGAGAGTAGAGCTGCTTGTGCCAATACCCTGAGATTATGCTTTCCAAAAGTGATCAGTGCACAGCAGCTCCTGCCATGCTATTGTGGCCAGACTTTCAAAATAGCTGGTGTCCAGTCTTCTGAGAGCAGTGGCTGGTCTGTCTTCAGTCTGAATACTGACAGCAGGGTGGAAGGTGAAATAGCATCTTTCAAGACCACGCATGGAGAAATGCACAAATAACTAACGTCCACTCTGAAAAGCCCTGTCTCCTTCTAGACTTGGAGGGGTGAAATGACCCGTGAGTGAGCTCAAGGTAATGCACAGTGCTTGATGAATTCTCAGCCTGCTTACTCTGTTGGCCACAGGGAGTTCACATTCACTTTCTTTCTCAACTTTGCAAATATCAGGAAGGGTATTGGAGCCTGGGGAAAACACTGACTGCTGTTTAGGCAAATATCTGTTGATGATTTCACAGCTGCTGTAACAGCAGCAGGCAGCGGAGGGGAGCATCCTAGCTGGCAGAGTCCAGTGGTGATAGTTCACCTGCTTATTAAGAGTGTCCTCAACAGTGAGGAGCAGCACTGTGAAGGACAGCTGACTGCCCTCTGGGTTGAAGCTAAGTGCTCTTCTTTCATCTGCAGTTGGATGCAGAAGCAAGTGACCATCTCAAAGAGCTCCAGGTGAAGCTGAACAATGTTTTGGATGAGCTGAGTGCGGTGTTTGGTAACAGGTGAGTATAATGAGGTCTCTGTTCTTGAAGCATTCCTTTCTTTTGTCTAATCGCATTCAGTCAAGTTAGGTAAAGAAACTCATGTCAGCTGCATTGTATTTTTCTTTTTGTCATAAATTCATGGCCTTTCAAATGCTGAGACAATCTAAAGAAGTGAGAAATGTTTTTAAAGTCTCTCTTTTCTGTATTGCTCTGCTTAGAAATGTAACATGGAGATCTCTCAACTGGGAAATGTCTTTGAATTACATAGGGCAATTTTTTTGTACGTAGTGCTTGTCAGTAACAGAGTTGCCTGCTCCTTTATTGCTCGGAAAGCAGTTTCCAGCTTAGCGTTTATGAAGCAACATTCTTGTTTAAACGTTCTGCTCTAAATGTATGAAACAGCTGACTGATTTCTGATTGTTAAATGAATATTGGAATAAGAAGGAAACAGGTTTAGAATTTGAGATTGACTTGTTCTAATGTTGCAGTGAATGGTGTTTTCTAACGTTTCAAGGGAGGAGCTCTTTAAAGTATTGCCAGAGTAATGGATGGCAATTAAGTTTTACTGCAAATCATATTGCCATTTACCTGAGGATAAAAATGTGCTCAACTTCATAATAATTTTGTAGTGAACCATAAAAGATGTCAATTAAGCAAAATCTAGAAATACAGGGCTCCCAACTGATCTTCAAAAGGAACTACTTCTCATATTTAACCCCATTTGTTTCATGTTGTGCTTTATAACAAGATTAATGCAGGCACGAATATAGCTGAAACATGGGCAAGGGGAATAAAGCAAATTGTACCAACTTGGCCTCCTACAGTCTACAAATTTGCTGTACTTATGACCAAAAAATCACGGTGGGATTTGTCAGGGACTATGTGGATTCCAGCACACAGAAGCTAAGTGAGGAGTTCCCATTGCCAGTAATGGATGCTATATCAAGAAATGGAGAGATTCAAACTGTAACTGAATTGAATCGATAAGGTTCATAATTAGATGGAGGATGAGTGAGAAATCATAATTAGGGGGTGAATTTTGTTATCTGAAACCTGTCTCCATGGTGTCACTGCTACAAGACAATTAAGGTACAATCTTGACATTTGCAAATATAATTTAAAGAGATTATTCAGTATCAGCATACATACCAGGGAGTGTTTTAAAGAGATGTGCCAGCAAGAGATTTAGCCAGTCAGACAGCTCAGTCAGATGCTTCAGTCATTCCGTAAGAGTAATAGGGAATGAAAAGCAGGGCTGCAGTTTACTGTATAAGCAGGATCTTCTAAAGGATGTAAATGTGGGAGGTAAAACAGATAACCACAATATTCTGTGCAGAGTCTGTAAACCGTTGCTCTTACAACACTGCACACCTGACACTGCAGATCTTAACTTTTCTTCATCAGTGTGAGATAATTGCAGCTGCTGGGAAAGCAGCACTCATCCGGAGAGCCTCACCAACCTTTGTGCTGAGAGAGGATTATGTCTGGACACAGAAGCATTGTCTGCTTTAAAGGATATCATAGAGAAAAGGAGTCTTGAAACGGTTTATGCTTCACACAAGGGTAGCTTCTGTTTTGTTCTCAAAGGCTGTAGGAGTGAAGGAGGGAATTCCTGTGGGATTTGCTCCAGTGAGAGGCAGGTTAGAAGTGAGCAAGAGGGACCGTGAGGCTGGAGGTGGCAGTGCAGGAGAGGAAAGAGGTGACAGGGTGGAGAGAGAAGGTCAGAGCCGCAGGGCAGAGGGGTTGAATGCTAGCACCCAACCCACAGATGTCCCAGGTGACTCACACAGCAGAAGCTCAGGCCACTTATGCAGACATAAAGTTGACTTCCAAAACCATGTTCCTGCTCTTAAGCCTCTACCCTAGCTCCTAGCACTGACTTCTCTTCCTGGTTTCAAACCTGTGTGCCATTAGTGGATAGCTAAATGTCACTTGTAATGCCTGTTGTTAGTAACTGTTCTTTTAAATGTCAAAGCATTTTCTTTTATTTGCTGAATTGATATGTTGACAGCTCTGCTGATCTATTCATCATTTTTAACCATTGTATTATTTCATTTTGAACTTCCTCTTAGCAGTAAGAGACGGAACAGTAAGTGTGCTGTAATGGCTTACATGTCACTTTACAGTGACAATGATCACTTCACAGCTGAGCCCCACATCCCATTCAGACACTTTGATATAGCATGGACTGGATGGTAGTGGACTGGTTTCAGCCTGCCTTCAGGCTGTCTCTATTATTTTAAAGACTTACCTTATGGTGGGTAATAACCAGGTTCCTGCCGATGGACTCCTGGGTTCTCAGAGCTGTGCATGCTTTGTGCCATTTCTCCATAAGATATCCCAGTCTCTGTGGTGTAATACCCTGTGTAGAAAGCAAAGATACAGCAGGGTGCTTAGAGCCAAGAATGTTTCTTGAAATGGGGAAAGGATCATTTCTTTTTGTGAGCTGAATGAACAATATCCTCTTGTGTTCGGAGGTGGTAGGCTGTCTGTGGATGATGGGCATAAGGAACTGGGCAGCATGCCCCTTCTTAACAAATACAGTAAGGAAATATGCAGCTAATCTTGGGAAGGAAGAGTGTGTAATTGAGTGCATGGTTTATGGACTTGCAATATTTAACTTGTGTACTAGATCTGAGATCTCTGCCACTGATAATCTTGGTTCTGCCTCTCTCCTATCTGTTCAGCTTTCAGACTCGCATTGATGAGTGCGTCAAGCAAATGTCTGATATCCTCTGTCAGGTGAAAGGGACAGGAAATGTTGCTGCTAATGCCAGAAACACGGTTGCACAAGACGCAGATAATGTCCTGAGGCCTTTGATGGATTTCCTGGATGGAAAGTAAGCGAGTGTTCAGTATGTTACACATACAGTGAATTGGATTGGGAACAGGATGGGGGAAGGAAGAATAGCTCCATGTTCTTGGATTGTTCTTGAGATGTCCAGCCTCCAGATTCTCAGAAAGAACTAATGGCTTTTCTTCGCATATCTGCCTCTCTTTCAAGCCATGGATCACCTCTTCAGCCTTCATTCAGTGCCAGAGCACACTCTCAGTTCTCCTTTCTCCCTCTGGCAATTATAGCAATCAGCAAAACACACTGTTGATAGGATAGTGGGAAAGGCTGAAGTTCCAAATTTACTAGCTGTGGTTTTTTTCCTATACAGATGGTACTGTAGCCCATTAGCAAACGTGTTGCAAACCGTAGTTACATACTTGATACATGTACTACTCAGTATCCCACTCATGTTAAGTGTGTGTTCTGGTTACACCTCATGCTATTCTGACTAGAAAATAAGCTTCTGAACTATGTGATGTATGTAAGCTTGATCCATTGCTTTAATTAACTGTTGCCATTAACACTGTGCAGCATGATTCAGCTGTACAGGGACATTTTGTGGCTAACTGTACATAATTCTCATCAGCTAAGCCTTGATCTACAAAGAGAAAGAGTTTTTAATCATTGTAGAATTTAAACTTCTTGGTGATGCACAGCAGTTCTTTATTTTGAAAGGGGTGGTGAGCCATTTTCCTAATAAATGCTGCGAGAGAAGTTAAGCTTTACAAGTTTAAAATCTAGTTTCTTTTGTTGCTCTTTATATTGATTGTCCCATCTTTCCTTTCAGTCATCATGTCGTAAGTGACTCTCTGCAGCAATCATTACATCCAGGAGCCCTCTGATTTGAACGTTTTCCATGCATGCCTTCACAAAATAGAATCATAGAATCATAGAATTGTTAAGGTTGGAA
>RSEF01000031.1:8911700-8923581 GCA_003993805.1 Himantopus leucocephalus
CCAAAACCCAAACCAAAAAACACTCCAAAAACCCACTTGGAGATTTACTTGAGGACGGAATTTGACTTTTCTTTCCAGACCACCACTTTGGTCAGACCTTTCCCAGGCTCTGGAGGGCAGCATTCTCACTACTGCTCACACCGCTGCAGCTCCATCAGCAACATTTGGAGTCGAGTAGTGAGGAAGCTTTCAAGGGTGAGATGCCTTTTCCTTCCCAAAAGCGACCAGCACATGAACACAGGCATTTCCTGGTAAATGGTTCCTCCTTGCTTCCAGCCTCTGCTACAGGGGTGGCCTCCGATAGCAGCCTTCCTCCGGAAACACCGCTGCGTTTTGCTCAGTTACTCTAACAGTATGATATTGTAGGGAAACAGAATTAAACAGAGCTGTAATCTATAATAAATCATTGCTACTGAGCTACCAGGGAGAGAGCTGCACAGGAGAAAGCGAGGAGCCGTAAGTCTGTTCCCTCAACAAATCTAAGCCATGAAACAGGGAACAGGCACAGCAGCAAGAGGAGCGCTTTCAGGGTACCACAGATATTTGTGTTCTCTCTATTCAGATTTATCACATGGTGAGGAGGGATCGTTGCAAATACTTTAAGATCCCAGACTGTCAGCTCAGGGGAGAGGCTGGCAGACCAGACCCAGACAAAAAGCCTGAGAATATTCTAGTTCCTCAAAAACTGCTCATATTTTTAGCTGTTGCTACTCCTAGAAGATGAATTGAAAGCAAAGCTCCGACCCACTACTTGATGCCGTAACTGCTTTATTTTGCTGGCAGCCACAGCAGAGAGGACCTTGAGAATTACCCTCTTTGTCCACCACTGGCCCAAGCTATGCTAATCTCATCAGTAATGCACACACTGGTACAGAAAGGACTCGAGTGACTGTGCTAACCTGTCTACGCTATGGTCTCTCTGCACAGCTACAGCACTGCTGGCTGGCAGTAAGAAAAGCCCAGTGCACAGAGTCCAGACGTTTTCCCCAGGTCTGAGTTGAGCAAAGAGCTGGCTTTTGCAAGGTCTTCTTTATGCATCCTCCAGACAGGGCAATCTGTACAGCACTGCTGGGCTCGACTATCTTCTCGCAATTTAGGGAATGCAGGTAGAAACACCCACCGAGTCAAAGTTTCCTCTTGGTCCCAATGATCCACCATTTCTCTGCTGAAATACCCAGCTCTCTTTCTGCAGCAGCAGCATTAAGGTTGCTCCTGACATCCAAAAGGACACTGGCCATTTTTTCAGAGTGACACTGGTTAGGATGGTGTCTCCATCTGACTACTAGCAGATATTCATGTCCCGGACTTGCCTAAGGCAATGGCAGCAGTAAAGCGCAGCAGCACGTAACCCACACAGTACTTTCCGAACTTCAACACCACAGCTCAGCCAGGAGGAAATCTCTCTTGGCTGCCTCTCCCCAAATGCTTATTCCAGCACTGCCTGTCTTAACTCCTCCCCAAATCAGGAGCAGAATATCTGACCCCACCGCCTTTGGGCTTTTCTGATCCTCTGTGCTGTGCTTGAAAATGTGTAGTACGAACGGGCAAGACAGAAAAAGAGGGAGCAGCACTTCAAAGATGACACGGTTATAACTCATCGGGTCACAGTGCCCAGGAGCCTGAATCTCAGGCAAGGATCTCGGCAAGCAAGGTGCTTGTAGAAATGGCAAAAGAGAAAACACCCTCTGCCCTAGAAACTGGCAATTCACACCCGAACACGCGCACATAACCCAGAGCCTTATTTGCTGGGCTCTGCATCCACTCCATGAATTTCATAGCACATCCTGGGGCCTCAGTCCGGAGGAAAGATCAGAAACAACAGGCTGTGAAAGTGGGGTCAGAGGGAACTACAGTTTGGCTTGGTGGATCCTGACCATGCTCCACCATCATCTGCACCTGTAATATATTGTAAAGCCAATTCTTGCACGAAGTGCTGAAGGTCACATACATGAAGAGCAGCGCTGGAGCTGCTGATCTGAAATGCAGTGTCAGGTACTGGTGTCCCAGCTTCCTCCAGAGGAAGGAAACTCCAGCTGCAAGTGCAGAGCAAGCTTTTCCCCTCCAAAAATGGAAGGAACCTGTCAGAAGTGAGAGGGAGCAAGCACACTGCTGTCTGCTGCAGGTGGCTTTCCCAGAGGCTCCACGTTCCAGCTTCCATCCCCTTGTCCCAGGGACATTTTACAAGCAAGTCTAGTCCATGTGGGAGTTTTAAGATGACTGGAACTGTAGCAGTGGACAGCGTTGGACCATCTATATAGATCTTATAATCACCCTAAATCGAAAATGGACAGTATGGCAGATTGGTAATAGTGAAATGGTTTTCAGGGGAATTTCTGAGGCTTGTGCCCTGGTTCCAAGCTGGATGGAGTGGTCACAGCTCAGGAAAGGATCATGACATTTGTGAGCACAGGGTCATTTGGGCAGCTCACGGACAAGCATCCTTTCCCCTCCAGTTTTGCCTGACCATCCTAGTCCCAGACAAACTCTGGCCGCAGGCACTAGAGCAGTTGTGTGCTACCCCATGGCAACCCCACACATCTGACCTCAGAGCATCCTCCAAAGGTGGTGTGCAGGCTCCTTCCCCTCCCGCTCTGGGCTGGGCGCAGAGCTGCAGGCAGGGCGTTGTAGCTTACTGTGAGCGCTGACCTTTGAGAGGTGTAATGAGAGAGGTTTACAGCTCATGCAGCCACCCATGTTAAGACGGGCAAGCTGTGCTTGCTGCCAGCCAGTCCCTTCCCCCTGGCTCGCATCCAGGACTTTAGGCACATCATGGATGACAGGTCAGGTCTCAGTCACGCTCACATTATGGCCAGGCTGGAGTCGGCTTCCTGACCTGTTCTCTCCATGCAGCGAGTGGCACGACGTCCCTGCTTCCTTCAGCAACAGGAGCCAGCTCTCTACCAGCACCGAGTAAGTGGTTTGCCCAAAGGCAGCTTCTGAAACACTTAACCTCTCCTTTACCTGCCCCAGAGGATGGTCTCGGACCGTATCAGAGGGCTCACTAGCATGTCTGCCCTCCATCAGAGTACAGATACCCTGGAGCAAGGCAAACTGGCTGTGCGAGGTGGACGGCATGGTACAGGGCCAGTCACCCTGTGAAGATGCAGGCATGGCTGGAGCCACTTACATTGTTTCACCGAGGATACGCAAGGGCAGCAGAATGACGTGCTTTCCTCTGTGGTACAGTGAGAGGGCTCAGGAGGCTGATTTCTTTCTGGCTGGGCCTGCTCTGCAACTCAAGGCTTCAAACAGAACAGGTCTGCAAACAGGAGCTGCCTGCCCATTCCCCACAGAGGGGTGAAAGAGGGGAGATGCTGGACAAAGACACCCCTGTCCAACCCACCCCGAGGCTGCCGCCTGAGGAGAACGGTTCTGGACACCAGATTGTCACACAGGAGCCCAGCGGTGCCGAACCCATGGCATGGCTGGGATGGGGCTGCATCGAGGGCTGCAGCAGGCTGCACGCCTGCCCCGGCTGCTCCTCCACCTTTGTGCTGCAGAAAGCACAGTGCAGGCGATGCAGTCAGCAGTAAGTTGCCATAGCAATCCCCCCAAGCATGTCCCCCTGCCTCCCTCCTTTGTCTCCACTCCCCCAAGCCTTGCTGTCCCCTCCCCGCTGCCCCACACATAAAACCCGCTGCACAACACCCAAAAACCTCAATGTGCTCTTAAAGGGCTGTTCATCACCCTAAGAAAGGAAAGGGGGGGGAGATGTAGAAGCCCACCCTCACAAGCCTTCATCCCCACCTGCTCCACGGGCAAGGTGCCTACTCCAGACCCAGGAGCATCACAACCCACCATTCCTGGTCCCGAAGCACGACACGGGAGAGCCGGGCAGCCAGACCTGGGGTGCAGAGGCCTCTCTAGCGGCACCCCAGGTCACGCCGTGGCAGGCAGGGATTCTTCAACATCTCCGCCTGTCCCACGCTGCTTGCTCCATAGTGATGACATGCAGCCCCTGCCCAGTCCAGCACAACTGGCTGCCTGCACGTCAGAAAGCCCAATGAGCTCTTTCTATTGCACGGCAGCACCAGGTTTGATGGAAATGGAGGTACCAGACTCTTCTTGCTGCAGTCTGGCAGGCATCTGCTAGGTCTCCGCTCTCCAGTCCCAGCCCATTTCCATTTCAGGCAGTTCTGTTCTACTGCACTGAACCTCGCTGTGGCTTGAAACGGAGACAGGATCCTGCTTCGCTTCCTGTCCTAAAAAACTGTTGTCTAACATAGCTATGTGCTGCTAAACAGTTACCCAGCCCGGCGTGTAAGCAGAGCTCCTCTCCCGTTCACCTCTCCCTCACGGGCACAAGATACAAGGAGAAGATAAAGGGCCCTGCTGGACCACGCTTGGGTGTGATACCTGCCAATATCTTTCAATGAATGAATTTAACGACTTAACAGAATGGGTAAAAATCAACTTCTAAAAGCTTCTGCTTCCCTCCCCACTCTGCCCTTCCCCAGATCCAGGAAGGCCCACCACAACCAGTTACATCACTTGAGGGTTATAGCAGAAGCTAGTGAAGTCTCAGTCCTGATCCAGGATGAGTCACGGAGCTCAGGAGACCATGCAACTTCCTTCTGATACCATCAGCCATCTCTTACACTGGCTAAAAATAAAGATGGGCCAAAACTGCAGAGCCACGTCTTGCCTCAACACGAAACTTAGCAAAGCACAGAGCTGCTGAAAAATCACCTGAGCAAGTGGAAACTAAAAAGTGCAGAGAGGCCAAAAGTCTCGGGTGTACAAACAAGGGAGAGGCCGGGAGGCCTCACCCTGTGCTGCGCTGGGCTAGGGGATGACAGTGGCAGATGCCAAGCATCCATCCAGCCATACAGAGACGGCCAGAGCTTGGCTTCTGTCCCACTCAGCTGTGGGTTTTGGAGTATTTCCACATCCAGAGGCTTTGCGAAGACTGTTTTCTGCACCGCATGCGCCCACCTGAGACAACAGGAACAGACTCCTGCAAATAGGAGGGAGGCTGCATTTTTGGCAGGGAAAGGCTGGAAAGCTGCAGCCTGCTTCCCACCGCGCAACGCGTGGGCACCCACAAAGCAAGGTCCAAAGGGTGCTTGGTGCTAGGGCTAAAAAAAGGGGTCAGACATACATCTGATATGGCTTAGTCACTTTAGGTAAGTGAGGAATTCAAAGTTCTTCCTAATCCCTGGGACACTATGCCCCAGTAAAACCTTCACACACAACGATACAGGACTCTCACATGGCTCTTAGCAGGGAGCCACAGGATCACACACAAATAGGGGCTCAGAGAGACATCGGCAATGTTCAGAGGCCTAAAATTAGCCCCAGCAAATGATTCTCTGCTCCATTCTTGGGAGCAGCGAGAACCGAACAAGGATCCAGCTGTCCCAACACTCCCATGAACAGGATCTTTGAATGCCCGACCTACTTACAACAGAGATGGTAGAGCGAAGAGGGGATTCCTCACATAACTCCGGAGCTAATACTCAGGAGGAACCCAGGGCCCCATCTCTGAAGGGGGGAGCAGCATTTTCTTGGGATTTCCAATGGAAAGAAGACCTACTCCTAGATCAGCTGGTAATACCAAGGGGCAAAGGTAGCCCACACGTGCTAAGAGCAATCTGAAGGACGTTAGGCTGACCACTTTCTGTTGAAGATAAAACCTCCACTTTGCCCGGTCTTTTGAGTTTGCCAGTAAAGCACTCCCGACAGAGGCACCGCAAGTCTGTCCAAGGGTCTGCAAGCTGTATTGGCTTCCAGATTACTGCCAGCTGCACTAAACTGAACTAACATGGTTAATTCAGCCCGAATGTAAGTTCACTGCTACCGCCTGGATTAGGCGATATTCAAACCAGAGAGAAGAGGTTCATGCTATGACAAAGTAATGGGAGAAGCTGCTGCATTACACATATACAGGAGATTTGCTGTGCCTGCAGGTATCAAGCTGTTTGGTCAGCAGGAGGGGGTTGGGGGAAAAAAGGTGCATTCACCATGGTGAACCTTGTGTTAAAATTCCTCTTCTCAAAAGTCAGGGGAGCCCTGAGAAGGTGCTGTGAGCTTGGTGGACTGGGAACTGCAGCCAGCTCAACCAGAAGCCAGGGCAAACCTGTTCTATGGTCTTAGCCACATAACATGTCTCTTTTCCATCACTAAGAGTGCTACAAGATCCCAGCATGGAGTAGGTATTAGAGATTGTCACAACTCAGCTGGATAAAGGGGCTGCTCTGCTGCCACCGCATTGTGTAGCTGGGAGTCGGCAGCACACAGCACTGACATGAGCAAAGGACTTCTTCCTTCTTTCCTTTTAACTGCCCAGGTGAATCTACCCCTGCCTCACGCGCTGTGGGTACCACTTCAGCATCAGGTTGAAGGATGAGATGGTCCAGCCTCCAACTGCCTCTGGACTGGCCCCAAACTTCCCTGGCAGACGCTCCAAAGGAAGAGCCACACAGCCTGGGCAGCCAGGCATCCTAACCAGCAGCTTCCCCAGGTAACCTCTCCCGGCGAAATCATATCTGAGCTCTGGAGCGAGAAGGGCTCAGCTTCCCGCCCGCCTCCAGAGGCACAGTGCTGATGAGGGCTCCTTTCCTGGTGAGAGCACACCATGCAGGCGGGGCAGGCACTGCTGCATCCCAGGCAGGCATGAAAGAATCCAGGCACAGGGATGAGGCGGGAAACCTACAGCCGTCTCAGCCCACCGGTTACCTCAGAGCAGCGAGGGCCTGACCTTCACATTTCTTGCCAGTGGCAATACAAAGATACCAGTCCTCCTGAAACACTTCGCTGTCACTCTAAGCCTCAAACACCATGGCCAAGGGCCTCCTTGAGCTACAAAATCCTGGGAAAATGCAGACAGAGCTCAACCGGTTCCGATAGAAAGGATCATGTCTGCCACAAGCTCTGGGTGAAGTTTCAGCTCTGTTTGTTCAGGTGAAGGACAGGGAGCAGCAGAGACCAGCAGCTGGGAAACACTCCGGTTCAATACTGCCCGCACGCAGAAGGGCCAAGCAGCACAGACCACAAGCTCCCAAGGGCTTGAAACACACTGCCCTTGAGCTCCTGACAACTGTGTGCAGGTTTTGATGGTCTTAACAGCACTGGTTGCACACATCCAGACTCTATGGGGCTGTCCCTACAGGCCAAGGGGAGGAGAGCACAGGGTTCCCCGACTTCTTCATACAGACCTGGTGAAGGAAGAGAAACCCGTGATGACTGAACGAGTGCTAACCTTGGTGTAGGGCTGAAGCAGATGGGAAAAGCAGCTCTCAGCTGTCAGCACTCGCAGGGTGGTCTTCAGGTTGCTTGTTCCAGCTGTCTTGGGTCACCTGGAAAGACAAGTGCACAGGCAGACATTCAGCTCAGTTGGGAGATACCCTGCCCGCACAAGAAAACCTTCTGAACGCTAGGCAGGCAGTAATTGCTTGTCCAAGCCAAGCGGGTTTGTGGCCTATGCACAGAAGTGAGAGACCCCAAGCACCCCAGCACCTCAAAGATCTCCCCCATATCTTTTACCAGTGCCAAGGCCACCCCTCCAGCTACAGCCCTGACTCCCTCCCAGAGCTCCAGTTAACACCCCATTTCCCTGTGTGACTCCGGGTGGGTGCACAGTTGGTTCCCCAGAGCGGGCTGCTAAGGTCGCTGCCACCATCCCCCTTCATGGAATTTCAGTGGGAAGTCAAGTCTTTTCTGTGCCCGTGGCTTTGTTCTTCTCCACCCGCGCAGCCATACGTTGCTCCACCACACAGGCTTTGCCGGTACTCGAGTGGGTGCGCTGGCACAGGGTTTATCTGCAAGAACAGGCTCTGGCTGTGGTCCCCCCAGGCCACCCACTAAACCACCCTGTGGGGACATGGAGCCAGGGGAGGGAGGACCAAACTCTGCTGCAGGGAGACACCGCTCCCAACAACCCAAACAGACCAAGCCAAATCCAACACTGCAGCGTTTCCCAGGCTACAGGGAAGGGGGGAAAACGACAACTGCTTAATAGAAATCTTCGAGAGACCTGCCAACACCATCACAAAGACATTGTTTAAGACTCCTCCCCAGGCTCTCAGTGCTGTAATTACAGACTACTGGAGATCACACTGTGTGGGGGCTAGGTCCTCATGCCCAGCAGGTCCTGAAAACTGGGACAACGTTAACCTCCCCAAAACCAGGTCTGATGTTGCCCTGGCCACAGGCATGATGAGCAAAAGCTGTGTAGGGGCAGTCCCTGCTCCCCATCCTGCCCTCCCGTGTGGGCTACCACCCTGCAGGACCACTGGCAGCACAACCCAGCTCTGAGCAGAGCTGCAGCAGCGAGCACAGCGCTGCGGGCAGACACGCTGCCAGTCCCCCAGAAGCACAGCCTTTAAATCGGGGGGGGGGGGCCTTGAAGCAGTCATGAAGGCACCCAGAAAATTTGTGCCTAATGCCATCTGCACCTACACAGCTAGCAGGTAAATCTGCACCCGCGTCCCAGGAGAGGTTCTGCCTGGAAGCTGCACCAGCTAGTCACCAGGGCGATGTTTTTGGGGAGCTTAGAAGCAGAACAAGCCCCAGTAAGTGTAGCATGTGTATATGTAAACATACATACATTTAAAACCCTCCACCAATTCCCTGCTCCACCACAGTGTCTTTCAGAGAAGGCTCGAAAGGCTCTAAGCCTGAGCAGTGACAAGAATTGCTTTGGACAGAGCTGAAGTACTGCCACCCACATACTGCTGCAGCGCAGGAAGCGACGGCGATGTATCTGACAGGGACGGGTTGAAAACACTCCCCAGGAAGAATGCAATTACCCCAAACAGTCTGAGGCCAGGAGATCTGGATTATCACCTCAGCTCTTGCATAAAGGGCTTTGGATCTTTGTTCACTTCGAACAAGAAGAATCACAGGGCTGACATCAGCCCTGGCCCGGCACATGGATTCGTTACTAAAAAGCACTTCCAGCTGAATCGCTAACTGCGCTTTTTGCAGTACATAGGACTCCTTTGAAGGTTTCCCATCCAAGTATTGTTCTGCCATCATGCTGCTTAGCTGGGGGGGTTGTCCAGGCCACAATACAGGCGAGTATGACTGCAAACCACTGGCCGGTCCTGAAAAAGCTCTCTGAAATGCAGAGCATGTGAGCTCAGCTGCTCTTCATTCAGGATTCACAACCAGCTGAGGACACTGACAGAAACAGGGAGAAAACATGTTAATTGGCAGCTGGGCATTCACAGGGCCGAGCAAAGGAGACTATGAGAAAGGGGAGCAAAGGCAAAGGGAGGATGAAGATTTGGAAGGACGCTTGGCAGTAAAAGAAAATAATTTTTAAAGCAAACCTCAAACTTTGTGAGACCTTTAGAGCTTATATTCACCGGGCTCACCTGCTCATAAGCAAAATGGAAAAAACAAAGGAAGAGACCTGGTCAGAAAACAGGCTCCAGGGAGCAGCGCTGCTAGGCGCTGCGGACAGAAAGAAGGATCAGAAACATGCGATGGCATTACCAGGTCACAGGGAGCCACCCCACCCGCTGGAGGAAGGGGGTCCCTGGGCGTGATGTGCGGTGGAGAAGCAACAGGCAAAGTCCTCCCACAGAAGACTCTCACTGCCAAGTAACCCACGATGACACCCTCCACAAACCATCTGTTAACGTACAAATGGCTCCCTTCAGGATTTCTCCTGTGTTGCCCTTCACTCCCATCCTGCTTCAAACCGGACTCATTAATTCCTCCAGCCATGGAAGCCTCCGATAATTTGATTACAGCTACACTGGCAGCCTGCTGAGGACACCAATTTTCTAACCAATACCTCTTCACTTTTTCCTTTCACGTTTGTGGTTGCATACCTACGAACGACATGTTTTCTTGTTGTGCATCCAGAAAGCGTCTTGGGCCCCAGGCGCTCTGCATTTCCACACAGCACACGATGGTGCCTACCAAATCTAGAAGGGGACAAGTGGGGGCAGGCCCAGAGCAGTAAGGGCAGGTAAAGTCTTCAGGAAGAGTCAAGAGTCATTGACTTTCAAGAGTCAGATCAGTAACTATTCCCTTGAACCACCCTCAGACCCAGAAGCGGTGGGGAAGGTTGGGGTGTCTCTGCCCTCTGCTACTCAGCGCGGCCGTGCAGAAACGTGCCAGGGCAAGCAGCTGACAGCAGATAGCAAGGAGGAAGACCAGCGGCGCAGATGTGCTTCCCTGCCCTCAGAGGTCACTCAAACCCAGGGAGGGAACTTCCTTCCCTCCTCCTGCTCCGCATGCTCAGAAGACCTGAAACTGCCAAGGGAAGAGGGGCTGGGAAAGCTCAGCATCATGGCAGAGGGAGGGTGTTACGGACTGGGTGCTTCATCTGCCTTGGAGGAAGCCACCAGGAGTGAAACATCAACCTTACAAGTAAAATTAAAATGATATGTTATTCCCTAAAGACCATTTCTGCAGAGAGGGCAGATGTGAAGAACAGAGCATCGAGAGCTGCTCTGCCCAGCTTGCTGCAGAGGCGTTGGAGACAGGGAGCCCCTCAGCGAGCTGTGCCTCAAACAGCAGGGTCCCCAAAGTCAGTGCAGGGTGACCCCACCAGCTTTCCTTCTGGCAGTGGGTACGAAACTGCTCATGCGGGGAACAGAAATAAGGTGAGTAGCAGAGCTGCAATGGCCTCAGCCCTGCGCCACTCACAGGCTGGACCTCAGTCCACAAGCCGAGCTCCCTAAGGACCGCAGCTCTATGGCTGGGGTGGCAGGAGGGCTCTGCTGTCCCCACACATCCTGGCCAGCCCACGGTCCACGGGGATGGACGTGTTCAGGCCCCTCAGGAGTGAGCAGGAGCCCAGCAAAACATTATGGGAACAGTTGCTGCGGATGAAGCAAAGGCTGGTGCTGCCTCCTCTGCAACAGACACCGCAGCAGCAGCGGCAGTGTCCCACTCTGACCCAAACCCTGTACAAAGCCCCCTGCCCACTCAGCTCCCACCGCTGCCCTGCCCTCAACCCTGGCAGAGCTGCCAGCAGGCTGCAGATCCCAGCCTGCCGCCATGCCCAAACGGGAGCTGCATGCTGGGACATGTAGTCCCGACCAGGGCCCTGCTGCTCACTCACGCACGATGTGAATCGCTGCTGTGAAATAAGGCGGTGACCATGCTTTACAGGATGATTTAATTCTGCTGGTCCTCAACCCCTTTCTAAAGCAGAGCCCATCCAAAAGTAACTCTAGTACTACCTATCACATTGGGAGTTTTCTCCTGTTCCACCTGTCAGGCCTTGTTCACCTTCTGCGTGCATTACCAAGTTTGCTGAGACTCGCCTTTGTGTCAGGGTTCAGCCCTGCTACACTCTCCACAAGGTCTCAGCTTCCCATCTTCACTAAGGCTAATGGACACGATTCAGGCAGAGGAGGATGGGTCCATATGCAGCTTTTTGCTCCTGTGATGTTTTTTAAAAAGGCACGGAGTGGAAGTGACTTCTAAAATACCCTAAGACACCGCGCAGCATTCCTCTACCATACACTTTCCACAGCAGCACCAAACTCTACGCTCCTTCCTTAAAGGATAAAAGAAGGCTGGTGGCCCCAGAGACAAGTCTATGCCCCTCGTACACGTCACCAGATGGGTCATGTTCACAGGTGGGTTGTGAGTGAGCCCACAGCCCCAGCTGCCATCACGCAGCCATGCCCTCCGCCTTCCCTAACGCACAGCAGCTTTCTAAAGGCGACACTTGGGACTGCCAAGAGGACGCCGCACACCGCCCGTGTGGTTTCTGTAGAAATCAGGTGCCTCGGCTACAGCAAAACACTTGAAACCCCCACCAGGTCTCCAGCTACTGATTTGGGGTGGGTCAATATCCCCCTGACGGGTTCTTCTGCTGCGGCTGGGACACGACGCGACAGCTCAGGGCCTCTGCCACGTCCACACCGCCACGGGTCCCTCGAGCACGAGTGTCCAGGGGGGACAAGAACAG
>RSEF01000031.1:8923591-8935691 GCA_003993805.1 Himantopus leucocephalus
CGCTGCAATAAACATACCTGCTTTATAACTCTCCATGAGTTGTGGAGTTTGTTTCCGCGTGTCACTGGGTTTTGCGGAGGTTCACCCAAACTTGCTGAGGTCAAGGAGTCTTTTCCCTGACCTGAATGGCTCGCAGTCAGGCTGGTGAGCTCCAGGCTCCAGCCTGGGTCCCCACCGGTGGGTGGCAGAGCCCCCGGTGCCCCACAGTTGCTCAGTGATTAAATATTTCCTGGGGGCAGCTGTCCCCGCAGTTCCTGTGCCACCAGCCAGCTCCGGCACAGCCCAGCACTGCCATTTTCCAGCCCAGCTGCATGGGTTGCTGGCAGGCTGGTCCCATGGGGCACTAGCACCACATGGGGGCACGGGACATCCTGGTGGTCCCACTCAGGCCATGTCCATGGGGCAGGGGACACCCCGATGATCCCACCTGGGGGATGCCATGCCTGTGGGGCTGGGGGACCCATGTCCATGGGGATGGGACATACCACACCCATGAGTGTGCATGTGGGGTGGGACATGCCATGCCCATGGGGCCGAGGGGGGGTCATGCCCATGGGGCTGGGGGAGGGATGGTGTCTGTGGGGTGGGACACACTGTGCTGGTGGATCTGAGGGAGCCATGTTTGTGGGGCTGGGACACACCACGCCCACGGGACCTAAGGGGTGCCCGTGGGACCGGGACACGCCACACCTGTGGGGCCGAGTCTGGGCCTAGCACTGTCCGGACGGGCCGGTGTCAGGTCAGAGGTTAAAGGTCGGCCTGGCCGCGGGGCAAAGGCGAAGAGTCACAAGGACGGCAGTCCCCCCAAGCGCTGAGTCAGGCCCTGCCCCTGCCGCCGGCGGCCAATGAGGGGGCGCTTCGCATGANGCCCCTGCCGCCGGCGGCCAATGAGGGGGCGCTTCGCATGAGACCGCCCCTTCCCCGCTGTCATCACACACCCGCACGTGGAGGGGGCGGGATCTCGACGCCGCGCGTCACCACCTCCCCGCCCACCCATTGGCTACACGGTCCCATCGCTTGCCTCGCCTCTCGCCGTGCATAATCAGCGGGGGGGGCCCTCCGGCACACGGAAGGAACGGCTGGAGCTGCGCAACAGTCGGCGCTGTGGTGGCGGAGGGGGCGCTGGTGCGTCCGGCGGGGAGGTCGCCCGCCCGCCCGCCCGCCCGCCCGCCGGCCGTGGGAGTGGTCCCTGCTAACCCTTTCCCCTCTGGTTCCAGAAGGTTCGGGGGCAGCTGCGGCGAGGGTAGCCTACAGCCCGGGGCGGGGGCGAGAGGTGGGGGGGCTGCGGCCGAGGGGGGTTGTGACCGGGCAGAAGCGGGGGGGGCCGTGGCTGTGGTCAGGTGTGCTGGGACTAGCATGGGGGCCCGGGACCTCTGCCAGGAGGTGCTGGGGGGGGCAGCAGGCGGCGGTGTGACCAGAGAAGGGTTTGGGGGGAAGGGGGGCTGTGGCAGCGGGGGCTGTGCCCCCCTTTTCCCCCTCTGCTGGGGGGTTTTGGTGCCTGGGTGGGCTGTGGCTTTGGGAGGGCTGTGGCAGGCAGGTCTGAGGGGAGTTTGGGGGCAAACACAGCAGGGCTGTGAACAGGGCTGTTGCCCAGGAGGGGTGTGCTGTGGCTGGGGCGTAGCAGGCTGTGCTTGAGGGGTGCCTCCCATCCTGGCTCGCAGTCCCCCACCAAGGCCTCCAGCAGCTCAGGTAGGCTGTGCTGTCCCTGGTCTTGCCCACTGAGGCCACATCCTCTCCTCCATGGGATAGGCAGGGACAGCCTGTCCATGGCTTTGCAGACAAGATGGGGCTTCTTCCTCTTCCAGGGCATCAGCTCAAACCCAGCCCCAGCTAGCACTTACTGGTTGTTCTTGTCCCTGCTGGATGGCCTGTGCCTGAGGGACCCGTGGCGGTGGGGCCATACCATGAAGCCTGCCGAGACAGGGAGTGGGAGATGTGGCTCATCCAGCACCTGCTTGGCTGGCACCTGCCCTGTGGGTAAATCACAGCCTTCAGCGTGGGGCTGCGAAAACAACACTGGAGTGGATGTGAATCCACAGCGAGAGGCCTGTTGCCATCTGGTGACCACCACCATGGGCAGAAGGGTGGTTTGGGGGGACATTTGCTCATGCAAAATGAGCAGCTACAGACATGACGGAGTTTTCAAGCATTTTGCTATGGCTGAGGCCCCCGATTTCTACAGTAATCACATGGGTGGTGTGCAACGTACTCTTGGCAGTCCTAGATGTTACATTCAGAAAGCATGAACAAAGCTACTGTGCGTTAGGGAGGACAGGCTGTGTGATGGGAGCTGGGACTGTGGACTTGCTTGTAAAACACCTGTGAACGTGACCTGCCTGGTGACGTGTACAAGGGACGTAGACTTATCTCCAGGGTTTCCAGGCCTCTTTTTATTTTTTAAGGAAAGAGCGTGGAGTTTGCTGCTGTCATGAAAGTATATGGTAGAGGAATGCTATGCTGCATCTTAGGGTATTTTAGAAGTCACTTCCACTCAGTGCCTCTTTGAAAAGCATCATGCAAGCAAAGATCTGGTTATGGCCCTGTCCTCCTCTGCCTGAATTCTCTCAGTTAGCCTTAGCAAAGAGGGGAAGTTGGGACCTTGTGGAGAGTGTAGCAGGATTGAATCCTGATGCAAAGGAGAGTGTTGTCGAACTTATGGTAGCATATTTTCCTGGTTTGGTGAACATTTGGCAGAAGGTAAACAAGGTCTGGCAGGTGAAACAGGAAAAAACTCCCAATGTGACAGTACTAGAGCTGCTTTTGTCTGGGCCCTACTTTAGAAAGGGGTTGAGGACCTGGAGAATTAAGTCATCCCGTGAAACCTTGCTGCTGCCTTATTTCATAGCAGCAATTCACATCGTGCAGGTCTTGGTGTGAGCGAGCTGTGGGGCCCTGGTAGGGACTACATGTCCCAGCATGCAGCTCCCTCTGTGCAGCCCAGCTGCTGGTTTGTGCATCTTGGCAGGCTGGGATCTGTAGCCTTCTGACAGCTCTGCCTGAGCTGAGGGCAGGGCAGTGGTGGGAGTTGGGTGGGCAGGGAGGTATGTACGGAGTTTGGATCAGAGTGGGATGTTGCCACTGTGGTGTCTCTTGCAGAGGAGGCAGCACCTGCCTTTGCTTCGTCTGTGGCAGCTGCTCCCATGGTGTTTTGCTGGGTTCCTGCTGACTCTTGTGGGCCCTGAATGCGTCCCTTCCCATGGACCCTGGGGTGGGGACCTTCCCCACTGCTTCAGAGTCTGAGGGTGGTTCAAGGGGATAGTTATCCAACTCTCAAAAGTCAATGACTCTTGACTCTTCCCCAGTCCTTTACCTGCCCTTACTGCTCTGGGCTTGCCCACACTTGTCCCCTTTTAGATTTGGTAGGCACCATTGTGTGCTGTGTGGAAATGCACAGTGCCGGGGGCTAGGATGCTTCCTGGATGCAGAACAAGAAAACAAATCATTGGTAGGTGTGCAACCACAGATGTGAAAGGAAAAAGTGAAGCTGTATTTGTTAGAAAAGTGGTATCCTCAGCACACTGTCAATGGAGCTGTAATTAAATTATCAGAGGCTTCCATGGCTGGAGGAATTAATGAGTCAGGTTTGAAGCAGGACAGGCATGAAGGGCAACACAGGAGAAATCCCAAAGGGAGCCATTTGTACATTAACAGATGGCTTGTGAAGTGTGTTGTGGGTTACTTGGCAGTGAGAGTCTTCTATGGGAGAGTTTTCCCTGATGCCTCTCCACCGCACATCACTCCTAGGGACACCCTTCCTTCAGTGAGTTGTGTGGGTCCCTGTATCCTGGTAATGCCATCATGTGTTTCTGATCCTTCCTTCTGTCTGCAGCACCTGGCAGCTCTGCTCCCTGGAGCCTGTTTTCTGCCCAGCTCTCTTCCTTTGTTTTTCCATTTTGCTTTTGTTCATAAGCAAGTGAGCCAGGTGACTGTAACCTCCAGAGAACTTGGTCTCACAAAGTGTGAGGTTTGCTCTAAAAATTATCTTTGACTGGGAAGCTTCCTTGCAAATCTTCATCCTCCCTTTGCCTTTGCTCCTCTCTTTCACAGTCTCGCTTGGCCTCGAATGCCCAGCTGCCAATTAACATTGAGGGTCCTCAGCTGGTTGTGAATCCCGAATGAAGAGCAGCTGAGCTCGCATGCTCTGTGTTTCAGAGAGGTTTTTCAGGACTGGCCAGTGGTTCACCAGTTCTCCAACTCTCCTGTGTTGTGGTCTGGACAACCCCCCCAGCTAAGCAGTGTGATGGTAGAACAATACTTGGATGGGAAGCCTCCAAAGGAGTCCTGTGTGCTGCAAAAAGTGCAGTTAGTGATTCATCTGGAAGTACTTTTTAGTAACGAATCCATGTCCCAGGCCAGGGCTGATGATTCTTCTTGTTGGAAGTGAACAAAGATGCAAAGCCCTTTGTGCAAGAGCTGAGGTGATAATCCAGATCTCCTGGCCTCAGTCCATTTGGGGTAATTGTATTCTTCCTGGGGAGTGTTTTCAACCCGTCCCTGTCAGATGCGTTTCTGTCACTTCCTGTGCTGTGGCAGTGCTTCAGCCACGTCTGAAGCAATTCTTATCACTGCTCAGGCTTAGAGCCTTTTGAGAGCCTTCTCTGAAAGGCTGAAAGTGTGGTAGAGTGGGGAATTGGTGGAGGGTTTTAAATAATGTATATTTACATATACACATGCTACACTTACTGGAGTTTGTTCTGCTTGTAAGCTCTCCAAAAACATAGCCCTGGTGGCTAGCAGGCACAGCTGGTAGGTCTTTCAGGTGGGACCTCTCCTGGGATACCAGTGCAGGTTGACCTACTAGCTGTGTAGGTGCAGGTGACATTAAGCAGAAACATTCTGGGTGCCTGGTTTTAAGGACCGATGCACCAGTAAGCTAGTGTGGGGATGCCTGCCCACATTACAATGTAAAGGCTGTGCTTCTGGGGGACCAGCAGCATGGCTGATCAGCTGCCTGTAGTACTCAGCATGCTGCTGCTGCGGCTCTGGTTAGAGCTGTCTTGTGCTGCCAGTGGTACCATGGGGTGGTAGCCTGTGCAGGAGGGCGAGCTGGGACTGCCCCTAAGCAGCTTTTGCTGATCGTGCCTGCAGCCAGGGGAATGTCAGACCTGGTTTTGGGGAGGCTGATATCGTCCCAGTTTTCAGGACCTGCTGGGTACAAGGATCTAACCCACACACAGTGCAAGCTCCAGTAATTACAGCACTGGGAGCTTGGAAAAGAGTCTTCAACAATGTCTTTGTGATGGTTTTGGCAGACCTCTTGGAGATTTCTGTTAAGCAGTTGTCATTTTCCCTATTTGCTGTAGCCTGGGAAACACTACAGCATTGGATTTGGCTTGGTCTGTTTGGGTTGTTGGGAGCAGTGTATCCCCAGCAGCAGAGTTTGGCCCTTCTTGCCTTGGCTCTGTGTTCCTGTGGGGTGGTTTAGTGGGTGGCCTGTGGAGACATCAGCCAGAGCCTGTTCTTGCAGCTAAACTATTTGCCAGCGCACCTACTTGAGTACTGGCAAAATCTGTGTGGTAGAGCAATGTATAGCTGCGGTGGGTGGAGAAGAACAAAGCTGAGGATGCAGAAAGGACTTCCCACTGAAATCTGGGGAAGGGGGGCAATGGCAGCAACCATAGCATCCCTCTCTGGGAAACCAACCGTGCACCCACCTGAAGCCATGCAGGAAACCAGGGTGATAACTGGAACCCTGGGAGGGAGGGAAGGCTGTAGTCAGAGGAGTGGTCTCAGCACTGGTAAAAGACATGGTGGGATCTTTGAGGTGCTGGATTGCTTGGGGTCCCTTGGTTCTGTCCATATGCCACAAACTCACTTGGCTTGAATGAACAATTACTGCCTGCCCAGCATTTGGAAGGTCATCTTGTGTGGGCAGGGTATTTCCCAGCTGAGCTGAACATGTATCTGTGTGCTTGTCTTTCCAGGTGACCCAACACAGCTGGAACAAGCAACCCCAAGACCACGCTGTGGTTGCTGACAGCTGCCTTTCCCAACTGCTTCAGCCCTACACCAAGGTTAGCACCTATTAAATCGTTACTGCTTTCTTGTCATTCACCAGGGCTGTGTGAAGAAGCTGGGGAACCCCATCCTCTCCTCCCCTTGGCCCATAGGGACAGCTCTGCAGAGTAGGTGTCACTCAGGTGAGATGGTCCCACAGCCCAGGCTTGCTGGATGTGCCTGCCTCCCACCTTGCTGGCGGTGTGGTGAAGGCATGATCCTGCTTTCTATCAGAACCGGTCGAGCTCTGCCTGCATTTGCCCAGGACTTTGAAGCTTGAGGAGGCCCTTGGCCATGGTGTATGAAGCTTAGAGTGATAGTGAAGTGTTTCAGGAGGACTGGTAGTCTTTGTATTGCCCCTGTCAAGAAATGTGAAGGTCAGGCCCTCACTGCTCTGAGGTAACTAGCCTGGAGCAGGCTGAAACAGCTGTGGGTTTTCCACCCTGTCCCTGTGCCTGGATGCTTGCATGCCTGCCTGAGATCCAGCAGTGCCTGCCCCGCCTGCATGGTGTGCTCTCATGGGGAAGAGAGCCCTCATCAGCACTGTGCCTCCGGGGGGTGGTGGGGTGGGGTGGGGTGGGCAGACAGAGCCCTTCTCTCACCCCAGAGCTCGGGTATGATTTGGCCAGGAGAGGTTACATGGGGAAGCTGCTGCTTAGGACATGTGGTTGCCTGGGCTGTGTGGCTCTTCCTCTGAAGCGTCTGCCAGGGAAGTTTGGGGCCAGTCCAGAGACAGTTGGAGACTGGGCCTCAGGCCATATCATCCTTCAGCCTGATGCTGAAGTGGTACTCGGAGTGAGTGAGGGAGGGGTAGATTTACCTGGGAAGTTAAAAGGAAAGAAGGAAGAAATCCTTTGCTCATGTCAGTGCTTTGCTGTGCGTTGCGAACTCCCAACCATGTGATAGGGCAGCAGCAAAGCAGCCCCTTTACTCAGCTGAGTTGCAGCAATCACTAATACCTGCTCCATGCTGGCATCTTGCATCTCCCTTAGTGATGGAAAGGAGACATATTATGTGGCTAAAACCAGAAAAAAGGTTTGTCCTCTGTTCTGCTGGAGCTGCTTGCAGATGCCAATCCACCAAGTTCACAGCATCCTCTCGGGGCTCCCCTGCCTTTTGACAAGAGGCATTTCAACACAAGGCTCACCATNCCCCCCCCCCCCCCCCCCCCAACCCAACCAAATAGCTTGATACCTCCAGGGACAGAAATCTCCTGTATATGTGTAATGCAGCAGCTTTTCCTATTACCTGGTCATAGCATGAACCTCTCTTCTCCGATTTGGATATCGCCTAACCCAGGTGATATCTGAGCTTATATTCAGGCTGAATTAACTATGGTTAGTTCAGTTTAGTGCAGCTGGTAGTAATCTGGAAGCTGGTACAGCTTGCAGACCCTTGGATAGACTTGCCTCTGTCAAGAATGGGATGGGATGCTCTGCTGGCAAAGTGGGGGTTATATCTTCAACAGAAAGTGGTCAGCTTAATGTCCTTCAGCCTGCTCTTAGCATGTGTGGGCTGCCATTGCCTCTTGGTCTTACCAGCTTATCTAGGAGTAGGTTGTCTTTCCACTAGAAACCCCAAGGAAATGCTGCTCCCCCTTCAGAGATGGGGCCCTGGGTTCCTCATGAGTACTGGCACTGGAGTTACATGAGGAATCCCCTCTTTACCCTACCATATCTGTTGCAAGTAGGTTGGGCATTCAAAGATCCTGTTCTTGGGAGTGTTGGGACAGCTGGATCCTTGTTCGGTTCTCGTTGCTCCCAAGAATGGAGCAGAGGATCATCTGCTGGGTGCTAACTTCAGGCCTCTGAACATTGCTGGTGTCCCTCTGAGCTCCTATTTGTGCGCGATCCTGCTGTTCCCTGCTAAGAGCTATGTGAGAGTCCTGTATCCTCATGTGCAAAGGTTTTGCAGGGGCATAGTGTCCCAGGGATTAGGAAGAACTTTGAATTCCTCACTTACCTAAAGTGTCTAAGCCAAATCCTTTCCATATTGGATGTATGCGTGTCATGGTTTAACCCCAGCCAGCAACTAAGCACCATACAGCTGCTCACTCACTCCTGCCCAGCGGGATGGGGGGGGAGAGAGAATCGGAAGGATAAAAGTGAGAAAACTTGTGGGTTGAGATAAAAACAGTTTAAAATTGGAATAAAATAATAATGAAAATAACAATAATGAAAATAATAACAATGTGTCATGGTTTAGCCCCAGCGGGCAACAAAGAACCATGCAGCTGCTCTCTCATTCCTTCCCCCAAGCTGAGATGGGGAGGAGAATTGGAAGAAAAAGGTGAAACTTGTGGGTTGGGATAAAGACAGTTTAACGGAAGAGCAAAACAACAACAATAATACTGATAAAGGAATGTACAAAACCAATTAATACACAATTTAACTGCTCACCAACTGAAACCTGAAATGCCCAGCCTGCTCCCAAGTGGCGATTCCTGCCTCCCCCCAGCCAGCTCCCCCAGCTATATATGGAGCATGATGTCACATAGTATCTGATACCCCTTTGGCTAGTTTGGGTCAGCCCTCCTGGCTGTGTCCCATCCTAGCTTCTTGTGCACTCTCAGCTTACTTGCTGGCAGGGTGGTGTGAGGAGTAGAAAAGGCCTTGACTCTGTTTAAGCACTGCTTAGCAATAATGAAAACATCCCTGTCTAATCAACACTGTTTCCAGCACAAATTCAAACCATAGCTCCGTACCAGCTACTATGAAGAAAATTAATTCTGTCCCAGCCAAAACCACCATGATGTGTAACCCCTTTTTTTAGCCCTAGTGCCAAGCACCCTTTGGACCTTGCTTTGTGGGTGCCCACGCATTGCACAGTGGGAAGCAGGCTGCAGCTTTCCAGCCTTTCCCTGTAAAACATGCAGCATCCTTCCTGTTTGCAGCAGTCAGTTCCTGTTGTCTCAGATGGGTGCATATGGTGCAGAAAGCAGTCTTCTGCAAAGCCTCTGGGTGTGGTAATACTCCAAAGCCCACAGCCAAGCAAGATGAGAGCCCAGCTCTGGCCTTCTCTGTACAGCTGGATGGCTGCTTGGCATCTGCTACTGCCATTCTCCAGCCTGGCACAGCCCAGGGTGAGACCTCCTGGCCTCTCCCTTGTTTGTACACACAAGACTTTTTGCCTTTCTGTGCTTTGTGTTTTCCACCTGCTCAGGTGATTTTTGTCAGGTATTTAGCAGTGCTGAGGTTAGCACTGAGCTTTGCGAAGTTTCATGTTGAAGTGAGACATAGCTCTGCAGTTTTGGCCTATCTTTACTTTTAGCTCGTGTAAGACATGGTTGATGGTATCAGAAGGAAGTTGCATGGTCTCCTGTGCTCCGTGACTCATCCTGGATCAGGACCTAGGCTTCGCTAGCTTCTGCTAAAACTCTCAAGTGATGTAACTGGTTGTGGTGGGCCTTAATGGATCTGGGGAAGGGCAGAGGACAGAGGAGCAGTGGGGAGGGAAGCAGAGCTTTTAGAAGTTCCTTTTTATCCATTCTGTTAAGTTGTTAAATTCATTCATTGAAAGATATTGACAGGTATCACACCTGAGCGTGGTTCAGCAGGGTCCTTTGTCTTCCCCTTGCATCTTGTACACACTGGGTTGGGTAACTGTTTAGCAGCATGTAGCAAGGATAGACAGCAGTTTTTAGGACAGGAAGTGAAGCAGGATCTTGTCTCCAGTTCAAAACACAGCGAGGTTCAGTGCAGCAGAACAGAACTGCCTAAGTGGAAATGGGCTGGGACTGGAGAGCAGAGACTTACTGTCTTAGGTGATGCCTGCTAGATTGCAGCAAGAGGAGTCTGGAACCTGTTTCCATCAAACTTGGTGCTGCCACAAGGTAGAAAGAGCTCATGGAGCTTTCTGACATGCAGGCAGCCATTTGTGCTTGAGGGTGGCTGGGCTGGGCAGGGGCTGCATGTCACCACATGGAGCAGGCAGAGTGGGACAGGTGGTGATGTTGAAGCATCTCTGCCTGTCACAGCACAACGGGGGTGCAGCTAGAAGGGCCTCTGTGCCCCAGGTCTGGCTTCCTGGCTCTACTGTGTTGCACCTCAGGATCAGGCATGGTGGGGTGTGATGCACCCAAGTCCAGAGTAGGCACCTTGGCCATGAAGCAAGTGGGGATGACAGCTTATGGGGGTGGGCTTCCACCTCTGCCCCCTTTCCTTCCTTGGGGTGATGAACAGCCCTTTGGAAGCATGTTGAGTCTTTTGGGTGTTGTACACCAGATTTTATGTGTGGGGTAGCGGGGAGGGGACAGCAAGGCTTTGGGGAGCAGAGACAAAGTCCCCTAGACTCCAGACCCCGGTGTTCCCAAGGGAGAGAAAACAAGGAGGTGGAAGCTGGAACATGGAGCCTCTGGGAAATCCACCTGTAGCAGATAGTGGTGCGCTTCTTCCCTCTGGCTTCTGACAGGTTCCTTCCCTTGTCAGAGGGGAACAGCTTGCTCCACACTGGCAGCTGAAGCTTCCATCCCACAGAGGAAGCTGGGACACTGGTACCTGACATTGAAGGCAATTTCAGATCAGCAGCTCAAGCACTGTTCTTCATGTATGTGACCATAAGTACTTGGCACAAGAATTGGCCTTACAATATATTATGGGTGCAGATGATGGCAGAGTATGGTCAGAATCCATTGAGCCAAACAGTAGTTCCCTCTGACCCCACTTTCGCAGCCTATTGTTTTTGATCTTTCCTCCGGACTGAGGCCCCAAGATGTGCTATGAAATATAGAGTGGATGCAGAGCCCAGCAGATAAGGCTCTGGGGTATGTATGTGTCAGGATGTGGATTGCCAGTTTCTGGGTCAGAGGGTGTTTTCTCTTTTTCCATTTATACAACACCTCACATGCCAAGATCCTTGTCTAAGACTTGAGCTTCTGGGCTCTGTGACCTGATGAGTTATAACAGTGTCATCTTTGAAGTGCTGTTTCCTCTTTTTCTGTGTTGTCTCCTCATACTACACATTTTTTAAGCACAGCACAAAGGATCAGAAAAGCCCAAAGGCAGTGGGGTTCACATACTCAGCTCCCAATTTGGGGAGGAGTTAAGACAGGCAGCACTGGAATAAGCATTTAGAGAGAGGCAGCCAAGAGAGATTTCCCTCTAGCTGAGCTGCATCGTCAATGTTTGGAAAGCACTGTGGGGGTTACGTGCTGCACTTTGCTGCCATTGCCTTAGGCAAGTCCAGGACATGCATACCTGCTAGTAGTCAGATGGGGACATCATCTTGAGCAGTATCACTCAAAAAAAGACCCCAAAACAACCAGTGTCCTTATGGACAACTCATTGGTTGAGATAGTTTAATAGCTGAATAATAATAATAAATTGTAATGAAAAGGAAAATAACAGAGAGAGAGAAATAAAACCCAAGAAAGACAAGTGATGCAAATGAAAACAATTGCTCACCACCAACCCACTGATGCCCAGACAGTCTCTGAGCAGCAGCCTCCCCATCAACCTCCCCCCCTAGTTTTATTGCTGAGCATGATGTCATATGGTATGGAATATCCCTTTTGTCAGTTGGGGTCAGCTGCCCCGGCTGTATCCCCTCCCAACTTCTTGTGTACCCCCAGCCTACTCACTGGTGGGGTGGTGTGAGAGGCAGAAAAGGCCTTGACGCTGCGTAAGCACTGCTCAACAATACCTAAAGCATCCCTGTATTAGCAACACTGTTTCCAGCAAAAATCCAAAACATAGCCCCATACCAGCTAATATGAAGAAAATTATCATGGTTTGGGTTGGAAGGAACCTCGAAGATCATCTGGTTCCAACCCCCTTGCCATGGGCAGGGANTAGACCAGGTTGCTCAAAGCCCCATCTAGCCTGGCCTTCAACACCTCCAGGGATGGGGCATCCACAGCTTCTCTGGGCAACCTGTTCCACTGTCTCACCACCCTCAGAGTGAAAAATTTCTTCCTAATATCTAATCTAAATCTACCCTCTTTCAGTTTGAAGCCATTCCCCCTTGTCCTATCACTACATGCCCTTGCAAAAGAGTCCCTCCCCAGCTTTCCTGTAGGCCCCCTTTAAGCATGAGAAGGCTGCTGTAAGGTCTCCCCAGAGCTTCACCATCCTCAGAGTGAAAAATGTCTTCCTTTTATCTAGTC
>RSEF01000031.1:8935701-8956168 GCA_003993805.1 Himantopus leucocephalus
CCCCCCCCCCCCGGGCCGACTCACCTCGCTGCAGCTGCAACACCGCTCTAAAAATAGCGGGGACCGGTACTGTCAAGTGATAAATATAACCGAGATCTCGTCTTTGGGGCGTGCAGCGCTCCGGCTGTCAGCCCCAGCGCACCCCCTTGGTCCTGCTGCCGCCCCGGGGGTGTTGTTTTTGGGGGCTCCATCATGGGGTGTTGTTTTTGGGGGCTCCATCATGGATAAAGCTGCGGTGCCGGGCGCTCTCCGGGCACAGCTGTGAGCAGGGGGGAGCAGGATGGATGGTGGCCTCACGCCCCTGCCCTCCATAGGGTTTTCTGCGGGGAGATGTGACAGCTCGGACGTGCCGCTACGTGGCCGTGAAGCGGATGCTGGCACGGGACCTCATCTCCTCCTGGGGCCTCAGCCTCTTGTCGTAGGAGATTTCTTGTTAATTATGCCCTGGCTGGTTAAAGTGTGTTTAATATATGGACCATTTTAATTTCTGAGGGTCATGAGAGGAACACGTGATGCTCCGGTGTTCCTGGTGGTTTAGGAGCTGCTGCCTCAAGCCGGGCATGTGCAGGTGCTGGTTTCAGGGATGAAGAGCCCAGGAGGCTCAGTTCCCCTGTGCCCCTGCTCGTCCCTCACAGCATGGGTTTCCTACATGCTCCCAGGGCAATATTTAGCTTTTCTGCCCTTTGGTCCTGTGTGCCAGCTCTGCCGAGCTAGCGAGAAGCTCTGGTGTCCAACCAGGATGGGACCAGAGGCCATGGAAACCAGAGGTGGGCTGAAAACGGCTTGGTCCCCATCACATGGCTGCTTTTACAGGCTGTGTTTTCCAGCTTAAACTGGCTGAAATGAGTTCAGGGTTAACAAATGGTTAATGAACCATTATTGGCCTGAACGGGAGCTGAACTGGAACAACTTCAGTCACAGCTGAACCCGCTGTGGAGCTGAATCCAAAAGATTTGCTGGTTCAGCTCCTCGGCTGTGGGGAAATATGGGCTCCTTTGTCCTTGACAAGAATAATACATTTCTGTTTATTGTGTGGGCAATGAAGGATTAATAATATCCCAAGTTATTTACCTCCTGCTTTTGAGTGCTGAGGGTTTGCGAGCAACGTCCCTGCTGAGCACCCTGTCCCTTAGCAACCTCCCTTGATTTTTAAAACTCGGTCTCGTTCCAGAAAAAGGATTAAGAAGCAGGATGTAAAAGCTCCTTTTAACAGGCTGGGTGGAGTGAGGGTGCTCCCGCTCCTCCTAGGCGCAGAGCAGGACCTCAGCCATGGGTATTTGATGGGGAAGAGTAATGCAGGCAGAAGACGGCGGTGGTTCAGAGAGCATCTGGAAAAGCTCCAGAAGTTTGGAGGGGATGGGGGGAAAGTTACTGCAGGAGCCGTACCGCCGCCTTGCAGAGGGACAGCCCACCCAGGGCTTGCCGGGAGTGGGCTTCATCCACTCCCTGCAGACACTGGGGACCTGGCAAAGGACTTCACAAGGGTCTGTGAGGGCAAGCAGGGAGGTTTAAACACACGAGGCAGGCCTCTGCACCACGGCTGGCCACCTTCCAGAGGCTCGCCTGCCGGGAGGGCCAGGAGGAGGGTGTTTCCCCAGGAAGATGAGGTGTCCCAGGCAGCGTGCGGTGGAACGACGTCCTTCCGTGATGAGCTCTGTTGCCTGCAGGGCTTGCCTTTGAAGGGTGCGCTGGTGAGGTGACTGGGTGCTGGTGAGTTCATTGCTGGGTTAGCTCCCTCCTGGAGCTGCCAGCGCTGCCCTGACTGGCCAGCCGTGGGCTGGGGCTGCTCAGCCTGTTTGCCAGGCTGGCTGCTCCCTCCGGAGAAGCTGTCGGGTGCTGAGTTCCAGCAGGCTGAGGAGCTGACATCAACAAGGCTCCTTCCGCAGTTTTAATTTAATTTAATAGTTTTCATCACGGAAGAGTGACGTCCCCATGCACGCGTTCGGTTTGTTGGTGTGGGCAGCTTTCGCAATCGTGAAAGCGCCTTCAAAAAGTACACACATCATCTCCCAAAGCTGGTGGGGCAAGATGTGCCTCCACAGGGGTGATGCCACCCCTGCATCGCTCGCACGCTGCCCGCGCCTGGAGGCTGGCCCACGCTACGCACGCCCGATCTAAGTCCATGTAGGTAAAGCAATAAAGGACCAGAGTTCAAGAACGAGCCCGGAAAGACCTGGAGCCCTGCCAGGGAGAGATTGCAGGGAATTTTAAAAGGCCCTTGGAGGAAGCTGGTGGGAATCAGCTGTCACATTGCTCGGGGGCCCCTGGCAAGCCGGGCTGGGCTGGCGGGGTGCGGAGCGGCAGCGGGGCTGGACTAGGCGCCCTGCAGTGACTCATGGCCTCATCCCAGCTGGCAGAGGAGATGGAGAAAGCCCAAGGGGCAGGCGTGCGAGAGGAGCGTTGGGTGTCACTTCCCATCTTAATGGTGTGCCGCGCAGGCGTCTCTTTGTCAGGCTGCCACAAAAGGACTTTGGCTTTTCTCTCTCTCGCAACCTCAACCCTCCACATGCTGCGGAGAGAGACTGGCTCCTGCAGTGTTGCCTACTGGGGTTTTCACACTTATTGTCCTCCCCGTGGTTAGCAACAGAGGAGAGTGATGCCAAACCCTGGCTCTCTTTCCCCACAGAGATCTCAAGGAGGGGATGCACCCAGGTGACCCATGGTGCCATACCAGAGCTGGGGGATGTCCCTAGGGGCATGTGGGCTGGTGCTGCAGGACCTTTCCCCCGCTGGAACCTGTTCCTAGCAATGTTCTTGGCTTACCTGTTCGACCGAAACAGCTGTAAAACTGGAGATATAAATCAGGCTTGGAGAGTTTCCTGCTGGAGGAGCCCTCCGCCTCTCCTGGGTAGGAGTGGCGTTCCCTCCCGGCACTGCAGGAATCCCTCTCTGCATGGTTTGGAGCCGGGCTTCCAGCCACAACTCAGCTGAAGTCACTGCAGTGCTCCCACTGAGCCCCTTTGCTCACTGATGCCTCATTCTGAACTGTGGGTATCTGCTGGGATTCAGAGCTCTGATGGGAAAAGAGGGTGTGTGACAACACAACTGAGGAAAGATGGATCTCATATCACTTTAACAAGCAATGGTGGTAGGGTCAGCCTGGGCTGCTGTCTTCCTCCTAAACCCCACACGACCCTCGTATCTCCAGTGTTGGCTCTCTCCCATCAGGTGTCCCCCAGCACCTTGCAAAGGAGGGCAGCATTGTGACCACCATGGGGGGACTTAGGCACCAAGGAGCAAAGGGACCTTCTAGGCTACGCAGCTGGATGCAGGTCATTAATTCAGTGCTTTAGCGACTGCGCTTCACTGCTTCTTTGTGTCTGAGATGAACATGGGGCTTCCCAGGGCCAAACAGTGATCTTGGCTGTGGGCAACACTCAAGAAGCCCGTCCTGGAGCTGCTGGCAGATGGTGTAACAAGGGGCAAGGGCAGCAGGTTGGCAGGCTGAGGATGCTTGGCAGGAAGAATTTCTGCAAGGGAGATGCGCAGCCCCGACTAGGTACCGAGGGGAGGGTTCTCCAGGCCTGGGGGTTTGCAGAACAAAAAGCCACAGCAGATCTGATGTTGTGTTGGTTACATCCTGCTCTGAGCAGGAGGTGAGCCTGGGGCTGTCCCCACCTGTCCCTGCCAGTGGTACTCAGGGGGTGCCCCGCTGCCACCCCATAGCCGGTCCTGGAACAACACCTGGAGACACAACGTGCCTGCTCAGCACCAGGGAAATCATCCCTGCTCACCCCTTGCCATTGGGCACACAAACTTCCTCCTGCTGCCACTTCATGCCTTGGGGACACCCATCACCTTGACCAATCTGACTTCACTTAATGGCCCTCTGTCCTGACCTGCAGCTATGGAGCTGGGGAATGGGTTGCATGTTTAGGATGGCAGTAGGAACGTGCTCCAGAGAGGGTGCCGCTGGTCCAGGTGGGCCTCGGGGAGAGATGCGCTATGTCCCAGCACTGGATGTGGGAACAGGTCCCTCCCTTGTTCTCCCACGCCTCAGCTGCTCCCACTGCAGCTTCCCTGTGTTGAGGGATATTAATTGCTTAGCATAAATAAGTAAGTTTTAAGTAGAAAAAATTACTTAGGATTAAAATTTGGTGTGATTTGTGCTGCTTGCTTAGCCCTACTTAGCATGAGTATCTAGATTTGCTGAAACCTTTAGGCCATGAGAAAGCTATTCTTCTTAGTAATTTTCCTAGCAGATGGTACAGTGTTGTTTAGTCTTCATCATGGGAAAGTGTTGGATGTCCTACTGATGTTTTGGTAGTGTTTCTCTCAAGTCTGGGACTCTTTGGTTTCCCATGGAACAACATGCCCCAACAAGGACAGGTGCACAAGGAATGTAAACCAGAAGATACAGAGGCTCCAATCCTCAGCTGAAACTGCAAATCAACAAGATAAGAGCCTGCCTGCCTGGACACAGGAAAAGAATACAGTTAGATGTTAGAAAACACCACACAAAAAATTACCGTTGGACTAAAAGACATGCGGACAGCACGTGAGGGGCAGGTGTAGAGATCACGAGAGTATAATTGATTAGAGATTTCTTTGTTCAGGGTCCCTCTCTTTGGAGGCACCCAGCCCGGGCTGTTCTTGCTGCTGTACCTTCTAATTAGATTAATTATTTTATGAAACCCAATGCCTGAGACTGCTATGGAAAACCAAGGGTCGAGCCTGAAGAAGGACGAAGCGCGGCCGGGAGTAAGTGTGTGTGTGACACCATGAATGGTGTGTGAGTGCCCAGGCAGCTGCTTCTCCCTGAACACCTGCAGAAGTGTTTCCTCTCCTTTGTGCCTGCCTGGGAAGAAAAAAAGAAAAGAAAAGGGAAAAAAAAGGGAGGAACTGATAAACGCTGTTTATCTACCCAGATAGCGTTGGCCCCAAACAGCCGGCTAGTGTGGGCTGTGCCGGGGCTGGTGCGTGCCAGGGCTGCCTGGAGCTGGGCAGTGACGTCTCGGCCTTGCTGTTGCCCTCCCAGCCACGCTGGCAGCCTTCGCCCGTGCCAAGTGTGCGAGCCAGGGCTGATAGCAGAAGGCAAAGGTCCCCTTGGCATCACCTTGGCAGGGTGGCGGGAGCTGGAGCTACCCAGAAATGCCTCCTGGCTGTCAGCTCACTGTGGGCATCTGCCTGCACCTAAATTTTGGCATTTCTCCCTGGTGTTCGGGGCTGAGAGCTTCCCCTGAGCTCTGCAACTCTATGCACTCAGAGAGATGCTGCACCCCATGCAGCCCTGGCACCCTGGGCTGCTGCACCCCCTCCGCCAGGTCCTGGAGGACACAGCTGCTGGATGGCAGGGCTGAGCTCTGCAGGATTATGGGCTCTTTGAACCCCGTGTTGTGGGTCAAGACAGCTCCAGGGCTGTGCTGCAGGAAGGGACAGCAAATCCCCTTCCCTGTCTTCGGGGAGGTGCTGAGCTCTCTGGGGTTCAGCTGGAAAATGAGGTCTGGGGGGTATATCCCCATGTCCGCCACTGAAAATTTTGGGATGAAGGAAAACCCCTTCCCGTGCTTGTCTTGGTCAGTGGATGCTGCCTGTTGGCACAAGGTGGCAGCCCAGCCCAGCTTATTTTCAGCAGGGCCATGTCCGGCACGTTCTGGGGGGAGCTGGTCTCTGCCCTGCCCTGCCAGGGTGGCCCCCGTCCCGGCAGACTTGGGGTGCGTGTCCTCCTGGCCCTGCCGTGGGTCAGCCTTACGGGAGGGACAAGCCCCGCTGCAGGAGGTAGCCCCACTGGGCATGGGGAGCGGCCACCTTGGGTCAGTTGGCCAACCTGGCCATGGGGGCACAAATCAGAGCCTTTCCCCTGCCAGCACCGAGAAGCCTTGCAGAATGTGTCCCTCGCGAGCACGCAACCAGCAGGTCAGTGCAAGACCCCAGCAAGCGCCTGTCTCGTACCACATCTGACATGTCCCCGTAGGAGGGCTGTGAGAGCAGCCGGGCAGCAGCGTGGGGGTTGCACACATATCGCCCACCCTCTGGAGGAAGGCGGGGGGCCCTGGGCGCTGAGCTCTCTCTGCTCAGAAGCGTAGCAGTGAGGCCCCCCCAAGGCACAGGGCAGCCCTGCATGTGGGCACCCATGGGTTGCACCTCGGCTGTCCTGGCTCTGCTGCACCTACCCTCTGTGAGGGCATCTGGGGACAAGGAACATGTTGGTGGGGTCCAGTCCAAGGTTTCTGGGATAGAGGAGGCTCGGTGTGAGGCAACATCAGGTACATGATTGCGTACCGGGACCTTCTTTCAGGGCTTTTCTGAACAAGAAGGAGCAACAGAGGAATGAGGGAAACAAGCCAGCACAGCAATGAGGAATAATGGGCTTTTCTCTGCCCTTGTGGGGAGCAGGGACACCCTGGGGTCTGCGATAACCAGCCCAAAGTGGGGGTGTTAGGATATATTAAAACTGTTCACAGGCTTCTCATGCTAATGCGGCCATGAACTTTCAGCAAAGGGATGGGGAGAGGTGTTTCTACAGAGTCATCATGCTGTGGGTACTCTGGTTCTTCAGCATCAGGTCTCACTTCTTTGCATGTCCTGTTGTTTCCCTCTGCTGGTTGCAGGTTGGAGGCTGTTTTGTGCCTGAGACTCCCTATGGATATGTTCAATGAGACAGCCATGAGGTGGCATGGCAGGCTGCCATTTCTTCACTCCATCCATCCATGCACGCTCTGCAGGTGCATTTTTGTAAGAATGTGAAGAGCTGTGAAGTTCCTGCCATGGGATAATTCAGTGGATCTTCCTGATGATGCCTGGCTCAGGCTTGTGGTTTACCCATGTCCCCCGAGCAGCCAAAGCTGTTGTATGTGCGGACCGGCTCCGTTTTGATGTGTACCCTTTCTCATCTGTTTGCTCATCTGTAATGGGGACACATCAGAATGCTGCTGATGTGATAGACCTTGTTAGAGGTCTGCACCACCTAGCATCTCCTTTGGGTTTGTAGTCAAATCTCATGCCAGAACTGTTTACCTTCTTGTTGTTGCCATAATGTGAGCCTTGACTACCTAAGGCTGTGAGTTGGGCACCCCCAGCCTTTCCTGTTGTTGCTGGACCCCACTTTCCAGGCACTGCACCTTTGTCTCCCAGCTTCTGTAGGAAACTCTGGCAGAAAAACACCTCACTGAACAGTTGATCTTCCCCTGTGTGCATCTTAAGTACAGCTGCATCAGCATCTGTTGAGGAAACCAGGTCAGAAGGAACCCATGGAGCAGAGGGACAGACCTGAAGGAAGGGCTGCCAGCATTATCAGGCAGGGCTGGGCAGCACGAGCAAGCTGCTGTGCTGCCAGTGTGCCTGTCAGCATCTGCAAAAAAATCCATCTGAGCACCCACCCGCATACAGCTGCTCTCTGTGCTCAGATATGCAAACATACCCAGGACCACAGCACGGGCATCTCTGTGCTTGGCGAGTAGCAGGTAGTGGAGAGGACAAAACCCTCTCGTCCCAAATCACAGCTGTGCACAGCCTCTCACTTCTGCTTGCACTGGGCTGGGACCCTCCCTGAGGTTTCTGGTGTGCTGCTTGCAGGCTGGATGGGAGCTGCCAGGTCTGGCTGTGCCGCTGGTTTGCCTGCCAGAGAAATGCCCACTCCGGTCGTTATTTCTGTCTCAGCTTCTCCCACTGAAAGCGACGTTTGGGAGCAAACCGCTCTTACTGGGCCCCTTCAGCTCCCGGTGTCCGGCTCTGCCCCTCATGCCTGCCCTTAATTTCGGCGAACGCACTCAATCCCTCACCAGGCTCTTGGGAGGATTGAGAATAAAATGATGCAAAAATCCCTGCCAGCTGCCTGCGTGGGTCTCCCTGGCTGAGTCTTGCTGGCTCAGCGCAGGCGAGCACACAAGCAAACGAGGTCACAGCCAGGGGAGAGACAGTAGCCTTGGCCCCCATCTCCGAGTACTGTGGCTGCCCCCATCCCAGGGAAGCATCAGCCGGGGTGCAGACCCCCAGTGCTGTGGCTGGTGGCTGAGCAAAGCCCTCTTATCAGTGGGCTTTGCACTATGCTGGTGGAGGTGCTGCAGCAATGCTGGTGGTGAGAGCAACGTATGGGAAGTGTTTTTGGGCTCTCTGCAGCAATTTCCAGCCCAGAGGACTTGCCTCTGTGTCTTTCATGCTTAGATCGGGGCGGGGGGAGAAAAAAAGGCCCACTAGCAAAGCTGGTTTGATTTTAGTTCAGAAGGAGAAAAAATACATCCCAGATGTGACCTAGTGCTGATAAATGCCACCTGCTGATGCGGCTTATGCCATTAAATGAGTCCTTTGGCCACCATATCCATGCTGTGGAGGCAAAAGGGCACAAACAGGGTAGCTTTTTTCAGCAAAGCTCTCCGATGTGAAAGCCCAAGGGCCAGGTCAGGAAGACATCACAGCTATGTCGCTCCTGGTGTAGGTGCCTGCACTGTGCTGGGAGGCACTTGGCTACTTTTGGGGTGTTCGTCCCCAGGCTGTGCTATCTGAACGTGCTCCACAGGGACGAGGTATTTCCAGAAGCTGGCTTCTCGACTCGACAGGGCTGGTTCTGGAGTTTTATCTCCACCAGCTGCAGCTGGAATAAACACACAGGGGAGCTCGGGGGTGCCTGTCTCTCACAAAAGTGCTGCTCTGCAGCGCGCGCATCCACTTTGCTGCCAAATGGGTGAGGGAAGGAAAGAGGATAATGTTCATGAATTAAACTTTCAGCCCTTTCCTCCTCCATTACTAATCCCCATTCAGATTTAATCACGCAAAGAGTGTATTTCAGTCCTTGCAGCCTGAGTTATTGCAGCAACAACCCACTCCGGGGGGGCTGTACTTCAGCGGCTGTTGTGCAATCTCACAATAAAAAGACAAACCTGGCTCTGAGAGGCTGAAATCTGAAGCACAGCAGCAGGTAGAGACAACGCTAAGCAGCACTGGGGAAACACAAAGCCAGCGCCGCACGGATCTGAGCACGCTAGCTGAGCCAGTCTGTCAGCTCACATTTTGGGAGCATTGCAAGATGAGCGTGGAGGGATGCTGAAGACCTTAGAGATGAAGACAAGCAGACAGTGGAGAACTGGGAGAGCTGGAAGACAAATACAGCAGGTTCATGTGTTTTCTCCTTAGGACCGTGTCAGCCAGATGGGTCCTACATCTGCCTGGGAAAAGGGCCTTTGCTGCACAATTCAGAATAACTCTGATGGGAGCTTTGGTGAGACTCCTTCCTGAGAGGGAGTCGGGAAAGGACAGAGGTGTTCTGCCGAAATGCTCTGGAAAACCTTGGTGTGGAAAGGGACCTGGTTTGAAGACGACATATTGGTTATGGCCTGAAAAACTGGCAGAATAATGATTTTATACTCCATGATGGAAGGATTTGGTGAATGTGAAGAGCTTTGTTCTAGCCAAGGTGAACGTAAGGCCATGGGATGCATCTGTGAGGAGAAAGTTGGCAGATCGAGGTTCATTTTGGACAAAGAAAGCTGGATTTGGGACAGAGAGGCAGATCTGTGAGTCCTCAGCATGGAGCTGTATGAGCTGGTGCCCATATTCAGAGATAAAGCATTAGGTTAATCTCACCTGACATTTTCCTTCCTCTGAGCTAAGGTTCCCAGCTCCCTTTACAGTCAGTGGAGAAAAATGGGTACTTTCAGGGCATCTACCCTAGCCTAAATATGTATTTGAGGGTAAAGGGAACTATTCCGAAGAAGTGTTTCCATGGATTATAAAAAGGGACACAGTGGGAAGAGCTTAGAAATCCACTCTGTACACCTGCATTTGCCCAGCTAAATCTTAACCCAGAAGGAATCTCATAGAAAGCCCAGGGGGTTGCCCACCCTAAAGGACATTGCAAGGGAATGACCAGTGAGGACACAGGACACGGAATCTGAAGGAAAATGAAGTCTCCAGGAGAAAAACGTGGTCAATGACCCAGTGGTGGCAATCAGGGAGGACAAAGCATCTGCTCACCCTCTAACACTTGCGTCAGGACAGAAGCCAGGACCAAGAAAGGGCTAGAAAATGTCCTTGGGAGCTTTGCGGGGAAGTGGAGCAGTTGTACAGGTTTGCAGAAACTCATTGTCAGTAGAAAGCAACCCCTCCTGCTTTGCCTTGGTTTGCTTCTGTGAGAGAGGTGCTGGCTCCCAGCTGTGCTGCCTGTTCGGCTCTTGGCCGGAGACTCTGGCGTGCGTCGCAGCCCTCATTTCCCTGCTGTTGGGAAGGGCTTGTGGTTTGGCTGACGGTACAACACACACCTTAAGTGCTATAAAAGCTCTGCTCTCCATTCCAGAAAGACGAGACAGGGTACAGATGCCAGCTCCTCCATCCCCACGTGCAGATGTAATTAGTACTAAAACGTAGTACCTAAGGGGCATTCATGTTGCCTTCACAGTGTCCTGCATTTAGAGATTTTGGTCTGTAGAAACGCACTCTGTCAGTGCTAAATTGGTGAGGCCACAGGGAGAAACTTTCCCTAAATAACACAAAAACTGGGTAGTTTTCTGGTAAATCCTCAAATTACAAGCAACCATGAAGAAACACATTAGATTTGACACACGAGGCTTCTCGGTAATTCCAGCCTCCGCGCTAAAACCTCCAGACCCTACAGGAAAACATTCACTTTATTGCTGCTGGATGCTGCCTTAGCACATCTTTGCACACAAAAGCAGGACTTGGGCACCTTGGTAGTTAGTTTCTTCTGAGACCTCTAGAGATATTTGGCTGCCTTATGGGAAGGTGGATTCAGATAGGGTTGCTTTTCTTCTACATCTGTGCTGTCTCTGTAGGGGGTCCTGGTGCCAGAATATCCAGCTTTTTGCAGTCAAGCTTGCCATGGATACTGCAGGCTGTAATCAGCCTGAGGAATTAGGCTTTTCCCTGTGGATGTGTCAGCCAAGGACTGGCTTTAAGGAGCTTCTGAATGCAGAAGACAGCACCGGTGTCACCAGATGGGAACAGGAGGTGATAGTTGGCTGGATGAGAGCTGCAAACTAGAGGGGAATTGCTGGGTAGGGGAAGAGGCAGATGATGGATAAAAGATCCTATGACAGAAGCAAAAATTTATTTACCCAGTATCTTTGTGAGCCATCAGCAGTTTTGTATATATGTACACAAATATCCCATGGGAGATAAATGGCTAGCAATTAAGGATCAAAAGACAGGGCAAAATTATTGTATCTGCCTAAAATTTCCTGCATTTTGGATGCTGACTTTTTCTAGATTTGTGCATTGGCCATTACTCAACGCTTTTCCAAGCAGAATTTTCTATGTTAATGCGTGTAGCTCTGAACATGAAAGCAAACAGCATCTGGAAGCAAACAACTTGTAACCAGTGCCATTAAGGATTTCAATCTGCAAACCATAAAATGATCCCTAGCACATGTAAATGACTCCGCCAATCTGCTTCTTTCCTACCCACTAAGCATAACAATGATACTGAGTTCATTTTCCCAGTTGGGGGTCTTTACTGCTCACACCTCAGCTCTATGAGCAGGCTCCCATCAGCATCTCCCCAAACAGCAGGAGAACCTGTGACTACCATAGACAGTATCTAAGCCACCCAGGCAATACCCATCCTACAGGCAGGCCATGTACCATGGAGCCGTTCTCCAAGCTCTGCCAGCATCTAGTCTCCCACTGGCAAGGGAAACAGCCTTGCTAATGACTAGAAGTCTTGAAAGCATCAAATAATTTAGAGCCAGGCTCTCTAGGGAAGAGAAATGGCATATGCAAGCAGTTACCTAATCATGGTCTAATTACCCAACCGGAATTTGGCCAGGACACAGGGACTAAGAGCAGTACCCTAACGAAAGGGTTGTAGGGTCTCTGGTAAGTGCATGCACTTGGGACCTTGGCTTTATAGACTTAGCAGAATGTGTAAAGGGGCAGAAAGCATGCCTGCTGCTGCCAGAAAATGTTCTGGGCTAAGCAAATTTCATTTCAGGTAGGTTGCTTCTTCATGGCTTCTTATTTCTAGAAATTAGACATCCACCTCTGCCTCCTGGCAGTTCTTAGACACCCCAGCTACCAATTGGCAGGGGCAGGTTTTGGTCTAGATGGGTGAGCCAACTTAAACTTCTGCTGGGCATCCCTGTCATGATCCTATCAGCTCGTACTGATGGATGTCACTACAGGCTGTGTGGTTTCAGTGCTCAGGTGTGAGAAACTACACAAATGGGGACAGGGAATGGCATCTCAGCAGACCAGGAAAGTTCATTTCCCATAGGTGATGGGAGGTTAGACCTGAGTTTCTCTCCAGCCCCTCTGACACCATACTGCTTTCCACTGTGCACCTGACCTGACCTCAGTGGTGTTAGTCTGTCACTACCTTTTTCTCCAGGATTGTGTTGCTTTTGCATCCCTTTCCTGAGTGAGAAACACCAGTTACTTGCTTAAGACAAGACCTGACAAACTCATGCCAGTGTCAGGCACAAGTTAAAGGCATTGCCTGCGTCCATGCTCTGGTTGTAGGCTCTGAGATATGTTTCAGCTAAGCTCTTCTCAGGCAGATGGGAAGAGATGAGAAAGAAGAGAAGCATGGAGGGAAATGACAGCGCTGGGGTAATGTAGGCACTGTTCGTGGTGGAGGCTGGAGGTGTTGGTGGCCCCTGCTCCTTCACTTTGGGTGGGTTTGGACACGTCTCCCAGGTGAGGTGAGGGATGGCTGTTGTATCATGGTGTATTACAAAGGGTACTGGGCGTTACGGGAAAGCTCAGGGCTGCCTGCTCCAGTGACACACAGAAGAAATCTCCATGGGGCTGGCGGTTATAATCTAGTAACTGGGGACTTCTCACTCCTCTGCTTTCGCAGCTTGCTGCCAAGCCAAACCTCGACCGTGGCAGGATCCTTGCAGACCCCTTATCACAGCCTCAATATTTAAACAACCATATCTGTGCCAGGCTATTTCTCTCCAACTGTCGCCAATTTTCCTGAGCAATTTTATGTAACCAGCTGGGTTGGATTTCCATTAGTGTAAAGGCTTATTGCCCTTTTTTGTTGTTTTATAATAGAAAAGAAAGTTGGAAGAATAGTATTTTCCCCCTTTTTTTAAATTATTTTCTTTCTTTTTATCCTGAACTCTTGAGAGAGAGTCAAAGAGCTCGTGAATGGTATCTGTTCTGGTTGCAAGATAAAATGATAAAACCCAGCTCAAGAAACAGAGGAAACCTGGGATTGTTAGCTACAGTTTGTAATTTTGCTTTTGTATTTGCTTCTTAGGAATTTATTTCATTCAAAGATGCAGCAAACAGTATAGAGAAATAATCCCTAAATGATACTCATTCTGTTCTAGCAGATGTTATTCAAGGCATTCCTGGGGAAGATTTCAAGACTTGTTATTCTTACAAAACCCACCCTCAGAGACCTACCACCAGGGATACAAGATGAAGTTCAGCAACACACATATATTGGTAATAAAGAGTTACGGTCCATAAAAACAACAGCTTTCAGGCTGTAATGCTACATCTTCTGCGACTTAGCTTCACCTGCAGCTTGCTCTGTTATTAGGGAAACTCTGCCCTGCAGCTGCCAGGCAGGCTGTATTGTGGACACGAGTAAGTAAAATCTGGAGAGTCCTTTATTTCTATTTTTGTTGTTTAAAAAAAGGGATTTGAGGGAGGAATGGGAAAAATTACATGCTGGGCAGTGAGATGCTTTCTAATTATTAATTGTTGCTTGTCTTAAACCACAACTATCAACAGCAGAGTGCTAGACATTGCACGGGCATTTAATGAAATGGATAAGCTTCTCTAATCTTTGCATTTTATATTATTTGGAAAAGGATTTTTCTAAATCCTTTGGAAAAAGGGACAGAAAGGGGAGTGAAAATCTGAACTAGAGAGACTCCCGGGTGAACCAGGGAGGACAGAGTTGCGAAATACGTGCTTTCGGCACACCCCTCTGAGGAGACTGGTGGCAGAAAGTGTTCACAACAGGGGCTGTTATTCTGCTATTGCAGCTCTGAAAGCTCAGTGTGTGTGTCCCGGGGAGGGTGAGCCCACCCGCCTGCTTTCCCCCTCTTCTTCACGTAGCATGAAGGCGCGGTACGCACGCACGCCGCTTGGACTCCAGTGCCTATGGAACAACTTAGCTGGAAGGTTAAACAGCCTGTTTGCATTGCAAATGCCAGTCACTTGGCCACTTCTAGAGGGTTGGTGGCTCCAGCAGACTGTGGGAGGTTGGTCTTTCCCTGCAATGTACTTTATTGCTCTAGAAAGTAATTTACAAGACCACTATAGAAATCCCCTGACAAAAAACATGTTGCTCATAAACACAGTTAAATGCCCTCCCATACTCTTCATGGGTCTTACTGAGGCATTTTTTGTTTTAATGTAGAAGCCCTGCGTCTCTCCTGGCTGCTTTCTGATAGCAGATAAACTATGATATGAACTCGCATCGGAGGGGAGAAACTACTGGCCAGCTGCTCTGCAGCAAAGCGAAAGGGATCCAGTATCCTCAAGGTGTAACACAGTTTCCCTTATCCCTGTAATGCTCTTCACTACAAGTTGACTGACTCTGTGGCTTTTGGCTGTGGGCTCGGGACGGTGAGGCAGGTCATGCAGACAGAAGAGTCCTCTGTGGTCTCACGGTGCTTCTTCCTCAGAGCCCATCACTTTGGCTATATTCACCAACAATTTTTCCTTTAACTTTGACAAATAACTCCTCTTTTATCTCTGACAAATGTTCCTCTTCAATGAATAAAAACTACAAGAGCAAGAGAAAAGCTATCCCCCTAGGCTTCTCTATTCAAGAATAACCTTCTGCACTCCTCAAATGTCTGTTAATGTGAACAGAACAAAAACTGAAGACACAGCTGTAAGGCAGGAAACAAGCCTGGCTGGGCTGAAGGGTTTTGCACCTTGCTAAGTTAAAAATGACTCCTCTTGGAAAGGCAAAATATCTGATTCCTTTAAAATAAAATAGTTATTCCCTCCCTTTGTAATAGGGAAGCCATGGCTCAATTTCAGTACGAACCCTACCAAAGCGGAGTATGGAATAGTGGGTAGAATAGTGAAATATATGGGTGTCATCTGTTCCTATTATATCAGAAGGTGGTCATCTCGCAGAACCGCGTGGATCTGTGCAGCAAATCTGAGGCACAAACATTAGGAAATACTGGCTTGATCCTGATGTGACCTGCTGTGCACAATACCTGCCATCCATGCTTGAGAAGTGTTAACTCAAACAGAAGGAGCTACAGAACAGAAATGATACAGTCAGAGCCAGTGATCTCTGGACCACTCAGAAAAGATGACTTTTTTAAGGCTGGTGAAGCAAAATTAGAGAGGGGACATGGTTGCTGTCTCATGGGAAGAAACACTATTTTAGCTGAAAGGTGAAGCTGGCAGAAGGATGAACAACATGAATATGTGGGAGATGGTAGCTGCTGAGAGGTTCCTCTAAAGTACCAGAGCAAACCCTCAAGCTGTTTGTGAAAGGGACGAGGCTGTGGAAAACAGGCAGTGTGACTGTAGGGACAGGGCTTCTGGCCCCAGAGGTCTCCTCAGTCCTGTGTCCCCATGTCCCTAGCTCCTGACTGCCAAATGGGCAGTGTATGTCAAGGGGCAGACAGCTGAGGATAAAACATAGCCAAGAATAAATATTGCTCAAAGGACAGTATTTCTGCTGACCAGAAAGATCACTTCAGCCTAAGGCAGAGGCTTTCAGAACACCTGAAGATCCTTCAGATCATGGATATGTTATGGCACCTGCCTTTGGGGGAGCAGCAACCGTGCCAGTGTCCATGCTGGCCAAGTAAGGGGTCATTAGCGCACAGCACCAGCCCTAGCATGCATGGTCAAATCCCGGGGAAATATCCCCTGTCAGGGTCTATACTTCACAAAGACCCTGTGTTGATGGTTTTGCTGCTCACTGCTCGGACAGACAGAGACCCCACGGTGCATGTGTGTCATGGTGGGTGTAGCCTGAAGTGCAATCCCACTGTGTTGCTCAAGGACAAATTGCCCCCCAATATGAACAAGAAATGCTGTGTTTGGGATGCTTCGGATAATTGCTTGAGAAATGGGTTCAGTTCTATGGACTCCAGCATGAGCAGTTGCAAGATTTTTCTGTAGAGCAGCTGTAATTGGAAGGTCAGTTCCCACGGAAGCTGCCCTCTTATGCAGAGGTTTTTTTCCCCTGAGATGAAAGGATGCTTCTCGCCTCTCCAGCCTTTTGAACATGGATTTGTAATCTAAAAGATGGCAGATCCCTTTGTGCTGTCTGCCTTAAATGGCTACGTGGTGACAGCGTCCAACCTTCTCATCATCACTAATATATTTACAATCGGACACCCCTTATCTTTAATACCTCCTTCCTTAAGGAATTATCACAACCTCCATTTTTTAGATGGAAAATTAGGGCACAAAGACTAAATCCTACCCAAGTGCTCATGCTATGGAGGGAGGAAAGCTAAATGGCTCCAGAGAGTTCCTGAGTGTGCTGAAAGACTCAGTACAGGGACTTCAATGGCATGGTGGCAGGTTGAACAGGGCAGTTGGTGAGTCTCTGATTCAAAAGGGAATTAAAGTGAAGCCACTGGCTAATGCCTTAAATTGCCAGACCACCGTCCCTTCCAGATGTCACCAATCTTTAGGGTAAGCCAAGATGGGGACACTGGAAAGAAGATGCCCCAAGTTGAAGCCTGAAGTTTGGCTGGTTGTTTGGTGGGGGCTGCTGCCCCTTGCTGCCCTGTTCAGGTCACTGCCCTGCAGGTGCTGAAGTCCTATCCATTCCTGCACCTTTAAAATTTCACGAGTATCACCCTGTTTGAGCATTTTGGAATGTCAAAACCAACATGCTTGTTTACATATGACTGAGAGGATTGCAGACTGCTTCCCTGCAAGTTTCACTGCATGTATATGGTGTTCTTCAGCTTCTGCACTGATTATTTGGTGTGATCCACTCCAGAGAAAGCTGCATTTCAAGATGACACTGAAATGGTTCCCAAGCCCAGGTAAGACACCATGCAGTGCTGTGAAAAAGATCCTGTGATCCCCTAGCTGTTCTGCAAATGTTACATTTTTTTAGTAAGCAAATAGAGCAGAAATACCAGTGAAAGCCAGTTCAGTAGCCTGTTACCTTTACAGTCAAATCTGGGGGTTGCTTCCCAATACCAGAATATCAATCAACTGCTTAGTCTATATTCAGCTCTCAATTCATGCCAAATGTCATAAGGTAAATTAAAAGCTTTTTTTTCCTTATCTTTAGAGCTTAGTCCCAAAAACCAGGTCTGAGATGATTTTTTTTTTTGTCAGTTGCATAACAGAAAAATGGTTTAACAGATCTAAACCCTTTGATTTAAAATAAAGCCCATGTGGGTTTGCTACACGCCAAGTTTCAGCTTGAGCCATTCTGCAGCAGCAGAAATACAGAACTCAAAAAAGGCGGAAGAACAAGAAGAGAAGAAGAAAACATGGTTTACTTAGACTGCAAATATAGCTACAGGATTGCTCTCTGAACAGGGAAACTATAGCAAATAAGCAGGTATAAAACAGCTGGCAAGCTGCAATGAGTGGAGGATCACCCATTTATTACTTTCCTATCCAACAGCAGGTGAGCTGAGACCAATGGCTGGGGTCTGAGAAGCCAGAGAAAATTAACTCTTGCGCTGCAGGGAGTGAGAACTGAGTATCGCTTTGGAGTTGGCAGTAAGGCCTCCTTTCCGAGTTTGCAGAGTACCTCAGGCTTTGTTCAGAAAGGCATATAGTTTCAGTGAGTATGAAGGCTACTGTAGTGTTCTTGCTGCGCTGTATTTTTCCTCTTTAATTCAGTAAAATTTTCCATTAAAAAAATTACACTGCTGATGGAGTGTACTGCCTGTGCTACTGGAACATGCTGTCAGCTGCAGAATTTGGATCCAGTCTACTACAACAGGATTTGGGACTTTGCTTGTCGTTACTTATTTGTGAACCTGGCATTCCCTTTTGTGGATTTGTAGAAACAGACCTGGAAAGATCATTCATGTTTAAGAGGCTGAGGACAGCACAGGAAGCGGTGGGGTTTTTCTTCTCTTTCTATTGCAGTCGTTTTTATCACTAAACTATTTTTGTATTTATGAGAACAATGTCCAGAGGAAGAACTAGAAAAAATAACAGAGAAAGATGCATTTGGGGCATGTCACTTCAGCTGGGAAAACTTAAGGAAGTCGATTTCAAGGAGCAAGCATACTTTAGAAGAGGGTAATTCTGCCTTGCAAAAGTCTCGCAGTAGTGTCATGGTCCTTCTTCCAGCCTATCTGAAATGGAAGCAGAGGAGGGGTGGTCAGACACACAAGTAACCACTGTAATTTGGGAATCAGGAGTTATAGAAATTATCTCTTTTGATTAGATAAAGACTGGTAAACCGCATCTAATTAGACCTCAGAACTGCAGGGAATTCATAACGTCTATGATAATCCCAGCCTCCACAGATACTGCTGGTAGTAAGATATCTCATCCTAGCTACAAACTTGATTGCTGTGCTTCCTAATAACACATTACTATGATTTTAAATTGCATATGACATCATCTGCCCTTGATGAGATAATTTCTGTATTACAGTAGCATTTACAAGCTGTGGGCAAGGTAGGGACTTGCTGTACCAGGTGCTGTGTGACACAGTGGGTGACAACCATGGCCTCAAAGGCGTTAATTTTTAAATTAGGACAGGCAGAGCAATGGGGCCCAGTGAAGGGAAGAGAGCAGTCATGATGGGATTGTGTGGTTATGGCAGAAATTAGCTCACGCACAGTTTAAAAGTTTTCATTTGAATGAAGCTGCGACGGAAGACGGGAAAGGAAAGGCATTAGAACAGCTCAGGGACCCCTGAGCAGATCTTTTGCTGATGAAAAGCTCTGAGGCTCTGATGAATGCAGAGGAGCAATGGAGATCTGAAAAGGCTGGGGACCTAGCGTCCTACCCTAAGGCACGTGGGAGATAAATAATAAAGGATTTCTTAGAACAAAACACTAACATCCCCTGAAGCTAGCTGAAAAGCCAGTGTTGTGCCCAGCTCAGAGGTGGGGCAGGCTTTGATCACGTACAGCCGAAACGCAGAGGTTGGTGTGCTGGAGCCCTTACAGTCTGCCACTGCTGCGCTTGAACAACACATAAAGAAGCAAACCAGAGCTTTTGAAGAGTTTACCATCATTTCAGCAGCACTGAAGCCAGTTCAGGGGCAAGGAGAGGAGATTCCTTCCCTGCCTGGCTCAGTGCTGGCAGTTGCGGCTCAGTGCAGTGACAGTCTGTGTTCACACTGCTGAGTGGAAGTGTTCCCAGGCCCTTGAGACTGCCTCTGGTAACACCTTTAGCACACAGTCTGCTTGTTTGTTTGCAGGAACATCATGGTTTGTCCTTTCAAGTGGTCCCTCTTGGTACCTCAGAGAAGCTTTACGTATATATTTTTGACGCATTTCCTTGACTGATACACTTCTGTGCAGCAAACATAGGGAGAGTAAAACATGCTGTGCTGGACAAGGCTGAAATCAAATCTCCCCTGTCTATGTTTGAATTTTGGGAACGTTGGTTGTGTCTTTGAAAGATCCAACTAGGGGTCTTGTCCTCTACTGTCTGTGTAGACTTTTGAATTATTCTAAACATTAATGCAATACAAATCACATTATATGACACTTTGTAGTTGAGTTTCAATATCAAGAATAATTTGTTTCTCCTTGGATTCTCTGTTTGGAACTAAAAGCACATTCTGCAGTGTTATGGTTATTTATAGGTTGGGATGAAGCAGCACTAAAAGCGTTAGAGGCCATCAGAGAGAACTACTCGGACCAGCTCAAGGGAGACCAAAGAGTGATTCTTCCTGCAACAGGCAGCAGACCTGTGAAACACCTTCTCACAAGATGGGGATGCAAGGACTTTGCAGGGGTCTGAGAAGCACTGGACAAACAGAGAGATGGATTGGGGGTTACTAACAGAACAAACACATCAGGCTCAGGAAACCCTTGGAGCTGGTCACACTTCGGAGCTGGAAGGGTACTGAGGGAGAACTTAAAGCACAGTAGTCACACCTGCTTGTCCTGCTCCTGTTCTTCCCCAAGCATTTGCTTAAGGCTTTCGCTATGTGGGGTGATATGGTTGGCTGCTGCTGTGCATCATCTGAGCTTCTCATGGTGATAACCCACAGCCCGTCCCAGGATGGGTGGCATGTAAATGCTGGGAATGACTCCTGCAAAGGCACAGGCAAGATGCTGTGTATCCAGTAAGTCCTCTTACCCTGCAGGTCTAAAATAAAAGTGAGAAAAGCAGAAAAAAAAAAGAAAAGAGGCAAAGTACAAAAAAACCCACCAAGTACAGCCTTCCCTTTCCCCCGCTACAGGCACCTCCGAGCTGGGCTGGGCAGCGGGAGGGGACCAGGGACCTGTCCACCCGCGCATGATGCCCTGGGAACCTGGTCCGTGACTGCACTCCTCTTGAAGAATCCCGTGTCAGTGTGCCCAGCTGTGGGTTCCCTTCCAGATGTGTTCATCGGATGTGATTCTGCCCCTCTGCTCCGCTTTTGTGAGACCCCACCTGGAATATTGTGTCCAGCTCTGGAGCC
>RSEF01000031.1:8957168-8979681 GCA_003993805.1 Himantopus leucocephalus
CCCGCCCGCCCCGCAGCCGCTTCTCCTCAGGCCCTCCTGAGGAGACGCGCACCCCCCCCGCCCCGCCTCAGAGTGGCGGTGGCCCCTTCCCCTTCTCACAGGGGCCGGGGGCGCTGCCGGCAGCCCGAGCACCCACAGCTCCCCCGCGGGAAGGAGCTGCCTCACGGCCCCTCAGCAAAACCCGTGAGGCCCTGGGGCTGCTGCACGCATCCAGGGGCTTCCCCGCCTCCTCCCCAGGCAGCCTCCTGCCTCCAGCCCTTACCCAAAAAACACCCACCCTGGGGTAGTTTCGGGAAGCCCCTTTTTGGGGGGGTGGGCAGAGAAGCCGTGAGGTTTGGGGTGAGTTAGAGCTGCAGGGGCCGGGGCGTTGCTGCTGGCTGAAGGAGGGTGCCCAGGGAGGCCTGGGGAGGAAAGCGGGCACGTCCCCTCGGCCTTCCAGGCTGCCAACCCGGTGTGCGTGGAGGGGGGCTTGTGCATGGTTTTTTGGAGGGTTTATAGGGTGCTTTCTTTTTTAGGATGCACTTAAGGAAGGAGGAAATTGTTCAAAGCTATATCAGGCTGCCCCTGTTGGAAGTTTTTGTGGGAAACTCGGGAATGAGTGAAAACTACTTCTTCACAACTAAACCGATTTAAAGAAAAAAACGGTGACCCTGAGGCCAGAAGGACAAGTAAACGTGGTCTGGTTTTGATGAAAATCAGGGAGTATAACGCAGCAGGGCTCTCTGAAATGAAAATACTCTGTCTTCCCTGCTGCAGACATCCTTTCATGAGTGGTTCAAAATGAGCCATTTCAGCCAAGCTCGGGACAAAATTAGCCTAAAAAGAATGTCAAGTATTTCCAGGAGTCAGCTTTTGCTTAGCATCTTTCTCATGGAATATAAACAGAAAATGAGTCAGATAATGAGTACTGAAGACAAATGTGAAGTCTGAGGCTGTAAACGAGCATATGCCATAATGTAGTATGATATTTTATTGCCTTCACTGTACATTGAGGCAGACTGTACTTCCATTTCTTCTGACAGCAGAACTGAAAATGTACAAGGGATAGTAAGAATTTCCTTGAAGCAAGTATGGTGTTTAACTCTGATAAGTGGTCCCATGATACTCCCCTTAAAAAGACAATCTATTTTTTTATAAAAATACAACCTCTCCCCACCCCAGATTTACAATAGTTAATAGCAAGAGGAGATCTGGGACAGAAAGGAAAGATCATCTTTAGAGTTTGAAGCCATTCCCAACAAAAATTCAGAAAATAATTTCCATGAGGATGAATTATCCTCATCTGTCTTCTCTGTAGTTTTTTTCCACTTCCTCTGAAGAGCTGCATGCTAAAAAAAAAGGATAAAGGATGCAAGGAATTATAAATTTGATCTGATCTAGCAGTTTTTACCTTTTTAATCCCTGCCGCAAGGCTTAAGTATGCATGAACAAGAGTTGAGAAAGAAAATACTCATAGTGTGCGCCTTTATAGAGAGTTGAAGGAGTTCCATGTAGCCTTCTTTCAGGACGCTGGTCTGAACTAGGGCAAAAGCTCATTCCAGTTTATTTAAGCATCATTATGACCTTCGGATCAGCCCTGAGTGAATACTCGTGGTGACCTTTGGCCTCCTCTTCACTCTAGAACATGCTGGAGAACAAAATGCCAGTTCTCAGATCTTACACTATGGACTAGCAAGATACTGGCTTTCTGAAATTTTATTTTATTTTTACGTGTCTTGATATAAAAGCCAGCCAGGGCTGGCTCAAAACTTCATAGCAGTCTGAGTACCAAAACTGAATTTTATTCAAAGCTCATCTGCTCTGATGATAGTGCACCAGCATCCAGCCAGTCCTGTGCTTTAGTCTCCGTCTCCTTTTCAGTACCAGTGAGGCAGAAATGGGATGGTTCCCCAGGGAGCCCCTGTGGCTGCTGAGCCCAAAAGTCTTTTTCTCTCTGGACAACTGGCCGCGACGCGGCTGAATCCATCATCTGCAGCCCTGTACAATTTTCTGGTTTGCCCGTGTCTAAAGCTGGTCCTTCTTTGGCACTTTGGTCTGTGAGTTACGTGGCACTGAACAGTTGTGTCTGCCTCACGCTTCATTGAGTTTGACAAGGCTTCGCTGCAGTGAGTTCTGCAAAAAAGCAAGAGTCCACTCATGTGTAACTCAAAGCAGCATAAGGACCCATATTTAGCATTCTTATATGAGTTGGCAATTATAATACATATAAAGAAAATACATCTGTGCTTGACTATTAACTATTATGGCTCAACCGTTAAGCCATGTGACTACTTCATTTCTCTTCTATACACTCTATGGCTGATGTCAAGTGCTAAATGCTTATTTACCAATAATTGCCTTCTAAATCACCTACAATGAGTTCCTTCCTCACTTTCCACTTTAATAAAAGCTGAAGACATTTAAATAGCCATTTTAACTTGGATATTATGCAGTGATTGGTATTTATGCAGTCCTTTGAAAATGCAGTCTCGCTGTTACATAGACTGATGTACAGGGAACACTGGATCTTGCTTTTTATTCAGTCATTTCTTTCAGTGCAAGCAGAATGTAGAACACCAATATTCTGACTCTATGGAATTACAAAAGTGCATATTTGCTTCCGAATATTTTCAAATCCAGTTAGGTTCCCCAAAGTAACGGTGATTATTTTCTCTCGAGGTGGAATTTGTTCAACAAAAGTTTCAAAAATGAAAGATTAGCATTTTAAATGCTTTATGATTGAGCTTAATGGAATATCTGAATTTATTGTTTGCTTTTGAGAGAGGAATAGTTGTGACATTCACAGATCAAGAAAATACTATTAACATCAGTAATGGCTATCATTTTATTTTACAAGACAGATCATTGTCTTGTACAATTGATCATTGTAGTAGAACCTGGAATGTAGGTTTATAACATAAAATAAGAATGATACAATTTTTCACCACTGGAGATGCTTTTTTTTCTCTCACAAAATACACTTTTCCTAGTAGTGCTACAGTGAACATTTCATTTGAACTTTTTGCCACTGTGGTAATCTTAAAATTACTCCATCACTTCCAAATAAAGAAACCTAAGCCCGGAACTTTCAAAACTTCTCCCCAGNAAGCCCGGAACTTTCAAAACTTCTCCCCAGAGTGAAAAAAAAAAAAAGGAACTGACTTTTTTTTTTAAACAAAAATCATGTGTCAGCTGTAACCAAGTTACAGGTTCATGCACATTTGAATAGCACATGTACTGCAGTAGTTGTACATTCCCCTTTAACTAAATAGTTTGCTCCCAAACATTCCAGCTGAGTCAATTTTTCATGCTTTTAATACTCTATTGCATTTTTCATGACAGCAACTTCTTGCCCAATAATACCCGTAAAAATTGACTGGAAGCATACAGCCTCTAGAATTAAGGAGTTAGACTGTCTTGACTGTAAAATTTCACCTTTTGTTTTCAGTAGCAGTTCCTACAAGGTAACATAACATTACTGAAAAAAAGACAGGTTTGTGTTTCAGAAGTTAAAAAAATATTTAGATGAGAAAACTCCCTCTGCTGGTTTGAAGAAGCAGCAGATATCTTTCGTTGTAAAAAACACAAACTGTGGGAAAATATTCATTCAGCACACACAGTATTTTTCCCTTCACTGCATACTCAGTGGAGAGTCAATCTGCTCATTCCCCAGAATGAACCAGGCCCCTTTAAACAAAAGAAAAAAAAAAAAAAGAGAAAATATAAAAACACAGAGCAGTTGTTTTGTAAATAAAAACTGTATCAAAATGTAGGTTTTCAAGGAGGGTCAAAATAAGCTTGCACACTAACATTTAGTCCTATTATTTCTTATAACTGGGGGGGGTGGTGGTGCAGTATTTTAAGAAGCAAAACCAACTTTGTCTGTCTTTTCTTCCTGCACCCTCTACAGACACGCCATTATGAGACATCTTAACAGCAATGCAGGGCTCTTAGAAACGCCAGGCACTTTGCAACTACAGCACAGCTCCCTCCATCCAGGTAAAGAGTAACTAGTCGTAGTCTTTCCTGCAGATTATTGCTAAAGGAGGATGAAATACTGTGTCACTACAGACAGCTGGTGATATTAAGGAATTTGGAGTGCTAGTTTTCAGGCTATCGAAAGAATCATGCACTTGTGCCATATTTTTCAAACCACGGACTGTGGATCAGTGGTGATCTGTAAGAACTCAGGAGCTGATGTGCAATATAATCGAAAATGGCTTTGTAAACCAACTACACTTGCATTCTCACACATCGAACGAGCAAGCAACCAAAATGAGGGAAATGATATGGACAGTGGAAGTTTATCTTAATTTTATTTATCTTTAGCTGGAAATTGTTGTGGCAACACCACAAAAATGGTTTGTTGTTTATTGGTTAAATTCTTGATTGAAAAGGTTGAGGAACATCAGCCAGCAGAAAAGAATTCCTCTGGTTTTTGTTTCAAATTTAACCACTGAACTTGTTTCCTCCATTATTATCAACTTCTTCAGTCAATCCCATTCTCTTCTCCCTAATCAGTTCTAGCCTGGTTTTTCCTCTCATTTCTTTGCTTCATGGCAAAAACTCCTATTTCTTACTCCATTTTGCTGGGCTGAGCACAAGGCAGGGAGCCAGGATAAGTTTCAGTTCCGTGGCCTCATTTTCTTCTATAAAAATACTTCCTTCAAATGGGATCTGATGGTGATTAAAACATTCTTGTAGATAACAGGTCATCTAGTACTAAATACTTTCAAAATCCTGAATGAAGTATTAGAAGTGTCACTTCTGTTGCACAGGTATGAAATAAAGGACTTGTCACTGTGGAATCTTGAAAGAAAAGAATTGGGGGGTGCAACTGAAATTCAGGCTAAGCATAGACAACAATTAATCATGTTTCTGCCATGAGGCCATTATAACAGTAATCTGAAAGGGTAGTTACCCTGATGGCAGCTATTACGTTTTTCCTTTGACATCACTTCTGAGGATTCAATTCATTTATACTGGGTTATTACAACTAATGAATACAAAGCTGCAAACAGCAGGCAGTTTGTGGAGAGGCTCAGTCCGCGTCATGCTGATAAAAACCATTTCACATGGACATGTAGTCATTAACGGTATAACCGTCTGTGTAACCAGACGTGTAGGTTCAAAGATACAGTATTTGATTTAAATACAGGAGAGCTTTCATCTCCACAATTTGGTTGTAGTACATCCCACTGTACTTAAGAAGCAGCAGAAAAAAGTGCAGACTGTTCTTTTCACTATCATATTTTTTTTTCTCTAATGAGCAACCACCTTCCTCTTTCCGTTTTAGGTACATTTGGCATTTTGCATTTGTATTAAGTCCCTTTGGCAGCCACTGTTTGGGATTTCCTTATATTAACATCTAGCACAAAGAAATCTCATCTTCAGGGTCCAATGGGCTAATGGTTTCCTTCGGCATCTGAATAAATCAACAGCTGTGGCCTGCAGCCATTTTGTCTTACCAAAATAAAAGTAACTGAAAAACTGCTTGTTGTTGTAACAGTTCTCACACCTGCTCCAAGAGGGGGATAAGAAGCCTTTTCTCTGCAGAGATGACGTCACACAAAACATACAGTATTAGCAAGGTAATTTTTCCCTTGCTCCATCAGTAACAGTGATGTAGTCCTAATTACAATGATCTGAAGATACAAAGTTTGCTCAAAAGGTAGTAAGTTTTATTAAAGCATTTGATACATCATAGTTAATACTTGTATCACTGTAATGCACACACGTTATATGTATTAGGGTGCATTTCTGTGCCACAGGTAAGACGATGTGATCAACTGAAAGTGCTTTTATATTCAAATGACGGTCGCTGATACCTGTACAGCCCCTTTGTGCTCTGAGTGTGGTGCCCAAAGCAGCTGAGTCACTGCCACTGCAATTGGAAAGTGTCACTCTTTGACACTGAACTTCTCTTTCTGGCTGTCTCGCTCTTGTTCTCATCAGATGGTTTTACTCAGTCGGTTCAGCTTCCAAACCCAGCAGGAAAGCTGGGGAAAAAAGCAGGGAATTGCTAAGTCTTCAGAGCAGTTTGGGCTTGCAATTAAACTATGTTCAACTGTAATTTTTAAAATTCCAAATCAAGGCAGTCTGTCACCAAAAAGACTGATCAGGTGCAGAAACTACACATATTACTTGCACTCAGGTAACTATTTTGCATATGATTGTCTTGGGGTTTTTTTGTGGTTTTATTGTGGTGGGGTTTTTTAATGGAAGTACAGCAAAGCCACACCCGGCAAGCTCTAGGCCATGAAAACACAATATCCTCTGTAGTGATCTGCTACAGGGGACTCCTGGGAGCCTGTTGGAGAAAGGGATGTGGAGTTACCTGCGTGTTTACATTTTCCTGTATTGATTTTTCTAAGCTGACAATGCAGTGAGTACTGTACTTTCATCAATATCACAGTCTTCGATAGAGAGGTCAAGACAAAGGAGTGCAAACATACTTGGCTATCACTTCATGCTGTAAGGTTAACACAGTGCCTCACCTCTCTTCATTCTCAAACAATGTAAGATTGTCATTAATTTTCTTGAAAGTGACAGCCTTTTTGTGAGTGCTGTTCAGCTGCTTTTGAGTTTATAAATAGCATTCCCAAGGGGCAGTCTGTACATCTGTGGAATCGCCAGAGTTGACCAAATACCCACTCTTTAGAAAATTCTATAATAAAATACTACTTCCCCTGACAATTACACACCCTCACGTTCAGTTACACTACCTGAACTCTAGGATGTGTTGTTATAATCAGTAGGTCCTTTTGTAAGGTGTATAACTATGTCCAGCAACCTACTAAATTTTACAAACAAGTTAATTACCTGCATTTTTGGTTCTGAAAGTTATCAAGTAAATTACAGCTGACAAAACCATTAGGCATTACTGCAGAGAAAACAATGCCCAGAGCAAGAAAGAGAGACATATTTCTCCCTCCCCATCCCCAGACAAACCAAACCCTATCAATTTTGTTTGTTAAGAGTCAGAATTGCAATTGGATCTAATAAATATGAAATATTTTCAATTAGAAGGATTAGCTCTCATCTTAGTAAGGAACTTGTAACTGTGAAGAAAGGCTCCTTGGCAGAGCTTTGGAGGCTTTCAGTGATTATTTTTTTGTTGTTGTCATGTAGAGTAAGAAGTTAGATATTTATCTACGTTCCTGCAGGCTTGTATATCCTCTCCCTTGGGGCATCGATGCCTGCTGCCAACAATGCACATCAGGTTTTCTAGAGAGACGGCAAGCTCAGCCTAACAACAGACTGAGCACTTAAGAAGCACCTGATTGCTTTATATTTTCCCTCCTAAGTAGTTAAAGTATTGGGGATTATTCATTTTACCAGAGCATATTCCCACAAAAACAGCAGAAGATTAATTTTCTGTTTCACTCACTGGCTACAAGTGGAAATTTTGACTCTGTATTTCCTCTTTAACAGTTACCAACCTCTCAACCTGAAGAAGGACAAGAGGCTCTTATTCTGCTTTCAGAAACAATGAAGTTAGAGAGGCAAACAAAGTTGGATTTATGTCTTCACAAGTAAAATTTTCTTTTTCAGTTCCCATTTTACGTGGGACAGTGAACTGAGATTATTTCTGCTTTTCCCGATTAAGGTGCAAAGAATTGTTGGCTTTTTGTGTGCAGTGAGAGAAAAGCACCACAAAGAAATTAATTGTATGGCGTTAGTTTGTTGCATTGTTTGGACTCGCATTTGCCCACCAGAAGATGCAGAGAGGGATGTGTGACAGAAAAGGGGAATGTGCATCAGCCACAGTGTCTGAGTCGCCAAAAGTATAGAAGTATAAACTAAATATACTCACAAACCTGAGCATTTTTTCTAAGAAAGCAACATAAACTAATCAGCCGATTTGTGAGTTGATTACCCATAGATATGGGCGTGGATAGATCATACGGGTCCTATCAAAAGTGGAATCCTTCAGCTGGCATCCTCCCAAAAACACCCACTCAGAGAACAGTTTGCAGACACCATGTTTTCTGTTCTCTTTCACTTCTCCATATGTGTTATTTCCAGCCCAGACTACTTGAAAGAAGACTTGGCCCTTCACATCAAATTCCTTCCTTTTTAGACATTCCAGTTTATAGTTGTTCCAGAGCTCCTGCTGTACTCGGGAACTCCCAATGTCTCTTCGTGACCTTTTGTCACAAACAAGAGTGAAAACAATAGTTTTGTTTAGATACACCGGTCTGCTAAAAGACTGTATTTTTTTCAGAGTGAGCTCTTAGAAAACAGGATCGGTCTCATAGAAGGACAGATGGTAACATAGGATTGGTCAGAGGCATTTTCCCGTTTCTGCCATTTTCTACACCAATAAATCAGAGCTCTCTCGGGGGAAATCAGAATTCCAAAACTTATTCTTGTTCCAATTTAAAATTGCAGCAATTCTTGCAATAAACATTCTCGAAAACATTTGTTGCTGAAAAAAAAAAAAGAGATGTTTCAAACACCCTATGTTTTTCTTTCAGTGTTTATATTTGTCTCATGACATGTCACTAATGACTGGATTTAGGGAGTGCAGCTCTTTTACACAGTTCCTTGCCATCCCAGGTGATCGCTCTGTGATGTTTTCTTCTCAGTGCGTGAGAAATCCAAGTGCCAAAACCCTTTTTTTTTTTATCCTTGCTGACTAGCTCTACCCCTGTGTTATACTGGAACATTTAGTTATTCTAGAGCTAGTGGTCAAAAGGGACACAGGGACACCCACACGTGAAATCCACCCTTGTAATAATGTTCAGAAAAGTGCTAATGTCCACGTGTAATTTTTAGAGAAGTGCAGCACGGCACTTCATGTACATATGTACCCAGCCATTTCAGTCACTGACGGGAATATTATTCTCAATTTTAACATAAACCATGAAGAGAGGCTCATTTCACCTGATTTCAGCTGCATGCTTCAGCTTCTCTGCTGGTCCAGGTTCATTTGACAGTCTGTGGAAAGGCGGAAGCAGGCACTGGTAGGAAATAGTTCATCACATCCTAAAATAACTGCCTAAAATATGAGTGATAAAAACCCTGGAGAGGTGCCAGCATCTCTCTGGTGGTTGTAGAGGGAAACCACGCAACTAGCTTAGACTTCGATGACTAAATTTGGATAAAGTGGATGCCATCATTAGAGTGGATGGATACATACTCCTCTTGCAGCACCTCTGTATTATTTTTGCCTTTACCTTCTGCTGTTAAAATGTTTTCCTTGCAAACAAAATCAACAGTGCATTTTGGACAATCTGGAGTTAGATTTAATTCATGTGTCTGGAGATTGCTTCATATGCTGAAAAGCAAGACAAGACCTAGACACAGCTGCTTAAAGAGGAAGTCTTGAAGTGGAAAGAAAGTAGTAAAATATTGCCCTAATCCAACTATGCTCATTCTATTTTTAAGCCTTTTGGTGAGAAAGACAGTAGTTCAAAGTGTAAGGTCCTGCACTGGTCCTGCATTTAAGCGAATGGTGAGAAGTTACTTGTTCGAAAGGATAGCTGTCGAGAAAAAAAATCAGAGTAGTGATTGGCTGTACCCACTAACATGATGCAGCCACAGAAATGACAGATACGGTTCCTCAGTTTATCAGGAGAGGTGTTTCCATTAGATAGGGAAATGCTGATGCCATCATTTAACTGGTGAGACCTACTCTTGAAAAATTAATGCAAAGACCGCATTCAAGAAGAGTAAATTCAGCTTGGAATAGGTACAGAAAAGGGCCATTTGAACCACATTGGAGTGTGAGCAATCTAAAAGAGGTTGTTTAATCTCACAAAACAAAGAGTGAGAAGGGAGGGATTTGCTCTCTGTAAATACATCCGTAGGCAGATCTGAGGGAGAGGAAGTGACTAAAGCTTACAGCAGCACTGCTCAGAACCAAGGGACACAACATGGCGGTGGATGTGCTTAGAGTGGAAATTAGAAAGGAAATATTACTGCAGAGCACGGCCATGGTATTCAGGAACAACATTCACACAGGAGTTTGGAGAGAAGCAACATTAATGGTTCTCAGGATGAAGCTTGCTCATTTTATGTAATGGATTATTATGTGATTTGCTTTACTAGCATGGAAAAGGACTTGATTACATTATTTCCTAAATTCATGTATGTACACACACACATACGTATACATGCATGTGCTGTATGTATATACAGATATGTTTATTTTTTAGGCGTTCTGTGCACAAGGGTCAAGTTGTTATCATTGCATGAGAAGCAGAGGGCACAAGCACCTATGTACATTTGTAGGCGGATACAATGCTTTGTACAGGATGGACTTCACTATTACCATTTTGCCTTTGACAAATAAATCCAAATACTTAGGAGTGACTGCAATATAGCACGTGGATGCCAGAGCAAGCTTAGCATTCCCAAATCTGAGTGCTGGTGGTGGCAGTACAAAGACCACAAGGAGCAAGGTAACCCTGCTCTCTCCAATGGGTTATCATGGTCCCACTTTTCACCCTGTTCCTCTCCTTTTCAAGAAGGACAGTCTTCAGACTGTCAGAAGGGCATCTTTAAAGAGGCACGTAGAGGTGCAGACCTGCAATAAGGAGGGCAGCTATCTCTCCTTCCCTAAAAGGAAAGAAAAAAGAAAGACTGAAATAAAGAACTGAAATCTTGTATCAGCTGTGGCTGTGCTCCGGTGACATTAACCAGGTGAGTTACCACCCCAGCCCAGAAGAAATGCTTGAACAGTGCTATTTGACAGCTGCTGATTAACTTGTGTGGTCTAGCAGCAAACTGATAGGTGCCATACAGAAGCCAGACGCTTGAACTATCACCATTTGTGCAAGCTGGTGGCTTGGGGTATCTGTTTCTGCGGGGCTGCCAATCCAGCATCTGTCACAAGCGTCTAGTTCACAGTGAGGAAACAAAGAGAAGTCCCAGTGACACATCTTCCAGCTGCAGTCCCAAAGCAGTGTCATAGGAGGGCAATAGAATGCCTCTTTTGCAATGAAAGTGTGGGTATTATTACAAGGCACATAAAATATGCACAGGGTTGAATTTTACCTCTACCAAAGGCAGCAAACAGGCACCAAATGTGTCTAATTGAAGGAAGTTCTGGAGTTTTGGTCTACAAGATCCTTGAAGAAAGCTGTAGTAGGATAAGTGTCATGGCTGTATGTGGTAACAGCATTGTAACTTCCATTAGAAATGATGATGCATGAGATGTAGTAATCTCATTCTTCTGTGCTCCCAGGCTGTATTTGCAGGGAGAGAGACAGAAAAAAACAAGAGCAATGATGTCATTTTTACATGCTAGCTTCTTGTCTTCGAACCAGAGAAGATGCCTATTCCTTCCGTTTATTTATTTTTGTAAGTACAACAGCACTGCCCTATGCAGTCCTTCGTCTCCTACTGATCTACTTTGTCTCCTTCTATGTGTATTCATTTGGGGTTTTTTTAAAACAGAGCTTATTCTCCCTTGGCCCATACCACATTTCTCCTCCTCCTCACCTCCACACACACTATTTATTTTTGTTTAAATTGTCTATCCATTTTGTTTAATTCTATAAAACCATTTGCAAAAGAGATGCTATTTAATCCACAGGTTTGTTACATGTATCTTGCCTATTTGTAGGGGATGCTGACAATCCTCTTTGTAATAGTCTTTAAGACGGTCCTTGTTTTTGAAGAAGCTGCTATATACCTGTTGCCATAAAAACCCTCTCAAGTCATTTCCCCAAAGAGGTTATAACAGTCACAAATATATTTTAGTTGCCTCTATTTTTGACTGCCTAACTGGTTATTTTATAAATCACCTGTTTTTCATATAGAAACTTCTGTAGCTGATCTCAGATAGTCCGGACACCAGAGCCCAGTCCGATCAAAGCAGCAGAGAGAGAATACAAGAGCAGAAAAATAGAAAGTCCATGGCTTGGGAAGGCAAAGGCGCTCCAGGCACAGAAGTAAACCTGAGAGAAGACGAAAAGACAGGAGCCTGAGGTCAGAGGGAGGAGAAGGCTGATAAAGAGTTGTAGCAGATAGAGCAAACACAGGCCAAGCAAACAAATGCCTTTGCCAGGAAATGAGCACAAGTGTTCAAGAGGAAACTTACCTCATGCATAGGCTTTGTATTAGCTAGCTCTGACCTCGGCCTCTGAGCCATAAGCCTGATGGTCGAGGTCTAAAGGAGAAGGGGAACCCCATCCAGAAAGCTCTAAGGGGTTGGCAGCCTGGAAGGAGGGAGCCAACAGCTGGAGTCTGGGAGCAGGGAAGGGACCTAGGGGAATGGATTAACGGGCATGTTTGAAGCGGGCATCTGGAAGACGTTGGATTTTCATTGAAGTTTTTCATATTTGGAGCATTTCTGTTAACAAACAAAGAAAAAACAAACAAACAAAAAAAGCAAAAACAAACAAAAAAAAAACCAAAATCAAAACCCAAAGCATGTGAAAGCAGAGGAAATTACACAGTTACTATAATACAAGAAAAACCTGAGCTGATCACCCAAGCCAAAACAGGCCTCGAGTGACTGGTCTGTCCGATCTTTCACATAGCTTGTAGCTTTAGGGCATGAAAGTACCTAATTCAAAAAAGAGAGAGAAGGAACCATAGTTCCTTTGGGGAAATTAGGTCTTGGGATAGAAGTCACTGAAGAAGAGGAATAATGGTGAAGAAGGGACAGCTTGCTAGAGGAGCCAGAAGAGAGCAGGAGCTTGGGTTGGCTGAAGGGCAGTTCAGACTTGAGGCATCAGGTTCTTTTATCCTGGGAGGGAGCCGGGGCTCACAGGCTGCCGGTGGGGTGTCAGTCCTGGAGACACAAACCAGCCTGCAGTTTGCTTGCCGTGAAATTATAGAGGAAGACTCCGAATTGTTTTACTTCGTTTCTTGTTTGACTTTGGGAAAAGTGCACCCGGTCGTTACATGCTATTCTGTTTATCTTCTCCACCTTCAATAAGCTGCTATCATTTTAAACACTGTGATTCATTATTGTGGTGGGAAAGTAAATTTTCCCAGGTGTCTGGGCTGGGGCTCGAACCAATCTTCACAACAGACCTTCAGCGATAATCGAAGTCAGCCCTTATGGCTGCCAACCAGGGCCTTCCAGAAGTACTGCAGAAAAGCCAATAGTCCTTTTATGATTTACTTGGCTGTTGGCAAAAGGCTGCAGCTGTGCTGAGCGCTGTGAAAGCAACACCTGTCCCTGAAAAACTTTGAGTCTGAATTGTGGGAAATGACACGGGGCCACAATTCTGCCAACGACCAAACGTTATTCCAAGAAGTACAAGAAAACAGTGCTAATTCAGCCCAGGTAGAGAAGCGGAAGGACTTAATGAAACAAGAGGGATCCAGCCACAGGCAGGTTTTAGAAAAGCAGAGTTTAGCCCAGTGGGATCTGGAGGCTGTAGGTTCCTCCTTCAAAATATAAACCACAGCCTCAGAGTGTAGTTCTTCTTGCAAAGTCTAGTAACATTATTTCCCTACGACAGCATATCGTTGTTTTTTCTGACAAAGCTTCTTTTGTGTCCCTGTGTTTTTTTCTACTACAGATATTTATAGAAATTGTAGTCGCAAAGCTGCCAAAAGCACTTCCTGTAAATTACATGATGTGTCTGTCTCCCTTCCAGTGTCACGAGGACCTATTCACAAGGTTCCCATTACTTTTGAGACCTTTATTTTACAAGATAGAAGAGCTCTGACTGTTGCCATACGCTATACATGCGCTCAGAGGAAACACTGCCGACAGGAGAGGACTGAAGCAGACAGTGACAGGCAGAGAGTAACTGGAATAGTGACTGAGTGGTTCGTGTTGTCAAGGGTCTTTTTGTTGTTGTTGGGTTTTTTCAGATCTTTAAAATGCTTTCTTGAGCAGATTTTTCTTCTGAGGATGCGTAATCAGATTCACCAGCATACCCTGTGCTGTGTTGTTGATTTCTCCCAGGGCAAAATTGCCTGTGGCTGTAGCCTCCCTTTAGTATCTATCAAAACGGTGTATGCTCCCACCTCACCCAGTATTTTAATGGTCAAGTAGCTGTGCAGTTTTGCCATTTTGATCTGGGCTATGTTCACCTTTATGGTTGAGAAGGCCCTGGTGTATTCCCATCAAAATTAGCTAGTTTAGAATACGCAACATTCTGAAATGAAGCTAATTTGCCTGGGTTCATTTTATATCCAACCGAGCATAAAATGCTTGACGATAGTGTTCAAGAAGAAAACATGGGATTAAAGAATTGATGTAATCTGCATTGTAGTTAGTAAGAAAACATCCACTTATTTTAGTGGGAATGTGTTTTGGGCCTCAACGTGAACGTTGTCTGGAGTTCAAAGGAAAATGAGATCCAAGCAAAAAGTATAAAAAAATGTGGAGAGCGCGTTATGTAGTAAACAATCCCATGAGCTCACGCTGTGCCCTTTCTTTGCCTGCCTTTGATGTCAGAGCTCCCATTTTATTGATACAGACTTGATCCTGCTGCCTTTCAATTTAGCGGGAAGACCTCTCATCGACTTTGTGCAAGAACTGACTTTATGTTCTTATGTAGCTTTTCGGAGCAACAAAGCAGTTTTGTACTTGTGTTGTGTGGTAGGATCTCAAGAGCGGAGACAGAAAACAGAACCAGGGCTGTATTACTCGCACTGGGTTTCTGCTCCAGGCAGGCCCAGGGGCAGGAGGGGAGCTTCACCCCCATTTTCCATCTGCTGTCCTTTTTCCTCTCCCCACCAAAATGCCAACGCAGAGGAGCAATGGTGCGTAAAGGGATCAGCGGGGGTCCAAGCAAGGGAAGGAGCAAAGGAAGGGTGGAGGGAGAGGGCTGTAGGGGTTGATATGGAATCGTAGAATGGTTTGGGTTGGAAGGAACCTTTAAAGGCCATCTAGTCCAACCCCCTTGCAATGAGCAGGAACATCCTCAACTAGATCAGATTGCTCAGAGCCCCATCCAACCTGGCCTGGAATGTTAAGGTTGGTGGCAGAGAGGAGGTGGCTGTAACACCTCCCACACACTGCTAGCCTGCAGCCTCCTCTGTCTGGTCCTGCACCCCCTTCAGGAGACCAGGTCATCTGCAGAGGGCTCATGAAAGAGAGGAACCCCACACAGGCCCACATCAGACTGATAGACAGGTTTAACAGTGTCACAGTGTACAGTAATAGCACAATATTTTTGAGGGGGAAGGAGATACCACTTCAAAAAATGCAAACACTATCACCCATTGTGGGTATAAGGCAGCGTCCCGCCACTTCTCAAAGGTGCGGATAAACATGAACACAAGATGCGTGACACGCTACCTACATTTCATAATTACTAGAGAAGGAATTTGACAACATGCTTCCCCCAGGAAAGGAAGGAAAAATAACTGCAGCCTGAAAAAAAATGGAAATAACTTACCTTGTCCAGCTTGCATGTTCCTCACCGCTCTTACATTCAGAAAAGAACAACTTCCCTTGAATTTGACACTGCCTGTGACTCAGGCTCCTGCCAGCAGCCGGTTGCAATGGTGACCTCCACCAAATGAGCAATCACTCTCATAAGAGCCTGCGGCAACGATTAACCGAGGACAAAATCCTGCTGAGGCCACTCACAAAAGCAGACTAAGTGAGGTTGGCCCTGGTCTGCACAGCTCGTTTTTGATTAAGATTTACAGCGCTACAGCAAGGATTAGAAAGTGCCGGTGGAGGCCAGCATGTCCCAGCCCTGGCCGTGGCTGCCGCTGGTCATTGTCCCACCAGAGATAGGAAGCTCCTGGCTGCGGAGCGAGTGGGAACACAGAGGGATGGAGACCGATGGCGGAGGGCACTCAGTGGGAGGGGAGCAGAGGGGCTGTGAGCATTACACAGCTCATTAGGGCTTTGGGGCTTTCTGGCAACATCACACACTTCTAATTTAATTCGGAATTGAGGTGATTTGCCAACACATTTTTTTGCTCTTGAAACCTCTCCCTTAACTCCTCTTTTGTTAATTCATCAACAAATTAGGGTATTTTTCTGTAGCAGATGAAGCAACTTGCATGCACAACTGCACAACACTGGTTTAAAATTAGTAACGAGAAATTTGATAGTTCAAATACAGGGTGTCTGCTTGGAGAATAAACATGTCTCCAGTGTTAGCTCAGCTTTTAAAACAAACTAATAATTGCTTCCAGAGATAAAATATTTGCAAGCTATTATTACAACACTCTTTCATTAAAGGGAAGGAAACACAGCTGTCTCTTTGGAGCAGGCAGACAGCAACAGAGAAAGTTGTGCTCCATAATTAGGCTTCAAGAACTGTCAGGTACCTGTACCTCTGACAGCTCAACATTAAAACCGTATCAGCGGAGCATTCATCCATGCCGCTGTTTCCCAAGCCACCCGAAAGAGGTTGTGAATTTGTTAATTAATTTCTGAGAAACACCATGGTTCTGTCTCTGAAAGCAAATAGCCCAGGGAGATGTAAAATGTCTTGTACAGAGGACACGAGCCTGCAAATGATTTAAGGGTTTGAATGTTGTGTATTCTTCAAAAGCAGTGGAAGGGGAGGGACTGTGTCAGCTAGCTCATGTCCTTACACAGAGACGTGTTTTTTCTTGAAAGCGGCTGTTTCGCTTCAAAGCGTCTGATCCTGCAGCTGCTAAAACTGACAGCCAGCGGAGCTGCTTCTTCACGCCGGGGCGGCTTGGATTGGGGACTGTCTGAAGATGGTAGAGGTAACACATTGCTTTCTAGAGATTTCTTTAGGGTTATGCAATACAACATAACCACTGACTTGTTGTCTACAGAAACATCCCTCATACACAGCAGTGTTTCTGATCACAGTTGTAGTTCAGCTTCTCCTGTTCTCAACATAATTTGGAACAATTTTGCACTAAAAATAGCCTGACAGGAAAAAATAACCAAAACAAAGAACTCAAGCAAAGTCATAAATCTACATTGTTTCCGTCCCAAGGGACAATAATATTGTGATGTGGCAATAGGCCACAGCATTAAACTGCCCCATATCTACGCTGCCCACATGCCGCATCAGAACAGCACATTTCTGTTCACAGGACAGATCTAAAATCACACAATCTCACAATCTAAAATTAACTAGCAGGAGCTCCATGCCAGAGCAAGCTCAGTTAAAATTATGACGTTTAAAAAATGAAGAGCCCCACTAGCGCTGAGGAGGACATTTGAAGTGTGCAGCCTGCTTCTGAGCTTCAGCGTTTTCAGCGCGAACCTGGTGCGTGTGAATCCCAGGATTACTCACATGTTTTACAGTAAACGCTTGTCTGGATTAAACCTCTCTGGACCTAATTTTTGGCCAAGGGCTACTTAGAATTCAGAAATCAGGCAGCCCTTGGCAGGGTTGATTCTCTCTGGCTGTGTAACATACACTACAACGCTGTGTTCCCCCGTACACAGCCAAAAGCAATGCCTGCCTTTTGTAAGAACCCCACTGCCCACATCTCTGGCTCGGGAGGGAGACTTCGTATTCCAGGTGCAGCTTTGTCCTGAAATTATCTGAATTCCCACCTTGCCATACTCTAATTAACTAGACCGTATCAGCAGAGACTCCTCCGCCACCTCTGTTAAGGTAAAGCCCTTATGGGCCCATAAACATACACTGTATGCAGCTGAAACACTTTTTGTGACTGGGGGCTCTTTATTTGGGACTGGGGAGCCTTAGGGAACTGCCTGCTGGCTTTTTATGTGAATCTATAAAGCCACCATTTGGTAAAGAGCAAAGAGAGACCTTTAGGGCAGTTCTTACCCTCGTTGTGAGTGTCCTGCTGGTGGCTACCATCCCGGCATTGATCTGGAAACTTCCCATTTTAACACACGGGGAGTTTGAGCATTGTGGACTGGGCTCCCCAGTTCAAGAAGGACAGGAAACTACTGGAGATAGTCCAGCGGAGGTCTGCAAAGATGAACAAGGGAATGGAGCTCCTCTGTTATGATGAAAGGCTGAGAGCCCTGGGTCTCTTTAGCCTGGAGAAGAGAAGACTGAGAGGGGATCTCATCAATGCTTATAAATATCTAAAGGGGGGGGTGTCAAGAAGGTGGGGTCAGACTCTTTTTGGTCGTGCCCAGCAACAGGACAAGGGACAATGGACACAAACTGGAACACAAGAAATTCCATCTTGACGTGAGGAAAAACTTCTTTACTTTGAGGGTGGCAGAGCACTGGCACAGGCTGCCCAGAGAGTGTGGAGTTTCCTTCTCTGGAGATACTCAAAACCCACCTGGATGCATTCCTGTGCAACCTGCTGTAGGTGAACCTGCTTTGGCAGGGGGGGTTGGACTAGATGATCTCTGAAGGTCCCTTCCAACCCCTACCACCCTGTGATTCTGTGATTCTGTGAATTCTGCTCCTGAAGCGTCAGTTGCTGCCACCACTCTTTGAAGATCTGTTTAGGAACATGCTGTGGAAAGCAAGCCAAAATCTTTAGATTCCCAAACTACTACCTTACCCCTATATCTGCCCTTCTACCCTCTTGTGCGAGGTCCAAAGAAAAGAGCTTTTCCACAGGTGGTGGAATGCTTGTAGGAAGATATTCTTCTACCAGGAGCAATGCAGTGTGGTTACCCTGGTTCTGTACCACTCTATTATTCAGAAGGAGCCTCTGTACAGAGGAAGGAAGTTTTAAAATTATTATCTGCAAGGAATTCCAACAATTGGAACTCATGATCCACGGGGATTACACATAGTTTGTTGTGGCCCTGGTCTCATTTGTCCTCCTAAAGAGGAAGCTCAGTGACTCACTGTTTGAGGTATAACATAATGATTTTTGCCAGATCAACTTCCAACAAAAGAGAGCATTTAGTGTAAACAAATCAGTTATTGTAGAGCAGGTCTGTGACTAGTTTGCAGGACAGAGTTTATTACACGGAATGCAAGCTGGAACGGTTCAATCACCTGGGACTTCAGAACATTAGTGCAAATGTAATTTCTGTAATTTAAGATGATTATTTTATGTTCCTTCGCAGTATACAGGAAGAACAGTTCTTTTCCTCTTTTCAGAAGTCTTTTTGTGTATATAAAGGTTGTTATCATCTTCCCCATCTGTTCTCTTTTGTAGAATTGTCTAGAATTGTCTAGAAATGGATGAATTGTCTATTGATGCAAGAGCCTGATTTCCTAAAGCATTAAATGAACTATGTAGCAGTTGTAAAGCATTAAATAAACTATGTAACAGTTGTAAAGCATTGACCAAGCAGCAGCAATGAACTATATAACAGCCCAGATTTTTTTTTTTTTTCCAGAAAATGCAGTCAGGCTGATTAGTGACAGTTCCTGCGTACCTCCCTTCCTTCTTTTTTGAAAATATTCACCGTGCTTACTCTTCTCCAGTTCCTTGGAACCTCATCTGTGCTCACCAGTTTCTCAAGGATGCTCAGTAACATCTCATCCTGCTCACACCTGCTACTTAAGCATTTTAAATAAACTTCCTTTTTCTTAAGTGACTACTGGAGGAAAAAAGGCATTAAACCTATCACCCATTATTATTTCTCTCTTCCTATCACATGTTGGACTAACTCATATTTCATATCTTTGGAGAATGTCCTCATGTTATTCTTCATTCCATTTCTTTGTTGTATCTTATACTGCTCTTCATTTTTGTCCCTAGGATTATACCAGTCATAGGAATTCAACCAGTATCTACGTTGTGCCAAAATCCTTTTGATACAGGACTTCTGTCACATAGTGCAGTAGCTTAGCTTTGGTCGGTTAAGATAACACTAAGCAAATACCATTTAAGCAAAATACCACAGACTTTTTGCAATTATATCACTTGTGTATTCTTATTGCAGGGGACAACTCGTCCTGTTCCCCTTGAGCTCCTGATGAAACTCCTCCTTAGATCCAGGTGAAGGTGTTATCCTGAGCCTCAGTAAAATAAGACGTGAGCGTTTCTCTCTCACACAATAAAATCACTATTTCAATGTGTGCAAAGTCAGCAGGGAAATGCCAGGTAAGTGCAGTAAAAGGAGAAGGAATATTGCATCTACTGTGTTGGAATGGCAACTTAGTTGTTGAAAGAAAATATAAGACTCAGTGTTCGTTGCCAATGGTGAAAGTAGTACTTTGCTCCAGGATTATTAACAAGCATGTGAGAGAGGAACATTCTGACCATTTAAAGCATATTTTTAGTCTATTTGAATGCCTGAAACCTAACAGTATGATTAAACAGCTGCTCTGGTTAAGGTTGGATATACCCAAACCCAAGTATTTTCTGAATGTTTGCCTGTTTCCCACACTAACCAGGAAACAGTGTTTTGACAGTTCTGAAGTGTTTCCTGTTTTTCTCTGTTACTTGTCATTTCTACTGTTTAAAATGTTTTTGTTTAAATAGATTGAGGGTTTTGACAGTAATTTTTGTAACATTTCTCTAAGCATGATTCAAAACACAAAGTGAACCCATTCTAAAATGTTCTTACTAATGAGCAAAAATGTAAAAATCCCAGATGCTTGGCTGCCTATGTGAGCTGAGGGCAAAGTTTGAGCCACCTGGTATTTACCCACGACTAATTTTAATGCTGCACACTTCCCATCTTTGAAATCCTCTTCAATCATTAACTGATTTCTCACAGTACAGCAATGGAGGTAGATTTCTTTCTTCCTGTCTTGCAGGCTATAAACTGAGACAAAGCGATACAGTGGGTTGAAGAGCCACAGAGGGAGTCGCCATCAGTGCCCGCGTTCAAAACATGATTTAATCTTTACATGATGGTAAAAATGGCTGCATCTTCCCTTTCACTCAGTTTCATCCCTCTCTCTCACATTTTCTCATCTATATTACATGTCTTTCTCCCCTTGCTTTTTACAAAAGAAATTCTGTTTCTTTTTTCCATCTGCTTGGTCTCTTCTTTCCCCGTGAAAGCTCTGGCCCAGGGGAAGAGATCCTGTGTCTTGCTTTTGGATAATCTCTTCATTTCTTGGCAGGCAGTCAGGTAGAAAGCAAAGCAGAGAGCTTTGGCACAAGACAGAGGCTGAGTGTTTGGTTGTTTGGGAAATTTTTTTAATTGTTTCTAGGGGATTTTTTCCCCCATCTCTTCTTGGGAATGTTTCACTTAGGCTGCCCTGTAGTCCAGGGAGAGAATAGGAACCCATTATATTAAAGGCTGAGGTTTGATGTTACAGCTATTCACAGGAAAGTGGGACTTTCCTTTTATTGTTCACAACAAACATTTTCCTTTATGAGAAGCATAATAAAAAGGCAGGTCTGAAGTTAGGGAAAAAGATGTTTTCCCAACTTTAATCAGATATGAATTGCCTGTGAAGTCTTACAAGAAGTATATTGTGTGAGCTAAAGAACACCAGCTGATACTTCCTTTTCTTTTTGGATGCATCATTACAAAATAAATATGGGAAAAGATAAAGTGTAACTATTCTAATGTTTCACAAAAAAAAAAAATCCTGTTAAAAACTAACTAGTAATAACTTGCAGTGCTGGGTCTCTGCATACCGTCTGTCTCTGCTCTGGGTGAGCCGGTCTGTTCCCGAGTCTGTAGCACCTCCGCGTGGGCTGAGCCAAGAAAGTGATTCCTCCTCTCTGGTCGCAGGATTCACTGCTAGTCAGCAATCATTTCCCACCTGCTTGGCAGCTCTGGCATGACACATCTTAGAGGTGGCCATGCTAACTCTTTAACTGCCAGATTTCCGTCATTTGATGGAAATAAAATCCCTGTGCGTTTTGGAATCAAAACATGACCCAGAACATTCGAATTTCAGCACTTTCCAAGCCTTGAATGCTATTAATCACAGACAAAGCTTACCTCGTGCGTTCCCACCCATTGCCACCATGCAGCTCATCCTCGAATTCACCACAGAGAAGAATGGCTATTTCCTCATCCTGACAAAGTCAGCCTTGGCTGAACCTTCTGAGATAGAGAAATGATGCAGAAAGAGCAGGAAAATCTTGAGGTCCCCATGTCCTTACTCCATTCCCCAACTCCTTTGCCCATGCTCCGGGGCAGCTCATGAGAGTAGCTGAGCTTTATTTTCTAACTACAGCTGCCCATTCTGGATCAGGGTCACAAAGCCAATGTCTCCAGCTAGATGCAGTCCAGTCTCAAAGTAGAGGGGTGGGATGCTCTGTGATGTGGCTGTTTTTCTGTATCATGGCTAGCTGATGGCATTAGCAGTTGCATTCATGGGGGGAAAGGACTATTCAGTCATGCTAGCAATTGGTCTTACAGGTACTTAAGCACGCACACACACACAAACTACAGATGTTGTATGGAACTGTTCCTCCTTTCTGGTAGAAGCCGTATCCCTGCATGATGCTCATGCAGGATGCGTAACAGTTGGAGTTTACATGATTGTTGAGCTTCAGCTGACTAATGCCGCGTCCCTTGGCGACATCTCTAATCTGAGTAGTCTTTAAATTCTTAATTATTTAATTACCGTTTCTGTAAAGCGGGTATTCTCTAAATTATACAAGGTAGGTGTGCTCTCTTTTTCTACATGCCCCACGTCTGTATAATACATTCATAGAATCATAGAATCATTTAGGTTAGAAAAAACCTTTAAGATCATTGAGTCCAACCATTAACATAATACTGTCAAGTCCACCACTAAACCATGTCCCTCAGCACCAGGGATGGCAACTCTACCACTTCCCTGGGCAGCCTGTTCCA
>RSEF01000031.1:8989073-9001724 GCA_003993805.1 Himantopus leucocephalus
CCACTTCTCGTGGACAGGAGCTGGCTGAGCAAAGGACCTGTGGGGTCTTGTTGTCCTACTTCCATCTTCATGGAAATTCTCTGGATCTTGGGGCTATCTATGGTGGACAGGCTTCAGGCAACCTCGGACCACTTGGGCAGGTGTGGCAGTGATGGCAGCTGGACACTGTGCATCATCCCTGCAATGATCACATATTGCATCTCAGTCCTGGTGCTCCCCTAGTGCATGTGTCATCCCAGAAATGCAAACACCTCACCAGACTCTGGCCATGCCTGGGGCAGTCAGGGAGACAGGGACCACACTGAAGGGTATCACACCAAGCCAACACCTACTCTTTCTGCACCGGCTTTGCTATTCTCCAATGCAAAGCCTGTGGTGGGAGATGAGGAAAGAAGCTTTTCACCGCCCGCCCCTGTGGGATCTCCCAATGCCTGGTTCAGGCTGTGCGGGAGCCTGAGTCTGGGCTGTGGTGGTTGCAGATCAGGAGCCGGGGTCTCTGCTGGGCAGGAAGCCGTTGGTTATGGCAGTAGCGCTGGTCGTTGCACTTCTGGCAGTTGGGATTTTGCTGCTCTTCGTGCTCTTCAGGTGAGTATGTACCTCACGTCTCCTGCTCTCTGTGAGGCAGCCAGCACCTTGCACTGCCAGCAAGTGTCCAAGTGGACCCTGAGATAAAGTAAGGTGGGAGGCCGGGCTGATACATGGGCATCAGCCTCTCCTCTGTCTCTCTCTTCTGCTGCTCTATGGGCCTGACTTGCTGTTTTGCAGGCGAAAGTACAATCGTTCAAAATCATCGGAAAGCAACAGCACCATCCCCCTGCGAAGATGTCGAGGAGGTGCAGTATGAACAGAGGTCCCACATGCCCTGTCTGGACAGTCTGCCTATTAAAAGCACAGGCAGGGTGCTTACAGGCTCTGTAAGGTGCTTACAGGCTCTGTAAGGTCCTTACAGGAACAAAGGGATCAGAGCCAGCTGGCACGTGGAAAGGGACACCTCCCAGGAGAAACGGATCTGTGTGGGGAGGGACAATCTAGGGTTTGGTGGGGTCCTGACCACCGTAATGCCAGCTCAGTCCCAACTGAAGAACTCCAGGGCCAGCCATCAGGTGCATGTTAAACTCCTGGCTTTGTGGTCTCTATAGGTATGTGCAAGCTGAACACTGAGATCCCGGTGGAGGAACTGCTGGAGGCTCTGAAAATGTTTAAGAGGGAAGAAATAGAGGCAGAGCAGAATGAGGATGAATCAGTTGACAGGCATGATGCTGGACGTGTGAGAGAGTATGAGGTCTGGTTCAGCTTTACTTTCCCACCTGTCTGTACTGTCCACCCAGCCCTTACCTCTTCCTAGGGTGTGTAATGCGGTTGGCCTTGGCCAGCCCCAGAACACTTGCCAACGCAGAGTGGGATTGTCTTCTTCCCCTGCAGCAACTGTCCTCTACTTTGTTGCATCCCTGCGATGCCGGGAAGGAGCTGTGTAATCAGAGCAAGAACCGCTACAAGAGCATCATCCCATGTAAGCAGAGCTCTCCAGCGGTTGGCGTAGGCACTTAGAGGTGGTTGGGCAGTGCAGGGTGCTGGGCTGGTGTAGGTGCCCCTCCAGCTATTCATCAATGCTGAGCTCCTCCTCTCATCCTCTGTGGTCACTGAAACCCAGAGGGATTTTCCAAAATCGTCATGTTGACCCCACTGTTTTATGTCCAGTCAGAGAATCCTTGTTCTGCTCCTCAAATCTCCCTGCAAGATTAATCATTCATCATTGTATTCCCGTTCCTGCTGTTAGTCACTGCTGAACACTGCTGTGTCCCTTCCAGAGGTGGATATTTGTGGGAAAGCGGAGGGAGTGACCCAATTTCTATCAGAACTTAAAGCTCCTCTGGACCCCACATGGTGTGGACATTTGGCCATTGCATTTTCAACCTTCCCCAAAAAACGTGTTGCATTTCCTGCCATGCCATGTTACCTTTAGTCTTATTAGCTGTTCTTTACCTCTGAACATGTCCTGAGGCCTCAAGTGCTGCTGAGGAGGGAGCAGACGGTCCCAAACTTTCCTAAATTACATGCCCCTTCTTAAACAGTCACTTCATTTCTATCCCAAAGAGACAGTCTGCCAACACCCACCTCCCTTCTCTTTCAGATGATCACTGCCGTGTGGTGTTGCAGCCCTCTGACACGGGGAATGGCTACATCAATGCCAGCTACGTGGATGTAGGTAGCGAGGGATGCAGGGTAGAGGTGCCTGGGCAGGGTAGGAGACATGCCTGGCTGTGTTTGGTGAGGACTGTCGTGCTTACGTGGGTAGCCCCAAGGTCTGGCACTTGCTGCCCTCAAGTGCTAGCAGATCTTGGGATATCACTTTCCTTGCATCACCTCTGAGCTGCCTGGAGTACTGTGGGTTTGTGTGCAGTTCTCATCTCTAACAAAAAGGGACAAGAGCTGAGATGCAGTCCCTGGGTACCCACTCTCTGTGCTGACCAGGAGTGGTGCTGTGGGACACACTGCGCAGGGCCTCTGGATTCTGGTGCCTGCAAGGATGGGTCCTTTATTTCATTCCCTGTTAAACGTTTAACCCATGTGATTGGAGCTGTTTGAACCTCTCCCCCACAGAGCTACCGGAGTCCATGCTTCTTCATTGCAGCTCAAGGTGGGTGCTCCTAGCCTTCATGCTCAGGAGATGCCGATTGGTGCCCTGAGCACCTTGGGGAGTGGGGAACTGGGACAGCAGTCTAGGGGCTGTTAATGGCTCAGTCCAAGGCCCTGTATCTCCTGGGCCTCTGTCTTGGATGGCGGTTACAGCTGCAGCAGGACATGGAAGGCCTCAGTGGCAGTTTGGCAGCAGCCAGATGGAGCTGGTCCCTGCACTGCCCAGGCGGACATGGTCCTTCCACCCACAAGCCTGGTTTGTTCCCTTTGGCGGCTGGTGTGACAGGGACAAATCTGCAAATGCCTGACACATCTGCACTCGGTGCAATTGGAGACAGGCTCCTTCCAACGGTGGAAAACCAGGATGAGTTACTCTGCTCTGTGCAGCATCTTCTGAGGTCTCAGCCTCCTTGCAAAGCTGCAGAAATGTTCTTCAGGAAATAGGATCCTAAATGTGGGAGCAACCCACGGTCACCTTGAGGGTCTGGATGGGGAAGCCCCTGAAGCAGCAGTGAATTCCTGATGTAACCTGGGGTTACATACCCTCCCTCTTCCTTGTCCCAATTTCTAACATGGGTGATCAAGCCAAGGTGCCCATCACACCCTGACAGGTGCTGCTGTGCCCAGGCTGTGCTGTGTTAGTCCCCAGGCAGAGGGAAGCCCGGGGCTGCTCATAGCCTGAGAATGTCAGAGCTGCATCTGGAAGCAGCTACAGCCACACAGCTTGGACACTGTCACAGGGCTCTCCTCTTCCTCCCCAAGGCCCCTTGCCTGGGACGGTAGTGGATTTCTGGCAGATGGTCTGGCAAGAGAAGATTTCAGTCATTGTGATGTTGACGGGCTTAGTGGAGCAGAACAAGGTAGAGAAACCATCTCAACCTGTGCTCAGCTTGGGCTTCCCCAGACCCCATGCTTCCTTGCCTGCTTTGCTTTGCTTTGCTCTCAATGCAGCTGTCGATGAGGGCAGAGAGCAGCTCCACACCACTGCTGGCTTGCAACGCTCCCGAGTTTGCTCATACTTAGTGGTCTCGCTGCTGTTGACAGACCAAGTGTGAACAGTATTGGCCAGAACAGGAGCAGGTCTACGGGGACTTCACCGTGACGCTCAGCAACACCAGGATGACCACAGGCCTTGTCACACGCATCTTCTGCCTGCGTAAGGTAAGCTGAGATGGGGATGCAGGATGCTTTTGAGTTTCAGCAGCTGGTGGGAGCTGTCGGCCAAGAGACGTGGGTAGCCCTGCCTGATCTCCAGCACTGGCAGGTCAGCATTGCTATCAGTGGATGCCATGCTAGGGCATCGGCCCCACGTTTCTGTGCCAGGCAAACGCAATTGGTCAGCTCCAGTGGTCACCCCAGCTGAGTCTGGACTGATGATGCACATGGGCAGATCGTACATCCTTGAGGGCTTGGATGGGGTGATCACAAAGGGTATAAAAGCAGTTAAAGGGTATAAAATGGCAACCCATGGTAATGGGACAGGTGCCTGCCTATCACCTGGGCCAATCTGCAGAGGGTCCACATTGAAGCTCCGTGGTCATTTACAGCTCCTAAACCTGAACAGATAGTTTATGGCTTAAGATAACTTACATAATGACATTTCTCAAGACGGGTACTTCTGTTGAAGTTATACCTCAGATAATAAGCAAAACCTGAAGGAGCTGCAAGGAGCGGAAAACAGGTACAATACAAAGAAATTGCAGTTATGCATATTCTTGTATTTTCTTGTCTTGCCCTGAGCAAAGTCGAGCTGTAAAGTAAATCTCCCCGAGCACCTGATGGTGGGACACAGCAGTTAATTAGTTCAGGCCAAGTGAACGTGATGTATAGGGGAAAATATAGGATGGGCTGGCAACAAAAGTGATTGTATTCACATCAGTGCAGTACCAGCCTTAGGAAGCACCTTATTTGGGTAAGCCAGGGCTTTTCAATGACTATGGAAACTCTCTACACTGTGATTTATTTTTTTTTTCCTCCGGGGCACAAGCTGCATTTACCGCTCTGAGAACACTATTCACAGAAGAGAACAAACTGAATTGTGCCCCAGTGTGCTGGGTGAATTTGCCCTTTGCTCTCTGATGAGCTATAGTGGAGCAGCCATTGTGGTGGGGGTGCTGGGGGGAACACTGTGTGCTGGTGCCCTGCTCCAAATGGTTTTCTCCACTGCTCCATACTTGTTGGCATGGAATTACTTCGCACATCTTTCCAGGTTCTTTCGTGCTCCCTGCTCCCAGCCATGTCTCCTTCTTTGTAGGCAGGCTGTGCTCTCCCAAGAGCTGTGGAGCAGTTTCACTACCTTTTGTGGCCAGACCATGGGGTTCCCAGAAACCCTGCCCAGCTCCTGTGCTTAGTGGAGGAGGTGAACAAGAGGGGGCTGGAAGCATCTGCTGGACCTGTGCTGGTGCACTGCAGGTACTGGACTGGGAGCGCTTGGGTGCCGAGGCAAGGCTGGCCAGGACAGCTCTGACCCCCAGTTTTCTGTGTCCTCAGCGCAGGGATCGGGCGGACAGGTACCTTCATCGCCCTGGACTTTCTGCTGAAGATGGGGAAAGCTGAGGGGAAGGTGGATGTGTTTCACTGCGTGCAGAGGCTGCGGGAGCAGCGGGTCAGCATGGTGCAGACGAAGGTGAGGAGAATTACCTGCTCCCTGCACACTGTTGGGCTGCAGGTCTGCTTCCCACCCTTTCCAGCAATGTGGCATGCAAAGCTACACTGGCCATGGTGTTCATGGTCTAGCACAGGGGCTGGAGCTGCCAGGTGGTGGAGGCTGCAGGATGTTGTTTTCAATGCTGTGTCCAAATCTAGTAAGGATCCATGTTCCCCTGAGACCCTCTGAGGTGCCAGCAGCATTCATACACACCAGTCATCCTGGTATAGAAAAGCTATCTTGTAGGCAAGGAGCATGAACAAGAGTCTACATGTCCTTCAGGCTTTCAGGATGTCTGCCCTCATGGTATCTTCTGGGCAGCATTGTCCTTGCCAAGGGACTACAAGGGACAAGATGGTCTTGTCTGGGTTGTTGCAGTTGATGGGTGTTTCTCAGAGCAGGGCTGCCTGCACTGAGAGGTGTCTGGCCTCAGGTCCCCACAGCAGGAAGGTGACGGGTGGACCTGGCTCATTCCTGGCACAGGCTGATGCCAATGAGCTGATGGTCTGGAGTCCCAGGGCTCCTCATGGAGCTGCTCCCGACTGTGCAGCTGACCCATGTCCTCATGCAGGAGCAGTACATCTTCTTGTACGAGGTGCTGCTCGAAGGCTTGCTCTGCAGCAGCACCAGGATCCCAGTGGAGAGCATCGCCAGCCATGTCCGCTGCCTTCGAGAAGCTGACGCCTCAAGGCACAACAATGCCCTTGAGAAGGAGTTCAAGGTACCACCAGGATCTAGTGCACTGGGTCTGGTGCTGTGGGGGCTGGTCTGTGGTGCCTCCCCCCTACTGCTCCCCCCTCCCCAGCAGTGGGATGGAGATGGAGGAGTATTTCATATTTCTCTGGGGTGGCTGAAGAAGGGGAGGAGCTGACAGGCAGGACTTACTTGGCTAAATCATCCCTACAGACCCTGCAGAAGTTTTCCGAGTTGTTCCAGCTCCTGCCATGCAAAGAAGCAGAGAAACCCAGCAATAAGCCCAAGAACCGCAAGCCAGGGATCCTGCCAGGTACTGCTGGCAGGGCTGGGCAGCTGCATGCTNAGCTGCATGCTCTGCGACCCAGCACCTGAGGGCAGTGGGGGGGGGGGGATAATGATGCCCTGCTGCTTCCCTCCCCAGGTCCATGCCACTGGCAGGTTCTGCCCAGGGTCCAAATGTCATTTTCTGGTTGGCAATAAATATAGATTAGGCTGGTCCCCCCACGGAAGCAAGACCCCATCCCTGCTTCCTTCTGGGCTTGCTGGAGGCACGCATTCATGGGGTACACCTGGAATAAACATGTATCAGGTTTAGTCTTTCCCAGCGGAGGAGCCCAGATGAGGCATCAGGGAGCAATGAGGAGGGTGGACCTAGTGTGCCTCTGTGCCTCTGCCCATGGCGTTTTGGACATCCTATGGCAGGCAGCCCTGAGCTGTGATGGCCATGATGCTGGTGGTGCCTGTTCATCCGAGCCTACCAGCCTGTGTCGCATGGAGCCACGCTGGCCCCACGGCTTTCAGGGAAAGCCCCGTGCCTCTGTGCGGGGAGAGGATGGCTCATCATTTCTCTCTCTGCCCTTTGCCTCTGCAGCCGATTCCTGGCGGCCCATCCTGATGTCCTCACTGAATGCAGACGGCTCGCCAGGTTACATCAACGCCGTGTTTGCCAATGTAAGGCTCCAGCCCCAAGCGCGGGGTGGGAGCTGCTGCCAGCAGCAGAGACTCCCCCGGCCACCACTGTGCAAGGCAGGGGTAGACCGTGTCACCATGCCACAAGGTGTCCCAGCCCTGGGGCTTCTTCACAGCGACTCCTTCCCAGCAGCTGGGGCCCTGCTGCCAGGAGGTGGCCCCCGTGATCAGCCTAAGCCCAGCAGGCACAGCGGGCTGCCGCACAGCCGCTGGCTTTTGCCTGCTGGGAGCAGAGACCTGGTGCGATGAGCTGAGGGAGTCGCAGGGTGCAAGCCTGCCCTGAGGAGGGATGGGGTGTCCTGCGTCCCCTCGGGCACTGCCCCGGGCCTGCAGAGCTGTCGGTTGGGGTCTCAGGGGGTAGATTGTGTGACCTCTTCCCCCAACGCCCTGGTCGGTGTGTTTTGCAGACGTACACCGAGGAGGACAAACTCATCATCACCCAACTGCCTTTCCTCACCACATTAGCGGATTTCTGGGCTCTGGTCTGGGATTACACCTGCACATCGGTGGTTGTGCTGAACCAGCTCTGGGAACTAGACAAGGTCAGCAGCCCTTGCACAGCCCTCCCGTCTCAAGCTCCCCACATGGCTCTTTCTGCCTTTGACCCTGTGCAAGTCTTCTCACGAGAGCCCTGCTTGCCACAGGAGCCCTCTGGAAGCTTGTGGGCTCCACCTGGGAGAGCCCTGGGGACAGTCCCAGCACCATGGCACTACAGTGGTGGAGTGTCCCCAGCCTTACAGCAAGGGAGCATCCCTCAGGTTTTGCTTACCCCTGCCCAGATGTTCTCTCTGCAGGAGTGCTATTTTTCTAGCTGCAGCACTGCGGGTTGTTCCCCAGGAAACATCAGGCAGAGTACCCACGTGCACACTGTGGCTTATGGACTGGCGTCAGCACACCATGCAAGGTGCTGAGCTCTGCCACACACATAGGTTGGGCCTGTGTGTGACCACGTGTGTGTCTCCCCCCGCAGACATATGTGGAGTTCTGGCCCACCCAGGGAGAAGCTGCCTACGGCCGTTTCCATGTCCACCTGATCTCAGAGGAGCCCGGAGCTGACTTCACAGCCTGGACACTTGCCCTCACCAACAAGCAGCAGGTGGGGTCTTTGCACAGAGAGGGAGAAGTCCTTTGAGATGAGCCTTTGCAAGAGCTGGGAGGACTGGCCAGGGTCCGCCGGCATCAGCAGACTTTGATTTGGGCTCAAATTCACAGCTAGGGATGGCAAAGGCCACAATGGTCAGAGGGATCTGATAGGGTCCTGGAAGGGCACTGGCCAGAGCAGGGCCTTTTGCCTTGGGATAGAGGTTAGTCCCAAGAGGGTGAGGCTGCAGGCAGAGGGTCAAGGCAGAGGTACATTTGTGTAGCTTTCTAACTTGGAGGACAGCAGCCATGGATAGGGTTTGCGTATCTCGGTGGTGGTTTGTGAATGGGGACAGTTATCACAGGTAACCGGGTGCTGGACTGGTGTCAGTCTGAGCTGCACCTGGTGCTCAGCTCTTATCTTGTGCTCTGTCTGTCTGACAGTCTCAGAGCACTTAACGGAGAAGGGCAAAGTCTGGGACTGGGCTATCCCACTGTGGAGCTGCTCCCTTGATCCAGTGTGCATGGATGAGCCTGGACTGACACATACTATCCCTCCTTTTCCTCCATGAAGCCTATGGGTTTCTTCTGTGCCCAACCTACTGTCTTTCTTCCGCACTAGCCCAAGAAGTCTGCACTGGAAGTCCAACTCTGGCAACTGATGGACTGGCCCATGCAGGAGCGTCTTCCCCCACAACCTTCCACCATCATCAGCCTGCTAGGGAAGGTGGAGACACACCATCGGCATAGCCAAGATGGACATATCCTCGTCACCTGCTGGTGAGTGATGTCTCTCACAGGAGCAGCCGTGGCACAGAGGTGGCTTAGCCCAGGCTGTGTCAGTGATCTTGGGTCACAGCTCCATCTTGGGTGGGCATACAGACATGAATTCAGCTATACTCAGGGAGGAAGAATTCCCTGTGGAGGCTGGCTGGGGGTAGAATCTGTGGACAAGACCATCCTGAGAGCCTGCATGGTTAGTGGGACACCCCTGAGGCTCAGCACTGCCAAGTGATCCTAGGGCAAGTGACTCTCCCCTTGCTCTCCTCTGCAGGGATGGCGCCAGCCGGAGTGGAATATTCTGTGCTGCTAGTTTTCTGTGTGAGCAGATCCAAAGCGAGGGGCTGGTGGATGTATCCCAGGCTGTGAGGACACTTAAGAGGCGACGGAGACAACTGATTAAAGATGTGGTAGGTGTTGACTTCAAACTCAGCCGGGATGGCAACACCAGAGCAAAAAACATAGTCTGGACTGTGCCAGCAGCTGCCCTAGCACCTCTGTGCTCAGATCATCCTGGGGCCAGCAGGGGCAGATGAGACCTCTGAAAACCCTGTTTTCTGCCTCTGGGACATACCCACTCACTCAAGGGCAGGTTCTACAGAAGCATCATGCTGGCTGACTTGCCCCTTTCCGGTCTACCTGGCCTGCTTAGTGGGGGCCTGAACTGGTGCCTGTCCTGCACTCACCTCACCACCCAGTCTGGCCATCATAGGCCATCATAGGGTGAGCACCCCAGATGGGAGCGAGCAGCAGCTGCTTCCTGTCATGGGTGCTGGCTCCCATCCTGAGAGCAGATGGCTCCAACATTGTGCTCCGGCTCTTAGCTGCTGGAGGACACGCCTGTGATTCCTCAGTGGGGGAAGGTGGGCTGTGACTGGGAGGAGGAGAGTGGGCTGTACCTTCACCTGGCTTGCTCAGGAAGCTGTTGGCAACCAAGGCTGGCCTTCCACTGCAGGTATTGGTGTACCAGCTTCTCACATGCATCCTTCTATCCACAGGAGCAGTATAGGCTCTGCTATGAACTAGCCCTCAGTTACTTGAATTCATTTGAAACCTATGGGAATTTCAAGTAGAGGCATGGCCACTGTCCATATCTGGCCAGGACTTTGACTGTCTTGAGAGCCCTCCATCAGTAATAGTGGAAACCAGAGGAGAAGAGAGAGGTGTGCACAGACCCAAGATGCTTAACTCCCCTGAAAAGACACCCCAAGGGTCCTCTGTGGCCAGAGAGCACAGACTGGACTGTCTCCAAATTGTGGTCAAGCTTTGAAGCGGGAACCCAACCCTTTGCCCAGAGTTTGCACCGGAACTTACCTGGAATTACAGCCTGAGTATGCAGACCAGAGCAGAAGCACCACAACTTAACCTGTCTGTGCCAGGGATGCAAAGAACCAGCTGTCCCATCCAGGCTCCCTTGTCCCTTCAGGCAGCCTCAGGGAAAGTGAAGTAGTTCCACCAACATCCAAACTGCCACAGGAGCATCAAACGACTGTAAGATCCATGGGGCTCAGTAGCACAGGCTACCTGTCTTACTTTGGGAGAAGCATGAAGCCTAAGGCCAACAAGAGCCAAGGGAGGGACAATCCACAGTCCTGTAGTGTTAGCCTGGACCTTCCCACCCCACACAATCCCTTCCTGGAGTTCCATCTGCCTGATGCTGTTCCAGGTGGCACAACCCTGACAGCTCTAGAGAGGCTTCCTCACCAGCCTGTCTGACTCCACCATGGCAATCCCTGGTTGTAGCGGCTCAACTCAGATACCCTGGGTGTTGTTGCGGCAGGCTACTGCTCAGGAGGGGCTGCTGCACCATGGAGACTGGTTCTGCCTTTACTGCTCAAGGGCAAGGGGCCTCAGAGCCAGGACTGACTCCATGGCTCTGTTCTGCATATCACCAATAAAGACTCTATGCTCGCCGTGGTGGTGGTGACCTCTTCATTTTTCTTCCATGTTTGACCTGGCAGAGGGGCTGAAAGGAAGTCGAGAGCACACAGGTCCCTCAGCTCTGGCCATGGCATGGGCACAGAACACACTCCTGCCCAAGATGTGCATTGAGGGACATCACCCTTCATTGATTCCCACCACGCGCCCCATCCAAACTCACGTGAGAGCTGCCCAGCACAGCTGTGGGCGTTGGAAAGTCTGTCCAGCACCACTCAGGGACATGGGGTAACAGCAGCCCTGTCCATGTCCTCCCCTCAACAAGGTGCAGCTAGCTCCCTGTGGGGGAATGTGACCCCACAAGGGCAATGAGGGGACCAGGCAGGAGCTGTACAGGGGTTGGCAGCCACAAGCCTTTATTAGTTGTCCGTACAGAGCAGGCAGAATCACGAAGGCAGCCCAGCAGGCCAAGCTCTAGCAGAGCCCTGGGTTTGACTGAACATCAGCAGAGGAGGGAGAGGAACTGGGAACCCAGGACATGGAAGGAGCATGAACCATCCCTCAGCCTGAGCCCACGTGAGTCAGGGACTGGGAAATCTGGCAGAAAGTTCCTGCTTCCAAGAAAGCAAAAATTAAAGCAAAGCCTAAAAAAGGGAACTACAGAAAGTCACATTCAAAGGCCTTAAAACAGTAATCACTGAAAGCTCGGAGGTGAAGGGGGTGAGGAAATAAAAAGCTCACAACCCTCCTTGGCCTCCTGTTTTCCTCTTGCTCTACTGAATTGGATGGGACCCCCAGTACTGGTCACAGTCATAGGAGGGCCTGGCAGCCATCGGCACTGAGCTGCGGTCATCCTCCCCATCATCTTCACTCCCTCTGAATGTCTACTGTGGTCCTGGGCAAGGGCTGGAGTGAATGATGTCTAGCCTGGCTACCCTTACCTGTGGAGACCAAGGGTACCCAGTGCAGAGGCTCCTGCACGCCCTGTACTGTGTGGGGAGCTCGTGCCACCCCAGCTGCCCACACACATGAGTGTCTGAGACAGGTTGGAGCACATGCCACTGCCTGGAACCACCCAACCACTTTATTTCAACCACAGGTCCCCAGAGGTGCCCACTGGCACCCAGGCAAGAGCAGCAGTCCCTCAGCCTGACCCTCTTGAGACCCTTCCCAGAAAATCTCTCCCCAGGGTGGGATGGCACAGCCATGGGCACCTCAAAGGGCTGAGCCATGAGCCACCCTTTGGGATGCCCATCTTTTCTTGCCCCTGCCCCCACTCCAGGCTGGGAACACTGCCTGGAGCAATGCTCTGCTGCCGTGTGGGGCTTAGCGGGCAGAGCCATCCTGACCATCCTGAGCACCACAGGGCTGGGGCAAATGGGGAGACGTGTCAGTGAAGGGGATGAGCAGATGTTTCTCCTGAGGGTCAAGCTCTCCTGGGAGAGGTTTGCTCTCCTCCCAGCTGCCACCCAGCCCTTTCTGTGATGGTGGTCCAGGGAATTACATTTTCCTACCGTTTTAATTATCCTCCTTAGCTTTGCTGGGCAAAGACTTCCTTTTCCTGGAAAGGCAAAGGGGAGTCCTGAGTAAGAGACTGGCATTGCCCATGGCCCTGCTGAACCTGTCCCCTTCCTACTCACCTGGAAAGCACGAGCCACAGGATCCCTGCAGACACGAGAAGGAGTGCCAACAGCACAACCACCCCAATCACGGTCCCACGCCATGGGCCCGGATGCTGCCCTGCAACTAACACACAGCCAGGAGTGGGAGTCAGAGCCTGGGCCAGGTGCCGGCAATGGCCCGACGATGGCAAAGGGTATGTGCAAGTGTGTAGACGTGTGTCTTGGCTTCAGTTTCTTCGGGGTTGGAGGATCACCCCATGTATGGGAAACAAAAGGTTTCCTCTGCCCTCCATGAGACACCACAGGTCCTTTGCTCAGCCAGCTCCTGTCCACGAGAAGTGG